>OU795040.1:15340635-15992714 GCA_917208275.1 Patella pellucida | reverse complement strand
CTGTCTGTCTGTCCGTCTGTCTGTCTGTCACACTTTTTGGGACACAATAACTCTCTTTCTAATTGAGCTAGAATATTCAAACTTGGTGTAGGTGTTTATTAGGTCATTACCTTGATGGAGTTCGAAGATGAGCATTTTCCGCTTAGGGTAAGCAGAGATAAGCAATTTGATTGGTTGATGCTTTGGGACACGATAACTTAAGTTGTAATTAAGTGAGAGTGATGAAACTTGGTATATAGTTTTATTTCATCAATACCTTGACTAAGTTCGATAATGAGCATTTTCTGCTCAGGGTAAGCAGAGCGATAAGCAATTTGATTGGCTGAGACTTTGAAACATAATAACTCTCCTTCTAATTGAGCTAGGATATTCAAACTTGGTGTAGGTGTTTATTAGGTCAATATCGTGATGAAATTCGAAGATGAGCATTTACCGCTTAGGGTAAGCAGAGATAAGCAATTTGATTGGTTGATGCTTTGGGACGCGATAACTTGAGTTGTAATTAGGTTAGAGTGATGAAACTTGGTATATAGTTTCATTTCATCAATACCTTCACCGAGTTCAATAATGCGCATTTTCTGCTCAGGGTAAGCAGAGCGATAAGCAATATGATTGGCCGAGACTTTGGAACATAATAACTCTCCTTCAAATTGAGCTAGGATATTCAAACTTGATGTAGGTGTTTATTAGGGTTAATACCTTGATGGAGTTCGAAGATGGGCATTTTCTGCTTAGGGTAAGCAGAGATAAGCAATTTGATTGGTTGATGCTTTGGGACGCAATAACTTTAGTTGTAATTAAGTGAGAGTGATGAAACTTGGTATATAGTTTTATTTCATCGATACCTTGACTAAGTTCAATAATGAACATTTTCTGTTGAGGGTAAGCAGAGCGATAAGCAACTGATAGGTCTAGACTTTGAAACACAAAAATTCTCCTTCTAATTAAGGTAGAATGTTAAACTAGGTGTAGGCGTACATTAGGTGAATGCCTTGATGGAGTTCGATGATGAACATTGTCTGATTCTATGTGGTAGAGAGTGATGAAACTTAGTGTATTGTTTGATTGCTCAATACTTTTGAAAAAAATAAATGTGCGATTAATTAATATGTGTCATCTATTTTTTTTGGCATTTCGGCGGGGGACATCAGCCTCACTGTTGGCTTGTTTAAATTATAAAGTGTGTTATATATTTTTAAAAAAAGATTTATTTTTTATAGGGTCTAACCTTTACAGCAGCCAAATTGGTTGTGTTTGCTGAGATGTATTGGACTCCTGGTGTTATGGTACAATGTGAAGATAGAGCTCATCGTATTGGTCAAACTAGTTGTGTACCTGTACATTATCTAGTTGCTAAGGGAACCATGGACGAGTGGGTGTGGTCAGCTGTTTGTAAAAAGGTAACGTATCAGAATAGTATTCCCAAACACAAGTAACCCTAAGATGTAACCAGATATGGAGACTGGTCATCTAAACCACTAATGCATGCGGCATCAAATGATTACCTTTAAGCAGCCCCCCCCCACTCAACAAAATCCTGAATCCGGGTTGTGTTCAGTTTTATCAATAATCTGTAGGTGTTGATCATCATTTGCTTAAACTATATCTTATTTTTAACAACCTAATCCATGCTAAAATGTACTTGGATTGACTAGTGAAGTCCTGATTCGCCATTTAAAACAATAGGAATCACTTGCAAACAACAATATGGTGAAAGTTGATGAATCTCTTAGAGAAATATCGGTCCAAAACTGGTTCAGTCCCATTCATGTTTACAAAGATATAACGGTATATTGAATTATTTAAAATGTCATTGATACTTGATGGGCCTCTTTAAATTCGATTGAATCAAGTTCTACAGATTATTTAGCGTTGTTTTTTTTATTTATCTTTTTTTGATTAAAAGTTAAAGGGAGCATGGCTCTATTATTTTTAAACCTAGAAATAGACGAAAATGATCCTTAAAGCACATATTAATGTAATAGGCCTTTCAATGTATGTAAAGTGCTTATATTTAATTTTTGAAAAATTATTGTAATTTCTAAATAATTCTGTTCAATGAAATACATGATCAGTTTAAAATGAACGACAGTCGTCTACCTCTGCTTAGTAAATTCTACATATTTTTTAAAATTATTATTTTATCGTTTATGAATGTTTTAGACCGTGGTAACAACAACAACATTAAGTGGTAAAAAACAGGAATTAGAAGCTGAAGCTGGTGATAAATATCAAGTAGAATTATTATCTAACGCTGATGTTTATTCTCAAGATGATAATAGTGATATTGACGTCTCTTCTTACTTTCAATCACAACGGGTAATCTTTATCTTTTATTGGAACAATTATGAAGTCTCCCAACATCAGGGGCCTGTTTCACGAAATTTTAACTGAGATAAATTCTGAATGTTTGTAGTTTGATTGGATAATATTAGATTGATTTTAGTGCTAAGCCAATAAAAATTGAAGTATCTACTAAAATTTGGATTTTTATCTTTGTTAAGATTTCAAGGGCCCAGACTTATGGGAAATTAGATAAAGAGCTGGCATTTCTCACTATAATAGTTAAAAACTAGATAATGTAAAGGCAATTTGCTGGAAATTTCAGTCAAATTGATCCACTATGAACTGAGAATTAGGCGATTGAAATTTCAGCCTTGATCATCATTACATGAATGAAAGTTGAGCAGCAAATTTAATCATAATCCAGTAAATTTCGCAGGCTATTGATGACATCGAGAGTTGATTATTAATGTCTAATTACTACTAGTAATTAAGATAACATTTCAGGCCTAAAGAAAGACCTAATAGGCAAATTTATCTCTTGCATAATGTATGTTTTAAGTCCCGAATTTTACAGGTGTTAAACCCAGAATTGGTCAAGAAGAATCTTTTCATTCACTTGTCTGGGGTAATGCCTTTTTGTTAGGATTATCTAGTTTTTCTGATGATCTGAGAAACCAATGTCTCAGTGCATGTAAAAGATAGGTTGGAAATGAAAAAAGAGTTAATACTGTTGTAATAAAATTGTTTATCGCTAGTACTGCGCACATAACCACGGCAAATGACCATTATTTTGATATACTTCTGATATTGGGGGGTTTGATGGCAGAATGGTTAGCATGTGCGTGCTGTATCATAAGGCCAGTCATTGAGTCAACTGGCGTTGTTTCGAATCCCCGGTTGTACATGACAACCTCTTGGGTTTTCTCCGGGTCCCCCGGTTACCTCCAATTGCTAAAGATCCCTACGCGCTAGCAAATTATTGAAATAAAATTAAAAACTATATGTTAGTCCCAAAATGACCCAGTTTGTGTCAAGTGGAAGTTAAACCTCATTTCTCTCTATATATATACTTCTGATATCACCTGGTGGAAGAAGATGTAATCATAAATAGAAGTTAAAGCATTTCATTTTACCCCTGACCCATTTCAATATCCACGCCTACGCTGTAAGGAAACTCTCTCTTAATGATTTTCATTGTTTATTACAGTCTAATGATCAGAAATCCATCTTAGATTTCTTCA
Organism: Patella pellucida; assembly: GCA_917208275.1. Classification (NCBI taxonomy): domain Eukaryota; kingdom Metazoa; phylum Mollusca; class Gastropoda; family Patellidae; genus Patella; species Patella pellucida. Next base: position 15,989,187 of record OU795040.1, on the reverse strand, counting down.
CGCCTCCTACAAAGGGTAAGCAAGGCAAAATTGAAAAAAGTCACAAAAGGAAAAGATCAACAGAAGAGACCAATAAAAGTAGTTCCAAGAAATCAAGGATTCTTGATACAGACGACATTGTGGTTTTAAACAGTGATAGTGACGGTGAAGATTTCGTGAAAACTAAGCCCGTCAGAAGGAGAACAAAACTTTTTGATTTATTGGGAAGAGAAAATGAAAATTCTAGTCCAAACTCTAGTCCGAAATCATGTGTAAACTGGCCAAGTAGTGACGATTATAGTGATGTGAGACCACCAAGTCCAACAAGAACATCACCACATGATGAAAATATTGTTAATGATATTGAAAAAAATGGGAAACTGAATCAGGTTAATGAAGCTAGTCATTGGAGTTGTTCGATTTGCACATATCACAATCATAAAGAACTGCCATATTGCGAAATGTGTGAGTCGCCGAAGCCAAAAAGTAGTTCCAAAGGCTCTTTAAAAAAAAATGCCAAAAAATCCATAATGCCTGATAATATTGATAGTGATACCAATAATATTAGTCTTTCTGGTAGTCATAGTAACTGTGATAATAATAAAGACAATAAACATTGTGATGAAATGTGTTATGAACCTCTTGACTATTGTGAGGAGAATTTAATTGATGACGATCAAGAAAACACTGGAATAGAAAATCTTAGAAACGATGAGTTGAGTTTCTCAGATGAAATCGAAAATGAATTACCCACTATTTTAGGACCTAAAAGACAAAAATGTTTCGAAATTGAGAAAACTTTTGAAAGTGACAAAACAATGTGCACGAAAAAATTTGAAGTTAATGAAACAGAAACAAGTCCTTCCAGTAAATACGTCATCAAAACGCCGGTTTCTAAAACCTCTACAACTATATTAGAATCAAAAACACCCATCACACCAAACACCCCCCATCCGTCCTCCATTTTATCAGAACATAAATCACCTGCATCCAGTTTTAGAAAACCGTTGTTTAAATCTTCTAGGAAAAAAAGCAATGAAGACGTTGTTAGTAGCAATGATAAAAATTGTTATAAAACTGTATCCAAATCGATTCCTGTCACTATGGAAATAGATAATGTTGATAAAACTGAAACACGTTTCTCTGATAGAGATAGAAGTTTAAAACAAAGTACAGATTCAGCAAGTAATGATACCAATATCACACAGTCAGCAAGTCATAATACCAATATACCACCTTCAACAAGTAATGAAACCAATAACCCACCGTCAACAAGTCATAACTATATACCAGAGTCAGCAAGTCATAATACCAATATACCAGAGTCAGCAAGTCATAATATCAATATACCAGAGTCAGCAAGTAATAATACCAATATACCAGAGTCAGCAAGTCATAATATCAATATCCCACAGTCAGCAAGTCATGATACCAATATACCACAGTCAGCAAGTAATGATACCAATATACCAGAGAAGATATATAAATATTTTACATATTGTTGTAGTAAATATACAGGAAGAGTTTATATATTTGATGAGGTAAGGTCATTGTCATCCATTTTGACCTATTTGCCGAATATTACCTGGCACTGATTTGGGTTTTTTTTATTGATGTTTTTAATACAAAGTTGGGAAAGTGAAGTACTAGTTCATTAAAGGGACAATCCCGAATTAAACAGAGGCCCAAAAATAAAAGTCTGAGAATGTATGAAATTAAAACGCCAAAATATAGGGGAATGGTGTATTTACCTTGTCTCAAAATTTCAACTCAAAATATTGAGTTGTTTGCCATGTTTGGACGTGAACGCCAAAACTGCTTATCCGTACCCGTAACCCTTTTAAGATTTCGGGTCAATTGTTTCGTTGGGTGACCTTATAACCGATAACGGTTACTTGAGAGGGTTATGCAGTGAATAACCCATGTGCCGTACTTGATAGAGAAAGGCAAATTTCAACTGCACATTATTTTTATAAAAAAAATGTTTGGTTTAATCCAGATACCACAAAATACACCTTGGGGCACCTGTCTCAAATTCTAGATGAAAACTGACATATTTAAGTCGTTTGAAAATGTATCATAAATACTGCAGTAGTTGCTCCGCCCTTGACTTGAATATTTTAAGGGATTTTAACACAAAATTAAGCAGTTTTATTCCCAAAACAAATGTCGGGATTAGCCCTTTAATGCCTACCATTTTGTCAGGTTCAGCTAAAAACATTATATCTAGGCCTGCACATGATACTGGGGAGACTATAAAAGTTATATGAAGATCATGGTCAGCAGAACTCTATCGACACATCAGAATGATCTTGGAATTTTTCAAAACTTTATTCAGTTGATCATTATTTGGGCCTGAGAAGGAACCCGCTTGTAATTCAATGGAGTTATTCACCTTATCAAATCTTATGAAAGCAAGACAGGACTTAGCGGAATTGTTCATTTGGTATAATCATAGAAATATATATTTCTATGGTATAATGATCAATTTTCAACATTTTCAGACCATAAAATTCAAACAACAGTTGGGGACAGAGTACTAGCTACTGTAGCAAGGATGACTTAAGTGCTGGTGGACATATAAGGGGACGTAATGAGCATTGTTTAATCAATTAAATTTATTGGTTTCCCAAAATATTGCTTGAATTGTTTTTTCAGGAAGAAGAGCCGTTAAATATAAATTTTCTACCACTTGATATAGATGTTGGTAATATTGATAATCTACCACAACTTCTGCAATATCAAACACATCTCAGATTAGTACAAAAATTTGTTAGAGAATGGAACTTGTAAGTGATTGACTTTAACGAAGGGGTATTAAAGTGGGCTTCTTCCATTTTGACTTATAAACAGTACATGGAGTATTGGGGGTCACGGTGGTTAAGTGGGTGAGCGGTGGCTTGCTAGGCTGGGGGTCAGTTGTTTGATCCCAGAATTGGCCTGAGAAAGTTCTTTTAGATTTCCAGCCTGACAAGGACAGCTGTCTAGTCGTTTGGATGGGATAATAAATAAAACAAGGTCCTGTGTCAAATTGGTATGCCTGTCTTCTAACCCACTTCGGAGCATGTTTTATAAATTGACATATTATATTATAATTATTATGAGGACGTTAAACCTCATTTCATTTTATTGTGAAAAAGTAAATGGAGTTATTGCTTCTTTGACTTACATCAGAAATCTGCTGGTTGGATATATTTGTTGGCTGGCAACTCCAGTTTTCAATATACCTGTGAAATATTGAACTTGTGTTTGATTTAAATGTAACTGTTATTTATTATTTCTGTACAGATTAACAGATACTAAGAAGAGATTATTAATAAATCGAGGTTTATTGTTTACTAATCCTGTAGCAGCTTATCAACAGATTAGTAGTAAACAAACTTCTTCAACCCAACGCCATAAAACAAAGGTACCAATTGAAGTTTAAAATGTTGAGGGAGCTGCGGTGGCTCAGTGAGTAAGACGTTTACTTGCTAACCAGGAGGCTTCAACCAAAAAAATTTTAAGAGTGATTATGGTTAATGTGTAACGTGGATAATTAAAGGCCCAATAACACTCTTGTTGTAACTGAATAATATGTCCCAATCTTAATTCTGGTCAACAAATTATACTATTTTACAATATTTCAATTAATTGATGATACAAATTTCATCTCAACACACTGAATTTAAAAAATTGGAAAAATTCAACTAGTTGGTTTGAAAAGCTTTACGTAAACACTTTCAAATATGACTTAGATTTTAAAATATTTTTGAACCCTTTGGACAAGTAAAATAGGATGTAATGGATAATTTATACAATAGGTAGGACACTTAAATATCTAGTCCTTAGAATAAGGCTATTTTTTTCTGGACTTGTCAAGCCAGCAAGAGTGTTATTGTCCCTTTAAGAGTGACAGGTTACTTATTGAAGCGACAAAAAAACATAAAAAAGAATAATGAAAATCAATTGAGCGCTGTAAGAAGGTGAATCACGTGCCAGCACTACTACCGGGTATACAGAATAGAAATAAAATGAGTTATTTATAAATGATATGAATGATGTCTATTTCAGGAAGATATAAGTTTAGCAGCGGCAAAATTAGCATCATCTATAAATGGTACTGTACGTCAGATAGCTAAACATAGTCCTATAATTACAGACGGTCAGATAGTGTCAGAGGATTATGGAATAGCTCAGGTATAAATTATTGATGTTTGTTTATTTCACATTTTGTCTGCGATATCACTTATATAAAAGCAGACGTTAAACTCCAAGGAGATAGATAGATTATTTCACATGATAGATTATTTCACCTTATGAGCTCTTACAAAGTTACAGTGAAGTGCATAATAATACATAATGAAAGGATATAAGCACTGAAAATACTATTTGAAATTTGACTTGAAGGGAAATTATAGATTAGATAGAGAGCTGATAGTTCTCGCTATAATAGTTTTAAAAAAATAGATAACGTAAATAGAATATGCTAAAAATTTCTGTCAATCACTCCACTCTGAACCAAGATATTAGTTATTGGATTTTAGACCTAGCCTTGATCATCAATACTAAATTAGTAGGATAAAACACCAAAGTCTTGATTATCCATCTTGACGTTAAATCATCCATCACAAAATGTATTCAAATCCAGTAGATATCACAGGCTAACGATGGCATCCAGAGATAATTATGGTCTGGATAAGTTAATTAACGTCTAATTCATGATTAAGATAACATTTCAGGGCTAAAGAAAGACCCGCAATAGGTAGATTTAGCTCTTGCATAATGTATGTTTAATTTGATTTAAAAGTTTGTATAATTTCATTGGCAATTAGCCCAGGTTAGGTGCTTAAGCGTAGGACGTTAAACCCATTTCATTCATTCTTTTGTCAAATTCATTGAAGGTACTTTTTTTTTAGGGTATTTGTTCTGTGATGGAAATACTTATCTAAATACAATTTTTTGTCATTGGTAAAAATATTCACATAGTGGTATTCATCACTTGGTTCATCAGAGGAAGTACAAACTGGTTGGTGGGTGGTGGATGGCTGAATGGTTAGCGTGTGTGCGCTGTATCATAAAGCCTGTCAATGAGTCAACTGGCATGGTTTCGAATCCCCAGATGTATGTGACAAGGAGTAGGGTCGCTTGTCAAACCTCGTGGGTTATCCCTGGTTTCCTTCCACTGCTAAATCCCCCTAAGCGCAAACATATTATTGAAATAAAATTAAACCATATCTTAGTCCCGAAATTACCTTATTTGTGTAGAAACCCCATTTCTCTCTCTCACAAATTGGTTGTTTAACCAGAAATTGATTAATTGGTTGTTTATCACGAAATTGATTAACTGGTTGTTTATCACGAAATTGGTAGTTTATCACGAAATTGATAAATTAATTGTTTTTTATCACAAAATTTATTATGTTACAACTTACAACTATTCTTGACAAAGATAAACAAATCTATTAATGTACAGGTCACAAATCTACTGAAATCAATTGCTGTTTATTAAGGAACAACGGTCAACTTAGTTTCCCACCCTTTTATGAACCAATAGGGGGGTTGGATGGCCGAAGGTTTAGCACATGTGCTCTATATCATAAAGCCTGTCATTGAGACAACTGGCATGGTTTCAAATCCCCAGTTGTATGTGACAAGGAGTAGGGTTTTCTTGGTTTCCTCCCACTGCTAAGGACCCCTACGCGCAAGCAAATTTTTGAAATAAAATAAGACCATATTTTAGTCCTGAAATGACCTAGTTTGTGTGGTGGAGTGGAGGTTAAACCCAATTTCTCTTCAAAAATACTGAACTGATTGCTATGTTGAATGTGTCTACATCATTATGTACTCGTATGTGAATATATATATTATTGTATCATATAACCTATTACTGCCAATAAACCAGTTTTAAAAAAAAAAAAAAAAAAAAAAAAAATCTCTCTCTCTCTCTCTCTCTCTCTCTCACTCTTATATAACAATACTTAGTAATGATGACCAATCAGAGACATGCCACTTATTACCTTGAAGGAAACCTATTACTTGATTAATTAAAGCTTATTATGGATATGATCAAGATGGATTACGATTACAGTATTGCCAGAGATTCAGTAATACCAAATTTCCGTAATAACTTTATATTAATTAATTAAGTTTGGTCTCCTTCATGGTCACTGATTGTCCATCATTAATAAATGAATTGTTGTTGACGCAGATGTTAAATAAAGTTTTTTCACACATACATTTATATTATATCATTGCTTCATAAAGTCTAACGAGGTTCAGTAAAAGGCATTAAGGGTATTCCATAGAATTTGTGTCCAGTTTATTTCCAGCTCAATTACTTAAAATAAACAATATATTTCTACATAATATATTCCTAATGATATTATGTTGAGTGTAAATGAACTGATGTTTGAAGTTGATAATAAAAAAGTAATTAAGGCCACACTAAATTGATTTTCTGTTTTTCAGTAACACCTGTATATAATTTCCTTTTTTTTCTGGAAAAAAAATTATTTAAAAACCAAATGTACTTGGTTGTGCTGTTCTAAAGCTTTTAGTTCAAAATTTTTAATTTTTGAAATTTTAAACAAAACTTATTTAATGTTATTCAAGCTGCTTTTAGTTCAAAATTTTTAATTTTTGAAATTTTAAGCAAAACTTATTTCATGTTATTCAAGCTGCTTTTTATTTATCAACACCCTAAAGAACAGGTGTAAACATGGCGATAATGTATTATTTGTAATGTGTGAAGAGCATACATGATAATAAATGGATAATAACAATCATTTGTTCCTCGAAAAACAAATACTGCTTCTAATCACAACAAGCACATTAATATATTATTATTAATTTCTACTCAAGATATGTTGGAATCCTAAATTAAATTTGAGCTACATTTTTTGTTCCACTCTCATTTGATAAATATCTTTTTTGAATGATTTTTGTCTATGGTCGAACGATTTTGTATCTGATACAATAAACATCTTGTTTTTAACGATACTTGTGGCTTTTTAAATTTTGGTATTATACCCTTCTTTAAATTTGACCAATGAGAGAAAGCATTTTTTCATATAAAGAATTTCCAAGCAACAAGGCCAACTGGCATGGTTTCGAATCCCCGGTTGTACGTGACCAACCTTGTGGGTTTTCTCTGGGCCCTCCGGTTTCCTCCCACTGCTAAAAAAAACCTACGCGCAAGTGAATTATTGAAAAAAAATTAAACCATTTGTTAGTCTCTCTCTCTCTCTCTTTTCAAGGAATTTAATATATTGTGATTATATTCTATTTTTAGGTTGTGAATAAAGATGGTGTACCTCTATGTTTAAACTGTGAACAGCCATATTCTAATACTCTCTTAACTCATAATACTATTACATCAACAAATAACGCTTGGCAGAACAGATTCTGTTCTTTACCTTGTGCTGATTCTCATTGGGTAAGATATGAGTTTTTACACACCCACAGTTTAATGTTACCCTAAATTGGTGTTACCTATGTCCAACAGTCCAAGGGGGGTTGGTTGGCCGAATGGTTAGCATGTGCGTTGTGTATCATAAGGTCTGTCATTGAGTCAACTGGCATGGTTTCAAATCCCTGGTTGCATGTGTCAAGGAATAGGGTTGCCTGTCCAACCTCTTGGGTTTCTCCGGGTCCTCCAGTTTCCACCCACTGCTAAAGACCCCTACTCGCAAGCGAGTTATTGAAATAAAATTAAAATGTATGTTGGTCCCGAAATGACCTAGTTTGTGTCAAGTGGATGTTGAACCCCATTTCTCTCTATCTCTCTCTCCCTATAATGATGTTATCTTTGTCCAATCGCCCAAAAATGAAGAAGTCTATTGAATGACATTGATTTACGATAACATCCATGCCTTATATTGACGTCACCCTTGTCTGTTTACATCTATTTATAATTTTTGAAATTGTCTATCACATTGAAATAAAAAGTAGACATACAAAAGAAACATCGTTAGACCAATAATATCTGACAATGAAAACAGTGTATGTGTTTCTTTTGTTTATCTACTATAATATTTGTCTAGTAAAGAACACTTCCGTATTGGATTCCATGATCCATTGTTTTCATATTCCTGATGGACGCGGATTCTACACAAGTTTTACATTGAAATAAAGTAACCTATTGATTTCCATCGATCATCACAGACTTCCAGAGTTATTCCCTTTTGTTACACAAAATCATGTTAGCAATTTTTTGTTTGCTATTATTAATCTTAATTGTATGTTGATTGTCTGTCCTATAGAAAGGAGGAGTCCTTTTGATTTTCAACAATTTTTGTATTGCCCTGCAAGCTATCTTTGGTGCAGTAATAATAATATATGATCATTAGTATAAACTCGAGAATTTAGTGTTTAATTCTAGTATTTAAGAAAATTTCTTTTGCCTTTATATTAAAGAAAATAATCTGGTGGTACTAGGGACGTATATGATACCTTGAATTAACAATTTCTAAAATATCATCAACATCTTGTAAAATATCATCAACCTCCAAACTTGCTGTAAAATATGGTCAACCTCTAAACTTAAAATAATATGGTCAATCTTCCAACTTGCTATAAAATATCGTCAACCTCTCCACTTGTTGCAAAAAGTGGTCAACCACCAAACTTGTAAAATATTATGATATATGTTTTTTGTATTTAGACTAAAACTGATAGTGGATATTGTCGTGATAAGATATATCAGATCGAACATGGAATATGTCAAGTTTGTCAGTTTGATGCCCACTCATTCTATATACAAATCAGGTTAGTTTAACTATATTCATAAATATACTGTATAATTCATCTAGATCTTTCCCTTTATCAGTGCTCACTCTGGGTTCCAATATTTTTCCGCCAAATTTTATTTTCATTTTTTTAGCCATATATTTCTTCCGCCAAAAAAATTTAATTTTTCAGTAATTTTTATAACATTTTTATTTACATATATACTGTACATAGTCTATTACAAATTACAAAATCCTTCTCTGCTTTGCAGAAGCACATTTTTTTGTAAAAATTTTCAAACCACCTTTCGAATACTGTTGAGTAGCCTACCATTACATTACAGAGCGTATTGGTTTTTAATGAATTGCGGTATTTGTGTTTTATATATATAATGTGTCTACTAAATCCTCTTTCACATTCTGCAGTTGTAACAGGAATTGTGAGCAAACGCTTACTAATATCACAAACAGTTTTGGAAAAATGTCATCTTACTCTTTGGTTAAGGCAAATTTACAAATGGCAGTAATAGATACATCACATAAATCAGATAATTGAACATAATTGTGAAATGCCATCACTTCTTTGGACAAGTTAAAGGTATCTAATTTCAACAAATTCACATATTGGTAACTTCAGTAAAAAGTATATCAAATAGCCGTCATAATTTCAATAATCCCAAACGAATCGACTGAGTAATTATTTACCGACACCGTGTCCGCCATTTTGAATATATACAAGCCATCAAAAAAGCCACCAATTCGTATTGAAAACAAATAATTAAGTCTTTTGTCTCTTAATGAGTTTATTACTACTCTTACTGTATATACTTATCAACACTAATCCGAGATTGATCAAGAGACAAAAGATAGGTCTATTGATACCTAATTAATTGTAAATTGACTCACTGTCATTCAGTCGAGTGTGATGGACCGTAACGGGTCTATACCGCGTGGAAATCAAAGCTTTATGTCATCATAGATGATGTCATTATGCACAAGAAAAAAATATTGCCAAAGGTAAAAAAATATCGCCATGTAGGAAAAAAATATCGCCAAAAAATCCGCCAGATTGAATATTTTATCGCCAAGATTATATTTTGATCGCAATTGGCGGAAATGGCGATCGACAGCGTGAGCGCTGCCCTTTATGCATATGTCTATGTCTATAAATACTGTATTATGTATGAAAACCACCCCTTTATTCAACAGTCTATCTAAAAATGATGTATTATTCATGTTCCTTTATTCATCAGTCTATCTATAAACAATGTATTATTTATGTTCCTTTATTCACAAGTCTATCTATCATTCTATCTATACATGCTGTATTATTTATGTTCCTTTATTCACAAGTCTATCTATAAATGCTTTATTATTTATGTTCCTTTATTCACAAGTCTATCTATCGTCAGTCTATCTATAAAAACTGTATTATTCATGTGCCTTTATTCACAAGTCTATCTATAAATACTGTATTATTCATAAAAACTTATCCCTTTATTCAACAGCCTATCTATAATGGTATTATTTCTTGAAAACTTATCTCATTATTCATATTCATAAAAATATTGTATTAGTGATAAAAGTTTGGTGATTAGGGTTTTATTTAATAACCTCTGTGGCCGAAACTTATTATGATCCATCCATAGTTGCTTGTACACACTTTAGTCCTGAAATGACCTAGTTTGTGTCAAGTGGATGTTAAACCCCATTTTCTCTCTGCTTGTACACAACTTTCTGTTTGCTAGAGGTTTCAAAATGTGTTTATTAAACATGCTGTTTGTCAACCAGTAAGAAAAAAAAGTTTCAAAATTTGCTAACAATTATGAGTTATTGCCCTTTATCTTCAGACATTATGATTGTTCAGAACCAATCATATGATGGATTTATCCTATCCATTCATTTTATGATTAACTTTTATTTTCGTATTCCCTTAATTGTCTTTAACTATAAAGGATGTACGTACATGTAATTTATTTATTTCTTTATAAAATATTTGACAGAGAAACAACTGATGTTAAACAAAGAATCAAATTAATCAATGAAAGTAAATTTTGTAAACTCAAATCAAAGATAAAAGAACAAATGACAAGAAAACCGGTGGAAGGACAGGTAATCAGTTCTACTTTCATTTTTGTCCCCGTTTACTTGACAGTTGATTAACCCATTGACACCTGACTTCCTGAGCATTAAATATTTTGGAAAAAGCGATAACACCTGGAATCTTAAGTTAATCCTCTAATTATAGTTGGCTTCAGCTGCTTGATGTTTGAAAAATTGGTAAAATAGTGAAGTGCCATCAGGTTTTCATAATGAATACAAGTATAATTTGTATAAGTATCAATTTTCCATTTTGATGTAATATGGTGGCCGAGTGGTGTAAAAAGTCCACTTTAGATTTTATGGTCCATCTTTGAGTCAATTTTACACTTTGATGTAACATGGAGACATTTGGTGACTGATGGGTTCACTTTAGATCATTAGGTCTGTGAGGTAGTTTTTATCTCAAGCTTGTACATATTTGTAGGTTGCCTGTCAAACTCCATGGGTAATCTCAGGTGCTAAAAAGACCCCTACCCACAAGAAAATTATTATACACTAAGTCTTGCATGATGATGTCTTTGTAACATTTTTATTTTCTAGTTTTGGCACATGGATCATATAAAACCTGTATGGGAAGGAGGTGGTATGTGTGATATTGATAATATGAGAACATTATGTGTCATCTGTCATCAAACAGTTACAGCTAAACAAGCTACTAAACGAGCTCAAGTTAGACGATTAGAAGGAGCAGCCAGTTCTGGAGATATCTCAGCTTTCTTTCAAAAATCATAAAAAGATATTCTGAAGAAAAAAGAATTAAAGATACTTTCCCACCAAAGTATTTATAGGGTGGTTAGGTTATTTCCATTGAAAGGATGGCAATTTTGGTATAGATGGAAAGTAGAGGCACCCAATCTTACTAGAAAAATACTGGATTCCTTGAAAACCATCCATGGAGCATGTGCAGGACAAAACTGTAAAGGTGTCGCTAATTGGCAGCCAGACGATTAGGGTTGCCGGATCAAGTCACATCAAAGGTTGCATGCGTAGATTATCTGACCTCTTTTCATTAGGGAGTGCTTAATGTATATGTTGATAAAGATGATTGTGAGGAGGTGTGGAAAATGTCAGCGGCTTTAACGTACAACAGATTCTGAGGGCATGGGATAATCCCAGAATTTGCTTACGCTTTGATATTTATAGTAAATGAACAGCAATTAAAGACAACATCGACTTTGACGTGCAATGAATTTTCCTTCAGCTAGGGCAGTGACATTTTATAGCTTGGGGTGGTATTTCGTCGAGAATACAATGTTTTGAGAGGAATTTTGTGCAAATCAATTAGTTTGAATATGTTTTTGGTCCAAATATGTCATCAAATCACACAGTTTGTACCTGGAAAGGTATGTTTAAAGCCCCCTGATAGTCATTTTAGTAATTTTGAATCCCTTGAAAATTACAATATTAAAAGTTAAATCTCTAAAATGAATATCAGTCTAAAAATGGTTAAATTCTGTTCAGTATTTTTTATTTCTCTCCCGGTGTTGGCCGAGAAAGTTCATTGGGACAACTGTCTAGACATTCAGATGGAACTCAAAATGAGGTTCTGTGTGCCCGTTAAAGATCCCTTGGCAGTTGGAATTCGATATAAGAGTAGGCTGTAGCGCTGCTGTCTGTGCAAAATTTCCCTCATAGCACGCTATAGATATGGCGTAACCTGCCTTTATTAGCACAGTCGTCAGCTCTCTTTGGAGTTCTAATTTAGTTGTAATAGTTATCATATAGTGAGCAACTATGTCTTGTTTTAAAATTACAAGAAGCTGACTATGTCGTCATTTCAGAAGGGTAGATAAGGCATGTTTTGGTAATATTGTCAACCTCCTTCAAGACATATTATATCTTATTTTATATTTTTTCAGTTGTATGTTTAGAATATGTTTAATAAGATAATATCTTTTTCTTCTTCATATGTATTTCAATTTTATCGGCAATTTTTTCAACTTCCCTGGACAAGGTATCACGTTCTTCCACTTCTTCTGCTGGTGGTGTTATGGGATGCGAAGAGTTGTTGCTGACTTGCATGTCTAATAATGCACGGTTTTCGGGACAAAAGTTTTCCAGAAACCTTTTTAATAATGTTTGTGTCGACATAGATTCTGAACACTGCGTTACAGGATCTAGTAATTTGTTCCCCTCTCCTTCTAGTATGAATTGGGGATCACGTGGGTAAGGTGCTGGCTCGCTAGCCTGGAGGTCAGGTGTTCATTGGTCGAGAATGTTCCCTTGGCAGTTGGAATTCATTTGCTGCCCAGGCAAAATTTCCTCATAGCACACTGTATGGCGTATGCCCGTCTTCAATTAGCCTAGGTTAGGTGCAGAAGCATAGGACGTTAAACCCCATTTCATTCATTCATTCATTCTAGTATGATTTTGTTCTTCATTTCTGGTGTAGAAGGCACACAGTAGCATGGATTTGGCTGCAACATTTCTCTTTGAATTATCACTATTGTTTCCCTCAACTCCTCATTTTCTTGCCGATATATTTCTGCATCACACTCATTCGTTACCGCTTTCACTCTCCACGATCTTACGTTCTCTCCTTGTTTTTTAACTTCTTCTTTAAGTAAGACGTTTAGATGTAAACATTCCTCGTACCTTTCTCGAAGATCCTCACTGTATCTGAAATAAAAATTCCAAGTGACAATTATTAAGGATGTTGGCACAGCGTCATAAAATAAAATACTGTTCTTTCTTTCAATTTACGCAGTATTCACGGTGGCTCAGTAAGTAAGACGTCGGCTCGCTAACTTGGAGATCCCGTGTTCGCTCCCGCTGTTGTCAGTGATGCAGGAAAGAGGGTCTGGCATGAATGAAATGTTTATATGGTTACTGATATTAAAGAGTACAAGCTATGTTATTAGTTTGGATTGTAAATTGTTGGGTCAAGTACTTTAGATCATAAAATCAGTCGTCGAGTCAAGTGGCATGGTTTTCATTCCCAGCTTGCAGGTGACAAGGAGTAGTATCGGCTGTCCAACCTCCTGTGTTTTTTCCAAGTACACCAGTTCTCTCCCACTGCCAAAGTTTCCTACACGCTAGCAAATTATTGAAATATTGAGCTATATGTTAACCCAAATCCTTTCTCACACAAGTGTAAAATGATTTAAGTCTATGGATAGTTTCTTCTTGTCAGTGGTGCAAGACGGAGGGTCTGACAAGGAGCAGTGTCTAATCGTTCTGGTGGGATGGAGAAAAAAACAAAGTCTGAGATATGTTTTTCTTTGTTTATTACAAATGGCACTAAAAACAATTATGTCACCTGTCATGGTTTTAAATTTTCATTATGTCTAAAATACTGGATGTTTTTTTCACGTTAAGATAATATGAATATTCATAGAAATAAACCAATATTGAACAGTAATTCTTGTTTTTTATTTGAATATCATGAATAATAATGAGTTAAGAGGTTAAACTCCTTTAATTCATTTTTGGTCAATAACGGATTTTCCGGCCTGGTTTCGCCTTGTCAGTGTTGTAGAGCCTGTATAGGACAGCTGTCTAGTTTTTCGGATGGGATGAAAAACAGGTCCTGTGTACACCCTGGCATGTGCATAAAAGAACCCTTGACAGTTGGAATTAGATATAAGTGTAGAATGTAGTGCAGCTGTCAGGCATAATTTCCCTCACAGCACACTGCATGGCATATGCCCTTTATTCATTAGCCCAATCAGTGCCAAAACAAAACGTCAGGCGTTTAAACCCATTTCATTTCCTTTCCTTTAATTCATCTCAGCTTTTATCCATGGAACACCTATAATAATGGTAGTGAGTAAGGGAGGTAATTATTATTAAATTGTGAGATCAATTGAGGTGGCTTGTAGTTATTTATAGAACTATCTGTTTGTGTTAATCAATAGAAACTAAGGATATTAAAACAAATACCTATATGTATCAACTTGATGTAGTATTGATTTTATCACAGTTTATAACTGTAGGCATTGTTGAGTTACAATTGCCCAAATTTCTCTCTATTTCTGCACGAATATATCACCTATTTACTTATATAGGGGTAGAAGCTGGGGGGATTCGGTGAACTGTCCATTTTTCGGGCAATGTATTTCTAGTTTTCAGGCACAAACATCATAGAATGAGACCATAGAAATATCATTGTAAAATGAAACTGTTCGCGGGTTTATATTTTGAATACTATAATACTTAAATGGAGCTTTGTGGAAAACTTGTTTTTTTTAATGATATAGAGAGAGAGAAAGAAATGGGGTTTAATGTCCATTTGACACAAACCAGGTTAATTCGCTACTAACATATGGAGGACCTGGAGAGAACCCATGCGGTTCCACGTACAACTTGGGATTCGAAACCACGCCAGTTGACTTTGTTAATGATTGATTCATTCTGAAAATTTGTCCCCCTACACCTATTTAACAGACTATACCGAAAATATTGATAATATCGGTGGGATTTTTCATACAAAACCTGTGTTCTACTAAAAATCTTCCCCAAATTTTAGGGGTTGGGTGATCAAATGTGTGCAATTTAGGTCAGAAGATCTGTCATGGATTCCAATGGTGTAGTTTTGACCCCAAGCTTGCAGGTGTCTAGGAGTAGGATCGCCTTTCTAACCTCGTGAGTTTTCTCCTGTTTCCTCCCAGTGCTAAAGACCCCTGTGCATCATCAAATTATTGAAATAAATTTATTGTACCATTAATTAGTCCCAAAATGATCTAGTTTGTGTAGAGTGGTCGTTAAACCCCATTTCTCCCTTTCCCAAAATACCGGCACACCACTGGAATATCTGTGTCTGACATGATGTGTTTATATTAGTCCCAAAATGATCTAGTTTGTGTAGAGTGGTCGTTAAACCCCATTTCTCCCTTTCCCAAAATACCGGCACACCACTGGAATATCTGTGTCTGACATGATGTGTTTATATTAGTCCCAAAATGACCTAGTTTGTGTAGAGTGGCCATTAAACCCCATTTCTCCCTTCCCCAAGATACCGGCACACCACTGGAATATCTGTGTCCTACATGATGTGTATATATTAGTCCCAAAATGACCTAGTTTGTGTAGAGTGGCGGTTAAACCCCATTTCTCCCTTCCCCAAGATACCGGCACACCACTGGAATATCTATGTCCGACATGATGTGTATATATTAGTCCCAAAATGACCTAGTTTGTGTACATTGGCCGTTAAATCCCATTTCTCCCTTCCCCAAGATATGGACACACCACTGGGTTTAATGCTAGAATATATGTGTATATATTTGTAGTCTGTCTGTTAATAATTAATTACAAGTCTATTAATAAATGGAATACTAAGAATAAGATGCTTATAGATTTTGATGTATATATATATAGAAAGCAATGACTGTCTTTCTATAATAGTGTTTCCATAAAAAGAACAAAGCTATCTTTAAGCCGGATCAGATCATTTCCACTACCTCACATGAACAGAAGATGTTGATTGGAATTATTGGAAATTTTCTGATTCTCCAAACTGGCTTTAGAGAATTGTCAGTTAAAATGCTCCAAACCTTGCTTTGATCTTGTTCATCATATATTATAGCATTATCATTCATAGTTCTCTAATTAGGAATTGAAGAATTTATTGATTTGTTTTATCAAGAATGTTTTCCTCCTGTGTCGCATCTGGCTCAACAATAACATAAACAACAAACATGGTGAAAAGACATTTTAAAGTGAGACTCGAGGTGGTACAGTGCCGGCAGCGCTGATATACTTGCTAGGCTATCCCATGTTCGATCCTGGCGTCAGCAAAAAAGTTTGTCAGGCTTTTATGGGCTGGTTCTAGCAAGGAAAGGCTGTTTTGACCAAATGCAGTGGTATCTAAATATATAATATCCTTTTCATCATCTACCTTTCACAATGGTGTAGGGTGGGTGGTGTCTAATGGTTTGGGCATATTATTTACGGATACTTGGTTTCAAATTTTTATTTTTTTTGATGGGGGGGGGGTATATCTCTGGTAAGGTTCTTTAAAATATTTCCGGATTTTAAGTGTTTGAATTTGGAGAAAATCACACCAAAACTGAGTTTCAGGGCCTGGGAATTGAGAGAAAAGTTTTCTGATCTTCTAAAAAAGGAGTCAATTCCAAGTCTATTATGATAATCCTTTATTTTGAACAATCAATTGCACTTATGTTGGAGATATGAAATGGTATCGAGCTTAATATCCTACTATTCTGCATGCATTAAATCATTTGTCCATTCGACCCAACTAGTTTGTATTGGAAAGTGCTACATGATTGAAACAGTTGTCCAAATCATTCGGCCACTAGACCCAACTATTTTGTATTGGAAAGTGCTACATGATTGAAACAGTTGTCCAAATCATTTGGCCACTTGACCCAACTAGTTTGTATTGGAAAGTGACACATGATTAAAATGGTTGTCCAAATCATTCGGCCACTAGACCCAACTATTTTGTATTGGAAAGTGACACATGATTGAAATTGGTGTCACCTATAGATATGTTGAAATAGAACAGACTGATAATAATCTCACCTTTAACCTGTAACTGTACTATTTATTATATCTGTCTTTGATAGTGAGGTAGATATGTGCATTACATAATTTTAATAGATGATGACCCCATTATATTAATACATCATATTAAAGATACATGTACAGTATAAAGGTTCACTATGTAAGATTCAGATAAAGAGCTGGCTGTCCCTGCTATAATACCGGTAGTTTCATCAAATTATTTTAGTGAAGTTATGATTGTTTGAATTTTCGACAAGAAATGGCCGATTTTCAAGAACTATTGCCATGATAATAAACAACGACTCATTTGTCAGGGTTTTTTGTGAGTGAGGTCCATATTTTAACAATATACGCCCACATTATAAAAATGATAAACTGGCAAAGATCTCCCTGGGGGGTTGGGATGGCCTAGTGGTCTAGAGTGCTGCACTTCGACCTCTAGCTGGCCAGTCACCTCTGGCTTGCGGCTGTGATTTCGATCCCTGATGTGAGCGTATGTGGCATGGAGATAGGGATAGGGGCCCCTTTTCAACCTCCTGGGTTTCCTCCCTCAGGAAAGACACCTGCGCGTGCACTAAGAGAATAAACTGGAAACATAGGACTTGTCTGTGATATCACCTTCAGTGGAAGCGGACGTTTAAAACACCAAGAACATCCAAAGTTCGAAAGCCTCTTTAAAATAAAAATAAGATAAGGGAATTATTGTGTAATTCTTATCAACAGTGTTGAAAGACTGAGTCAAACAATATTGAATACCGGTATTCATCCTTGTTGCAAATTCACTCAACAATATGATAGGTTTAGCAATTGGTTTTATTCAACAAAACTCTTCAGTTTAATAAATTACATTGTACAAATTCATTTATTTTAAAATACAACATCTGCTAAGCAAGGTTTTTTTTGTTAATTTTGTTTTTTTTATTAAAAGATTCAAGATAATTCCACATTCCCCATATCACTAATTTGTACAATTCATTTGCAATGGATGTTGTCCATCTAAATTAGTCCACATAAAATTTATTTTCTATTCTTCAGGAATAACCAAAAAAATCTCTTCCGGAAATTTTTTTTTTAAAACCAAAAGTACGTGGTTGTTAAGAAAGGAAAATAAAAACAAAACATTAGCCCTGGATAGAAACGATTGATTGTCGAGAATAATTAATTAGAAATTATAAGTAGAGGTAGACAGTTGTTGATATTATAGAACACAATATATTTTATTTATCTTTTATCCTCTTACGTGGCCAAATGATTTAACGTCCACTTAAGATTATGAGGTCTGTCATTTAGTGTTGTAGGAGTAGGGTCACTTGTCCAACTGGTAATGACCCATAAGTGTAAGCGAATTAAAATTGTTAGTCCCAAATGATAGAGTTTGTGTTGAATGGACCTTAATTGCAAATAATTATTTTGGACATTTCATAAATTAGGGGAACACTGTTTCTAATCCAGTGAAGCTAATTATCCAACCACTCATTTTAATTAGGAGGTTACAGATTGAATTGGGACTCATTATCTGTTTGGTTCCCTATTTTGATATTCCCAGAATTGATTTATCATATTACTGGTTCTCCACGTATTTTCCCGCTATCTTTGTGAAACACTCCGAGAGAGAGAGATGGGGTTTAACGGCCACTCGACACAAACTAGGTCATTTTGGGACTAACATATGGTTTAATTTTATTTCAATAATTAGATTGCGCGTAGGAGTCTTAGCAGTGGGAGGAAACCGGAGGACCCACGAGGTTGGGCAGGCGATCCTACTTCTTGTTACGTACAACCGGGGAATGGAAACCACTCCAGTTGAATCAATGACAGGCTTTATGATACAGCACGTGCGCTAACCATTAAGCCATCCAAACCCCCTGCTAGAGAGACTTTCAACAACCCAAAGTATAAATCTTTGATCTGGTGTTGTATTTCTTATTTATTTACATATTTTTACTCAGTGTTTACAATGTATATATTGAATACAGTCTATTATGTATGCCTACCATTATACCAAATGTATCAACAGTAAATATTTGATAGTGGGATGACTTTGGCACTTGTTAAATAGCACTTGATATTAACTTTGTCTCTTCGGAAAATGAAATTCAAAAACAATTTTTGAGAAAGTGGATAAAAAATATTTCCCATTCAATGTAAATGGATACATAAAATTGTATGTGGAGGCGTAAAAGCAAAAAGGCCCTTATCAACCCTATATGATGTGACATTATACATAGAACTATACAGGGCGTGACTTAAAGGTTAGTCATACTATACAGTGTTAAAAGAAGGCTTACACATTACTGCTGTAAAAAAGTTTGCCATTTTACATGCAAAATACTATAGTCAAGTCTAGGATGATTTTATAACTAAAAATGTAATTACTAATATACCAAGTTGAACCAGATATTGAGTCAATCCGAACCATCATATTGATACCTTATATTAGCTGCCTAAGTAAAACACTTGAACTACTTATTATCAAAGGCAAAGGGGGGGGGGGCATGACTGGATTAGAAATAGTGTTCTCCACACACATCATATTCAGATCCCAAAATGAGAAACCATTGTGCAATTAACTTCATATTTCAAATCTGTGATCAATAGAAATATTAATACAATATTCACATTAAGACTTTCATTGAAAACTATCTAAAAAAAAAAGATATGGCAAAATATTTGATCTTAAGGCCTTAAATTTAAACATATTTTTAATGTCAAAATAATGATAATGTGAATATAATTATGCATTAAAACAGAGTGAATGTCAAACAATTGCATAAAACTTTCATACAAATATATCACAGTGAGAAATATTTATGAGCAAGTATAATATAAGTCAGAACTCTTAGACCAGGGGTTTAAATTATAAATGTTTGCCAGCAGGTCAAGGAATTTGGTTTACCTTGAATAAGCAAGAGATTATTTCCAAAGAATGACAATTTTTTGCTTTATCCCCATTTCTAAATTCATTTTTAAAGGTACATTATGGGAGATTAGGGGCCATCCATACAGTACGTACGCTCAAAATGGGTAAAATTCAGCCCCCCCCCCCCCCCCTGTACGGACGTTTTGCCATTGAATTAACGCACCTGTACGCTTTTGGCGTGACCCCCCCTTCAAGCGTACATACTTTATGGATGGCCCCTTAGATAAACAGCTGGCAGTTCTCACTATAAAGAAACCTACAAATTCAACTGTATTTTTTATATGAAATTCTGATTTCACGGTAAGTCTGAAAAATATGACTGAAACCAAAGCCTGGTCTAAATGTATGATGATTTTAATTTTGTTGAGAATTGACAAAATAGCCACTTTTACAATATAGGGTTCATGACATCACTAAATCAAATAATATATTTGAAACATTGTGTTCATATCATTCTTTGGTGTTTAAAATCATTAAATAAAAATATTTATTCTTGGCCAAATTAAAATTAGAAAAATAGCAAAGATACAGAAACCTTTTTTTTACACTTTCAAATATACATGTACTATAGATATATAAATATATACATTATGTACTATGTGACCATCTATGTGCATGTTGTCTAGTTACGTTTTGAGATTTTTACTCCTGTTTCATTGAGTCAAAGCTAGACATATTTCATACAGTACAGGGAGTAAAAGAGAATATTATATATTTATTAGGCTGTGTAAATTTGAATTTAAATTCTTCAAGAACATCTTCTTTCTTCTTATTCCTAATTTATAAAACTTGAAAGGGAAAAGACAACATCCCCTAATAAGATCCCAAAAAACAAAATTGGTCTGGCCTTATATAGCACTGTTCTTTATGCTAATTGACAAATAAACATAAATTTGTAATATTATTTATAGCAGATTAACTAGTTACAAATTTGTCAAAAACACAAAAAACCAGCGGCTGTCAGGCAGAATACGTCCACATTTTTGAGAGATGGATAGAGAACAAGCTAGAAAGAAAGTGATTTTTCTTACAATCAAGGGCCATATTTCATAAAGTTATAATTTAGGATCTTTCTCATTTTCATGGCCAGGGGTTGGCAGCTATGTGTTTCTAGAGTATACATATGTGATGGCACATTTCATAAACATGTACAATAAACAGTGAAATAGGGTTAAATGTCCACTTGACACAAACTAGGTCATTTCAGGACCAACATATGGTTCAAGTTTATTTCAGTAATTTGAGATCTTTAGCTGTAGGAGGAAACCATGTCACTTCACTTAATGATAAACCTTACCATCTTATTTCTTTGTTTGCATTCTTTATGATAAACTTAGACATTGAATAGCATTCTTTATGTTGAACAGCAGATAAATTTCCTACATCTAACCAACAAAAAAAACATCGGGCTACATCAAGTTTCTAGTCTTGATTGTCCAGTCTCATTAATCATCATTTAAAATGACCAAATAACCAGATTTCTCTCCTCTTATGATGTGTTTTAAAGTCGTATTGCTATGCTTTCATAGATGCTGGTCATTGGTAGTCTTTAACTTCAGGTCGCTCACCTTGTTTTTTTTTATATTTTATCTGATCCTAAACCATAGCTATACTATAAAGCCCGGCCCATACCGCTACGACTACACACAACCCGAGAGGACCTAGCATCTTTACTTCACTTGCCTACGACGGTACCAGTCCACACAGGTCCGACTTTCACAGAAGTTACACCACTTCCCTCTAGGGAGTGATTCCAAAAGTAAACCGGAAGCATAAAATTCATCTTAAATTTTCCCGGGAAAACAAGGACTAAATTCCACTCTCTGATTGGCTAAACAACAGTAAGACAATTGATCGTGTCGTGTGACTGTCCACACAAACACAATGGGTTACATCTGCATCCAACTACGACTGAACATGCTCAGTCAGGCCACAACGCAGCGGAAATCAGTTGAATCGTGGTTGTGGGACCGAGTCTGGGCAAGTCATGGCGGTGTGGGCCAGACTTTACATTACTGCCATATTTCAAATAGTGTTAACATTACTGTCAGGCATAAAATTACTCCAAAGGGAGATAACTTGTTAACCCTCTCATGACCACATGCACTAAGCTCTGGCTGGTTCTAAAATAACAGACAATTACAACGGGCTGTCATATTTGGTATGTCTCATAAAAACAATTGAATATTTACTATTACAAGTTTGTTTTATTTTGAAGATAAATAACATACCAATCTTCATACGCAAATTTTGTTGTCTTTCAATAATAAGTGGATAATTGAAGTGAAAGTTATATTACAACACACCCAAACAATTAATAAGGCCCTTGGTAAATCCATATCAGAAGAAATGTCCGTGTCACATTCCACATTTCGTCATTTGAACTATTTCTACGCAGTGGATTATTTTCAATGTCTGTTGATGTATAACCTTCAAATTATTCATCAGAAGTTGTGAAATTATCACTAAAATCCTCAATAGATTCATCAGAAATATAGGCAGCCATTACTCGAAAATATGTGGCGAAGATCGCTGACTTAAAAATCGAAATATCTCGATAAACATCAATAGCAAACTCGTCTATGTTACACGCCATTTTATAGCTAAAAAACACAGGAAGTTAGTTGAAGTCTTGTCTCGCCGATACCAGAACGTGATTTCCGATAAAAGCGTAAAATATGAATGTGGTATGAATCAGGCGGTTAGGGTCATAGGGCAGCCAAAATGCAGGTGGTTTCGGGCTTTCGGTCATGAGAGGGTTAAATGCTTATTACACCTACAGAGTTTAACCAATTAACTTCTCAGACTTTCTCAAAATTGACTAGCTAATAAATAAAAGCTTTTCTAAATGATCTTCAATGGAACCGGTTTTGTTATTTGCCTACACAATAAAATGATCAGGTTTTGTCGGTTTTAACAAAATATAAATATAAATAAAAACATAAACAAGATAATATAAACAATGACAGATGCATACAAAAATCTACAAAATCTATTATTTACATTTCAAGTTAATCAAATTATATAAACAATTTTCTCTTAAAAATCATGGTTGAGGGTTTTTTTACCGTTTCTGTAGATCCTTAATATATTTGTGATTCAGCAGTTTTGTGAGTGATAATCGTCCAACAAACCACAGCTCATTTTCAGTGGAAAATTTCGGTGTAGTAGGACGACCTATCCATACCAAAGTATTGAAATATCTGAGGTGCGAGATAAGCAGCCCCGAAAGCCAGAACAAAATAACTGATATATTTGTAGGGAATTTCGATTATTACACAAGTTTTCGATTTGGGATCGTTTGCGTCTTTTCTAAATATGAAACAGAGAGTTCTAAAAGTAAATAATTTCATTATAAAACGCATTACTGCTATGGCAATTACTCCCATAACCAATCGTCCCATTGTGTTTTTGATCATGTGATATTCAAATACTGTTCTAGCGTAAGGAAAGGTCATCTCTTCCTCAACCAATAAACCCGTTTGGCAGTTCAACCAAGATCCAAACAACAATCCTGAGGCTACGCCAAGAAAAACAGTAGTATCACCGCGGGCACTGCTCCATTTTTGATACTCCAATGTTGGGTAAAAATAAGCCAATGCTAGAGCAGATGCCACATTGATCGGGCCACCATATTTGTTTCCCACAAGAAAAAGCACAGCAGCCTCAGCCCAGGGAACCAAGATGAACAACAAAATTGAGACAGACAGCAGTCCAACCAAGATATCCTGAAAAAGAAAAAAAAAACAAATATATATATAATATGTATATAAATTCTCTAAGCTTTATAGTGTGGTTGTTAATAAACTGAAATTAAGGAGTTTAACGTCCTACTGTTCTGCCCTAATGAACACCGGCATACGTCATACAGTGTGCTAGGAGGGAAATTTTGCCAGGACAGCGGCACTACAGCCTACTCCTATATTGAATTCCAACTGTCAAGGGATCTTTCACATGCACCCCAATGTGTACATGGGACCTTGGTTTTTCGTCCTATCACTGACAAGGGGGAACCTGCCGGAAAATCGGGATTAACTTTCTCGGCCAATGCAGACTAGCGAGCCAACGTCTTACCAACTTAGCCACCGTGACCCCCTGGTTGTAAATAGAGTTGAGCATGGCTGTGTCTGCTTCAGTAGTGTGAAACTGTGTCTATTACTGCAGTACATGTTGGGAGTGATATGGATAGATAGATACCCACGGCATCATGTCTGGACATACATACGTGTCATTACTTGTACATATAGGGTCCTATTAATGGGAATATACATGCAAGCCCTTTGCCTGACTTCAATGATTGAATTTGACTGAAAATAGCATTTTTCTCAAACAATAACCGACTACTGCCCATGTCCAGAAACATGTTATTTTTGTCTGAAAACCTGTACCTGAAGGCCCCGTTGCACCCCTACCCCAACCAATCCACTTTAAATACCCCTCCCCACCCTTTCACTCCTTATACATGTATGTATATTCCAATAGACCAGTTTTAATATAACACCAAAAATTCCCCACCCCCCTTCTGCGTTATTGTTCCATGTATATTTTTTTCAAACGGATTTGCCAACAGAAAGAATAAAAAACTTACAAGTATGGTGTGCATTCCAAGATAAAGGCGACTAAAACACACTAATGTACACCATGATATAGCCAAACATATACCAACTTCAATTGAATACTGAAAAAAAAAAAATATACAGTTTAAAGCGATAATTTCATATTTTCTAAGAAAATTAAAACATAATCATTTCTATGTCTTTTGCTCAATACATGTACATGTAGGTTGACAACTCACTATTATATCATAGGCATTATTCCCTACCCTTAAAAATCAATGACACAGGATATAATACCACAACTAATTCTGTTGTTTTTCCATTTCCCCATGTTATAGCTATCTTCAAACGTTCAAATGGCAATAGTGAATTATTGGATTCAATAGGTTTTCTTTAACAAGGTAGGACTGTTTATAGATACCATCTAGTTTAAGGCTTTATTTTAATATATTTTAAAAAATATGAAATTGCAGCTTTAAAATGCATCACACATGTGTACATGTTTATTTGTAAAGGTTTTCCCATAGATCATTATTTGTTCTTCCGGACACCTGTTACCACTGTTTGTCGTGTATTTTGTACACGGTGAACAGTCCCTATGCTGATTACACTTTTCTGCCTATATTGTTTGTCTAATGATTTGGATTGTTCGTACTTTGTTTTATTTTATTAATTCTATTTTTTATTAAACATACATTATGCAAGAGCTACATCTGCCAATTGCACGTCTTTATTTAGGCCTGAAATGTTATCTAAATTATTAATTTGACATTAATTAACTTATCCAGACCATTCTCAACTCTCAATGACATCACCAGCCTGTGATATTTACTGGATTAGAATCCTATCTGCTGCTTAAAATCCATAATCAAATTTTTTAAAATAGAGACTATGCTTTTTATTGTACCCACTTTTTATTGTACCGACTTTAGGCTCAAATTCAATCCCTAAAATCTTGATTCAGAGTGGATGAATTTGACTGGAATTTTCAGCAAATTTCCTTTACAGTATCTATTTTAAACTGCCAGCTCTTAATCTAATCTCCCATAATTTATCTTTAATAAAGAGGGGGCCAGCTTGGGTTTCAACTCAACAAAAACATGGTCATTTCGGGACTAACATATGATTCAATTTTTAGCAGTAGGAGGAAACCAGAAGATCCCGGAGAAAACACACGATGATAGACAGGGGACTCCATTACAGACTTTATGATCTAAATTGCATGCCTTTAACACCCTCTTCAACATTGCAAACATTAATAATACGTTATTATATGTATTGCTAGTACATGTAGGTGTATAAACGGTATAACACGATAAATACATTGACTTCTTAATCACATAATCAATCCAGCCTATTTTATCAAAGATAATCGGGTTTCACAGTATTTACAGTATACACTCAGTAAACTGTATTAATTTTGGAATTTGGAATATTATTCACCATGTCTTGATGTCCGATTAGGCATATTCCTGGTCAGACAATTTGGACATTTGGAAAATAGCGTCGACATGTCTGGAATATACGGGCGAAACCCTATCACTGGCTGCGACCCATTTCTAGTTGCCAAAGAATAGTGATTTAGCTCCTTTAAAGCGAAAATTTCATATTTTCTAAGAAAGTCAAAACACAATTATTTCAATGTATTTTGCTCAGTAGGTTATCAACTTACTATTATACAACCATGGCCATTATTTCCCAGCCTTAAAAATCATTGACACAATTACCTCCCTTGTTTTCCCATTGCCTCCATGTATTAGCTTCCTTCAAACATTTGAATTTGAAGTTGAAAATCATATTTTTGCCAATTTATCAGCTGGCATTCCTTATAGGATTAATAGGATTAATAGGATTAATAGGATTATTCTTAAGAAGGTAGGGCTGTTTATGAATCCCAACTATTTTAAGGCTTTATTTTACTAAATTTTAAAAATCTAACTTAGAAATTGGAAATTGTAGCTTTAAACACTGGCAAATGTATGGTGTAAATTAATCAATTTATGCCTTTAAGCTCATTTAACTTTCACCCAGGTAATATTCTTTCTGCTTGACTGGAATGTTATATGAAGGTCACATTCCACGATATCTACGTCAACAAAAAAAACTTAATTGTAAAGCAAATTTCATGATATGGTTAAAAGTTGCGTAAAATTTTGTTCTTCAATATTTCTACATAGAGACAAATTATAATACATGAACTGCTTTGACGTAAACAGTACAGTTTTTATATTAATATAGAGCAGGACTTCACAGTACACACAAAATCAACTATGTGGCTAGACCCTTCAATTCAACTGGTGGTATTATTGTAGCTACACGTATAGGGTATTATATGACAGAAATATACAAATAGTATTCTTATCTGATATTGTGCAAGGGTATAAGGTGTTTTTTTACCTAAAAAATTTCCTAAATGTAGGGTATAAACATACTGGATTATGATTAATATCATAGCTTTTTAAAACATGGTTTAACTTTGTGAAATATCCTTCTACGTAATCTTTTCAATAAAAAGCCCGCTCTAAAACTAAAGCTTAACTTTATATTATGTATATATATTGTTAATCTAAAATTTATTCAAGTCCTAATGTGCCATTTGCATTTTTTTCTAAAATATCAAATTTCTCACAGCTTAAAAACGGCAGTTATCTTATAACTCAATATCATCCAGTATTTGACATCGAAAACACAAGGTATTGGTCAATTTAAATCAACATTGATGTTGTTATCTTACTGTGAAAATATGGGCTTCTGATATCCAATATATTTTAAAATTGGCTTACAAATCGGGTGCCAGAATGCTTTCAAGTCCAATTTGTAATGAAGCGACTCTATGAATGAAGCTAACCACATCTCACAGGAGAATAGTACCTGTGTAGACTGGAAAAAAACAGATGCTAGAAACTGTCATTCAATTTGAACTCTTCATGTATTTCACCGAATATAACGGATAAGAAATTACAGTAAAAAACAGAAACGACTGAATGTAAACCAGTTTATATACATTCCTATTACCGGTTCATAATTATATGCTTTGCGACCCATTAATCTCTAGGTGCCAAAGAAGAGCGATTTATCTCCTTTAAAGGGACAATAACACTCTAGCTGGCTTGACAGGTCCAGAATTTTTTTTTAGCCTTATTCTTACTACGAGATGTTTAAATGTCCTACCGGTCGTTTAAATTATCCATTACATCCTATTTTACTCGTCCAGAGGGTTCAAAAATATGTTTCAATCCAAGTTACATTTGAAAGGGTTTACGTAAAGCTTTTCAAACCATGTAGTGTAGTTGAATTTTCTATTTTTTTTAATTAGGCGTGTTCAGATGAAATTTGTATCATCAATTAATTGGAATATTGTAAAATAGTACAATTTAATTAAAATAGTAATTGGGTTCCATATTAAGTGTTTGTGTTTATTATCTATGTCAATTGCTAAATGCTGCTCAAAGAAGATAGTACAATTTGTTGACCATAATAATGATTGGGACATATTATTCAGTTACAACAAGAGTGGTATTGGGCCTTTAATACACGCTAAATATGTACTCAGATTGATTATTTAACATGAAATTTTAAAAGTAAATAAAATAAAAATGCTGAATCATCTCCTGGGTTCGATTCAATTGGATTTTAACTTGGCCTATTATGTTTCTTCACTAGATACATGAAATTTTAATTCTACATAGCTTTGTGAATACAGAATGCAATTGAAGCCTATTGGACAGATATTTCTATAAGTGATTCATCTTTAACCATGGTCCATATTGTCGTTTTCAAGTGATTCATGACTTTAATAATTTGTTCAATTTAGCTTTAAAGCTTGTAATTTTTGGGGGGGACCTGTCAAGCCAGCCAGAGTGTTATTGTCCCTTTAATACGACTGCTGCTGGAACACAATACAACAATTAAAATATTTATCACCCAGTCATTCATTAAATGTATTGTGAATTGTAAACTCTCCCAGTTTGATTAGGATTAGATAATAATTTCATTTTGTATGTAACCTAATTTCTATAACAGTAAGGATAGACCGGAGGCTAAGTGCGGGGGGGTGTCCACCAAATGGGCACAAAACCACACCCAACTTTTCTAGAGTAAAATTTTGCGTAGAATACAATGCCAAGTGGTAATCAGTCCGCCGTTGGGGCGTTTTCGAGATATTCAGGATCAAAAGTCAAATGAGGGCATTTGCACTGAAAGTGAATGCGCAACCATTCTTATATCATGGAAAAATGCTGAAAATGATCGAAAGTTATCACTCTTTCAATAAAAATGTCAACTTTCGATCATTTTCAGCATATATTCATGATACAAGAATGGTTGCGCATTCACTTTCAGTGTAAATGACCTCATTTGACCTTTGACCCCGTATATCTCGAAAATGCCCCAACGGCGGACTGATTACCACTCGGCATCGTATTCTACGCAAAATTTTACTCTAGAAAAGTTGGGTGTGGTTTTGTGCCCATTTGGTGGACACCCCCCCCCCCCCCCGGACTGAGCCTCCAGACTAGGATACATGAACCCAACGCATGTAATCAAACTGACTTATACATGCATGGGTTCGGAACACTAACGTCAAGGAATATATGTCAAATGCCAAAATATAGTACCAGTGGTAGAAATGGAATTCAAATTGCAAAAAGATCTGTTATATGCACGCCAATGTTTACACAGGACCAGTTTTTTGTACTATACGAACAACTATATGTTGTCCCTTGCCAGACCCTCGGCCCTGCACCACTGACATGTAGAAAACATGTTGGAAATGCTGATGAACTTTATCAGAAAACGCAGGAATGGAACATTGGACATTCAGGTTACTCACTGAGACATATCTTAATACAAATACATGTATAAGGTTAATATAATTTGGTATTGTAAACATACATGGATACTAGTCCTTAATATTTGTCGTATATTTTATTAAATCCCTCAGTTTCTCTTAAGAAATATTCCCCATTCACGGTATACAAGGGCACATAATATATTTTATTGAATAAGTGACAGGTTCTCTTGAAAAATCATCTGTAGTAAACATTAATTCATTACATGTATATATATACAATTATTGTATCATGTGACATACACATACAGGTATATATGTCAAGGGTTTATTCAAAGTTTAATATCTATGTTGATCTTTTAATTAGCCTACTACCTACATGTATAATACATTTATACCTATGTATGATCCACATTTACTTGGATTTTTTTTTGTTGAACTTCTAAATTTGACCTTTGTACATATACATGAAGGCTACTTATATATAGCCTGCAAGGCCTATCTATGACCTATCATAAAGGTAGATGGTCAATGACTTAATGTACTTTTATATAATCTTATTATCAACTCAAATCAGTATGATAAAACATATATACTGTATACTACTGAAAATCTTTTAGAGGCATTTAGCAACTACTGGATAACGGATAAACTATAACACATACATGTAGGCCTACATGTGGGTGGATAAACTTAAAGGCTCAATACCACTCTCGTTGTAACTGATTAATATGCCTCAATCTTTATTCTGGTCAACAATTGTACTATTTTACAATACTCCAATTAATTGATGATACAAATTTCATCTTAACATACTACTATGACCGATGCCTAGGTCATATGTTATTTTGTTATTTTATTATTTTCAAATTCTGTTTTAAATTTCAAGTATATATTTTAATTTTCATTAATGCTTGGTTAGTCATACAGCAATTAACCTGTCAGTCAAACTATGACAAGCTGGCAACTAAATTGGTTGATCTGTTAAGTCTCTTTTTACTATTGTTTTAAATGCCTTAAGTCTTAATCCTTTGATAATTATATGTTTATGTCAACACTTTCTAAATAACTGATTTTTATAAATAGACAAATGTATTTAATAAGATATCATTAGTTGGAGAGACCAGCTTAGGGAACATACTATTTGGAGGGCCGATATATAGGAAATTATAAGTTTGTTAAATTGTTGCTGTTAATTATTTGCTGCTGAAATAAAGTGTTGAAGATCCATTTCAAGAATCTGTATTCATTTCTGATACTTAAAGAACACCCATCGACGAGCTACATTCCCTGAAAGTCGAATGGTGTTACTACACACCTAATCTAAAAAATTGGAAAAATGCAACTAAATGATTTGAAAAGCCTAATGTTAACCTTTTCAAATTTGCCTTGCATTCAAAAATATTTTCGAACCCTCTGCACAAGTAAATTAGGATGGATAATTTACAAAACATGTAGTACATGTACACTTAAACATCTAGTACTTATAATAAGGTTATTATTTATTTTCTGGAGCTGTCAAGCCAGCTAGAGTGTAATTGTTCCTTTAATAGGTTAATTAAAAATTATCTGTATGTACATGTACATGTATTCGTAACACAAGTTGCATTGCTGTATTAAGTTGATTTAACCATTAAAACTCTTTGAAACATTTCCCAAATCAATTAGCAGCTGTTTTTCCATAAAAATACATGTACATGTATGTGTTTTAATAGTTTTATAGTTATAGCTATACCAGTGGGTCAATTATTGTAATATTTATTATCAATCATTGGCCAGTCAGTGAGTGGCTGTAAACTACTGTAATTATCAAAAACTAATCTGTTTTGTTAACCAAAATACACTGTATAATAATAGGTCATGTGAGATCAGATAATATAATCTTTATCAATATAAACTGATGTATGACTGATAGTTGCTAATTGTTATTTGTGATTTTTTTTAAACCCTTGTAAATTACAATATTGTAAAAGTCGAATCTCTACATGTATAATACTATAGTAAATGTAGGAAGACTGCACCACACACAAACAATTACACAAGACAAACCCAGAGAGAGAGAGAAATTGAGTTTAATGTCCACTCGACACATACCAGGTCATTTTGGGACTAACATATGGTTTAATTTTATTTCAATAATTTGCTTGCCCTGTAAGGGTCTTTAGCAGTGGGAGGGAAATGGAGTACATGGAGGAAACCCACGAGGTTGAGAAGGCGCCCCTATCTCCATGCCACATATGCTCACACCAGGGATCGAATCCACAGCCACAAGCCAGAGGTGACCGGCCAGCTAAAGGTCGAAGCAACAGCCCATCCCAACCCCCACAAACCTACAGACAGGACACAATATACATAGAAACCACAAACAACAAACTCACATACACATGTATCGGATTCCACTCAGGAATCTCAGTCCCAAATATCAATATGGCTCATTTCCATCCAGATATGACCAAATAAAAATTTTGTAAGATTCAGCATAAAAAAGCCAGCGTCACTTACAGGTGTTGGGTAAAATCTTTTAATAGGCTTCTGTTTTAATCTAAGCTGGGGGATTATCTATCTTTGATATTAGCATGGATTAAGTTGTGTGGAAAATGGACGCTGAAAATCTGCAACTTTATTAAGTATGTAAGTTTAAAGGACTATATTGGTGCCAGTCATTATCACATATGTGATAGAGCTGGTTTAACACATTCCAAATATACATTTAACGCAGAGGTCATTGCTACGATAGCTGAGTATTACACGCTACCGGAATCAGTAGTGACGTAACGAAAAGGAAAACACAGGCGACTGCTCAATTTAACTGACTGAAGCTACACGGCTAAATTTCTGCTCACTTAGAATTCCTTCGAAGACCAACAGTTGTTATATGGGACTGTAAGAGGATATCTGACAATTCAATAAAGTAATTGAATGTCATTAGATAAGAGAACACGAAAGAAAAACAGAAAAGTATGTGCATTAACATGTTTTTATAAGGTAAAGAGTGAATAAAAACAAGGGAATGTACGGAATATTTCTATTTTTCTCGTGTTCGCTTATCTAATGACATTCAATTACATTATTTTGTAAGAGTTATCAATAAGATGAAATATCCTTTAATTTGATGATATATATAGGTGTACTGAAATAAGAAATTCCTTTCACAGATAAGCCACTTCATCTATTTTTAAAATGTATGCAATAACTCAATAAGTATGTGCAATTTAATGGTCGACACTCAAGAGAGAGATATAACATAATATATTTATGTTGTACGAGGATGTTACCCTGAGTGTTGTTTCAATATATTGCGTACTGTCTTACTCAAAACCATTAAACAACTTAAAATACAGACATTATCCATCACGTTCATTTCAAAGAAATTCTCATGCAAGTCCCATATTTCATCCAGTATAAAATAATTACACGCTTGCAAAATAATGGTACACCAACATCAAAGGATGATGTCAGGGCTGCATTTTAAATCTGGATTGTTTATGAAACAGGTCTGCAGGTCTAGGAGAGAGGTCATAATATAGGCTATGCCTGTTCCTCAATCCTTTTCAATATCTTAATAAAATATTGTTTTAAAAAAAAAAAGGGTCTGCAATACCAGTTCACTTGGGCAACACAGGAACTTGATATAAATACTGGTGAGTTAGAGAGATAAATCTGGTTTAATGTCCGTTCGACACAAACTAGTTCATTTTGGGACTAACACAAATAATCTGGAGAAAACCCACGAGGTTGGACAGGCAACCATACTCCTTGTCACATACAACCAGGGAGTCGAAACCACAGCAGTTGACACAATGATAGATCTTATGATACAGCGCGCACTTGCTAACCATTTGACCCCCACCCCTCCCCAATACTACTAGCGAAAACCAATTATTGAATAATAGACCTACATTAGACGAAGGATGCTGAGATTTGTTTTAAAACGCAGTCAGCAACTGACAACATTTTTACAGACAAACCAAAGAGATCAGATTACATGCATCATCAGCTATATTCTCAATGCAACCTTCAGGGTTTGACCAAACAACCTCGCTGATTTAAAAATCTTAACCAGGCCTTCACGTTTAAAAAATTGTGCGGGAGCCATAAAAAGCTCCTGCCAATTTCAAAAATGAGAAACAGCTCCCGTAAAAAAAAAGACTCTCCTTTAATATTAAGGAGAGCCAAACTGTATTTATGCTTAAGTCTTGTTTAAAATGTTGTGAATATGTTTGGTAAAAATAGGGTAGCATCAGAATTATTATCATGGAAGCTGGTAGCTCGAATGTATGCAGTTTAAAAAAAACCCAAAATTGAAAGTAGTTTATAAATCTCCATATTTGGGAGAGCGATTTAGGTAATTTGCAGGAGTCTTTAATGACTCCCGCGAAGGAAGGTCGAGGTGCGTCGAGGGGAGCAGGAGCGAAAGCTCGCCTTAAACGTGAAGGCCTGTTTAACCCAAACCACTCGGAAACAAACACTCTGCAGTAGGCCCACAACATTTCAACACTAACAACCCCTATCTCCACACCATGCAAACAATGTGCTGTGTTCCAAGCTTAATCAATGATATTTCAGTAGAGGTTATACTCATAAACCACATCTTGTAATAATGGAACAACATCTGTGTATGCCTACCCTAGCACTATAACTTATATCAATCAATATTCAAGTAGCTATAAGCATATTGCATGTGTATTTATCAATAACTCTAATTGAATGCACTGTTAATACAGTATATAGTCAGAATGTTTTAAAACATCAATAATACACATACAATACACATTTCTAAAGTCTATGAAGAAAACTCCATTAACCAGTAACTCACAGTTGATAAATAATCAATTATAAATACACAAGCATAATGCATGCATGTGTAGTGTATTCATCAGTTACTCACAACAATAGGTATATACAATGTTATAAAACAATTATATAATTCCTGCAATCATCAATAACTTGATTACCTATACAGTATCTCTTTGTGGGTCATTAAATAAAGCTATTTCACACCAACCCCACACAATAATCATTAATATACAGTCACCTAAACCGGTATTAATTATCATTCTCAGAAAGAAATGATTTTAATATTCAAAATTAATAATTTGTGTACTTCAAATGCAAACTCTTTCCTCTTAGAATTTGCTTAGATACCGGTACTGTCTTTTCTATGACTTGCAGTCCTTCACGTTTAAGGTGAGCTTTCGCACCTGCTCCTCTTGACGTACCTTGACCTTCCTTTGCGGGAGTCATTAAAGACGCGACTGCAAATTGGCCAGATCGCTCTCCTAAATATTGAGATTAATAAACTACGGTACTTTCAGTTTTTGTTTATTTTTAAACTGCATACCTTCAAGCTATCAGATTCCATGATGATAATTCCAATGCTAGCCATATATTTACCAATCATATTCACCAAATATTAAACAAGACTAATTTAAAGCATAAATACAATTTGACTCTCCTTAATTCAAGACAATGTAGAATTACTTTTTCAATATAATTTCTCATTTTAGAAATTGGCAGTAGGAGCGTTTTATGGCTCCCTCACAATTTTATAAACGTGAAGGACTGGACTTGAAAGTGACGGTTGGATAAATGTGTTTCATACAGTCTGCTTCGAACACGCCCCTATATATTGTATATTTATTTTTATCATGAACCACAAAATCGTCTCAGGAAACATTTTTATATTACTGGTACAGAAGGAGGGTCATGTATTAGAAGGGTCCAGTAGCTTTTTGTTAATTTGTTAATGAGAGTGCTTCTACATGTATTTGTGGTTTGTGATGTCCAATACTATATAAAATACAGTACCATATAACAGTGCCATTAGGGCTAAATGTAAACTAAAATTGATCCGTATATTTTAAGTTGCCCTTACTAAAAATTAAATTACCTCATATCTTCCATATGTGAACATAAGCAAACAGTAGGGTATTGCTGTTCCAACCATAGCATGTGTTGACGGCATCCCATACTCCAAAGCATATCTTGATTCTAGTTGGAATACAGGTGGACTTGCTGGTCTTGGCCATCGAATAACATCTTTCATCGACTGACCAACGTACATTATGAGTACCCATACTAAGACAATTTTCAGACATATTTTACTATCAAAATTCCACAATGTAAATGAGTAAAATATCATATAAAAGAATTCATTTCCTAATTCTGCTCCGAGTCTAAATATTGCAAATATTAGATAATTTCCTATAATAAATTCCGGCCCAGTAGATGGCTCTGTGGTTAATTTTGTCCCATTTGTATGTGTATAGCCATTAAGGGTGGGGGCTCCATTGAGGGTATCTTCTTTACCAAAATAAGTTCCATTTTGATTGATGTCTCCATTACCCACTTTGTTATTTTCCAGGTAATGGTTCTGTTTTCCACCATTTCTTTGCTTGAGATTGGAGTATTCAGAATTAATACCATTGGCATTACAGTGTCCATTTGATACTATATCATGCGAAGAACTTTTAGAGTTTGTAGTTGATTTTATAAATGTGTCACCGTGTTTTGGTTGGGGCTTCCCCTCTTCATCACAGTAACAATTCCCGTTGCACTGCTTGTCACTAGTGACACTCACTTCTGACTTAGCCGGTTTCGGGCGTATCGAACACCATTTTTGAAATGTAGCTACCGGTTCTGGGCTTGAAACAAACTCATAGCACCTTTTGGCTAAATCCATTGTTTATACCTTGTGTTTATAACTGTACGTTACTTTCCGAATGTCCTTCCAACAAGAGATAAAACACAACATTCACGCCCTTTGCCCTTACATAAAATAAAAATCGCCTGATCGGTGACCGGCTAAAGATGCCAAGCGAGCACTGACTAAACTATAACAGGGGCAGGTAACTCGTACAGATGACTCACAATGTTAGGAACGCCGCTCAAACACTAACAGCACGTCACGTACGGGATAGGTAGCCCATGGAAACAATACGATTATTGATAGACGGATTAACAATTACGTTTCAACATTAAAAATCGATTAAACGATAATCCGATTTATCAGTCATACGGGTAAATTGTGTGGTGGGGGGGCGTCCGACCGGCAAAAAAAGTGCCGCAAATCCCGTGATTTTTCGATCTGGAGTCACTCTGCATTTTGCGACAGTTTTGAAGTTTTCGGGCATCGATCACTATTTGTTCCATCTATTTTTCGTGAATCTGAATTTCTTTAAATTGACAAATAGATAAAAATATTAAATAAAAAATGTCTATAGTGCCAATCTAGAGTAGTGAAACTGCTTTGTTTGCGACCTATAGGCCTATAGTTTTCCGGCATCACTTGATGGTGTAGTTTAGTTACAGGCTGTGATAGCAGGAAACCGCATTTAATTGCCGTCAAATTTTTATTTTAAAAAGCCTGAAGGCCCCCACCCCACGCAGCTGTAATTTAAACTAGATAGGTTGTGGTCATTGAACTACTGCACCCATTCCCGCAAATTCTACCTTAGTTTTTGTGCCACCAGAACGACTATGTACGTCCCTACTCCCTACAGTAATTAATAATGGCAGTGTCTATAGTTTTCAAAAGATTTCTGGGGAGACCCGGCGGCGGCGGGAAATATTTATTTTGATTGTTTTATTTTCTGCCCCCCCCCCCCATCCTCCCCCGCCTTCGCTAAACATGATCGGGATAATACGCACGCTGGGAAACAACTTAGTTCTCTTCAAAACCATAACGAATGTGAAGAATTTAATTCTAGCAAATTACACTTTCAACATCTCCAATGAAAAAATACAGTAAATTATTTCAAATCTATATAGTCGTGTGAAAATATATAGAAATCGGTATCTTTCTCCTGCAATTATTTTATAGCATTAAATGAAATGGAGTTTAACGTCCTGGAGCCTGTTTTACGAAATTTTAGTAATTTGATTGGATAATATTGGATTGATTTCAGTGATTAACGAAACAAAATTGAAGTTTCTAGTTTGTCTACTAAAATTTGGATTTAATCTTTTGTTAAAATTTGTGAAATAGGGCCCAGGTGCTTGCTTTGCACTGCTTGGGCTAATGAAGACGGGCATACGAGGCAGTGTGCTACGAGGCATGGGCGCAGATCCCGGTGAGGACACCGGGACGCGTCCCCACCAATATTTTTAGTGGTGGGGACATGATATACTGTGTCCCCACCACTTATTTCCGATGTTTTGCTTACTGTTTATTTTTTTAAATTGAAATGATTCCAGGGTTTTTATTGACATTTCAGAAAGTGTTGGTCCCAGGCACTTGAGGCCAGGGTCCATATAGTTGTACAGCTGCACTGGTGGCCGATTTTCATTTAACAGGGAATATGTGATAATTCATATTATAACAGTAAATAATTAAAATATTCCGTAGGGATTGTATTGATATGTATATCATGTAGGTTTGCAAATCTGATACGCTGGATATTGAAGGGCTAAAACGTGTTGCCAATTTCCGTATTACACGGTAGACTTTATCTTTTAATATAAACAATTGGTATATTATTTTACAGGTATACAAAATGTTTCTGTTTTATTCAATAAACAATTTATTGCCAATTCGCGTGGAGAGATATCGTGTTAAATGTGTTACAAATGAACAATTGGTATATTAATCTAGCTTTTTACAGCTACAAGAACATTTATGTTTAATCGAAAATTCTAATAAACAATTTGAAAGGAGAGTGATACAGCTGGTAGGCCATAATTAAATGTTGTTGACATTGAAAACACGACTTTTTGGTTAATTCAAATCATCAACATTGCAGTTGCTATATTATACCTTGAAAAGATGGACTTTCGATATTCAATATTTAAGGCAATTGAACATTTTAAATTGGCACCCGATTCGTGTGCCAGAATGCTTTTGAATGAAACCATTCGATGAACAAGGCTAAACATATCCTATGCTATAGGAGAATACTCAGTGCCCAGATAAGGCATGGGTCTGGTGGGCCCAGGCCCAGGGTCCCGTGGTTCATGTCAAAAAGAAGAAAGTTTCATGGTAATCGATCTAGCGGCGCGAGGGTGGAGCCTGGGCTATCCCGCAACCTTCCGTGTGAAATTCCACTTGGCGATAGGTCTAGACTTCTAGTGGAAACTGGCTAAGTCTGCATTGGCCATGGGCCCTTGCATCAACAGTGAAAAACGGACATATTTTGGCTAATGTCTGTCAGTATGATTGTTCGATTTAGTTGGTGAAAATGAATTGGATGTTGGCTCCTGAAATGAAATTTTAAAACTCTAGTTTGTGTTGACTTGGCGTCACCCCCCCCCCCTCTCTCTCTCTCTCTCATTTTCTTATCAGTATTACACAGTATTTTAAACTCAGTTTTATTTTAATGTTCTTATCAATTTTATTGTCATGACAAATTAATTTTAGTTTAATGTTATCGTTAAATCAGTTTTCCTTTCACGATAAATTGATTTATTCATGTATATTAAAACGGCTCTTGTCATTTTGATTGATTTTCTCTTCACGTTAAATTTATTTTTTTATTGATATGTATGTTGATAGGCGAGGATACATACATATTGTAGCGTTTTACAATAACTGCAACAAGTCGAATAAATTATAAAATGATAATATGACATATAAAATGAAATATAAAGTGACAGCCAATTAAACTATAAATTTACAAACAAATAAAATGACAAATAAAAAAATAAAAATGAGCATGTAAATATATCACAGACTAATTAGCTAATTAAAAGCTATTTTAGAAGATTGGTCTTAAGCAGAAGTTTAAAATGGGGTGGGTATCACCACAATTACTCGACTATTGAGATTGTAGCACGAATCGTTCCTTAACAAATCTTGATACTAATGAACTTATTAAATGTATCATATATTTCCACATGAACTGAATATGTGGTTTATCAGTGAGAGAGATAAAAACAACGGGGTATGGCGTGCACTCGACACAAACTAGGTCATTTCTGGTCTGACACCTCGTTCAATTTCATTTTGATAATTCGCTTGCACGTAGGGGTCTAAACAGTGGAGGAAACCCGAAGGACCCGGATAAACCCAACGAGGTTGTACACGTACAACCGGGGAATAGAAATCACGCCATTTGTCTCAATGACAGACATTACGATATAGCGCGCTTGCGCTAACAATCCGGCCACCTAACCCCCGGGCCGAATCACAAACAGGAAGGGAGGGGAATGGGGTTTAACATCGACTCGACACAAACTAGGTCATTTTGCGCGTAGAGGCCTTTAGCAGTGGGGGAAAACCTGATATTTAACCCTTCTGCGTATACTAGGGGTATTTTGTAACCCCACCACCATCCGGGCATATCCTTAACATTTGTTGGGAACTGGTTCATAATTGTCTAGCGAGAATTTTATACATTGTCAGCTACTTTATGTCGAATATAATGCTGCAAATAGAATGGTCGTGGACCATTGCAACATTCATCATTTGACAAGAAACTACGAGTATTACATTATCTGACAAAATAAACATTTTACCATTGGTACATGAATCGTGTAGCATAATGCGTTTCAGCCCCATTTGTAACAAGGGACTCCAAGAAAGAGGCTAGACCTATTCCACAAATCATGTCAAACGAAGATGTCATATTGCTGGGGATGGGTGGACCTTTTAACAGTTTTTTTAATGTTTGTTACAAAATGGTGTCTAAATATGCATTCTCGGTGATTTTGGGGAGGTTTTACCAATAACAAAATAGTTCAGAGAGCAATTTTTAAAAAATTAAACACTTTATTGATTGGTTTTTGTCGAATAAAATATTTAAAACTAAAGAACAGAACACTCATATCCATTCTGTCCGTTTCCTTTCCCTTTGTCTTCTTTCTGGACGGCCCACGGACTGTCCCCACCACTATTTTTTTGCGATCTGCCCATACTTATTTGCAGTTCAACTGTTAATAGCTGTTCTACGCGAACGACTATTATTATGTAGCTGTTTTTCCATAAGTATGTGTTAGTTTATTTATCTACCCAGTTACTAAATGCCATTTAAAGAATATTATTATGTTGTCCCTTGCTAGGTCCTCCTCTGCCCTGCGCCACTGATAAGGGCATTCTATATCAGTGGTTATTTGGGGAAATTTAATCAGTGTACATAGCCACTATGCAAAATGCAAATATTTGAATGTTTGTGAAACAGCTGCGACTTGTAATTTAGACGATCATGACCTCCGATTTTAATTTTTAGCTGCCATTTTTTTGATAAGATATGCTAATTTCTATTAAAATGTCTTACGTATTTTTTTAACTATTTTTTTTTTTACAAAAAACACAAAGTTCGGTCAAACAATATAAACCTTATATTATTTTGAGAACAGGTCCATCAAATTAGACCTGTTCCCTTCATTTGAACGTATTAAGATGCCTGGCATCGAGTTCACAGAACTCTCTCAGACTT
Organism: Patella pellucida; assembly: GCA_917208275.1. Taxonomy (NCBI): domain Eukaryota; kingdom Metazoa; phylum Mollusca; class Gastropoda; family Patellidae; genus Patella; species Patella pellucida. Next base: position 15,948,292 of record OU795040.1, on the reverse strand, counting down.
CAATTAAGAATTTACTCAATCTCCAGTCACTGCAGGGGCGCCGGAACGACGCGACGGCCAGGGTACCAAAACATAGGAAATGCCCCCCCCCCCCAACCCCCGGCCTTTAGAAAATTTTGATATTTGTCAATTCCGAGAACGCTGTTTAGAGCGCCTGTAGCATTCCAAATTCCAACAAAAACCCTTTAAAATACATGATAATGAAAGAGACGAACACCTGATTATTCACAATTTTCGTATCATGAGTGCGAGAGCCGGTTCTCGACCGACCAGAGAGCAATTACATTATCTATCATTTAAAAATGAATAGACTAGTAAAAAGGTTGAAAACTTTCATCGTTAGGGCATGGGTATACATGTATACCCTAGAAAAGGGCAGGGTACCCGGGTTTCGGCGCCCCTGAGTCACTGTTTATGTTTATGAAAAATATCTTTATTAGATCCAGAAACACAAAACTTTGCACGTAGAATCCTCTTGGTGTATTTGATACATTAAAACAACAAAAGTTTTATAAAGGGATATATTTTAATTAAAACCAGGCGAACAAACACAAAACTTTGCACGTAGAATCCTCTTGATGTATTTGATACATTAAAACAACAAAAGTTTTATAAAGGGATATATTTTAATTAAAATCAGGCGAACAATTTTGAATGTACTTAGTGAACTCGGGGTCTGGTTGTCTGAAATCGAACTAAGAAGGACATACAGCGTGATGTTATGACAAACGTTTCTCACACTGCATGTTTTTTTCTTGTCTTGGTTGTTGCCGAAATTTTATTTCCAGCCTAGTTTTACCCAAATTCCCAGACAATTTTTGCCACGAACCCAAGACAACATTATGAACATCTTTCCGCAATACATCCCTCATATTCATACGTTGGTCAACCCAGTCCAAAAATTTCTCGAAACTATTGTAGGCAGTGAGTCAGTTGTAAACAAACTAAGGGCCTGGTTACATGGGAAGGGCTAGCTCGGATAGACGGGCTAGCCTGTCAAGTTCAGCCTTGTACTGTAGTTTTTATATGACAGCGGGCCATATACACGAGCTGTGGTGAAAACAACGGGCTATCTCGTCCAAACTATTTATATGACGTCGGGTTGAAAAAGGAATTTTAACTGTTATAAGGGCCTGGTTACATGGAGAGGGCTAACCCGGTTGGGCGAATCGTCTTCTCTAAACGGGGGCCTCGGGTATGACGTCATTGCAATACAACCACATGAAAAAAACAAAACACTGTTTATATCTAGACCAGGCTAGCCCGCTTAACCGGGGCACCCGTTTATGAAACCGGGAAGCCCGGCAAAACGAGCCAGCCCTTCTTTCATATAAACAAAACTGTGTGTTACAAGCAGGGCGAGCGCATGCGCATGGGAAATATTTTCATCTCGGTTCCAATCTTCACCAAATTTTTCATCACTGGCGCATGCGCACGGCATTATTACAATAAACATGGCGACAAACAAACAAAAGCTGTATTATAAAGCCTGTCGTGGTTTCGAATTTTCGGTTGTACGTGACAAGGAGTAGGGTCGCCTGTCCAACCTCGTGGGTTTTCTCCGGGTCCTCCGGTTTTCTCCCACTGCTAAAGACCGATACGGATTATTGAAATGAAATTAAACCATATGTTAGTCCCGAAACGACCTAGTTTGTGTCGAGTTGACGTTAAACCCCATTATTTCTCTCTCTCTCTATGTGGTCGCCATTCTGTTTCCTATTTTACACCACGTGATATGTTCCAGCCCACCTATCACTTCCATATAAAGGACACCGGGCTAGCCATACGACACATCAGTGCTTGACTACTCCGAGATCAAACACGATAGCAGATGGCGGCCATCTTGTTTACTGTCGCACTACTTTTAAACTGATCTGCAAAAACCACGGTAAAAGTTGGAAAATGAGGCTTTTTCCATATCCTGTAGGTAGTATAGCTATACAATCTTCTCCATTATATAAAGCTTTCAATGTTTCTATTTGTTTATCTTTAAGTTTAATCGTAGTGACGCCTAAATTAGCTTTAGAAAACTGTACAGCTGCTAAAAAACCTTCTTCCATGGGCGCAGCCATCTTGAATTTGTTACTATTTTCATTTCACTCTGTGAAGAGTCTGTGCTATTTTTAGATATAAATAGACTCGTGGGAGTTATGCGGATGTTGCAACGTAGAACTTTGAGTAAATTGGTTGACCCCCCAGTTTCAAATATTTATACTGTTTCTTTTGCAAATTTTTAGCAAATGTTTATGTTTAGAACTATTGTAACCTAACAAAGGTAATTTTTTTTACAATTTATAGCGAATTAAGTTTTCGTCTCTGAGAGACGAGCGTAGTATTAAACATGGCGGCTATCTGCCATCATGAGTATTCTTGAAATAGGTACACATGATGTAATCGTATGCGGGCTAGCCTCATGTTCATGTAAACCGTCAGACGAGATAGCCCCCCTTATAACAGTTAAAATTCCTTTTTCAACCCGACGTCATATAAATAGTTTGGACGAGATAGCCCGTTGTTTTTACCACAGCTCGTGTATATGGCCCGCTGTCATACAAAAACTACAGTACAAGGCTGAACTTGACAGGCTAGCCCGTCTATCCGAGCTAGCCCTTCCCATGTAACCAGGCCCTAAGTCAATTATTGCCATTAATAAAATAAATTGCCGTTTGTACTTGAATTTTATATGTTTTGTTGGATATACCTTTGTTGATATTCTTACGTCGAAAGCCAGTGTTGAGATATTATCGTCAGTGTTCAACTTAAACTGTTGAAACCGTAAGCCAAAATTGAAAATCAACGTTTAAAATTAATAAACACACCGACTTCCCTTTAATTGTTAATACCATAGAGTCAATCTCTATAAATCAAAATAACATACTCTATTGTAACCTAAATCAAACGGGTTTTTCCCATATAGGTTGAGGGAAAGAAAATAGGTGTTATATTTGCCAATGTGGTACGATAGGATTAACCCCGTGATACGATTACTTGACTGAAAAAGCGAGGACATTTGTCATTAATTGGCTTAAACAGTTAGAATAATTATTTACATGTACCGGTATTTTATTTTAAAATCATTAAAGTAACAGTCTCTGATTTTATTTGGTTTTTCCAAGTATGTAAATTAAAGTCAAAATCTATACGGCTGATAATAAGTATAGTATATAACCCAGTAATAGTTTATTTTCGTTTCTCCATTTTGTGCATTAATAATGCATAATATTTTTTTAAATTGTAGAAAGAAGACAAGTTCATCAGGAGTTTATCATTACCCGATATTTTGTAAGTCACCCGCCTTTTGAAGAATGAATGAATGAAATGGGGTTTAACGTCCTACGCTTAAGCACCGTACCTGGGCTAATTGAAGACGGGCATACGCCACAGTGTGCAATGAGGGAAATTTTGCCCGGGCAGCGGCGCTACGGCCTACTCTTATATCGAATTCCAACTGCCAAGGGATCTTTTACGTGCACTCCAATTTGTACACGGGACCTCGATTTTTCGTCCCATCCGAACGACTAGGCAGCTGTCCTTGTCAGGCCCTCCTTCTGCATCACTGACAAGGGGAAATCACGCCGGAAAATCGAGATGAACTTTCTCGGCCAATGCAGGGATCGAACACTCAACCTCCAGGCTAGCGAACCAGCGCCTTATCCACTTAGCCACCGTGATTCCCACCTTTTGAAGAAAGCAGGGGACTATTAAAATGGGTTTGTCTGTCTGCCTGTCAGTCCGTCACACTTTTTGGGACACAAAAACTCTCCTTCTAATTGAGATAGAATGTTCAAACCTGGTGTTGGTGTTTATTAGGTCAATGCCTTGATGGAGTTTGAGGATGAGCATTTTCTGCTGAGGGTAAGCAGAGCTAAGCAATTTCATTGGTCGATGCTTTGGGGCATGATAACTTTAGTTCTAATTAAGCGAGAGTGATTAAACTTGGTGTATAGTTTCTTTACATCAATACTCTGGGGTAAGCAGAGCGATAAGCAATTTGATTGGCAGGGGCTTTGGGACACAATAACTCTCTTTCTAATTGAGATAGAATGTTCAAAAACCTTGTGTGGGTGTTCATTAGGTCAATGCCTTGATGGGGTTCGAGGATGAGCATTTTCTGCTGAGGGTAAGCAGAGCTAAGCAATTTCATTAGTCTGATGCTTTGGGGCGAGATAACTTTAGTTCTAACTAAGCGAGAGTGATTAAACTTGGTGTATAGTTTCTTTACATCAATACTCTGGGGTAAGCAGAGCAATAAGCAATTTGATTGGCAGGGACTTTGAAACACAATAACTCTCTTTCTAATTGAGCTAGAATGTTCAAACTTGACCTAGGTGTTTATAAGGTCAATGACTTTATGGAGTGCAAAGATGAGCATTTTTTCTGCTTAGGGTAGGCAGGGATAAGCAATTTGATTGGTTGATGCTTTGGGACATGATAACTTTAGTTCTAATTAATTGAGAGTGATGAAGTTTGGTGTATAGTTTTATTACATCAATACTTTGACTAAGTTCGACAATAAACATTTTCTGCCCAGGGTAAGCAGAGCTAAGCAATTTCATTGATCTATGCTTTGGGACAAGATAACTTTGTTTCTATCTGATAGAGAGTGATGAAACTTAGTGTGTAGTTGATAATCAGTTTGAATGCTGGATACTTTTGAAAAAAAAGTAAATGTGCGATTAATTAATATGTGCCATCTATTAATTTTGAGATTTCAACTGGGGTCATCATGAGCCTCACTTTTGACTTGTTTCTCCTGTTGAGTAGACAATTTCTGAATGAATCATTTCTGATTTTATACAGAAAAATCTGTTAAGTAAACAAACATCATTTTGGGATAAAATCTTGGAGAGAAAAAGAAAGAAATGGGGTTTAACATTCACTAGACACAAACTAGGTCATTTCGGGACTAACATGGTTTTTATTCTATTTCAATAATTCGCTTGCACGTGCGTAGGGGTCTTTAGCAGGAGGAAACCAAAGAAAACCCACAAGGTTTGACAGGCAACCCTACTGCTTGCCATGTACAGCCAGGGATTTGAAACCTCGCCAGTTGACTCGATTACAGGCATTATGATACAGCGCTCGCACGCTAACCATTCAGCCCCCCCCCCCCCCATAAAATCTTGGAAACTTCCTGTCACCAGTATAAATCTATTTTTTTCTGTTATTTTTTATAGATACAGTATTTATTTACAAATTCATTCAATTACATCTTATAAATATAAAAAATGAGTAATATTTGATAATAACCACAATCAATACTTATCATCGTATTGGCCTGGGGACCAAGCAGGTCTTTCTCTCTCAGGATTTTTACTAATATTAGGCACTTTTTTCACAGGATACAGGGATTCTGAGAAAGAGAGAGAGAAAGAGAGAGAGAGAGAGAAAGAGAGAGAGAGACATGGAGTTTAATGTCCACTGACACAAACTAGGAGAACTCAACACAAACTAGGAGAACTTGGAGAAAACCCATAAGGTTGGACAGGCGACCCTACTCCTTGCCACGTACAACCAAGATAAATGAGTGGGTGCACTGTACAATATTTTACAGGCAAGGTACTTTCCTGACAATCTCCTTCTTCCATCTGAATTGCCCCATGTATTGTATAGATAGAGAAATGGGGTTTAATGTCCATTCAACACAATCTAGGTCATTTCGGGACTAACATACATGGTTCTTTAGCTGAAGAAGGAAACTCTAGGACCTGGAGAAAACCCATGAAGTTGGGCAGGTGACCCTATTCCTTGTCATATACATGTGTGGACTCGAAACCATGCCAGTGACGCAACTTGACCAAATGACAGACCTTATGAGTTATACTTATCTCCCCCCCCCCCACACTTCTATACCAAAGATATTTAAACTGTTTTCTCTATGATGAGGGATTAAGTCAAATTGAAGAGATTTATTGGATTTTTGGATTGTAAAAGGTACCCATGGTGTTTTAATTAGTACAAAAACCCCTCTTGCTTGATCCCTAGTCCTGATAATGATATTGACTATGTTTATATGAGGATAGTGTACACAACAAAACCAGAAATCATTTTTTACAATACTGGTCTATTTGTTCTTCTATCTCTTGCATACTTTTTAATACATCTTTTAATTTATCTTCGTCCATTTCAAATCTAACGACTTCCGTTAACTGTAAAATAAAAGACAAACAGGGTACTTATAACTGTTACTAGCTATCATGCCATTTGAATTTTGTAGCGAAGGAGTTGGACAAATTCTACAGTGTGTGATTGATTGGCATTTTTTCCTAATCTATCATTTGGTTAAATAAATATTTGTTTGGCCTCAATTGTATATTAAAATTACAAGAAAACACACAGAATAAAATGAAACGTAATGGGGTTTAATGTTTTACTTTTCCGTACGCGCCCGGTGATATGCAAGAAATATTTCAAAGCGGCAGCGCTTTCTTATTTCAAATCCAAATACCACAATGTACACAGGACCTCAATACTGTTCCTTAACAGACTTTGTGTCCTGCAACACTGACAAGGGGGAACCACACTGGAAAGTCCTGGGGAATTTTCTTAGCAAACACTGAGATCGAACCCCAGCTCTCCTGATTACTAGCAGAATTGAATTTAAAATACTCTCTCTAACATACGCTGTCATTAATATTGAAGACTCACCTGACTACCTCAAACAACTAGTGACCCCATATATTCCTACACGCACACTTAGATCACAAAACAAAAACTTGCTAATGCCCTATCATGCAAAATCCTCATTTGGGGAAAGGTCTTATAGTTTTGCTGCTTTTAAACTATGGAATAAGTTACCTTCTGAAATTAAAGATTCCCCTTCCCTGCCTGTTTTTAAGAAAAAGTTAAAGACCCACCTTTTTAAAAACCATTTTAATTGTTAAATGCTTAAGATTTTTCAGAGTTAACTTTTTATTATTGTATACCATATTTTATTCTAATTGTGCAATGTTCTTATTATTGAGGTGTTTTATATTTTATACTTTTACTATAATGTAATAGCGCCATAGAGCAATCTAAGTATTAGATTATAGGCGCTCTATAAATAAATTATTATTATATTAAAATTATTATTAGCTGAGCCACAAAGAAGATCACATTAATGCATGTATGTTAACAATCTTTATGACCCATTAACTTCTTTCCTTATAGGCTTACAAGACATGCTGATTAGTGACAGTACCTTATCTTTATTTTGATGCTCTCCGATCTGTAATTCCATAATGGCAGAGGAAGTGTTAATGTCTTCTGATCTTCTGCCTTGTGATTTTAAATCGATTCTCCATGACACTTTTTGAAGAGTGTTTCCCCACATAGTTTGTGCAACAATTTTATCATGTATTTTTGTTTTATGCGTTTTCCAGAGCTTTCTATAAATATTTGCTTGTTGTTCCGTCATTGCACCTTCCCGTTTTTTCATCTGAGCTGTAAGAAACATTTCAAGTTGAGTCATATCCATATCTGCTGACACCATGTTCTAAATAGAAAAGGAAAATAAAATGTAGAAGAATTATTGAATTTCATATTGAGACATTGCACAGCCACATTTGACGTTCTTCATTTAACTCTTGTCTCAGAGGTATTTTGACGTTATCATTACCGGTATTAGGACTTAGTACATATAATCAATGGAAAAGACATTTTAGCAGAGCCTTTAATATTGGCAGCGATACTCTTCCATATGAGAGAGCATGTGTAATAAAGTGAAAGCTTTGTAGTTGAATGGATTGCTTAGGTCGCTCAAAGGATGTCTGACTTGGGAATAACATGAGTGCACCCTGGCCAAAATGAGACTCAGAGTTCGTTGGTCTTTTTCAGTGACAAATGGTAGGCTAATATCCTTACACAAACAGGCCTACAATTAATATAGGCCTACACTACAGATTGCAGTATCGGTGAGGTAGGGACACCCATCATATATCCTGGTCGCAGCAACATTTTTTCCCCCTTGTTTGAAAAATTTAAGAAAACTTGGATGCTAAAACTGATTTCTGGAAAAAGCAAATTCGTGTACGTTTGGGTATAAAAGTAGTCAGCATTTCTCTCCTGCAGTAGCCAACACTGTGTCTGTGACAGTGAGTGAGTGACACACCCACTTTCTACAGTAGGCCTACCGTATCCAAATTTAAACATGCACCTTCATCAAATGTATGGTTCTATTGACCAAATGCTCGAATTCCTCTTCGGTCGAATTTGGGTAAATTTCGTTTTTAAGAAATTCATCTGTTAACTCCTCTTCGCCATAGTAAATTCGCCTTGTTAGGCCATTTAACAATGCAGAAAGACTCTTTCCATCGTCTGCCATTTTGACTATCACGTGATTTTTTATTTGATCAAACATAAACTGAAACGAATTATGATTTTGAAACATGGTATTTTCACATGTATGTCTCTCATCTGTACTTGCCAAATATAGTGTATTCCTATTTGTACATTTATATCTTTACAAAAGTCGGTTCAAGAATAATAACACGATAAGTGTCAAATTAATTACCTTTCGTTACGTTGTATATTCCGATAGCAAATATCAATTCAAAATGGCCGCGTCCATGTCCAACTCAAGAAATATGAATTCCTCTATTTCAGAAAATGTTACAGCAGAGCAGGAACAAGACGCTAACTCTGCCTTGACTGAACTTGATAAAGGTCTCATTCATATGAAACTTTTAAAAAATTCTGAACCCTTGATACCTCATATTGAACAACATGTGACTGATCTTTTACCGTCATCCGGTCATCGTCTTATTTTAACTTTATGACATATATTATTAATAAATGTCATCAATCTGTTTTACAGAGAATTACTTACGAATTATCTCTGTCACAGATGACTGTCTTGAACACGTGCATTGACTACTCGTGCCATCAGTCATTGGCTCAACTGCTCGTGCGTTGTTTACAGAACACCTACTGTTTGATTCATCCTAACTTTTAAACGGATTTTGTCGATTATGAATAAACTACTGAATAATTGTTATTAAAATCTTACCTGTGTGTTTGTAATGAACTCCCGTTAAATAAAATCCATCGCACAACTAATTATCACAACTATGAACACAAGTTCTCTCGTGAAAAATTGAAATAAAAACTTCGCAAAGACAAACACCAATCCAATATGGAAGCTGGTTACGTCACTTTGTGGTATATTTCATTTCGTATTTAGGGGTGTCAGCATAGAAAATCGAAACGCCTCTGGGTACTTTTACGACAATAAGTACATTTACGACAATTGGCTTTGAGTTTGAGCGTTCGCAAATAACTCCCCGTATTCCTGTATTTTGTTACCGTCTTTTACTTTTACATCTTCTACTCTAGTAAAATCTCTACAAATTTTAAAGCTTTACCTTTTGAAATATTTTGTTTTAATTATTTGATTATAGCGGCTCGGATGGGATATGTTTCTTTAAATACGCAGGCGACAAAACCAACTATGGATATTTTCCCTGATCACGTGACACTTCGGTCGAAACTGTCGAATCGGGAATTAGTGTTCAGCTTCTTACGGGGTCTTTCGGGCATAGTGGCATTATATACCCAGCTAATGGGAACTTTGAGTGCAGCGGCAACACGCTTAAAGATATTACGGAAGCGGTTGTTATTCGATCGAAAGAATCCGATCAAATTAAAAATACTCTTAGAGACGTCGGAGGTTAGCTTCATGTTCCCTGTTAAATTATTTATATATTTGTAGATTATATGACCATATTTTTAAGAATATCCGTGCAATCAATGATATTTCATTGTGAATAAAATTTGATAGACTGGCGATCAATGGTTTCCATATAAATCGCCTATGTAGGCCTATTTGCCTTCAATTGATATTTTTCGTCGCTCAAACGCACCTGATCAGAATGATCGCGGTATGTTTTGATTACAGCACGTGGCTGTCAAACTACCTGTCAATGTTAACCAGGTAGATTGGATTCGTCCATCACGTGACGAGACATTGTTGACATTTCTACTCTGTCGAAATCACAAGTAAATAGTCTAATTTTTCACGAGAGAACTCGTGTTCATTGTTGTGATAATTAGTTGTGCGATGGATTTTATTTAACGGGAGTTTATTACAAACACACAGGTAAGATTTTAATAACAATTATTCAGTAGTTTATTCATAATCGACAAAATCCGTTTAAAAGTTAGAATGAATCAAACAGTAGGCCTAACTGCTTCGGGCAAAATGATGTCTTTTACTCATTTTAATACCCATTTACACTAAATAGGAAATATTTTTTAACTACAGATACTTCAAACGTCTTTATTTATTTTTCTTATACTTCAAAAAATGTTTTAGAATTTATTTTGTCGGAGGAAAAAAGTTAATATTTTGCCGGATTAAGACGCATAGATGTCATCTTTATCAGTGATACTAGCGGCCAAGCGAATATTCACTGCGGGATCAGTTTGATATGTCATGTAGGCCAGTGCCAGCAAGCCCTTCTAAATTCTATACACAAAAAGGAACAGAGATGCGATTCCTGCTGAATAGTAGATTTTGTCTGCTGTTATTTTGTGTCCTTTTTTCAACTGTTTGCCATGTTTCGCTACATAACCACAACAGATTCAGTTGTTTCGATTTGCATAATAAATACTCCACAAAACACAAACACACAGCCACGTGTTTCCAAAGTTTGCATTATTTTCGTCAGTTTCATTCCTAGATGTCTGTATTTTGTTGCCTTCCCACAACCAAGTTGTATCTTGCTATAATGAGACACACCAAAAGCACACTGTTGTTTTTTCTTTACCAAAACTATTATCAGTAATTTCAACATAAATGTTTCTAGTTTATATGTTATGATATACGGTAGTCCATATTTTTGCAGGGTAGCACGATTGTACACAAATCTACCCAAAATCCACCATTTTTCAACATCTCAGTTTGACACAAAACTGCTACGATTTTAAATTTATAAGACAATTTAGCATAAAGAACAGTAAATTATCAAAAAATGATATAAATTATTATGATAGGATATAAATTATTATGATAGGATATAAATTATTATGATAATGGGGAATTTGGGTAGATTTCGCTAAATCGTTCTACCGCTTATTGCATGACATATCTATGCCAGAATTTCCAAATTCAAAATATATAACGTACTCAGATTTTATTGTCAGTAAAATAATATAATGTGTTTTACTGCAGGTTTACGCTCTATCAAGATTGGAAATCAGTGTGAAGCAGTTGTAAAGTTTCCAAAACTGTTTGAAAAGTATCCCTTTCCTATTCTTATAAACTCAGCTTTATTAAAATTAGCAGATGTCTTTAGAGGCGGGTAAGATATTTTACGTACCGGTATATGATATATTAAGTACAGTACTATGAAGTGATAACTAAATATCTTTGATTAATGTCAAGTGGGACTTCTCTTTTATTAAAGTGTCTATCAACATTTTTTTTTTACCACTACTTGAATTAATGATGGTAAATGAAAAATTACATTTATTTTGTGTAATATCAAATTCGAAACAAACAATGGTTACCGGTAATCAAATTTTGATAGTCATTCATGTTAGTCAACTCAAAAATATTTTTACCAAATTGCAACAATCACAAAAAGAAAGTCTATGTAGTTTTTGAATCAACTAACAATTTTTTTTTATATATTTCAGGAACAACTTCATCAGATTGTGCATCTTGAAAGTTACTCAACAAAGTGAAAAACATTTAGATAAGATTATAAATGTTGATGAGTTTATTAAGAGGATATTTACAGTATTACATAGTAACGATCCTGTAGCTAGAGCAATTACTTTAAGGTAAACATAAATTTTTAAAAAAATGTCTGTTATTTTAGATGGTAAATTATCTCTGGGGAAAGTTAGCTCTTCTTATATGTAGCACATATTCCGGTACTCGTTCTTGCAAAATCCCTCTAGTCCCTGTCCCTGTCAAAAATGTCCATTAGATCCACGTTTCTCTACCTTTTCTCACCGCTCACCCCTAAATGAATTCTCAACCAACCCATTTACCCCCAGAGTGTTTGAGAGTTCTAATCTCATGTCATTTCGGACATTCAGTCTGTTCCGGTATTTGGTTTTTATTACAACCAGCGTTGAAGATCCAGATTCACAAAGGTATGCTGTAACGAACGGCCTTTAAATGTAACTCTCATAGGACTCCACAACCTTTATATGACCATTTTTGAAGTTACTGGGAGTGTGGCCATTCACCCCCTGGCCCAAGCCATTCCCCCCTTTGGGGGTGAATTCACCCCAGGTTGAGAAACGCGGCATTAGATTAAAGATACATTATGCAAGATTTAGATAAAGAGCTGGTCGTTCTTGCTATAATAGTTCAAAAATAGATAATGCAAAATGGGAATATATTAAAAATTGCATTCAAATTACTTCATTCTGAGCAAAGATATTAGCCTTTGAAGGTTTGATTATCCACTTTTACGGTAAAACATCAAATGCATGTAGGGTAGCAGATTGTCAAAGTCAGCAAGTTTCTGATACTACAATTTGTTTGTTATGAATAAATTACAGTGAGTAATACTGGGTATACTGAATGAATTGTCCCTGAATTGAATTCTCTTAGCCCCAGGGGAGGTGATTTTGCTCAGTGAGTAAGACATGCAGGTCTCAGGGTTTCACTCTTGGTGTTGGCCAAGAAAGTCCCTCAGCGCTTTCCCCTTGACAGTGGTGTAGCACTCGGCAAATCTCGATTCCGGTACCCTACATTTAGACTCTGATGTATGATGAATTCCGCCATTTTCGAACTATTTTAAAGGACCCGGATAAAAAATGGCTGCCCCCATGGAGATTATATCAACAAACTAAAAAATGGCTGCCATTTTGGGACTTTTTTGTAAAAGCGGCATGTTTTCCTGTTAAAGTAATTCAGTAGTCGACTAGCCGCATCGCAAATGTATGGTTATAGGTACATATCATTAACTGTCATGCATCCGAGTCTAGGTGTAGGGTTACGGCGGGTACTGGAATCTGTCGAGGTTTGCTGAATGAGTGGTGTAGGACAGAGAGTCTGGCAAGGACAGACAGTGTCTAGTAGTTTGGATGTATCACCACTGATACAAATTCCTTTTGTTTGTCATGATTCTACTCACCACATTTACAAGACAGATAGAGGTAAATTCCATGTCACTTGATTGCTCGTCCATCGTTTCAGAATATTCCTGACTACTGGAGTGCTACTTTTGGATATCATTGTTATTAATAAAATCATTTTATTTCTTAGAGCATTAAAGGGGGGTATTTTGAATTTCAAGTGGTCTAACGTGTGTTCTTTAGGCCATATGGTCTGTCATTGAGTCAAGTGGCATGGTTTCATTCCTAAGCTTGTACAAATTCTTGAAATTAAAATGTACCATAAGTTAGTATCGAAATAACCTAGTTTGTGTTGATTGGATGTTAAACCCCATCCCTCTCTCTCTCTTTTTAGGACATTAGGAAGTATAGCATGTATTATCTCTGAGAAGAAGAATGTTCACCATAGTATTGTTCTCAGTCTAGATTCACATGATGCTGTCGAAGTTGAAGCTGCCATTTTTGCTGCAAATCATTTTTCGGCTGTGTCAAAGTAAGCATAAATTAACTGAATAATGAATAAAATATGCTGATAACCTCTGATCACTATTTCGATATTATTTGATATTTGCTATCTGAAGGGTAAAAGATACAGTTTTGAATTATCTGGAATTTGTGATGTGTTTAAATCATATCTGAATTAAGTGTCCAATTTCTGCACCCTCAAGAATAAACATGTTAAAACACATGATAAAGCGTCAGGCGGGCATTTTAGATTATAAGGTATTGAATGCATTTTATACCACATTTCTAGGCCTGTCCGACCTCGTGGGTTCAATAGTGAACTATTGAAAAAAACTGAACCATGTCTTAGTCCCAAAATGACCTAGTTTGTGTTGAGTGAGTGGATGTTATTGTTAATCCTCTTTCTCTCCATGACTTTTCTCAATCAAGATTTATTTAAATTAAAATGATGATTATAAAAACTATTCTTAAACATTGTTGTAACATTGTCTTTACAGGATCTTTGCGGCTGGTATTTGTAGTAAAATAGCTGAAATGATTTCTGGTTTAGCTACCCCAGTAGATATGAAGTTACAACTTATTCCTATCTTTCAACATATGCATCATGATATGACTACAGCTTCCAAAGTATTTTATATCTTAGGCCACACCAATCTGAATTTCTGTTCTTCAAAAAAAGTCACTTGAATCAAGTAGAAGATACCTTCAAAAATTAAAAATTTTAAACTAAAAGCTTTTAAACAATAACACTAAGTACCTTTGTTTTTAAATTAGTTTTTTTCTTGAAACAATAAGAAGAACATTTTTAACAGCTGTTTCAAAAGAACAGAAATTCAATTTGATGTGGCCCTAAATTTAATTATAAACCTTTTGTTCATTTATCTAAAAGCCATTCACCTCCACTGAATAAAAACGCGTTGATTTATGTGATCTCTATTTATGGTGTAAGGGAGACAACTCATCCAAGAAAATTTGAAAATCATTTTCCTTTAACTCAAGTTATTCTCTCCAATTTTGAAAACCAAAGTACATTACAATTTACCTAAATAAAAAATTTTAGTTACTGGATGGTGAGTCATTATTGTTATTCACCTTTGAGATTGCAGGTGAAAAATCATAATCAAAGGACATAAAAAACGTATGGAAAGAGGGTGTTATTTGTAATTCAAAATCAAAACTTTATAAACACCATATCCAGCATTCTTAAAAATCCTTGAATTTGAAAGATGAATGTTCCTTATTTCTCTTTAAAAATTCAATTATCAATACTTTAGAATGCTGTGTTATTTTTTTCAGGCCTGGCAAGTGTGTACGAATTTACTGGAAGGATATCCAGCATGTAGATTTGTTTTGTTGACGTTAGATACCATGACTCAACTTGCTGTTAAATCTTTATTTACTGTTCAACAACATGTTCAACTCCTACTCTCATATTTACAAACAGACTGTAGACAAGCTGTCAAAATAATCTGTCTAAACAATTTAAAACAGCTCGCTAAAATATCGTCACATTTATGGCGAGGAGAATATATTGAGGTATGTACATCTTTTATGAATATCTGATTGTGTTAAACAGTGGGAGGTTAAACCCCATTTCATTTCTGATTGTGTTAAGTTCTATTGGTTGAATATGAGCCTTGGTGGCACAGTGACTAAGGTGCTGGTCTATTGGCTGAGAAAGTTCCTCAAGATTTTCTGCCAGATTTCTCCTTGTCATTGGGGAGGGAATGAGGGCCTGGCAAAGGAAGAATGTCAAATCATTCAAATGTGGAACTGATAAATAGACAAAAATGTATAGTTAAAAAAGTGTTGTATGCCAGTGGTTATAATTTACTCTTTAATCATAGAGTTTTAGTAAAATTTTATCCGTTATTTAAAAAAACTAGAAACTAGGAATAAGATACTAAATTTGTGAAGTCCTGGTGTCGACCAGTCTAAATGACAATAACATGTTTGATAATTGACGAATATTGATAAAACGCTGTAAAAGATATTTTACTTTATGTATGGCCTATTGATGGATTTAAGATATTTGATCTGTTTTCAGTCTATCAGTGATTTTATGATGTGTACACCATCTATAAGATTAAAGATATTTGCTGTAAATGTATTAAATACAATCTGTAATTCTGTAGCGATTCAACTGATACCAATACTTCCAGGTAAGATAAATTAACATCAACAATATTATTACACATGTATTAAAAAACCCATCATGGTATACTGGAGGTACTGTGTTCGACCCTTTCATTAGCTGAGAAAGTTCATCAGGATTTTTCAGCGTGGTTCCCCCTTGTCAGTGGTGCAGGACTGTGGGCCTGGCAAGGGACAACATATAGTCGTTCACCTGAGGTCCCATGTACACATTGACATGCACGTAAAAGATCCCTTGGCAGTTGGAATTCAAAGTATAACGTAAAACTCCATTTTATTTCTTTCTTGATCAGGGAAGACTTTATTTCAGTGGATTTTTATGATTGATTTACCTGGAAAGACACAGTAAAGAACAAAACACTAATTTATTTATAAACCTTCTTTCAACGATTCAAATTTCTCTTTTTGTTTCCAATTCATATGTTACTAATTATGTTGGATTTCAGAAGCCAAGTTAAAAGCTGTTTGTCACGAATATTGTTACCACGACAACCTAACATTATCAACTAGAACCGTACAGCTGATGACTATTTTAGCTAAATCTGGACGTGAGTAGTATTTTATAAACTTGATATTAATCTTGAGATGTTGGATTAAACTAGGTCAGTTGTAATAATATTTCCTATCATTTCGCGTTTGCCCTTTTGCCATTTTGGCTTATGTATGGTTCTAGTCCAATAACCAGATGGTTTTCTAGGTTTTCCAGGCTATTTTCTCCTTTTGACTGTCAGTGGTGTTAGGATGGAAGGCGTGGCAAGGAAAATTGTGTCTAGTCTTTCGGATAGTAGATAAAATGAGGCCCTTTCTATGAAATTATCAGTTGGAAATCAAAAAAAAGGAAGGCAGTAGTGCCTCTGTTGGGGCAAAATTTCTGCCTTTGTAAGTCCAGTTTATGTAGAAAAGGAAGATTTAAGACCTGTTTCATTTCTTTTCCATTATAAATATTTAGATATATTTTGTTTTATTGTAGGGTTAAATAATGAAATATCAGAGGAAATTACAATGATCCAGACACATCTTATTTTACTTATCAGTAATGAAAAATGTCCTTTAAAAGAGTTAAAGGTAAGTAAAGCTATATTAAACATAATATTCGGATTCTCAGACAATCTGGAAGAGTTGTTATATAACCTGCATTCTGGATGGTGTGAGGGATTAGCCAATGAAACTGTCTGTTACTAGTTTTGGGTGTGAGGTGCACAGAACTGTGGGTAACCCACTAGAAACATCAGCACTGATTGGTTGATCAAATCTGATCGTATGACCTCTGACGTGACCTTCCACTACAACTGATCAGATTTCCGTGTAGTAGAGGCCATTGAAAGTACCGGTATATAAAAAAGAAACGAAATATAGATCTGTATTTTAATCAGATTGATTCTCAGGTAATCCCACTTCACTTAAACATGCATTATGTAATAGCTTGATATGCCTATTGCAGTAGGCCTTAAGTGTTATATAAATTATTATTTAGACATTAATTAACATGACAAGACCATAATTAACTCTCTATGCCATCGGATGGCTCTAATTTAAGTAGATTAGAATGGTTCACACATTTTTTGGAGGTATGGCCTAAATTATATTGATTGAAAGAATATTTATTTTTATTTGTATAACCCTGTTTTCATTTGGATAACCCTGCTAATTGTGATCAGTCCTGTTATCAAAGAATGTATTCTTGGACAAGAAACGTTATGAAAAATAAAACAATGCACTTTAATTCCAGACGGCAATAATACTAGAGAAAGTGTTTAATAAAAATTTTCAGTTTAAACACTTGATGACTGTTTGTAATTATGGAATTAAAGCATTTGACAATCAGTATTTATTTTCATTCTGCTATATTTGTTAAAAGTGTGATTTATCTGCATTTATTTCTGTTTTTAACTAATATATTATAACATTATTACAGCTGAGTCTTCAATGTGCTGTTCAAGTTTGTCAAGCTTCACCATTGTATTGTTGTTCTTTTGTTGAAACCATGGCCAATCTACTACCTCAAGCTCAAGGTAATAATTTACACCATATTTATTTCTCTCTCTCTCCTTTTTCTTCATTAGTAAAGTTTGGGTAGGACGTTAAACCCAATTTCATTTCATTTAATAAATAGAAAACAACAAACTTTTACAATAAACATACTAAAACAAATTAAGAAATGGCCAGCAATTGTTTGGGTAAATTATCCCTCATAGCAAACTTTATTGCTTATGTCCATCTTTATTAGTCCAGTCGGTGCAGAAAAATAGGGTGTTACTGTTAAACCCCATTTCATTTCATTTCTTATACTAAAAATTGTCCTGCTACCATTTAACTACATGTTTATTATTAGTTTTAATTGTATATTATAGTATTAGTATTTAAGTGTTTTATTATTACCAGGTAAACATGCTGAGTTATTATGTGAAAGTTTGGCTGCTGTAGGAGATGATAATAGTCAGAATTTACAGGGAGCTGTACCAAGTATATTATCCTCTCTATCACAGTCAATAGAAACTACTGATATCAGTAATACACAGGTAATTATACATTATGCAAAGTCAATAGAATCTACTGATATCAGTAATACACGGGTAATTATATATTATACAGTCAATAGAATCTAGTGATATCAGTAATACACAGGTAATTATATATTATACACAGTGAATAGAAACTAGTGATATCAGTAATACACAGGTAATTATATATTATACACAGTCAATAGTCACCAGTGATATCAGTAGTACACAGGTAATTATATATTACATACAGTTAATAGTCACCAGTGATATCAGTAATACACGGGTAGTTATATATTATACACAGTCAATAGAAACTAGTGATATCAGTAATACACAGGTAATTATATATTATACACAGTCAATAGAAACTACCGATATCAGTAATACACAGGTAATTATATATTATACACAGTTAATAGAAACTAGTGATATCAGTAATACACAGGTAGTTATATATTATACACAGTCAATAGTCACCAGTAATATCAGTAAAACACAGGTAATTAAATATTATACACAGTCAATAGTCACCAGTGATATCAGTAATACACGGGTAATTATATATTATACACAGTCAATAGTCACCAGTGATATCAGTAATACACGGGTAATTATATATTATACACAGTCAATAGAAACTAGTGATATCAGTAATACACAGTTAGTTATATATTATATACAGTCAATAGAATCTAGTTATATAAGTATCACATCGGTAATTATATATTATACACAGTCAATAGAAACTAGTGATATCAGTAATACACAGGTAATTATATATTATACACAGTCAATAGTCACCAGTGATATCAGTAATACACGGGTAGTTATATATTATACACAGTCAATAGAAACTAGTGATATCAGTAATACACAGGTAATTATATATTATACACAGTCAATAGTCACCAGTGATATCAGTAATACACGGGTAGTTTCATATTATAGACTTGGTATTCACATTATTTTCTATCAAAGAACCAATTAAAATTAGTGTTGAAATATGCAGGGTATTATGTGAAGGCTTTAATAAGAGGTAAAGTAGTTAAAGCGAGATCAAACCGTCTATTGAAGATGAATAATATTATGATAGCTTGGCATGAAATTTTCAAATCTGGTTGTCCAAGTAAATAAAGCTGGTAGCCGCAAAACAATGAATACAATATTATTGCTGTAAAAATTGCATTCTAATTCTGTAATAGTTTTGATTGAAATATTTGAAGTATACCATTGTTTTGTTTTCAGGTTTTCTTATGTACTTTGTTGTTCCAAGCAGCTAGAGGAGCTATAATACCCAATCAAATAAAAGATCTCATTCTTCACTCAGTAGAATCATCGAATCACTGGTTTGCTTATAAGATTGTTCGTCAGGCCATGAGATATAGCCAGTGTGGAATAGCAGAAATATTGCTCCATCAGCTGAAGAAAGAAGTAAGAATCAAATCATCTTGTCACAACTATGGAATTCAAACTTTATAAAGATGTTATTAGACCTTACAGTAGTGTAAACAACATAAAAGAATAATGAAAGTAAGATCTAACGACAATTCAACTGTTTTGGTTTGATGAGATTCTTTATTTTATCATCTTTATTTCCAGATAGCATCGGAGAACCTATATTACTGGTTAACAGCTTTAGAATTTCTTTGTCAGATTGAAATGAAGACAAATTCAGTAAAGGCTGATAACTCTAATCTACTTAAATGTTCTTCTGAAGCTTTAGAACTTTATCAGAAAGCTCTTGTAGCTTTAAAGGTGATTTTATTTTGTAGTCAACTGCTTAGAATTATTTGTAAACAAAATGTGGCAGAAATTAAGCAAAAACAAAATTAAGCAAAGTGAGGCACATTTTGTAGAATTGTATTTTGAAAATAGGATGATCATTTTTGTTTCAACATGTGGAATGTGTTGAAGAGAATTTTGCTCTCTCTGTCTTATGCGTCATAAGGTCTGTCATTGGGTCAACTGACGAGGTGTAGATCCCACAAGGAGTAGGGTTGTCTGTTCAGCTACGTAGGTTTTCCTTCCACTGCTAAAAGTCCTATGTTCAAGCTAAAGACTAAAATAAAATTGAACCATATATCAGTCTCGATTTGACTTAGTTTGTGTTCAGTGGAAGTTAAATTCCCTCTCTCTTTTATTCCAGGCTGGCAGTAATCAAAGTTTTTCTCTCAAGTTTCCTATAGAATATATCAGTGTTCGTATACAGCTACTACAGGCACATCAACAGTTACTGTTAACATGTAATACATTCCGTACATCACCACCACCAGCCATTGCTTCTGCTCTTGCTGCTACAAACGGTCAAGATAGTGCTAGATGGAGTCAAATCATAGGACAGGTATAAAACTTTTATGATTATTTATTTGTTTGTTTTATGCTTTATTTTCTTAAAGGTTGATAGATTTTGAATCCCTTACCTACAATATTGTGAAAGTTTGGTTTTTAAAAGGGATAACAGTCTAAAAATGGTCATTTCTGTTCAGAATTTACAAAGATATCATGAATTCTAAATTTCAAATTCATCATCTTCTGTGGACGATACAAACAAGCCATCGCAACCTATAAGCTGCCTCATGCGCAATAGCCATGACTGTTAGACTATTTTACTAGGAGAGGTACACATGTGTTCTCTGGCTAATACAATATATTTGTATAATTTAAAATTGAATTAACAATTTGTTAGCGGTGGATGAAAATGTATTTTAGATGTCTATGTATCTTATCAATCTTAATAACTATTGTCTTAAGATTGTATCTATTGAAAATATCATTGTACACATTTTATATGAAAAATAATGCATGACCCATCAATTTGTTAATTTGTTAATAGCTGTTGTATTTTATGTGTTTCAGTTAGAGAAATGTGTTCAGGAATAAAAGTTATTGTATTTTATGTGTTTCAGTTAGAGAAATGTGTTCAGGAATAATAGTTATTGTATTTTATGTGTTTCAGTTAGAGAAATGTGTTCAGGAATAATAGTTATTGTATTTTATGTATTTTAGTTAGAGAAATGTGTTCAGGAATAATAGTTATTGTATTTTATGTGTTTCAGTTAGAGAAATGTGTTCAGGAATAATAGTTATTGTATTTTATGTGTTTCCGTTAGAGAAATGTGTTCAGGAATAATAGCTATTGTATTTTATGTGTTTCAGTTAGAGAAATGTGTTCAGGAATAATAGTTATTGTATTTTATGTATTTCAGTTAGAGAAATATGTTCAGGAATAATAGTTATTGTATTTTATGTATTTCAGTTAGAGAAATGTGTTCAGGAATAATAGTTATTGTATTTTATGTATTTCAGTTAGAGAAATGTGTTCAGGAATAATAGTTATTGTATTTTATGTATTTCAGTTAGAGAAATGTGTTCAGGAATATGAAGAGTTAAGTGTAAAGATATCTGAGTTACACTGGTCATCATTTGATGCGGATCCTCTTTCACTACAAAATGTTGATATGTATCCTTTATTTCTACATAAACTAATTGGTATTGCGAGGGGGTAGGGTAGTGGGTAGGGATGGAAATCTGTAACATTTGCTGTAGATCAAGTGGTAGGGTGAGGGGATGGGGTAGAGGGTAGGGATACTGATCTGAAATATTTGTTATAATGTAGATCAGGTGTTAGGACAAGGGGGTTGGGTAGAGGGTAGGGATAACGATCTGAAACATTTGCAGTAGATCATATCATGTCTTTCTGATAAATGAAATGTTTGAAGTTTGTTCCTATGCTTGTTGCATTAATTTGATCATTTATGTTTCTGTTTGTGACATTAATCTGGTAGAGTTTTGAAGCCTTTTGACATTTAAGCTTCAACTACAAGGATACTTGCGCACTAAACTTATTAAAACCTATAAAAAGTTTGATTTGATTAGGAAATATAACGTGTCTCTCTCAGCTATTATTCTAGATATATTTAATTGACACGTATACTATTACTATCTCCCTGATAATGTCTACCACATTGTTAACACAGTTCATTGTGTGCATTTTGCATACCTATATTTCATTGGCCAAGCACGCTATTTTACCGACATTTGTGCTTAACGTAATTTCTTTAACATTTTAAAGATTACAGCAGAGTTGTGATGTGATT
The DNA here is from genome assembly GCA_917208275.1 of Patella pellucida. NCBI lineage: Eukaryota > Metazoa > Mollusca > Gastropoda > Patellidae > Patella > Patella pellucida. The sequence goes on along the minus strand of OU795040.1, from coordinate 15,926,016 downwards.
AAATCGAGTATAACTACAATAGTATCTTTAGTACATACAGGGTAAGTAATGCTGGGTGAATCAGTAATTCATGAAAATAACTTGATGAAAATCAAGTCACATTTGTGGGTGGAGTCAATCTAATTAAAACAGATCCTATTTTGTTTCGGTTTTTTTATAATGGAGTAAACATAGAAGTCATTTTATTATTTCATATAAAATAAGAATTTATTTATGGTGTCATCCATCTGACCAGAATTTAAGAGATCGCAAAACTTGTGATATTAGTTCATCTTCAATTGGGGCTCGGATGGCTAAATAGTTACCATGTGCGCCCTGCCCTGTATTATAAAGCCTGTCATTGAGTCAACTGACATGGTTTCGAATCCCCGGTTGTAAGTGGCAAGAAGTAGGATTGCCTGTCCAACGTCCTGGGTTTTCTCCAGGTCCTTCGGTTCCCTCTGATTCCTAAAGACCCCTACACGCAAGCGAATTATTGAAATTAAATTCAGCCATATGTTAGTACCGAAATGACCAAGTTTGTGTCGAGTGGACGTTAAACCCTATTTCTCTCTCTCTCTCATCTTCAATCATTTCATGACACTAATTCCAACCATTCCACTTGATATTTTAGAGCTGGTTTATTAGGAGAAAGAAGAAAAATGCATCAAACAAGTGATAAAGATTTAGATGGATCAATTAGATTAGCTCTACAACAAATCTCTATTAATCTAGATACTACTTTACATACGACACCTATATCAGATATGACTAGTAAGGTAATAACACCCAACTATTTCTAATCTCTTTATTAGTTAGTCAACTACCAGAGGGGACAGTTGGTTGTTTTCTATGCCGTTTTTCTTGTCCAGATTTGTTTTAGTAAATTTTCAGTTCTGTTTATAGCTGAGTTACGGATCAAATTTGGTGTTTTGTGGGATTCCATTAAAAGTCAATGAAAATTCTGTTTACCAGAATTATTTTAGGTTAAAATTTAAGTTTATTGTTTGAAGGTTGGCACAATAGGTTAATCTACTTTCAGTTATATTCCACAGCCCGCTGTGTTTACCGGCATATACAGTCGACATAGAACCCATTATAAAAACCTCTTATAAACGTATGTAATGTAAAAGATGTTGTGGCCAGTAGGTGATGGCAATAATTTTTGAGAATAGAATATACAGATCTTGAATTTATAATTGATATTTTTCAGATTGAGTTTTTATCGTCATCAGCTAAATTAATGTTACAGGCATCTCATCCTTATCCTCGATATTTCTTCCAATCTTTACAATCTACAGCTGTCAAGGTAAATTTCATTCTAACCCTGCTTCCTTCTTTCACATATATCCTTCATCACCACAAATACCTCTTATTCCTTTGTCAAATGAGGAAAATTTCATTTAATTAATGCCTCTCCAACCTCATGGGTTTTCTCCGGGTCCTTCCGTTTCCTCTCACTGCTATAGACACCTTCGCTCACGCGAATTCTTGAAATAGAAATTAACCATATGTTAGTCCCAAAATGACCTAGTTTGGTTTGGTTGAATATTAAAATTAAACCCCATCTCTCTCTCTCTCTCACTGTCTCATTTAATTTTTAATAGTTTCCCCCATCCCTTAAATAACATCCAGAGACGACTTTAACATTTAATTTAAACTTCAATTCTATAGAAATAAATATTGAAAATGTATTCGATTTCACAGATAGGATGTGTTTTTATTTACAGTTGGCTGTTGCACCACAACAAAATATACATCAAGAACCTATCTCCATTCGATGTGATACTCATATGACATTAAAGGTAGAGGGGGTTATACAACATAATGATAGTTTATATAGACAAGTTAAAAGTGTAACTGTTACAGCTAAAACAAATTTACAAAGTCGTAGTTCAGCTACAAGTTCAAATAACAAGGTAAGAATAAGATGATCAATAGTTCAGTTGATTGATTTTTGAATGCTGTGAAACTGTTGGGTATGAAATGTGACCCACTTAGCAGATCGACTGTCAGGAGTCAAAAAAATTGTATATGGCATATTTTATTAAATTCATGTTATTTTCTCTGTCAGAATCAGAATTTTATTGCACATATTCTCATCAAGTGGTTGCTTTTCTAAGACATTTAAATGTGGTTTTATATACATATTTTCAAAATGTTGTATGTAGGTATATAAATATTAAAAATTGAACTGTGACTTACCAAAGATTTTTGACTGGATGTTTAGTACATTATTATGACTCTACTAAACAATTTGGCATAACCCCAATATGACTTTTTGAATCCAGAGCAACAATGTAGTTACATTATTGGATATTCCCAAAACCAATACAAATGATTGAAGGATGCTACAAATTAGTGATCCATGATGACTATTTTTATTTATAATTCATGTATAAAATTCCTCAATATGCAAGAATGATACAAACTGTTGAGAATAAATCTGTCAAGGGAGATAATTGATATGCTTAGCATAGGAGGCAGACCACCATTAATTTCCCCATTGACTTCAATGTTAATTCTGGCCTCTTTTTGTTTTTCACATACATTTATCTAACTTATGTAACTGTTTTAGAATTACATTTCAGATAAAAGAAGCAACCTCAAAATATTATTTTTCACATACATTTATCTATAGATGTTTTGGAATTACATTTCAGATGAATGAAGCAACCTCTCAGTTTTTCACAAGGACAGTTGAACCTCATAATGACTATTTCTGTGTAAACTTCCTGCTACCGTTCCCAGCTCTTGGTATTCACGGAATAACGATTGAGGCAGCCATTATTGATGAAAATGGAGCCACGTGGAATACCGGACCAAAAGAAACTTTAACTGTGAAATCTTACGATGATATGATATTACGACAACAACAACAGGCTAGATTTCAGCGTCTGACACAACATTAAAATCAGAAACATAATTTGAAAATTGTAATTGTAAGCAAAATCTTAATAGGTTTTACTTCTAATTAAGTGTTGTTAAGAGAGGTATGGATTAATGTCCGCTTCTAACTAGGGTCATCTTGCAGACAAATGTTTCCTAGGTAACTTGCGAGAGGAACCAGTCGCATGCAAGAGCTGTCGTATTTATATATGAAACTGTTGGTTCATGGAAAACAATGTAAATTTCATAGATGTCTAAGGGGGTTGGATGGCTGAATGGTTAGCACGTGCGCGCTGTATCATAAAGCATGTCATTGGCGTGGTCTCGAATCCCCAGTTGTAAGTGACAAGGAGTAGGGTCGTCTGTCCAACCTCGTGGGTTTTCTCTGGTTTCCTCCTACTGCTAAAGACCCCGACGGGCAAGCGTATTATTGAAATAAAAAAAATTAAACCATGTTAGTCCCGAAATAACCTTGTTTATTTTGGGTGGAGGTTAAACCCCATTTCTATCTCTGTCTCAAAGATGTCAGAGAGAAGTGTATACAAGAAATGTTTTTTGATTGTATGTATTTTCATATTTTTTGTATAATAACTGTTCTAAGAACTGCAAACAAATAAGTGTTTTTTTTGTTATATCTGTGTTTCTCACTTTACAAACCATTGTGATTTTAAGTTGCCAGCTCAATAGTATAGAAATATAAGTGAATTTGAAGCTGTGAAGGCTTGATCAGCATAAATGGAATGGAAATGGCGTTTAATGTCCCATGCAGTGTGCTATGAAAGAAATGGCTTAGTCTTATTTCAAGTTTAAACTGTATAATGAGTTCTTTTACATGCAAGCTAATTTGTACACAGGATCTCAGTTTTCCGTCCAATTCTAATGACCTTCGTCCTATACCATTGACATGAGGGAACCATGCCAGATACTCCCAATGAACCATCTCAGGTAAACGCAGGGAACGAACACAGGACCTAGAGGTAAGTGAGCCACCTGATCAGAATAAAGGTGAATGTGTCAAGATCCTATCATTGAAATAACAGTGTCTAAAATGTCTTGTGACTTAAGAGTTATGCTGCAGATCCCAAGTTACGTCTAATGACAATTGTCCAGAACTTTGTGCACCTGTCGCTGCTAGAGCCATCAGTTTTCTTATATCATACCAAGACTTCCCAATCTGCATTTTCATATGCATTTATATTCCATAATAGAGTCTTGACAAAATTTTCTTTTCTTTATAAACCTGACCCAGTGCTGGATCTAGGGGAGGCAAAGTAGGACAAGTGTCCCGGGCCCCCCCCACAATTCTGTATCATACTAATATTTTATAAGCTAACCAGTACCTTGGGTGAGAGGGTGAGGATTGGGGCGGCACTGGTAGGTACCTGGACAATAAGGGATATTCGGGGGCCCCGGCACTGGTAGTTACCAAAAGATTTTCGGGGGGCCCTAAAATTAACTAAATTAGTAAACTTATAGGTTATACCAATCAATAGGTCTTAACCAGTTCCGTAGACCCCATCCCGCGATGTGATTGCTGGGGCACAACCAGTCCAAGGAAATAAATGTAATCTGTTAGTACAGTATAGTAGTTCAGACAACAGAGTTTAATGTTTTGTCACCTAAAATAATTTCACTAAAATAAAGTAAATGAAAACATAAGAGAAAGGGTCTGTTTAAAATACTCAAATTGTCAACGTATTATAAACGTCAATGAAATTCGCTGTTTAAATTGTCTCAGATGCACTGAAATTAATCCCAACTGGAGGAAAACACTCAAGGGGGCAGAGTACATGTACATACCAGTACGATTCATGGTCAGTACGAACAATTTGAACATGGTTAAATCGGCCCGGACCTTTACCTACTCTTATTTTGATTCTCAGGTGTCCAGATATTTTATAGATTCCGTCAATGGTATACACATGACTTCGTGCTTTTCCTTGCCAGACCCTCACCAGGGGGAACCGGGCTGGAAAATTAGGACTTCGGAGGACTTTCTCTGCCTCATACTGACTGAGAAAATGAAACTAGTTTTGTGGAACAACAAAAAAAACTCTTAACCCCGATTTCAGGCCATTGACTTTATTGAGAAATAGTACATGTTGCAGAAATTAGTAGGAAATAAATTGTTGACAAAATAGGAGATTGTCATAGAATGACATGCTAGTAATGAATATCAAAATTCATTATACTACCCTATTTCAACTGACGGCTTGAGGGCCCGGATAATACTATAGTATTTATTTCAAGACAGTTTTGATTGCGGCAAAAGAAAAAAAGTTAATTTATCCAAAAAAATAAAATAAAACAACTGTACATAATTCTATACAATTGTCATAGCAACGAAAAATACACAACAGACAATGATGCTAAAATATTTACAATAATCTACTGATGAAATTGTACAATATGCGATGGACAACCCAAGACACAGCATTAGTCAGTTTAGTGTTCAAGAGCTTTGTACCCAAAAAACATGTGAATAAACAAAAGAGTTTCCTTAATAAAAACATAAAAACATCAAAAAGCGGAGAGAAAGAGAGTAATACGTAAAGGTTGGATAAGGTCGTTTATGAAAATATAAATACTATTTCTAATGTTAACATGATTCAGGCTTGTAAACAATACAAATAATAAAGACAAAAGTTTATACTAGCTACACTTCAATTTACACTTACATCGCAAATATGGAAGACACATTTTAAAACAACTTCATTTCACAATAGTTTTGTTTAGTTTTTTTGTACAATCTATAAAAATAGTAAATCTATTACAGTATTCAACAATCAACCCCTGTCACACAAAAAAGTAAAAATTTCATTGTATTATAACTTCCACTATAAATAAATAGAACAAAGGTCGTATTCTTGAAAACTCGGATCTTTCTCTCGATTTTTACTTATTTAAATTTCATTTGTTAAATCCGCAAAGACAAAAAATGGTTTTCAAGATTAAGACCTTTGTCCCGTTGCTTCTAGATTCAGTTAATCTGGTGAATTTTTTTATTTCAAGAATACTGACTAGGCCTAACCAGAGTTGGTTTACTATGGTCGAGATGATCTCTTATTTAGGCCTGGTCAGTTTCCAGGAATATGGGTGTAAATAATTATGGAACGAGTCAAACATTGATTAATCTTAATCAGAACTTTTCTGGATTTCTTAAAAACACCACAAAAATAATAAGACAGAAATGGAACCGGAATTTATGTAGCTATATGCTGTCTCTGATAGTTTCAATAATTACCCCCGTCAACCAATCAGTATGATCGATCACATGTCACATGACAACATGAACATTTGTGTAAAAATAATATTCCTTCCCAAGTGTTTCTAGCTCTTCAATGGGCAACTGATAATTTAATTTTTCACGGAAATGTGAAACCAAATCAACGGTTGGTTTGGTTTGGTTTTTTTGAAGTAAGAAATATATTTGGAAATGATCACTTTTTTTCTAGACATATTTGTTGGTTGTTTTTGATGAAGAAACAGTAATGATCTGTTGAATGTCATTACTGACGATAAACTTTGTATAAATTATACAGAACTCTTTGATATTAGTGTGCTTGATAACAATAAAGTGGCTTTTTAATGTGACTAACACAGTTGTTAATTTGACACATGCGAGAACGTCGCTGATTAATAAACCATGCACCAACCACACGCGGAATCTGGATCTATGGCCAGATTATTTAGCACATCATAATGTAGATTTGTCTTGATTCCCATTTTTGATACTGGATGATTACCGTCTGTTCTAACTATATTCAATCTAACACTACCACTTCTGGTTTGAGTAATAGACGTCGCCACGGATTACGACCAGCTCTCTTGTGATCCATTTGAGTTACCTTTTTCCTCAATTTCCTAAAAAACATAAAAAAAAAATTGTTTTTATTCAATATGAAATGATAAATAAGCGATTGGTTTCATTGTAGGAGTGACAAATACAACATAAAGATGAATGAACACTGAAAATAGGTAGACCTAAGGCCAAGTCACACTAGTGGATTTATCTTGAGGTGTGACATCTATGGGTCAAATCCTTTTCTGTGAACAGTCAGATTTGTCCCAGGTTACAAATTTTTGGACCTACAGATCAATCCATTGAGGTATAGAACAATTCCTGTTCAAGTAGGATTTGTCATACAAACAGACCAGCACTATATTGGGACTAACATGATTCAATTTTATTTCAATAATTTCCTTGCATGTAGTGGTCTTTAGCAGTTGGGGGGGGGACCCCACAAGGTTGGACAGGCTACCCTACTCCTTTTCACATAAAACTGGGAAATAGAAAAGACGTCAGTTGACTCAAAGACAGACCTTATGATACAATGTGCACTTGCTAACCATTCTTCTACCCAACCCCCTTAATCCTTAAGTGTGACTAGGCCTTTAGTATTTTCAATATTAGAACTTCATATCTTATTATTACACTTGGACCTCACTGCAGTGTGGTTTGCAATAAGGCAGAGGTCAGCAATACTACACGGGCCTTGTTATAACAACCCTAGAAATTGCTGACAGTTTTTATAAAACTTGTAACAAAACCACAACCATAAATCAAAGTGTCACAACATCAACTCAATATCAAACTTTGTAGACTTGACAAAAAGCATGCTCTTTAAATTTAAAAGGGGATATTATTGCGAGAAAACAAAATTAATTTCAAGCTTTAACTTAAAATGAACCTTTTTGTTAAGAAAAAAGCGAACTAATTAGGAGCGCACCGAAAAAATATGGATAATAGCAAGGCACCGAAAAAATATGGATAATAGCAAGGCTAACCTAAGAATGATATTAAAAAGCAAACGGAGGAGAAAGTGTAGTGTATAAATAAAAGGTGGGGAAAAGACGTATTATATTAAGTTTTTACCTAGTAGCATCAGTAGCTATAAAGTACACGTCATCCGGTGCGTCTATCCAACTAATCATGGGGGTATTTCCTCGTGCAACTCTAACCTTGTTTCTTCGATTCATACCAATACCAAGTTCAATGGAATTCCTCTGGAGAGAGAAATCACATAAAATTTATTATTTTCTTTAAAATTTTCTTAAAGATTTCATTATTTGTATAATTTTTTTAAGGGGTCTTATTCATTTAATTTAATTTAATAAAGAAATCCTAACTTTAAAAAGATGAGAATTTGTTTATTTATGCCCTAATTAATTAATACGTAAGGTTATTAAAACACAGAAATTATTAAAATCAGGATCACATCAAAACAGACAATGATAAAATACTTCCTTTACTACACTCAACAGTAGTACCCTAGGTACTACATCTCTCCATAGGGGTTTGTTAGTATCCTAGAACGACATCTCTCCACAGGGGTTTAATATCCAAATACTATTGTTGTTGCCACAACTAGATCAACCAAGATTACCCACTGAATTACGAGTCACCATAAATCTCTCATAAAACTAACCCTGAGGCTATTACATTAAAGAGATCTCTCTTGGTACTAAATCACAATCACTATTAACAACTTACCAGAGGTCCTAATCCTTTCATGGGAAGTCCGGGTAATTTGATACCACTCATATTCGGTCTTTTAGAAGCTGGACCTAAAACGAAGAATTAAATATTAAAATACAATAGGACAGTCAACATTATCATCAATTATAAATACCTATAAAATACTTGTTCATCTCAATTTTAAGAATTCAGTCATTTTCAAAAAAAAACCTTTAAAAGTCAAAATTTACTATTTGGTTGACGAACAGCATTAAAAGATTTGATTAATTATTTAACATTTATAAATTATAAATATATGATTCGTAAAACAGTGATTTGATTTGATTAAATATTTAACATTTATAAATTATAAATATATGATTCGTAAAACAGTGATTTGAAAATGTTGCATTATGTATGCGTGACTGAGGGTTGTGAAAGTTCCAGTAAAGAATGGAGACTTAATGAGTGGGCTGCATTTCGGATTTTGTGGACGTTTTTCTCTTGTGCAAAACCCTAAGCAATAAGTTATTGGAATTCAATAATTCGCATGCGCATAGTGGTCTTTAGCAGTGGGAGGAAACCGGAGTGCCCGGAGGAAACCCACGAGGTTGAGAAGGCGACCGTATCTCAATGCCATAGGTGGCCGGCCAGCAAGAGGTCGAAGCGCTGCACCCCAAACCACTATACCATCCCATACCCCCTTAAAGTAGTAATCAGCTCCAGTAGGAGAGAGAGAGAGAGAGAGAGAGAGAGAGAGAGAAATGGGGTTTAGCTTCATTTCAGCACTAACATGTTTTAGTTTTATTTCAATAAAACGCTTGAGCATAGGAGTCTTTAGCAGTGGGAAGAAAACCCACGAGGCTGGACAGGCGACACTACTCCTTGCCATGTACAACCGGGGATTCGAAAACCATGCCAGTTGACTCAATGATAGGCTTTATGATACAGCGCACGCACGCTAATCATTCAGACAACCCCCAAAAATGACAGATTAAAGAAGTGATCAGCTCCAGAATCCATAGACAAATTAACTCACCATCAACACCATTACTTTGTTCATAGCCTCGTTTTCTCATGATGGAAGGATGACCACTGGTTACTTTTTGGCTGTCAACAACAACTCGTTCATTTGGCTTACCTGAACATGGAGAAATAAAGAAATAAAATACAACCAAAAAGGAACAATCTAAACCATTAGACAAAATTCAAAGTCCTAAAAAACGATAACGTAAAATAGTGTAATAAGGCAAAATAGTGTAATCAGCATACAGACTGTTCACCGTGTACAAAATATATAACAAACAGTGGTAACAGGTGTCTGGAATAACATGTTGAACATGGAATGGAATCTCTAGAACTCTACCTCAAGAATATATATCAAAGCTGTTGTTATGGTAATGTGTTTAATCAATATCAAAATAATTTAGTTTTTTTCAACATGATTCTATTCTGATCCGATGACACAAAAAAATTGCTCATGTATAATAAATAAATGTTCTTAGGAGGTGTAAAATTAAAATGTTAATTAGTAAAAATTAATTACCCTTAGTGCCATGACGTCCGAGTATTGCAGGTTTTTCTTGTCGAATGTCAATCCCTAATCTAGATAAAACCGGTTCCAAGGAGATATTTTTTCGGTATCGGATATTCGGAACATATTTTCCTCCTTCCTCTAACCTTAACTGACCTGTATAAATAAAAAGAAATATTAACAGGATTATTACGTTTTTCATGATAAATCCTTACAATTCGGCTTAAGAGAGAGAAATGGGGTTTAACGTTCACTTGACACAAACTAGATCATTTCGCTATTAACATATGGTTCAATTTTATTTTAATCATTCGCTTGCTTGTAGGGGTATTTAGCAGTGGGAGGAAACCAGAGAACACGGACAAAACCTACGAAGTTGGACAGGTGACCCTACTCCTCGTCACATCTAAACCATCCCAGTTGACTCAATGAAAGACCTTATGAAACAATGTGCACTCACTAACCATTAGGCCATGAAAGCCTTGAATTTTGTGGTGGAGTAATTAAATAATGATAAAGAAATCTTCACTTACATTCTTGTTTGATGGCTGCTATATTGATGGGTACAAAAGGCAAACGAGCTGCATGTTTTGGTCTTAAAATATCTTTACATAATCTTCGAGATAAACGGGTTAAGGCTGTCGTAACCAGACAGAAAGCTGCTCGCGTTTTCATCACTGGTTTAGGACTACCTGGCCTGATAGCTAATCCATGAGCTGTTGCTAAGTGACGAGCCAGATGAGTTTTTAACTTGAATTCCTAAAAAAAATGTTTAATAAATAAATCTAATATCAAAACTATTCAATTTGATAGCCTTGCATAAATTTTTCACAAAATAAATGCCATTTCAAATTTTCCTTTCCAGGATTAAGCAGGACGCTTAACTTTTTATTTTTATTATACGGGTTGAAAATCTGTTAATATTAAACTTATAAATAAATATATTTTAACTCACTTTTCCACATCCAGCTATAGTACATCTATGTGTTCTCATGATATTTAAAGCAGAAGGTCTGTCAGTAAATGCTACAAAATACAAATAAATACAGTTATAGTTATGCACTGTTTTTGTATATCATAATGAGTTATCTCCCCTTAGACCACATATGTTCTAAATATTTTTTTTTTTTGTAAGCTACAAAATTTTTTTTAATAAATATTTTCTTGCAATTTAAAACGTGCTATACTTACTAAATTGACCAGTTCTTGCATTTGGTGCAGGTCTCTCACCATCTACAGATAAAAGTAGGAATCATTAAAACTAATAATACAACATTTAAATTAACAAAACATATAGTCTTTACAAAAAGTTCAATAAATTCTAGTTTGGCCTTGTACTAATTTATTTTCACTTAAAAATCAACATTTTGAACTTTCTTATTCTTAATTTAGTAGGCAACTAACTTTGTTTACATGAGGTGATGGTATCCTGGCTTAAACTATGGCCATTATGGAGTAAACTGCAAAAGTTGAAACTGTTAAAAATTCTAAATTAATACTAAGTTTATACTTTCACTGCGCAGATGATCTGGACTTACCTAATCTTGTTGGCATTTTAAGCCCACCATATTTTTTCCAGTACGACCAGCATGAAGAACAAAGTCTACATTGTAAATGACTTGGTCCCCATGAATACCATAAATTAGAATGAGAAGCTGAAATATTACAAAACATATATTAAAATACAAAACATATCTACATATTAAAATAGTACTATAAAATTATTGTGTATCGCAACAACAATCATGAAATGTACTGCAACATCCTAATTCATACATACCAGGTCACAATGTTAATTACAGCAGAAAATCTAACAATGAAAGATTTCCATTATTTTTCGTTAAAATAATGGAGTTTGAAAAAGATTCGAAAAAGTATTTGCATTGCTTGAAAATGATAAAAGGATACTTATCGAAACGTCGTGCTTTGTGTATAATAAACCAGTGTTAGTTTTGTAGTATTTAACAAGTGACTTAGAGATTCCTACAGTGTATATATAGATATTATTATACTTACAATAACAACTTTCACAGGCTCTACCTGTCATCTGATCTCCATTTAATTTACCAGTTAATAAAGCAGGATTGGGTTTATTGCTGAAATACATAAACAACTTCTTTACTACTATAATATAATATCATTGATAACCATCATTACAATTTACTTATATTCTCATGCTAATTATTATTTGAAACGATAACGAAAAGTGTCATGTCCCGGGGATTTGTAGGGATAGTTGTCAATGAAACCAATAATAGTACACTTGCATGTCTTGTGGTCCATTTGTCCATGTTTACTAATACAAATGAAATGAAATGGGTTTTAAGGTTTTACTGTTCTGCTCCGACTGGGCTAATGAAGACAGGTATACGCCATACAGTGTGTTATGAGGAGTTTTTTTTCCCAGACAGTGGCGCCAAGGCCTACACTTATATTGAATTCCAACTGCCAAGGGAGCGTTTATGTGCTCGGCAATTTGTACACAGGACCTGTTTATAGTCTGGCCCTCCCATCCTGCAACATTGACAAGGGGAAAGCACGCCTTAAAATCCTGATGAACTTGTGCAGCGAAGCCACAACCTCCAGGGCAAGCTAGCCAGTGTCTTCCCAACTCTCTGTTTATTAATACAATATATAACTTACTAATTAGGAATATAAACTTGTTTAAGTTTACTCTCAGCTTCAGCAGCTTTAATTCGTTTTTGTTGAACATATCTATCAGTTGTTTTCCACATATAATAATATTCTATAATACTTTTTAATGACTTCCACGGTAGCTGTAAATCACAAAAAAAATGGTATAAAACATATGCTATTAACCTTTAATAAATTACAATTTAATATCTTTAATTTAAATCTCAGGTCCGAACGAAATACATTTTAACTTACAAATGGAAAATTCTAAAGTGTTCACCCCCACTCCACCCTCTCTCCCACCGTTGGGAAAATCCCCAAATAGCTGCAGGTACCTGTTTAGTATGATAACATACACAGGGAGATGGGGTTTAACATCCACTTGACCCATACTATGTCATTTAAGGACTAACATAGGGTTCATTTTATTATTTCAATGATTCACTTGTGTCTAATGGTCTGGAGCTGTAGGAAAAACCAGAGGACCCAGAAAAAAAAACATTAGGTAAGACAGGCGACCCAACTCCTTGTCACGTACAAGAGGGTAATCAAAACCACATTATTTAAATCAATGACAGGCATTATAACTTAAAGCACATGTGTCAGACCATTCAGACGACCACCTGCCCAAAGGGGAAAAAGAAACATATTACTTACAAAATCTTGTCTAATATCATTAAAATCTTTTCCATATTTATCTATAGCTTCTTCAAATAAATTAGCTTCTGACGCCGACCATTCCTCCATTTCATCTTTACAGAGAACAGGTCCACCATCAGGAACGAGACTCGTCACTGCTCTAGCTACATCATACGTATATTTATGTAATGTATGCATGGCATTAAACTGAAAAATAAAGTAGACATCTCATAAAGCAAACATTATATGGTAGAAATAGGCACTATAACATTATGAGACTAACATATAGTTTATTTTGAGACAAACATATGGTAACTTTGAGACTAACATAGTTCATTATGAGACAGTTTATTTTGAGACTAACAGTTTTATTTGAGACATAGATTTTATTTGGACTAACACAGTTTATTTTGTGACTAATATATTCAGATTTAGTTTTTTTAATTTATTACAATGGTGTACAATCAACAGTGATAGGTTAGAAAATAGGTCATATTGGATTTCAATAATTCGCTTATGTAAAGGTTTCTTTTGTTGTGGGAGCAAACTCCACGGGTGCCCCTACTAGACTGAAGGACTGGATTTTAATAAGATATCTATAAAGTGACTAACCAGTGAAATATCTCTGGATGCTGCTGCTGCACTCATATGTAAACTAGGTTGACGAACTGTACTAGTACAATCTAATGCTCTAGCAAACGTGCCTACAGATCTATAAAAACAAACAACATCAATTAAACTTCTTGTACCAACATTAACATTGAAATCAGGTTTAACATTGTAAATTTCGGCAATGGTAGCCTCAGTCTAAGACGCTAGCTCGCTAGCCTGGGGGTCGTGTGTTCGATCCCTGCATTGGCCGTGAAAGTTCATTGTGATTGTCTTGCAAGATTTCTCCTTGCCTGTGGTGCAGGATGGAAGACCCGACAAGGACATTTGTCTAGTTGTTCATATAGAACAAAAAGCTGAGGTCCCATGCACACATTGGTGGACATAATAGATCCCTAGGCAGTTGGAATTCAATATAAAAGTAGGCCATAGTGCCACTGTCTGTGCAAAATTTCCCTCATAGCACACTGTATGGCGTATGCTCATCTTCATTATCCTAGTTCGGAGCTGGACAGTAGGACATTAAACCCCATTTCATTTCTGCACTGACTGGGCTAATAAAGATAGCTATCCACAATGTGCTTTGAAATGAAATGGGGTTCAACATCCTACTGTTCGGCACAAACCATGCAGTGTGCTATGAGGGAAATTTTTCCCCCGACAGTGACACTATAATCTACTCTTATATCGAATTCAAACAGTTATATCTACATGTATGTGTACACACCGGGCCTTAGTTATTCATGCATTTCGAACGATTTGAAACTGTTCCTGGTCAGGCACTCCGTTCTGCACCCACTGAGAAGGGGAAACAACGCCTAATGAAAATAATGGTATATAATCAACTAAATATAAATCCTTTCAGACCATCAAGTCCACATATTATTCAGAACAGGTCAGTGATGGTGTATATTTCATCATTAGGATTATAAAATTGATTCTTCTACACTAGTTAATATTTTTTTGAACAAAATGGCACTGGAATACTGCCGCAACAAAAGTCTAGGTTATGGCATATATATAACAATTTCTAAAAATAATCTCAAATTCAACTGCTCTTTAAATGAGCTCTACCTTGTCTCTCCTATTAAACATAAAACAAATTTTTCTTTTATCCTCCCAGTTTGGATTCAATTGGCCTATAAATCTGTTCTCGTAAAAGACATTAATTGGCTATTATTTGTAAATTAGAGGATGTATCTATGCTACATTACTTACTTAGCTATTATTTGAAACTGATCTATTTCTTTATCTGTGATTCCATTATCAGGACATGGCTGCCATATTAAAGCTTCAAGATCGTCCAACTTTCTAGTGTCTTCACCTAAATAATATATTACAAATATATCACTACCAAACTTTCATTATCAACATTTAATCTTTCAATGATATTACACAAAAATTTAGATTAAAAGAAATTTTTAAGGTCAAAAGTCATTAATTCAAAAATAACTGAAAAATGGTCATGGATTGACTGTGAATTGCAAATTAGCAAAAACAGTCAGAATAAATTATGATTTAAAGGTGAGTCAAAAATGAGCAAAGTAGACTTTGAAAATCACAGTGGAGATAGATGATGAATTGATAGTGAGAGAGAAATGGGGTTTAATGTCGACTCGACACAAACTAGGTCATTTCGGGACTAACATATGGTTTAATTTTATTTCAATAAGTCACTTGCGCGTAGGGGTCTTTAAGCAGTGGAAGGAAACCAGAGGACCCGGAGAAAACCCACAAGGTATGGCAGGCGACCCTACTTCTTGCCACGTACAAACGGCTTTATGACACAGCGCGCACGCTAACCATTCAGCCCCACATGAATTTATAGAGCAAAACACATCCATTTTCAGTTAACACATCCAATTTAAGCACAATTTCATTCCATTCACAATATACACTTCCTACCTTCTCCTATTAACATTGAGATCTCAGCTTGATATTTCGACCCCACGCGTATTTCACCTTTATCAGCTAAGAGTGTCTTTTGTTGGGGGTCATAGACTAGTGAATAAAAGAACATGTCATCTTTATTCAGATACGAAGTCAACGCTTCAGTTTCATTTAATAAAGTAACAACACATTTTCCACGAATATGTGTGGCTGGTAATGTCTCAACTTGACGCGATAAGAACAATTCTCTATGTTTCAACTGATGCGACCCTTTCTCCGACGTTTCTTCCGTTTTGCCCTCCGTCTCTCCATTTTCTTCCAATAAACCTGTAAAAAATAAAGAAAAGAAAATCTTAGTAAGAATGTTTCGCTATTTGTTATAAATATCTTATTATATCGTAATAAATCTTCTGGAATTGGTGTTGAATCCTTGAATAAGTCACTTTATTCATCAACAGATGTTAACAAATGAAATTTATATTAAAAATATAAATAACAGATGTAATAGACGTCAGGCTTTATCGTCTATTCTAAGGTCTCTTCACGACACCATACCTATCAAACTTTTCTATTCTCATCTCATGTCACTTTCACAATCATATAATGTAGCACATATTATTTCATAGACATATATTGTTTGTTATGTTGTAACCTTTACTTGAAGAAAAAAATAAAATAAAATGATTTATATGTATGTCACTGGCTCACTAACTAGGAGGTCCCTGCCTTGGCTAATAAAGTTACTCATAATTTTCCAGTCTTGTTCCCCTTGTCAGTTGTGTAGTAAGGAGAGTTTGACAAGAAAGTGTCTGGTCGTATGAATTGTGACGAAAAGCATTGATCAGGGGCCGGTTGCTCAAAGCACCGTTATCTTTTAACGATTCGTTAACTTTAACGGAGAGAAACATTGTTGCGGTAAATAAAGGCCCCCAACATTCTGTAGTGCAAATTTTTTCTATAGATTTATACTAATACAAAATATAAAGTATTCCATAGTGTTTTCTGAAGTAAATTTAACGGAAAGTTAACCAACAACACCTTACCAAGATATGTCCGTTAGAGTTTGACGGATCGTTAAAATAACTTAGTTTTGAGCAACCAACCCCAGGTGTATAATTGACACACAGCTCAGTAAAGGATCCTGTGACAATTGGATATCGAACCAGAGTAGTCCATAACGCTCTTGTTTGATCAAAATATCCTTTATTTCACACTGCAAGGCTATGAAATAGTTCATCAAGCCTTGTTAGTGCAGAAAATTAGGACGTTAAATTTCATTTCATTATCAGAATTATAACAATATAACACAACATCAAGCCTGGAAATAAGGCACCGTTCACAGATTCAGGCTTTGTCAGGTACAAATCCTCCGGTGCCTGTCTTTTTATTTGGCACTGATTGGTCTTTTTTATTGATAATATTAATACATGTCTGGCACTAAGTTGAAAATGTCTGGTACTATTTCATTAGTGCCTGACATTTTGTCAGATACATCTAAAACTGACAGACTTATATAAAAAATACATGAATATATTTACATGTATCTATGAAGATATTTGTTCAATATTTCTTTATTGATCCTAGATCTTTCTACTAAACTAATTTACAGTAATCAGAGCACATCTACCATTATAACATTTCAAAACCTTTCTAGTTCAATGAATAAAATATACTTCAAAGCACAAAGATACGTGGATAGCTATTCAGATATAACTTTGTCTGGTACTGTAAAAACTACATCATCTCAGATGTAGATAATTGATAAGATTTTCACTTTCAGCTAAAGAGTCTCCAGTCTTTTGATAAAAAATAAAAAAGTTAAAATGGGCTAAAATCTATTTAGATTATATTTTTAAAAAAAAGCAAACTATTTTTATATATATGTATTTTTAGTCTACCAGTATGTCACAAGGTTTACTGATTACTCATATAAAGAATAATGTAAAAATGACTTTCAAAAAAAAAATTCTGGCATGGGTCACATATTTACGACTTATGTAATAAAAAAAACATTAATAGTCTTGAAGAAATATTCAATAATGACTTAAAAGTCAATAATACTAATTTATTCAGAAATCATTACATTTCTCATTTACATAGTACAATGTATTATGTGTATTGCATGAATCAGCATGTATTTGAGTATTTGAATGATTCCTGGCCCTGCATGTCTCCACCTGTTATTTGGGGAGGATTCATCAAATTGGCAACAATAGATAGTTTCAAATATTGGCTATATCTCAAGCATTATGTTTAAAACATCACACTTCATATTCAATCTACTATTCATGTACTCAAAGATAGATTGGTTCAAAAGATTCAAATCAATCAAAAACTTTCACTATTTGTATCAATTGATTACACACGGCCATCTTTATTGATCTTAGACAATAAAAAATATATCGGTTTTGTACCAACCACCTTGTTCTTTTGAAGATCTTTTTATATTAGAATGTGCATAATTACATTACAATTTATATATTAAAATGGAACAAAGACATCAAAAGTTTGCAAAGAATTAGAGATGGGTGATTACCAATGACAACAGGTTTAAGCTACCGTATTTCCTCTAATACAACCCCGGCCTCGATTACAACCCGGGCCTCGATTACAACCCGGGCCTCGAATAGAACCCGGGGGTAAGGGGGTGTTGAGATAAATACAACCCGGGTCTCGAACAGAACCCGGGTCTCTAATATAACCCGGGTCTAACGTAAAAACTGAATAATCCCTGTCAAAAAATTAATTGATGATCCCTGCACAGGAATAAGAATTGTCTCATGTCACGCACAGAAAGTTTAGCCTTCGTTTTTGCAAGACCGACCCTGTCTGCTTGTTTCACTTGTCCAATTGTCACTCCTATAGAAGATTATGAAGCATTAATTCGGTTCTGAAAAAATACAACCCGGCCTCGATTATAACCCGCGCCTCAAATAGAACCCGGGGGTCGGGGGGGTGTTGAACGAAATAGAACCCCGGGATTGTATTCGAGGAAATACGATATTTTGGAAATTTTTCCCTGACAGCGGCGCTACTGTCTACTCTAGTACGCTTATTTCGAATTCCAACTGTCGAGGGTTCTTTTATGTGCGCGCAGACAGATCTTGATCATTTTTGGACCAATGCCAATGTGCTGTGTGGCAAGACTGAATTGTACTGTGTGTACGGCCTGATATCCGGAAATATTGGACTCATCTTATACAGAGTACCAAATCTAGGTGTTACTAATGGTTTATTAAGTTGTTTACTACTTGTTTTTATCAATCATTAATTAAAATCATTTTTAAATTAGGAGTGAAACTTGTTTTATGCAGAAAAAAGTTTTGTTCGTTACATATTTGTACTGAAAGTTTAGTTAATATCCAGTTAGCTTGATATCAATTATTTCTTATTAGACAACGGTGACCTTAATTGTTTACTTACATAGTAGATTTAAACAGTTAATAGGAGAAGAATAATTTGTTGCATACTTTGGACAAAAACAAATTGTATCCACCCAGTTTTGTTTTTAAAAAAATGTAAAATGCAATTTCAGTCAGAAAGCAACAATAGACTGTTTGGCCTTAAAAATTTATAAATGATTCCAGATGTTTAATTGTTGTTGGCCTAACTGTTTTAGTACATGGACAGCTGGCATGGTAGATTTCTTTGTCTTGTATCATGACTGAATGTGTCATCCCTTATTCCTACACAAGACTACAGACTACAAAACAAAGCAGCATATCTCAATCAGTATTGAACTGGAATCAAATAATATTAACTGCCTTCATTATTGTAACAACACACCATCAATGTTTAAATAAATAATAAATGAAACCTGCTTTATATGAAATTTGGTAGATATCTCTCTCTATAGCTATTTCAAGAATGATTTAATCCAAAATGAACATCTTCCATCAGTATTAGACATATATCAATGCCTATCACAACACAAATCTTCATAATGACATCTGACATTTAAGACAAAACTATGTGAAAAATGTTTGTACAGGAAAAATACTTTAAATCAGTTTCTATGTAAACTTTAAATTTGACAGCAATAAGAGCTATTATTAGACAATAAAATTAAGCAGAATTTTTAACCAAAATTGAAACTGGCCCGAAAAACATTAATCACTTCTAAACAATTTAGTGTATTAAACTAGGTCAGAGCGACCTTGTATTTACATACAAGACATTTCTGAATGGTTTTATCAATTTTATTTATGCAAGGTGAAATTTTTGACAAAACCTCCTAGGAAGCGTTGAATATAAATATAGCTCAATTACCAGGAAGTTAAAGGTTTCGATATTAAAGTAGTTTGTTTGGATTTTAAGCCAAGTTTGCCAAGTCAGTGAGTGGTGCAGGGTCGGAGCGGAGAGCCTGACAAGGGAAAGCATCACGCGATTCAGCCCTTTTTTTCTCTACAATAAACAGCACTTTAATGATCCCCTTACAGTTGCAGAACAAAATAAGATAAAACTTTCCTTGTGGCACACTGCATTGTCAGCCATGTCGGTGCATTCAAGTAAGACAACAAAATTTCATTTCATTGTAACCTACATAAAATATGAATTTTATAAAATCTTAGATTAGGCAAAATTTTCCTATTGGTACAATGCATTGCATGTTGAGGCCCGATATCATTAGCCATGTAAGATGTTAAACCCCATTTGTTTTCATGGTAACCTACTTACAAAAATGAATCCTACAAAAACTTATTTAATTACACTAATAGAAGACTTAGACAGGTAAATAGGCTACTATATAATTATATATTATATGTTCAGTATGAGTCATATATAAACTATAAGGACTATAATATTACTGCTGCAGCAAGTCACAGTATAGGTTTGTCCTTTCATCTATAGGTTACATATACATGTATAGATCTATTCAATATCTATCAGTGGAATAAAAAAATCAATAATATGCGAGAAAGACAGCAAGCTATAAATAGGTAGTTCCTGACTTTGTCGTCAATGGTTAAACATATTTGCACACAGCACAGACAGAAAGCTGAAGCAATGAAATGTTATAATTAGATTCTACAGGTGTATTAAAGCTCATATCACGATAACATATGTTACCAAACCAATTATTCCAAAAGAAAACGGAAATTGGAAATCAAAAAAATTAACAATAAAGAATATATTCACGTAACAGTGTTTTAAATTCATAAAATTAATATTAAAAAAAAGAATATTAAATATTTTCTTTTGTCCAACTCTGCGGAGGGGGCGAATGATCAATGTGTGCAAGTTGGATGGGAGGTCTGTCACTGAGTCAAGTCTGTCATGGAGTCAAGTGGTGTGGTTTCGATTCCAAGCTTGTATATGACAAGGAGTAGGGTTGCTTGTCCGATCTCGTGGGTTTCCTAGAGCCTGGTCCTGAAATGCCCTAGTTTTTGTTAGTTGAGTTGACCCCATTTCTTCTCCCAGACAACTCAAATCTAGAACAGGACGAGAATTTAGTGCATGTATACTGTTGGCTGGTTGTACAGTTTAAGGGGTGATGACAAGGGCTAAAGACCCATATATTAGTCCTGAAATGACAGTTTTTGTTAGTGGAGTTAAACGGTTAAAAAAAACATTTCTTTCTCCCTAACAATCAAATCTAGAACAAGACAAGAACTTAGTGCATGTATACTATCGGTTGGTCTTAACAGTTAAAAGGGCGACGACAAAAAGCTTCATTTCACAGGTACATTTTGAACTCTACATGTAAGCCAAAAAGATTGGATTTGGGTCTGACAATGTCTGTCACACGACACAGGTTTCAGGCTGCCCTACAATTTTCATACTACAGGTATTACAGTTTCATTGAGTTGTTATTTCCAATTTTAAATAGATGACAATTTTGGTACAGTATTACTATTTAACGAAAGTAGAGACACTCAAAGGTTGCCCACACGAGAGACTTTCTGATCGCTCAGCGTTAGGGAGCGCTTGATGTATGTTAATAATCTTGATGGTAAGTGGACTAGTAAAAAGTGACAAAGACTTAAAATGTAGAAGTTTCTCAGATAAAATCACGGAAAAAGACACAGGCAGTGAATAATCCAAGAATTTGGCTTTGATATTATGATAAATGGACAGCGATTAAAGTCAATAAAGACAACATTGCCTATAATATACAATGAATTCTCCTCTGCTTTTACACCTGTTGCTACATGTAGGTACATGTATCGTGAAAGCCAAGTTACGTAACACGAACATGATTTGGGCTATTAGTGCTGAGAATTGCCACTGCACTGCCGTGACTGCAGTCACAATACGATGCATATTGCGATTCAGATACTTCGATACGATCAGATATTACGTTTCATAACCAGGTCAATATTTACGAAGAAAACCACAAAATAAACAATTATTGATAATTTTTGGGAGATGCTAATTGTGGGCTTGCTCGAGAAAGTTTGGCAAATTCCATACTCCATAACGGATGCTATATACATGTAAATGAGTGTTTTTGAAATACTAACTCAAATCATTTGACCAGACTGAGGATCTAATTTACCAGGTTTGGGATACATGTAGTATTCCCCAAAATACTCATTTATTTGAAGTGGCCATTGTGGACTCGGAGGGGGGGGGGATTCCTGAACCTCTACAGACGGCCTACAATTAGCATCTCCCGATAATTTTAGCCTTTTCAATGTCAAAGAAAAAAAACTGTTTTATATCATGATATTGATGACGAAAACATTTTAAGAGTGTTTGTGTACCTATGGATGTGTAATTTTAGTGACAAAAAAAAAAACCATGAAAAAAGAATGAATGAAATGGGGTTTAACGTCCTACGCTTCTGCACCTAACCTGGGTTCATTGAAGACGGGCATACGCCATACAGTGAATTCTAACTGCCAAGGGATTTTTTACATGCACGCCAATGTGTACACGGGACCTCGGTTTTTTGTCCCATCCAAATGACTAGGCAGCTGTCCTTGTCAGGCCCTCTGTCTGTATCACTGACAAAGGGAAACCACGGCGGGAAAATCAAGACATACTTTCTCGGCCAATGCAGGTATCAAACACCCAACCTCCAGGCTAGCGAGCCAGCACCGTACCCATTTAGCCACGTGATCCCCCATGAAAAAAGAAACGTTTAACATCGATTCAGTGTTTCGTGAGTCAATGCACGAATCATGAGAAGGTGAATAGAGATATCGATATAGTGCCAGCAGTATTAAATTTTAATTTGGTTGATCGGATGTATTATTTTGATTATTGACGGAAGAAGCTTTATAGGCAGCTGCAGTGGCTCAGTAAGTATGGCGCTGGCTCACTAATCAGGAGATCCAATCCAGTTATTGGCCTAGAAAGTTCCTCAACATAAAAAAAATCCCCCCAAATCGACAATTTTATTTTTGGCCAAAAATTAAGCAAGTCTTGATATTTAATTTTGAATCAGCAATGCCATTATTAAAGGTGTTTAGTGCATAATTAACAAAATAATAATTTTCAAAAATACATAATTTTTTTTCATGAAGGCCCAAAATTTGGCTTTCAATATTCAATTAAATCTTAAAAAAATATGTGCAAATAAGGAATATCCACCCACACAAAATATATATATATTTTATGTATTCAAATATTCAGTTTAAGAGTTGTGCTTTCTGATTCAATGTAAGCCTACTTTTACAGTTATGCTATCATTCAAGTGACTAAACTAGGTTCAAAGTAGGTCACCTTAGCTATGTGCCTCTGATGGCGCGTGCAGATCATCATTAACTTGGGTTATCTGAATAAACATTGAATACACATAGACAAATCACATCAACTTACTTTGGTGTTTATCGGCCAGCATAATAAGTGAACTCGATATATCCCTTCTTCGGTAGAAGCACATAACTTTCGCTTCCACATTTCCATTTGGAGTCTGAAAATAGACACGAAGACATGTCAATTAGTTTGTCGGCCATGTAAGCATTGGATAACAATAATACTTGTCTGTTTGAAAAACAGCACTCCACGCGTCCGTCTTCAAAAATCTAAATGCTCCCGATAATGGACACGCTTTGTAATTTTTAAGAGTTTTAATGAAACTTTATTTTACCTTGTTAAGTTCTTCGATTCGTCTGATTTGAAAGGGTGATGTGGACGAAGTTTCAAAATAGACATAATCTGAAAGGGAAACAAAAAATCTTTCTTTGTGTGCACTGCTAAATATACCGGTGTATACGAATAAGCCACTGACGGGAAATAGTTCCCTTCAGGGACTTACCGATAGATTCGGAGATATACACACACAGTAAATACATAAATAACCATATATTTTTATGAATGGGGGTATGTAGTTATTGAATATGCGATTTCTTAACAAAACCGATACACCATAAATTATTGATTGGGGTATTGAACTTGAACCAAATTACACACTTACATGAATGCGCGTTTAGAATATATGATCAAATTAAAATAATCAATGTCAATCATTATACATCCTTCATTAAATAAATACATTGTAAATACTGAAATAGTTCCAGATGCAAGTTATACCGATTTAGCAAGGATTAGGGACAATATAGTAAACACCCTAAAGTTATCGTAGGTACTAATATCAAGCCGCGTGGGTTTAGAGGGCCCGTCCATGCTGTATCCATATTCTGAAAATCTACCTACCTCCAACTCTGTACATATTTGCCGCCATTTCGAACACGTATTATCCGTAAACCGGTAACAATAATCCTTATATGATATATGCAAGAAATATAAGTTTTGTGATCGAGTGGATGCTGAACATGGCCCACTTCAATCACCCCCCGAAGCGACAGATCATGGAGTCGCCATTTCTCGGACCTTCTGTCTTCCTCCTCTTTCATACGTGACGTCACTCGTCCTTCGGCAACGCTCGCTTTTCACTCCAAACACACACTTGAGATAGGTATTCTACAGAACCTAGGCATGCAGGGTATCAAACTTCGTCATTTTTGTCGCCCAAACTATTGGTATCAATAATTAAATTCAATTCGATACCTATGTGATTTTTTTCAAAATTTTGAAAACATTTTTTAAATTTGTTTAAAATCGATAAATCAATTGCTATTCATTCGACCAGTATCACCATTTGATAGAATCTGACTCTTAGCAACATACTTTATGCAATTATTGATTTTTTATAATGGCTATTTGTATATGATATATGAACAAGATAGGTGCTTTTAACAATCATTATATGCTTGATTCTTATATTTAAATTTGTTTTATAGTGGCCATTGGTAGATATGCCAATCAAGTCTTGAGTTGGGCTTTCTCATTTATTTCTATCTCCATCAACATATCCGCCCAAGTAGACCATAACAAAAAGATTACCGATGTAAAGTAGTCACTAAATATCATAGTAATACTCCGCGACTTAGAACCAGAGAAAAAAAGTGGTATCATAGCAACTTGTGACGTCAAGACGACTGACCACTGTGTAAATGCGCCAGAATATAGTTCTCCGCGCGTGACAGTTGTATCCTAAACTCAAGAAGTGCATTATATGAAGCTAGTAAATGAATAGTCTCGTCTGAGAGGTCAAGTGGTGACCCCGATACGATCGATTGCCCTTTAACCCCACTATATACATAAGCCTTTTGGAACAACATAGCATTGAAATTCTTTTTCATTATTTAATTTCTTTTAAAACTACAAATATTTATAATAATGATAATAAAAAAATAAACATCTATTTTTAGCTCTAGGCCAAAATACATCCACCCATAAATCTTATCTGTCATTAAAACAATGAACAGAAGATGTCGATTCAAAGAATGAATTGGTAATGGGGGAATTTAGCCATACAATTAGTTTATCCGCATAATTTTAAATATCCGACCGGGGGGGGGGGGGCAAATCTTAAATATTCGATATGTGAATTCCCTAGAATTATTCTAAAAATATTTTAGATATACAATGTCGATAAACACGCAATTAATTTCGCATTAAATGACTTTTACCTTCAGATATCAAGTGAGTTTATAATGATATAATTTTCTTTGGTATATTGTAGATTGTTCGTGATACGTTTTATTAGCTAACGCGAGTATTGCAAGAACTGAAATGACCTGCATCTCTAATGTAAACAATTTAAACCCTGAACTTTCTTTTTAGTCGAATTCAGCGTTACAAAAACAAACAAATCGCTAACTTCTACAAGAATTTTTTCGGAGTAAAGCACGTTTTAAAATTTGTTCCGGGAAGAAAATTTTCGGAGTAGTTAAAGACGTTAGATAACAATGATTTTTATTTCAAAGAAAAAAATAAAAAGTGAAAAGACCGAAAAAAGGCAAAATATTTTTTTTCTCGTTTAGTTTCTTTTATGACGTCATACGGTATATGACGTCATGTTTATCATGACGTTTATAGCAGGTGCCCGTTTAATCCCAGCAAATTTTAAATTGTATTCGGTAGAACAAGTTTTCTGCATACTTTCTGGAATCTGGTTGGGGTATGAAAAAATATTTTTGTGTGTAATAGAATAGAAAAAAAAAAACACTTTAAAATTAACAGACTTCCCTTTAGTTTTATTCATGACGTCAACCATGGATGACGTCATATTTGTCAAGAGCAAGAACCTTCTTGGTCATGACGTTTTCACCGTGTGCGCGTTTAGAGATCAGAATCGAAAACAAGAAATAACAGGTTTGCAGTCAAGAACTCGATAGATACTTTAATATCTTAAAGTAGATAACGGACAAGATTAAAACCAGCAGTAGCCTACCTCTCGTGTACGCAACATATGCATCTAGCAAACACGAATATCTATCTAAAAGAGCAGCAAGCTCCCGAATAATTAAAACCTTCACACCTTAAGGCCCACTTTGATAAAAACCAAGAACCACCCACAACCTTTCCACAAATCTGTTTCTCTATTTGTTTATTGTCCGCAATAATAGAAACGAAAATGAAATGAAATGGGGTTTAACGTCCCACTCCGCAATTCCTCAATAAAGCATCGATACGTTTCCACGAAATTTATGTTTAGTTATCTATTAAGTATAATGATCTACCCGTCGCTCAAAAATAATGAATAAATCTCTTGTCCCAACCATAGACCCACTTTACAAGTATTTTGATAGCATGGTATTATTTCCTATAAGTCATAGTTTTACTCATCATATGATTGGCGTTATATACAATAACCGGTTAAGTCATAGTTTACTCATCATATTGGTGCAATGTAGCCCGGTTGCTCATGTGCCACAAAACACCATTCTATGTATTAATTTCCCTGAGAATGTATGTTTTGTAATTCAAAAACCGGAAAATGTAACAGGTTTTTTTAAAGTTATATTTCATATTTTACATTTTACAAGATGCAGTGCCCTCACAAGCCTATGCCCCATGGCAAAAGTTTCTGTGACACCCCTGCCCTGCTGCATCCTGGTCACTGCTTTGTTCAGTGCCTGCGCTCATTTGACTTTTTTATGATTAAAATAAATTAAAATTCAACCTTTTTGTTACTTTTAACACTTTATCTACACTATTTATTAAATCAATTTATATGTAAAATTTTGTATGCTTCAGGCCCTTAGCCAGAAAGTTGTTTTTTGGGGGGCAAAGATATTTTCGCGAGGGCCAACTAGCATGGGCATCTGCATGAATTTTGCGGTAAAGGTCAATTTTCTTGTGATATTGGGGGGGCAAGACTCAGTATTGGGAGGGCAGTTGCCCCCCCCCCCGTGCCACCCCCTGGCTACGGGCCTGGCACTATGTTTATCTCCCCTTCAACCCTCCATTTGATCGGAAAATATTATAACATATATAGGAAAAATCATAATTCTACCCGTTCTATTTGCTAAAATATGAACTCATGGTTTACACGTTTAGGGTAAGCGAAGGCCGTTGATTTGCTATCTCCGCCTCCAAGGAGGCGTGTCCATAAATATCAAAAGGGGATTTCTGGTATATGCACATAGATAATTTGTCGCGCCCAAGAAGTGCCGCCCACGGGCATATGCCCCGCTTAGCCTCGGGCTCTGACAAGATGACTTTGCAATTGGAAGAGTTAGACTCCATTTTATTTCATTTCACAAAAATGGAGAACTTATTTGCATGGGTTCGATTCCGGTGTTCCTCGGGATTTTCCAATCGGATTTCCCACAATCTGTGGATTTCCCCTTGCGGTACAGGAAAAACGTTGAAGACGAAAATCCTGTATACTTTTGGTATTGGTAACTCGATGAAAAATAGGGAAAAAGTTCATTATTCGGACCAAATTTCCGTCATGCACATTGGCGAGTGGAGTGGTTTCAATTCCCCGGTTGGCCGCCTGTCCAACCTTGTGGGGTTTTTCCCGGTCCCCCGGTTTCCTCCCACTGCTAAAGGCCCATTTGCACAATGGAAAAATTAGCAAAACGTGATATTGAAAGAGTATCGCCACCATTTGAACGTGCCTGCATGTGTGCGATGGAAAGGTAGTACCGTCAAAATCTTGATGGAGTTGATGATTTAACCACCCAGATCAAACTTTCGGGCATTCAAATTTTGTTGTAAAATGGCTAAGATCGTTTATTTAAAAATTCATCTTTTTTTCGGCAACTACAAACTAAAGTTTTAAATTATAAGAAATACATGTAGTTAACAGTAATAGTTATAACCAAATAATGTAATGATGCAATCTATATAACAATTAGTAACGGGTAAAACCAAAGAGTTGGATGTTGTTATGTAATAATGCAGCGCAGTGAACGCTTACGACCTTACGACTGGCCCCCGGATCCATTCTCTTGATATTTGTTTATTTTTTGCAATGTATATTTCCTGTCTTGTCCGCAAGTTTTGTTTTGCGTGTATATATAGTGCGGCCCCCCTGCACTTACTAATAGAACGCTCAAAACCCATGTCGATGTGCTGTCTATCGGCCTATTACAGTTAGTATAACATTTTAATAAGGCAAATAACGACACTGTCCATCGAAACCAACAAACAAAATTATACATAAAAGAAGAAATTCGCCGCTTCAAGACTGCTAGTTCATGCGCCTATAAAAATAAACCATGAACAATTATAAGCTGCAGGGAAATAAAAAAATAAGCGTGTGAATTCTTAATCTAATGAAATGTGGTTTAACGTCCTACTTTTATGCTCTGAAACTGGGCTAATGAGACAAGAATACGCCATACAGTGAGCTATGAGTGAAAATTTGCCCGAGCAGCGGCCCTATGGCCTACTCTTATATCCAATTCCAACTGTAAAGGGATATTTTACGTGTGAGCAAATGTGTACACGGGACCTCGGTTTTTCGTCCCATTCGAACGGCTAATTATCCATTTTACAACATCTACTTTCGAACTATTATAGCAAGAATGGCTAGTTCTTTATCTTATATTATAATACATAATGCCCTTTAAGATATCAAAGAGCTTGCGCCTGCGACAGTCCATGCATATTTTTTTTTTCGTCTTCTTCACATCTTTTATGAATGACACATTATTTTTTGCCTTGTGTAATGTTAGGAGTATCTACATGTAATACGTATTTTGATATTAGAGACTATTGGCAAGCGGAAATTTTCTTATCCGTATCGTTGCGTCAATGTAGTTTTAAGATTTTTGGTAGGTTTTCGCGCCGCGTAGGTGTGTAGCTGAGCTGAACTTAGTTCTACTTTTATTACAGCATGATGGCAGTTATCTTTTAAGATCATCATAAGTAAAAATTCCTGGAGGGAGTGAAGTAGCTCGACAGAATGAATGAATGAAATGGGGTTTAACGTCCTACGCTTAAGCACCGTACCTGGGCCAATTGAAGACGGGCATACGCCATACAGTGTGCTATGAGGGAAATTTTTGCCCGGGCAGCGGCGCTACGGCCTACTCTTATATCGAATTCCAACTGCCAAGGGATCTTTTACGTGCACTCCAATTTGTACACGGGACCTCGGTTTTTCGTCCCATCCGAACGACTAGGCAGCTGTCCTTGTCAGGCCCTCCTTCTGCATCACTGACAAGGGGAAATCACGCCGGAAAATCGAGATGAACTTTCTCGGCCAATGCAGGGATCGAACACTCAACCTCCAGGCTAGCGAACCAGCGCCTTATCCACTTAGCCACCGTGATCCCCCGTAGCTCGACAGTCGCCGAGCTATTAAATAAAATTTAATGTCGAATCTTGTTAAAAAATCTTTGACTTCGACTTGAATTTTTGGTTTCAGTAAGTTTATATCCCTTTACCATAGGATCACTTTCGTGTCAAGGATACACAAGAATATTCATAAAAATGAGATAGCACAATATTTCAGCGTCTAAAAGTAGTAAAAAAAATGGTAAATGGTAATAAATCGACGATGTTATACAGATCTTTTCCCCGTGAAAGCTGTTTCACACGTGCTGCCGTATCCGTGTTAGAAATACACACACATCGAAGTTGATGACAGCGAAATCGATGCGGATACGGACCAGGAATTTGCGCTTGCCGAAAGTCTCTACTGCAATTCCATGTAGTCCTCGTAGTGCCCGGTCTCGAGAGAGAGTGAGAGACGGAGAGTTTAACGTCGAATCGCACATACATTTTCACGTGTTTTAACCATATATTGCGGTTATAGGTTAGGACAATGTAATATGATGTTTTAGAATTAGCTAAAACAAAATCCGTTTTAACGATTAAGATCGAATTCGGTATTATGTACCGGGCGTAACTATATAGATTTCCATGACAATGGATTATAAATAAATATTAAGTATATACTATAAACTTTATAGTATATACTTAATATTTATTTATAATCCATTGTCATGGAAATCTATTATTTTTAGAATGTATATAGCCTACATCAGGCCCGAAGCCAGAAACCAAAATTTAGCCGACATAGGGGGGCGAAGAAGATAAATTTGCGACGACAAAAAATCAATGCACGAAGGTCATCACCGACTGTCGTAAGCAGGAGGAGGGGAGAGCACGAAAATTTGAAGCTAAGAGAGTGAATTTAGGCCTCTATGACATGCAGGTGGCGAATGTGTCGGAAAATTAAGAAGTTTCAAGCCGACATTAACTATCTCTCGGCCGAATTTGAGAGGATATGTCATACTAAAACTCTCTCCCGGTGAAAATGCGAGATAGCTAACCAGAGATTTTTTTCCGACGCAGACAGGAATATTCCGACAGGAACGGCCAAGCCCCCCCCCCCCCAGCCCCCCCACTAGCCTCGGGCCTGATATACATGTATATATATATATTTGTATCGTATTTGAATTTTTTATATACATTATTAATATCTGAAGACGCCTATAGAGGGCAGACAGCTAGCTTATATAACTTAATGTATGTCGGAATGAAGTAAAGTGGAGAACTTTTTACCTGGACGTATTTTTAAAAAAAAATTATGTATATAAACTGATTTACATTCAATGGTTTCCGTTTTTACTCCAATTTCAAATCAGTTATGTTCGGCGAAATATGCCATCAATTTCAATCAAGTGCAGATTATCTAGCGTCTAGTTATTCCAGTCTACATAACTCCGTTCGAATAAGTGCAATATCGGATATCATAAGTTCATCTTTTCCCGGTTAAGTTTACATCATCAATGTTGATTTAAATTGACCAATAATTAATGTTTTCGATATCGAAGATTTTGGAGGATTTTGAGTTACGGACTTTTAGTCATAACTTAAGCAAGAATTGATCCATTTGAATGCTTTTATTAAAAACTGCTGAGATTTCTTAGGGCCTATTTATGCAGGTGAATACCTTCTACATCCGTGGCATTAATTGCGTAGTATTAGCTGAAACTCTTAATATAAACTTTACCCATCCCATTTAGGAAATAAATTAGTAATAGTACCGCTTTCATGTACGCGTTTCCGCCGGCTTGCAAATGGCAGATTTTTTGGATATGGTTTTATTATAAGATAGGTTGCCAGACAACGAAACAAACACCCACATAAGCTAAATTTAGAGCGTCCACATGGGGTTCAACAAAATGTAGGGCGCCATCCACAATTCCACCCCACAGTGAATGTCAACAAAATACTGGCTTTAACTGTGACTGCCTGACCGCCGTAACTGATATGTAATTTTGGGTTATAACTCAAAAAAAAATTAACGGAAGTGTTCGAAATTAAATAGGATTCTTCATATCACAAATGTTAACAATACATATAATTTCAAATTGAATAGTTAATAAATGACGCATGTAGAGTGTTCAAAAGAAAATGAATGATGGAGGCGACGGCAATTAACACATTTCCATGAAGCGTATAAAAAGGCGGGGACTGAGCGTTCACAATGATATCACATCATTTGCATACGACTTCCATAATTTTTTCAGTGAATTTTCTGTACACGTGGTGATACAAAAAAAAATTCGTGCGCGGAAACGCATACATCGAAAGCGGGCCTGTTGCAGGAAGACCTGTAGTCACCAAAGGGGTGCCAGTCAAGTCGTCCACAATACTGTCTTACGTCAATGACATTACATAATGTCATGGGTTTGTTAAATTTGTTTATGAATTTGTTATTTATTGAATAAAATGGTTTACTTTGTTGTTTATTTGGCGAGAGAAAGGGTGACCACGCAGAAAAAACTATACTAATTAAAAATGCATTATGTGTCCTGAAGTAGGCCTAAATCTATGTCGTGTGGACGACGCCACCAACGTATTACTATATCCAGAAATTATACTAAGTCGTGTGGACGACTTCACCAACGTATTAATATATACAGAATTTATACTTAGTCGTGTGGACGACTCCACCAACGGGTGTGGAAGACTTAATTAGATTTTTCGTGTGTACAACTTTGCTTGTGGACGACTTGATCGGTATTCCACCAAAGTATTAGCTTCAGTCAAAATAGATTTGTCTCCCTTTGTAGAAACCAGTTTCTCACAAATAATCAGTTTCATTAGCAAGTCTCGCTATCCAGCATTCGACTGCAAGGGAAGACAACTCTGTTTGGGAGATTGAATCAGTTTATGACCCATTCGGCAAATCTCAACAGATTCTACACATCCTAATCTCGGCTGTATGACCATTTCAGCCATATTTTATCTATTTTAATGGTTCCGAATGCAAAAAATGGCTGCCCCGTGGAGATTTCTGTGGGGAGTGTATTATATCAACAAACGTCACGTTTGGCATTGGGTTTGTGGAATTACCAGGGAATTTTATCAAATCCGCAGCCTCGAGACAATATCTCTGCTTATTTAGCTATACACACTCTACAAAAGACGCAATTTGGGACTTTTTTGTAAAAGCGACACGTGTTCCTGTTTGAAGTAAACCGGTAGCCGCATCGCAAATGTATGGTCGTAGGTACATATCACTTACTGTCATACAGTCGACTAGATGTAGGGTACCGGAATCTGTCGAGATTTGCCGAGTGGTTTATGAGCCTTATATAAAGTCTGCAATATTTCAATGGAGAAGGGCTTGTTTTGAACCCAATTAAACATTAAAAGGATTATTATAAAAGGTTTTCACCAGTGTGTTTGGAGGTAGAAAATAGAAACAAACTGGTTAATTTCTTTCTTGACCTAATCTTTATTATAGAAGCCTAGTCGAAACGCTGCTCAGTTATGTATTCCATAGAAATGTGACCTGTATATTCCAGTTCAATTACTAAATGCCATTGAATCAATTTGTTATTGACACAAAATTGAATAAGATCAAATCCCACACCGATATAATATAATTATATTTAACTTGCAGGATACCTGGCTTTGTCTTAGGCCCAAAACATTCACAGGGTCATGCGGGTTAATACGATACATGTTGGGGTGAATTGCAGCGACAAAGTGTGCTGGACGAACACAGACATCTTTGATTTTATTTATATAGAGGTACAAGGATTTCCATCTTACAAAACAAAACCATATCCAAATAAATCAAACTGATAATTTCACTATTCACCTAAATGTTGATTATGTTACACTTTGAGACCGCTGCAAAATTTAAATTGTTTATAACAAGTAATCCGCAGATAGATTTAGAGTCTTGACCCACTGACTAAGAAAATATGCCATTTTCGTTCAGGATTAATAATAACCATCATTCCATTCACCACCTTCTATCCATGGCATTGAGTTTAACCCACCCTTTTAAAAGAGCTATTCATTTGGAAGCGAAGGTCCCTATATATGTTACATTGAGGTAACTTTTCTTTTTTCTCACTATCTTTATACATTTCACTGCTGGT
This sequence comes from Patella pellucida, assembly GCA_917208275.1. Classification (NCBI taxonomy): domain Eukaryota; kingdom Metazoa; phylum Mollusca; class Gastropoda; family Patellidae; genus Patella; species Patella pellucida. Next base: position 15,892,283 of record OU795040.1, on the reverse strand, counting down.
CAAAGAAACCATTTCCCAAAATTTTGTCAATAAATACACCATAAACAACGAACTCCTTTTTTGTGGTTAATATTGTGCTTCAGTTCATTTACTGCTCTTTATAATTACTTGTAATCCTAAGTAGTTTGACATTATGTCATATAGAGCTGGTATACATGCCACACAAAACTTATTTTTCTTCAACTATCATGCAGAGTTATGTCCCCATGTAGTTCACGTGAAAAGGAGGAAAGATGGCTTCCTGCATATATTTGAGCAAATATTAAACAATTCCTTTTTGTAAATAATTTATTGATGCAATATGCTCGGTAGGACACAAGTAGAAAAAGCACTATATTTAATTATCACAATAAAGATGAGACTGTACAATGATATAGTATAAATGTATACAATAATTATGATGAGGTCTTCATCGAGTCGTATTCACCTGAAAAATATAGTATGGAATATTGTTATGCATTTATATTGGAAGTATGATATATACATTCTTGTTCATCATAAGATATATGTTACATACACTGCACATAAAGTAACTAGGGTCAACTTGCCTAAAGTGCGGTACTCATTCTGTCAGACATTTCTGTTACGCATATCACAATAATAGATTACTAAAGTAAAAGCCCTTTTTATATACAGATACCTCCATTCAACAAAAACTAGGTCATTTTGACACTAACTTTCATTTCTATAATTCACTTGTGGAGGGGCTGGTCTTTAGCAGTTGGAGGGAACCAGAGAAAAACAAGAGACTGGGAAAATAAACCCTACTGTTTGTCATGTAGTACAACCTTGGGATAGAAATCATACCAACTCAACTCACTGACAGGCATGCTTGAAAGACCACATGGTTAAATCACTTGTAGTGGATATCACATCTATTACACATAACTTAACCCATAGATAGTGATCATAAAAAATATTAGGAGAGAAATGTGGTTCCACGTCCACTAGACAGAAACTAGGTAATTTTGAGACGAACATATGGTTTAATTTATTTCAATAACTCATTTGCGCGTAGGGTCTTAGCAGTGGGAGGAAACCAGAGGACCCAGAGGAAACCCTCAAGGTTGGACAGGCAACCCTACTGCTTGTCACGTACAACAGGGGATTCGAATCCACGCCAGTTGACTCAATGACAGGCTATGTTACAGCACGCATGTGCTAACCATTTGGCCATCCAACCCCCATAAAATATTAGGAGATGCCTAACCATAAAGGAAAATGATAAACAAGTTTGTTTTCTCTGGCAACAAAAAATAGTGATATGCCACACAAGAGAGAAAGGGGCATGGGGTAAATGGAGGTATACAACTTACCATGTCATCTATTTTAAGAATACATCGAGTACATTCTGCAGCTAATGATATAGCACTAGTAGAAACTAACAAGGGTTGAACAACATTTTCTTCTAGAATATTTGTTATAGCACCCTGAAATACAAAAACTTGAAATAAATATACCGGGACACAGCAACGAAAAAAAGAGAAGACAAACACAATTTTTTTTTTTTACAAAACACAATATTACAGGACACAGTCACTTAATTTTATTCCAAAAGCACGATGTTTCAACAAGTATATTTTACTTGGATCAATTAAAAACATCTTATTAATATTACTGTATCAGATGTTCTTTATTTTCGGGATTCAGATCAATTCATGGAAATAAAAGTAGCTTTTTCCCAGTCTTTAAGTTTAAGATAATGATTAGATATTATTCAATGACTAGATAATAAAATGTTATTCTTTCAGGAACATTATTCCACATGGACTGATATGATTCAGAACAGGTCAATGAAATATTTCATCATAAAGAATAATTTAGAGAGAGAGAGAGAGAGAGACAGAGAGAAATGGGGTCTAAATCCCCTTAACACAACTAGGGTCATTCCGGGACTAACACATGATTTAATTTTATTTCAAAAGTTAGCTTTAGCAGTGGGAGGAAACCTGAGTGCCTGAAGAAAACCAACGAGGTTGAGAAGGCCCCCCTATCTCCATGCCACATACGCTCACACCAGGGCTTGAAAACCACAGCCACAAGCCAGAGGTTTAGCAGTGGGAGGAAACCTGAGTGCCTGAAGAAAACCAACGAGGTTGAGAAGGCCCCCCTATCTCCATGCCACATACGCTCACACCAGGGCTTGAAAACCACAGCCACAAGCCAGAGGTGGTCGGCCAACTAGGCCATCCCCCCCCCCCCAGAATAATTTAGATTCCAATTATAGTTTCACAGTTATGAAACACATCAAAGTTGATAAAACAATTCTTTCCATTTCAATCAAATTTTATTACCTGTATTTCGAATGAGCAATGAAATTATTTAGATCAAAAAATAAAAACATAACATGTCTTTTAAAAGTCTAAAAATTTATCATTTTGATCGATTTAAAGATAAAATATTGGAGATAAGATAGGGAGTTAGCAGTTCTCACTATAATAGTTAAAAACTAGATAGTGTAAAGAGAATTTGCTGAAAATTTCAGTCAAATTGATCCAATATATAAACCAAGAAATAGGCGATTGACTCATAGCCTTGGTCATCATTACTAAAGTTGGTAGGGCAAATATCATAAGTCTCGATAATGCATTTAATCATTAAATTGAGAAGGAAAGTTATTCAGCAAATGGTATCATAATCTAACAAATATTGCAGACTAGCGTTGACATTGAGAGTTGATAATGGTCTGGGTATGGTAATTAATAGTTTCTATAACATTTCAGTTCAGGCCTAAAAGAAAGACTTACAATAGGTATATTTAGCTCTTGCATAACGCATGTTTAAATGTATTTTATTTATTATATTGTTGTAATGACTGTCAAGGAGATTCACATCTTGAAGATTTAGACAAATTCATGAATAAGAGAAGCAACTTTTTCCTAGTTTTAATATGACTAGATAATAAAATGTTATTCTTTCAGGAACATTATTCCACATGGACTGATATTTTCAGAACAGGTCAATGAATTATTTCATCACAAAGAATAATTTAAAATATTCCAGTCATAATTTCACAGTTAGGCATAATGGATTACACACATCTTTTGGTTTTAAATTGATTATTTCAAATGGCAGTACGTAATTTTTTTAAACGAAAAGGGAAATGTTGATTTCCATATGGTTTGAATTTCGGTGGGATCTGGCAAAATATTCACGCTGGGAGATATCAAGGGAAAGGTAAAGATGAAAATTTGACCTTGATAATGCTTTAGTACCTACCTCAAAAGCAATTAACAGAATATTCAATTTTGGTTAATAAATAAGTGAAGTCTGACATACCCCCCCCCCCCCTCTAACACGTTACTGCCAAAAGAAAATGAGAGATAATTCTATTTTAAGTTAACAGAACTTTGCATGTATTTTACTCTTTCAAATGGGAATGGAGTGAAGATAACAAAAAAGCTATTACCTGCACTAACAGACTAAAGCTATTCTATCATTTAGCAAATAATCAAAGTGAGGTTGATACGCCAAATAAAGCGATGAAACACATTAATTACTTTTTTTTTACTTTTTATGAAGGACCCAGCAAGCCATCTGTTTATATCTGATCAACACACCAGAAAACGGTAATCATCAAACTCTGTCAAGAGATTCACTTTAGGAACATTTACACAGTTTGGACAATCTACCTTAAAATTAGAGACGATGTGTCCCAGAAAGTTTGAGAGAAATTCTGGCATATGGACAAACCAATTTGAATAACCTCCTCCCCTTTTTGAAAAGCAGGTGACAATAATGAGTCAATGACTAGTATTCTTTCAGGAACATTAATCTACATGAACTGATATGATTCAGAGAGCGCAATGAATTTCATCATAAAGAACAATCTAGTAAATTACAGTCATAATTTCACAGATAATCAGCACACGCATCAAAATGAGTAAAACAATTCTTCAGAAGACTTCAATAGTAAATGCAGGAGGACTGCACTACACGCAAAACAAAAAAAATCTACGAGATCAACCTGCGGACAAGACAGAAAATAGACATTGCAAAAACTAAACAATTATCAAATCAAGTGGATAGATCCAATTTGATTATTTCAAATGAGCAAGATAATTCTTGATGAACCCCTTGAAAACTACAATATTTTGTAAGCTCTTTCAATCAGGCGAAAAATGGGCCTAGTTTAAAGATGATTGGATTCAAGACGGGAGATTATTTAGTATTTGTACTTTGATTTTGTTTGCTTTGAGTACATATTTAGTGTTTATTAAGCTGTGAAAAAGTTGATATTTAAGCAAAAATGCAAACAAGAGATAAAGCCTTTACTGTTAATTATAAAAGTCAGAAATGTCTCATTTGTATCAATTTAGATATATTGTTGAGATGAGTGTCAAAAAGATTCATATATTGAAGATTTTGATAAATTCACAAAATGAAATGCAACTTTTAACTAGTTTTAAAATGACTAGATAATGTTATTCTTTCAGGAACATTATTCCACATGGGTCTGATATTTTCAGAACAGGTCAATGAATTATTTCATCATAAAGAATAATCTTAAATATTCCAATCATAGTTTCACAGTTAGGCAGAATGGATTACACACATCTTTTCGTTTCAATTTGATTATTTCAAATGCGCAGTACATAATTTTTTAAATGAAAAGAAAAATAATTTCCATATGGTTTGATTTGTCAATGTGGTGGGATCATCAAAATATTCACATTGGGAATTATAAGGGAAAAGGGTCAAGATGATAACATAACCTAGCCAATGTTTTAGAACCCAACTCAAAAGAAATTCACAGAATATTCAAAGTGAAGTCTTACATGTTACTGCAAAAGATAAAGAGAAGTAACTCTAAATAAACTTAACAGAACTTTGCATGAATTTTACTCTTTCAAAGGGGAATGGAGTGAAAATAACAAAGTTTTGACATCTACCCCGAAAGTTTGACCGACAGACTGACATATGGACAAATGCATTTGAATATTCTGCCTTTTTTTTATAAGGCAGGGGACAATAATGAGCCAATAACTAGTATTCTTTCAGGAACATTAATCTACATGAACTGATATAATTCAGAGAGCGCAATGAATTTCATCATAAAGAACAATATAGTCTTAACATCTGAAGAAAACATTCATCTCTAAATATATTTTACCTTTCTAACATTAATTCCTGCTGTTATTTCACCCTTTGCATGTCTATTTCTTAATTCTGTTACTGTTGCAATTGGGTTTAACCCTGCATTCTCAGCCAATGTGTACGGAATTACTTCTAAAGCTTCTGCAAAAGCTCGGAAACAGTATTGTTCAATACCAGCCAGAGTGTTAGAATATTCCATTAATCTAAGGGACAGTTCAATTTCTGGAGCCCCACCACCAGCAATCAATGCCCTGAAAAAAGAGAAATATTTCAAATTAGTGTCTTCTAAATATTATGTGCTATATCAACTTCCTAACAACATCCCAATTAATGTCCATCAAGCTAAATCATAGTAAATGGCTATTTGTTTGAGCATTTCAAATTTTTGCAACCATTTACTCAAGATTCAAATAAAAGTTTCTTTGCAAAGTTTGTTCTCAGCATTTATGAGTTGACAGAAAAATGGGCATCATTAGTTTGAGGAAAGGCCTAATAGTTATTGGTTTGAGGAAAGGCCTAATAGTTATTGGTTTGAGGAAAGGCCTAATAGTTATTGGTTTGAGGAAAGGCCTAATAGTTATTGGTTTGAGGAAAGGCCTAATAGTTATTGGTTTGAGGAAAGGCCTAATAGTTATTGGTTTGAGGAAAGGCCTAATAGTTATTGGTTTGAGGAAAGGCCTTATAGATATTGGTTTGAGGAAAGGCCTTATAGTTATTGCATTATTACAGCCTGAATGAATCTAACAGCATCATATAAGTAATTTTGACTAATTTGTTGAATGTATCCAAGGCTAAGATCACATATCCAACTAATCTATATATCTCAATTTTCCAAACAATGAAATGAAAAGTGGTTATTTTCGGGATTCAGATAAATTCAAGGAAATAATAGTAAATTTTCCCAGTCTTAAGATAATGATTAGATATTATTCAATGATTAGGTTATGTTATTCTTTCAGGAACATTATTCCACATGGTCTGATATTTTCAGAACAGGTCAATGAATTATTTCATCATAAAGAATAAGACTGGTATTTTCCAAACAAATAGGACATTTGAGAAAATATTAAAGATGATGCTTACTTCTTTTTGACGAGACATCTGATTACACAGAGGGCATCATGTAATGAGCGATCAGCTTCTTCTAATACTAGTTTATTAGATCCTCTAATCAGAACAGTTACAGTTTTACCAGGATTAGTTATACCAGTTATCTGTAATAAAATCCATATATTATAACATACATCTTCTGCAGCCTTATCGATGCTAATATGTAAGCAACTGATTACGAAAAACAAAATATTAGCAGTAGATTATTTTATAGCTTTGATTGAATCGGATAAATAAATGGTACACAGCGAGTTTCATAGAGATAGCAGAACAACTAAAATCACATTCTACCGACTGAAGACTTTGACGTGATCAGAAATATAGGGGTAACATTAACTAAGCACAATTTATTCCATATGAAGTATATTTTGAGACCAATGTTTTCTAGGGGTTTTTTTCTTTACAAAATGAAAAGGGGTTTAATGTCCTACATTATGCGCCTAACCTGGGCAAATGAAAGACAGGCATTCGCCATACAGTGTGTTATGAGGGAAATTTTGTCCGGGCAGCGGCGCTACAGCTTACTCTTGTATCAAATTTCAACTGCCAAGGGATCTTTTATGTGCACAACAATGTGTACACGGGACCTCAGGTTTTTGTGCCATCCAAATGGCTAGACAGATGTCCTTGTCAGGCCCTCCTTCTGCATCACTGACATGAGAAATCAGGCCGAAAAATTTAGATAAAACTCTTTCGGCCAGTGCCTTACCCACGTGACCCCCTTTTTTCTTTTTAGGACTTACTTTAACAATTTTAGAAGTTCCAACAGCTACTTCCTCTACTAGTTCAGCTGTACCCATATTCTCTTGTGTAAAATGATCTAATGAGGCTATAGGTCGACAATTTAATGTCTGAAAATAAAATATGTTATCAACTATTACTATTTTAAGTATTACTTTCTAATGAACAGATACTAATTGAGTTTTATTATTCAGATCATTCACTCTAAAATTCTACCACTCAATTAGACATCAAAATACGTTTTGGATGTCTATAAACCCAACCATCTTGTGAAATCCTTCAGGTTAGAATCAACCCATGTAAAACCAATATAGTCCTCGAAATGCATTGAAAGATTCATCACATTAAAAAAAACACAATTTATGCGTGTTTTTTCATGTGAAACCAGTCAAATTTCTTTGTGAAAAACTCTGGAAATTCTCTTTTCCAGTATTGGTTTGTGATTAGTTTGGACAATACAAATATGTTTAATTTTCTTTCAAATCGGTGTAATGAAAAACGTCAGTTTAGTCCAATGGAAGCGGTCAGCATTTAACTTTGAATTTCTAGTTCTTTGTATTTACCTTGCAAACAAATTCAATATCTTCTCTTTCAATATCTTTAACAACCATGATCTTCATCTTAGCTAGGAAATGTAAAGCTAAATCACTAACTGCATCTCTACAAATAGATACAAACATATTTAAACATTCTACCCCAACTAGGAGAATTATTGGGTTTCAAAGTCTAGATTAGGCCGAGCAGAAAACATTTCGTGGCTGGGCTGAAAGTGGTTCTATAATTAATATATTTAAATAGACATCCCATGAAATCCAATGAAGTTATGTTTTTGAACCAAATTTAAGAGGCTGCGTAGATTTTGGACCTTTTTCATGTAAGAGAACTAACCTGAGAATGGATTTCTGAATAAGTAGAACAGTGCAACCAGCCTTTTTAATTTGTTTAATTATATTGAGAATATAATTTCTTTCTTCTTTTAAAACTCGATCCATCTGGGTATAGTCTGATACGATAACTTGATTCTCCATCTAACACAAATAAAATAATTAGAAAATAATATGTAAACTTTCTATTTTAAGATGAGCTGAAGAAACTGTTTAACTGATTACATCAAACCAAATATCATAGTGCTATTTTTCTTCTAAATGAAATGGGGTTTAATGTCCTACTGGTCAGCTCCTAAACTGGGCTAATGAAGACAGGCATACGCCATACAGTGTCCTATTGAGGGAAATGTTTCCCTGGCAGCGGCACTACGGCCTTCTCTTATATCGAATTCAAACTACCAAGGGATCTTTTACGTGCACACCATGTACATTGGACCTCGTTTTTTGTTCAATGTGAACGACTAGACAGCTGTCCTTTTCTGACCCTCTGTCCTGTATCACTGACAAGGGTAAACCACTCCGGTAAATCTGGATGAACTTTTTCGGCCAATGCAGGGATCGAACATCGAACCTTCAGGTTAGCGAGCCAGCTATTTTTCTTCTAAATATGTTATGGTAATGCAATGAATTGTCCTGCTTTGAATGACTAAACTTTTTGAAACTGCTAAACCAGTTATGGTTTGAAGGGACTGTTCACATGAATGAGATTTTGTTTCTTATATTTATAAGACCATCTATTACTTTTGAATGTTACATTTTAAAGGCCATATTTTACTTTTATCATCGAGTGCTTTTTGCTTCAAGCATATATGTATGATTTGAGGACCTTTTATGAATTTGACCCTATCTAAAAATTCTCAGACTTACATCTGTTTTTGGAGCTGATACACAGAACTGAATAAGTCCTATTTTAGCCTTTTCTATTTTACTTGGTCCCCCAGCCGAGGATAGTTTCTGGTTGAAGACTAGACCTTCAATTAATTCTGTATCTTCTACTGTACCTCTATTAATAGTTAATAAAATTTATATAGTTCTAAATACATGTTTATGAAAAGAATGAAACAAATAATATCATCAATGAAATATTTGTCATCATGATATATGTAAGGAACAGAGTTTTTGACAACAGGGAGATATTTCACCGATTCAAAGCACCCAGATTCTATGTCATATGTAGGGAGATACACTTTCCAGATGTCACAACAAATTTGAAATTGTGATCCACTTTTATTAAATACCTACAATTCTCATTTAACTGAAAAATAAAACATGGGATTCAAAACAATCGAAACAAATTTCAAACACATACCCCAATTTTTTTACTATTTTGATATCTTTGAGATCTACATTGTCGGCAGTAGCAGGGTCAATAACCTTCAATACAGCATCTACAGCAATAGGTGACAAGATGTTGGAATTCTGAGAAACAACCTACAATCAAATATATAGTTGGCAATTTAATAGAGAGAGAAATGGGGTTTAACCTTCACTTGACACAAACTAGGTCATTTCGGGACAAACATATGGTTTTAATTTTATTTCAATAATTTGCTTGCACATAGGCATCTTTAGGAGTGGGAGGAAACCGAAGGACCCGAAGGAAACCCATGCAGATTTACAGGCGACCCTACTCCTTGTCACGTAAAACCGGGGATTCGAAACCATGCCAGTTGATTCAATGACAGGCTTTATGATACAAAACGCATGTGCTAAACATTCGGCCATTCCCCCCACCCCTGGCAATTTAATAACCAGATATTTTGGAAACATTAATATCTTGCAAGCATATAGGTTTCTTTAACAGTGGAACACACAGAAAACCCACACAAGACCAGGCCACCATTCATACTACTGTGAGAAATACCATAACGGGATGCAACTCATAATCACATTGTTGACAACAACAAGATAAATACTACCGGAAATCGTATCACTCAAAACACCGCATTTAACAAATATTCTGTTGAAAAAATTTCTTTGATAAAGAATTCTTTTTTTTGTAGAAATATGTGAATTATTCAATTCGATAGCAATGTGAATCTGACTTACTTTAGAATTCAAGGAAGTTGAAGCACTCTTTAGAAGGGATTCTCGGTCTGACAGTTCAAGAGGAGTAACCATAGTTTCCAAAATTTCTACAGCCTTTAATGATGCTTTCTGGAAAGATTCTGATATAGTAGTTGGATGCATGCCTGAAACACAAAATGTATTAACATTAAGATATAATTGGAAACTATTTCAAAACCGGTAGAAATCTTTAGCCTTTCCTTTTCTTTTCTAAAATTCGCGAAGTAAGCTGGTTTTTAGTCCATATCTGAGGTCCTATATTATTTTCTTAAAGGAGGTTGATTTTATATACAGCTCTATGTAAGGAGCCACTAAAGTTTTCAAACTTCACTTAACTGGTCTCTTTTTGTGTACATGACTCTTGAAGAAGGGGGAGCCATTAATATTATTATAAAAAATATCTGTCATTAATATTAAGTCACATGTAAATAACAAGAGTATGGTCATTAAGTCACATGTAAATAACAAGAGTATGATACCTTTGGATAATAATTTAGAACTGGAATCTAGTAGACTACCAGCTAAAACAGTAACTGATGTTGTACCATCACCAGCCTCTACATCTTGAGCTTTCGATACCTCTACAAGCTAAAATAGAAAAAATATTCAAAGAAATATTCATTATATAATCAAAATGTTCTTTAAATGAATTAACTATTCTGTTAGTTTATACTTGATATTTAGTTCATCTCACTAGCATAATGCATCCTAAACTGGCATGGGAAGTCTGTAATTCCAGTAAACATTAGCTGCGCTGGCATTAATGATTTTTGAAAGAAATTTAAAACAATGCAAATAACATTCTATCACAATCAACAGATTTACAAAACAAAACTTTCAAGTTGAACATTTTTGTCATGTCATGAGAGAGTTTACAACATTCTGCAATGTGATCAAGGACAATAACTCCAGAAGCTCTATCAGATGACTGAAATTTATATGAATTTTTAAAATTGGATATTGAGTGGGCTTATAAATATACATTACTGGCAAAAAATTCAATGGACTAGTCTAATATTTTGATCTAATTTACCATCTTTGCTGCTGGATGTAAAACTTGCATTTCTTTAAGAATTGTTGCACCATCATTAGTAATAGTAACATCCCCATTGGCTGCCTGGATCTGTTTAATGAATAAATAATAAATTAGAATATCTAAATGTCAGTCAAATGTCAGTTCATGCTTTATTTAATGAAGTAATTTATAATATTCGCTCACTAGAACAAACTTATGGTTTCCAATGAGCTAAAGATAAAATGTACCGATACTTACCATTTTGTCCATACCCCGGGGACCAAGACTTGTTCTGATAGCATCGGCAACAGCTAAAAAAGAATAACAGACTGTACAATTTATGGGCAGTGTCAATCACATAATACAATTGTCAGATATGCATTCTAAATCACCTCAATTAGTGTTGAATCACTTCCATTTTATGGAGTGACAGTAAACAATACCAGGTCCAAGCCGCTAGTCATGTCCCGTTGCTGTTCATACATAGAAGTCAATACAGGTATTGCACTAGACAGTCGAGATAGACTAATGATAGTATAGTCTAAAGAATTTGTCCAGTACTTACTTGTGCTATCCCACCTTTAATATGGACAAAGCAGAGCAGTCTCACAGGAAATAAAAAAGGATTAACATTTAACGACTGTTCTGCTCCTATTCTAGGCTAACAAAGACAGGCATTCGCCATACAGTGTGCTATAAGGGAAATTTTGCACAGGCAGCGGCACTACAGCCTACTCTTCCATCAAATTCCAACTGCCAAGGGATCTTTTACGTGCATGCCAATGTGTATACGCGACCTCATTTTTTTGTCCCAATCGAACAGCTAGACAGCTGTCTTTGTCAGACCCTCCCGTCCTGCATCACTGACAAGGGGAAAACACACTGGAAAATCAGGATGAACTTTCTCAGCCAATGCAGGGATCGAACACTTGACCTCCAGGCTAGCGAGCCAGAGTCTTACCCACGTGTTTCCCGGGCGCCCAGGTTGGTGAATAGTAACAATACTAGACTAGATGACCAGACAAGAGCATTGTATTTTTAGTCAACCTAGCTAAAGCCTAAAGTCGTAAAGAGGCGTCATTTCGACATTTGCTCGCTTCCATTTTTATTAAGATTCTTCCTATTGGTACTGGTAACTAATTTATACCGCACAGTTCACATTCATGTTTTTAATTTATGGGGTATGGTACCAAAAAACATAAAATTTTTATTTGGAGATGAAATGAAGAATAAAGTGACAGGTCATCATAATATGTGGTGATTCCTGATTGTATTGTGGAATGAAAAATTCATTGTTTACATTGGATACGTATCTGGAAAAGGATCCATCTGCCAAATACCTTTTATTATTAACTGAACAGCAGATACCTCTTGTTCGCTTAATCTATAGATGACTGTTACAGCAATGGTAACGGTCTTTTCGTCCTTGTAATAGAATAACCTACTACACATTTTTTGACATCCCTACCTTTTGCAGCAGTGATGTTACTGAATCGAATCTGCGTTGGTTTATCTTTATCCTGGTATTCTGCCTGTTTCCCAGTCGGCCTTTGCCCTTTTGGTGGTGCCATACTGTTCAAAAATTGATTCAGCTACAGCAGAGGAGAATAATTAATGCTTGAATATGAAGGATTCAAGCCGATTTTCCTCGGATTGAATTTGGTGATTATAGTCACGCTTGCAGACTGTTCTGGAAGAATCCAATATGGCTGCGCCCATTGCCGAAATATCGAAGTTCCGAGAGATGGATTTTTGCCGTATCGCGAAGACTTTTCTTATCACATCATCTGTTATGAACAGAAATCTTTCGAAAAAGATTCAGCGACTTAATTATAAATTTTTTCAAATTATTCCAATAAAAGAGGTCACCCGTTTTGTTTTCGAAAACGAGGCTACACGTCAAACCGCGCGGAATATGCAATAGATGGACAGAAAATAGGACGAGTAAAATAATGTTTAGTTCAGTTTTAAAACGCTGTTATGGTCAAACTAATGTTAATAAAGAAAGTAAGTTGTTAATAAAAAATGTGGTGGTAGTTTTAAAAAATTGGCTTAAAAAATATTGATTGAAATAGAGGTCTATTTGTTTACTTTTTTTACAGTTGAAGTCAGTGTGATGAAGAGTAAGTGTGTAGTTTGTAGTTGTATTACTATCACTTGTATGGTCGGTTGTCCAACCTCGTGGGTTTTCAACTGGTCCCCCGGGTTCCTCCCACTATTAAAGACTTAGACCCCTACGCGCAAACGAATTATTGAAATAAATTAAACCATATGTTAGTACCGAAATGACCTAGTTTGTGCCAGTGGAGTAAAAGTAAAACCCCATACCTCTCTCTCTCTTTGTAATTGTACCATTTAGTACACCACATCATACATGACTAAGTGAGTCAAAAAGGGGATGACTAAGTCAAAAAGGGGCAGGGGTTCCATGTCAATTAGCCTGGAGGTTGGTTGATCGATCTCTGCATTGGTCGGTAAAGTTCATCCAGATTTTTCCTGCGTGGTTTCCCCTTGTCAGTGATCCAGACAGACATCTGCCTAGTCGTTCGGATGGTACGTTAAACCCCATTTCATTCATTCATTCATCTAGATTTTCCGATGGAGGGCCTGTCAAGGACAACTTTCTAGTCCATCGGATGGAACAGAACACCGAGGTCTCGTGTACACATTGGCCTGCACGTAAAGGATGCCATGACAGTTGGAATTCGATATAATTATAAAGGGCCTGGTTGTAGGGCACCTGTTTGAAGTAGAACAGTCTGATGGTAATCCATGTGATGGACTATATCAATAACAATGTAAATTACTTTTGTAGAACTTTGGGGATCAATCGATGTGTCTAGTATATTAGAGAGTTTTGAAGGACGAGCAAGAGAGGAATATATCTTAGCATCAGAAGAAGATGGAGTGAGTTTTACAAGCAATACCTTTTTTTTCTGAATAAAATAAATCATAAATTGTACCAAGCTTAGAGCTTATAATATTAAACTAGTTGGGTTGATGCGCTGAATTGTTAGCTTGTGCGAGCTGTATCATTAGGCCTGTCCTTGAGTCAACTGATGTGGTTTTGAATCCACAGTAAGGTTGCAACGATACTAAAAAAAAGTATCGCGATATATCACGATATTATTTAAATAAATTATCGCGATATCATGAATTATCGTTTGGAGAAAATTATCGCGATAATTAGAATTATCGTGCTTCAAAAAATTATTATCATGATAATTACGGATATAAAATTGAGATAACTTGTGTATAAATACATTCATGTATCTTGTATATTATTATCTGTTTGGCATTTAGCAATGTATGCTAGTTGTATTGATAAAGTGAGAGGTGTATACATCCTGGAGCAAGAATATTCATGCATAGTATTGCATAGGTATCATGAGTATGACTGCAGACTGCAATTCATTAAAATTCTGTTCTGATCAGCTGGAATGGAATACAGAATAAATATTCATTTTGTCAATCTCTGATTAACAGACTTTGTAGTTCTGAAGAAAAATCTGTGATCAATATTAATAGTTAAATTAATAGATTTTCATAGTTAGTATTATACATGTATGTATGTCAATTGCCCAGAACTTAAGATTCTGTAAGCCTGAAGTAATCATAGTTCATCTATATAATACTTCAATATCAGTAGGCCTATGCCGTTCTCCCCATTTTAAAAACTGGTACCCGTATTAAAATTAAACAAGTGATTCATGGTTTAAATAGTTTTTCTTTTCTTATTTAAGTGTCATATGGCATGAGTATTATAACATAACTTAATAATAATGGTTTGCTTTAACCAATGTAAATATTAATATCTCAATCTTTTACTCTCGGATACAGACAAAGCACTCTACATTTCTCTTTCAAATATTTTAAACAACAGTGATTCAACCTCAACTTTCACAACAGAAATTCATACAGAATGCAGTTCACTTTTGCCCATTCATTCATTGACATTCTCCTAAAACAATAATATCTGTAAATAAATATTTTATCCTCTGTTTCTGACAGAGATGGATGGACAAGTAAATAAGGTAAAAGGGAAAGGTCACTGAAATCATTTGTGTGTTTCATTTACATATAAAGCAAATTATATATTTGATAAAAATGTCTTGTTGCAATAATAAAGGCTGATTAAAATTAAAGGTGACAATAACACAGACGTATCAGCACTCCAGCAGTCCTGACCTGTAGTTCATGCTTACACACTCACTGGGTCATACTTTTGAAATTTTAGAAATCTATTGTTTGTTTAATATTATCACACACATTACACAAACTCTATCAAATAAACATAAATGAGTTTTGGTGTCATTTCCCTTTAATTAACAAGTAAAAAGTAACACTATCTGGTTGGTTTGTTTTCGAATGTTGTGAAAATTACAGTTCTAAATTTCTATTAAGAAACAACATTTGGTTTACAGTTTCTGGATGAAGTCTGTTTCTACTTTTTGTAGAAATCATTCCAGCCCCACTAAATAGTCTTTCAGATGAACAGCTTGTTGCTGGTATAGATAAGTACATTCTAGCATACTTTGACAGCCTTGGGAACGTTACTTGATGTTCACGCCACCAAGCTAACGGATCATTTGCCGAAGATATATTATTACCATCTTCATACATCGTCAACTCCTTTTGAAATTTCTCTGTATCCGATAATTCTGTTTTTCTTATTTTCTTCCTCTTTTCTATTTGTAATAAAAGACCTGTGAGTGAACCACTACTAATATCATCAGTTTGAGACTTTTCATTAACATCACTTTCACCATCTTTATTTTGAATCTCTTCTGTTGCCTTTTCTGCTTCTCTAGTATTATCTTCTTCAAACCTACTCAGAAGATTATTCTTAACTTCCTCTATCATATCAGTGATAAATAACCCTCTAAATCTTGGATCTAAATAGGAACATGTGGATATTAGTAGTTTGGTATTCTTGGCTTGTGTAGATTCATATCTCTTTAGTAATGACTTTAAAATAGTTGTTTTTAAATTTCTTACAAGAGGTCTATCTTCATCAGTCACCTTTAATATTGTACTGCTGAGATAGTCTAGAACAGGTACTAAGGCACTCACGGTTACAAACTGATCTCCACTAAATGTGTCTGTTAATTTGCTCAACTGAGCTAACACACTGTCAGTGTCTTCGAGAACAGCGATAACATTTGTGTCCGGCATTACATGCCAATATTTTCGGTCTGTAAATAATACAGCATTTACAGGTTGTTGTTGCGCAATGAATCGATTGATCATATTACTTGTGGAGACCCATCTTGTTGGTACATCATGAATTAATTTGTGCTGGGGAAACCCAAGTTCTTTCTGTTGTGCCTTCAGATCTCTGCCTTTCTTCCAACTCCTACTAAATGTGTCAACAGCCACCCTAACAAGTCTAACAGCTTTGTGAACACTATCAATTTTTAGCCCTTCATTAACGGCAAGATCAAGATTGTGTCCAAAACAAGATAACTGTTGTTTTCCTAGGGCTGCAAACATTGTTCCATTGTTTGAAGCATTGTCTGTTGTACCACAAACTACATTTTCCAATTGTGGATTCCATTTAGTCAGGGACCCCTTTATCCCATCAGCCATATTTATACCTGTATGGTCTTCTGCAAACGGTATAGCACCCAGATTAATTGATCTCAGACGCCAGTCATTGTCCACAAAATGAATTGTAAATCCCATATACGGATCCATTGTGATAGATGTCCACATGTCCGTGGTAAATGAAAATTTATCTACTGTACACAATACATCCTTGACTCCTGTTTCAACTTCATTGTAAATTTGTGGTATCACTTTTTGTTGAAAGTATGTCCTAGATGGCAACTGATATTTTTGATTCACCTGTTCCATAAGATTTCTAAAACCAGGCTTTTCAACTGATCTAAAACTAACCATATCTTTGGCTATCCAGTGTCCTATGGCCCTGTGTATTGTTTTGGCAGGTTTACTATTGATGTCCCATTTATGAAGCTTGTCGAAAGCCCCAAGAATGCCTGGTTGGTTTTTCGGGGGTATCAGCGATTTTGATGGAGTGCCTTGTTTGTTTACTAGTGATGTTTTGTTGGTTTCTCTATAGGTGTTAGGGTGGTTTGTTCTTAGATGATGCCAAAGGTTTGACGTGTTTCCGCCAGGCGTTTTGGTTTCCTTTGCACATACTTTGCATGTCGCCACGTCCTTATCATTTGAATTTTTCAAACCAAAATGTTCCCACACCACAGAAGATGTGTTCTTTTTCGGTTTAAGCCGCTGTGGTGTGGAACTATCATCGGAAACATTGCCCACATTCTCAAATGACTCAGCGGAATCCATTTTATTCCTCGAATAAAGGAAATATTATCCAGGCGGCTTTGCTATGTAGACTATCAATGTGATTTTCAACGGACTGGGTAATCAATGATAAACCACCGCTCCGTTACTATGGGGACGTATATTGTCGCGTGCGGTTTGTTTATACTCTGTGTGATGGCCTATCACTTCTGAGTCGGGAATCCTTATCGTTATATTGCCGTAAATATTGTGTATAATTATAATTAATATTAAAGTATTATTCAGTGAAATACTGAAATATAGCCTACTTGAATAGCGATGCGGCCTAGTGTCAGTCAGTGTGCAAAAAAGAAAAGAACCTGTTCGTATCTATCGGCCCTATATAGCCTACATGTACTTACTTGTTGATAATGATTGATATGTTATTTCTTCTCCATTTTTCGAGTATTTTGAACGAATTTTACGTGAATTGTGATCTAAAATTTAAATATCGCGATATTTTTTTTAATTATCGCGATTTATCGTGATAAGGCGATATTTGAGATTTCAGACGATAACGATATCGTCTGACCTAATTATCGCGATATATCGCCATCCCCGGGTTATCGCTGCCACCTTAATCCACAGTTGTACGTGATAAGGAGTAGGTTTGCCTGTCCAACCAAGTGGGTTTTCCCCGGGTCCTCCGGTTTCCTCCCACTGCTAAAGATCATGTTCGTCAAGTGAATTATTGAAATAAAATTAAAACCATATGTTACTCCCGAAATGACCTAGTTTGTGTCGAGTGTATGCTTAACGTCATTTCTCTCTCTCCCTCCCACTGCTAAAGACCCCTACGCGCAAGCGAATTATAGAAATAAAATTAAACTGTATGTTGGTCCCAAAATGACCAAGTTGTGATGAGTGGACATTAAACCCCATTTCTCTCTCTCTCTCTCGCTTATTGAACTTATTAATTAATGTTTTTGTAATTTTTTATTTTCAGGGAACAGTCCCTCCTCTTGCTTGCAGTTTCTGTAAAGGTACTACTTTTAGATGACAAAACATTTTATGCCCACATTTTCTTGTTATCATGACATGTCAGGGCTCTTTACAGATTTGTTTCAAATTCAAAGTAATTTTTCATTGTTTCAAATAATGCCGAGTTAACCCCGTTTAAATTTAGTTTATCAAACTGTTGAATATGATGCAGTTATAATTGGGATGTTTGGCTGTGGGATAGGATAGCTAAATGTATGATAGGCTGTCTAATTGAAGACAATGGTGTTGACATCGTGCCTGTCAAACCTTGTGGGTTTTCTCCAGGTCCTTCAGTTTCCTCCCACTGTTTAAGACCCCTACGCACAAGCGAATTATTGAAATAAAATTAAATCATATGTTGGTCTAGTGGATGTTTAACCCCATTTCTCACTCTCTCTGTTGACATTGTTCGACTTAAGCCATACCATAGGTTTTCCCACTCGAGACTGTGCTTGTAATTAACCAATCCAATCTGTCCTAGGATGAGTGGCATTGTAATATATTTGTAATATGAATGTATTTTCTCTTGTTTCTCTAATAGTGAAATCTACAGCTGGTCATATCTTAGCATTAGTTGATGAAAATGGTTATTTAGTTCTGCATGATACAACTAAATCTGGTCCAGATGCCATTCTTAAAGGTAATTAATTAAAATAAAAACTGTTTGATCAACAGTAGGCCTAATATTAATTTACAGAGGTGTAGATTTACAGGAATATAGTACAATATTTAATTCCTAGAAAGTCCAGATCTATTTCATAGAATAAAACTGGTTTATTCTGTGTGGGAGGCTTTAACATCTCTTTATTCTAGTCCAAAGCTACTTAATGTATTTAAAACTATTTTGGGACCAATGGTGGCTAAGTGGGTAAGACGCTGCTCGCTAGCCTTGAGGTCCGGTGTTTGATCCCAGCATTGGCCGAGAAAGTTTATCCCAATTTTCCGGCAAGGTTCCCCATTGTCAGTGATGCAGGACGGCGGTCCTGACAAAGGGTTGGGAGGAATTATTCTTAAAGATGGGCTTATTAGCTAATAACAGTTTAAGAATGTCTCAACAAAATAAGCATTGGATTATTGGTTATTTTTTCTTCCACAGAATGGCAAGCTCACAGTAATGCTGTGTTTGATATTGCTTGGATGGAGAAAGAAGAGAAATTATTAACTGGTTCAGGAGATCAAACAGCTGTATTATGGGATGCTGCCACATCTCAAAAATTAGAAACCTTTAAGGGTCATACAAGTAGTATCAGATCAGTAGCGTTCAGAAAATTTGATGATTGTAAGTGTTTCATTTTTTTTATATTATCTTTCCTGACCTAATTTCTGTTATTTTAGAAATGGAGAAAACTATTTCTGTATTTTTCAACAATATTTGACTTCAAAAGTCTCTTTTTTAGTACCTGTATATATTGTGCATATGATTCAGGTAGCTGCAGTAAGTAAAACGTTGGCTCGATAACCAGCAGATCTCGAGTATGATCCCGATGTTGATCGAGAAGGTTCCATCGGTTTTTCTGTGCAGTTTCCTCTTCTCAGTGCCCTGCACGGAAAATTCGAAATAAGAGTAGGCTGTAGTGTCGCTGTTCATGCCAAATGTATCTAATACCTCATAGTATGGCGTTAATCTGACATCATTTGCCCAGTTGGTGCAGTAAGGTTGAAGGTCAAATTTTCATTTCATTTGCATGTAATACAGAAGATGAAATATTGTAAAATTACTGTATGTTTATTATTTTAGCTGTTTTAGCTACTGGCTCTAGAGATGGACATATAATGTTATGGGATAGACGATGTAATCAAAAAGGTAATTTGAAATTTTTGCCTAGTATTAAATATTCAGTTGTTAACGACAGAAAATCATTGAAATATACTGGAAGAGTTTGGCAGTAAATATTGCTGCAGTATCCATATAACTCAGTTGTGAGAAATTGGCTTGACCATTAGTTTGACTTACATTTATATACACTTAATCTATTTCACCTGTTGCCTAACTAAACTTTAGGTAGCCACAGTGGTTCATTGAGTAATTTGATAAATCACTAACCAGGAGGTTCAGGGGTTGGTCACAGTGTTGTTCGTTAAATTTCCCCAGAATTATCCAGCATGGTTTATCCTTGTCATTGGTGCAGGACTGAAAGCCTGATAAAGAAGAGTGTCTTGTTGTTCTAATGATACAGAAAACTATGTACACATTAGCATGCTTGTAAAAGAACCCTCGACAACTCGATTTCGGTTGTTATCCAGGCAAAATTTCCCTCATAGTACAATTTATGGTATATGCCTGTCTTCATTAGCCCACCGGTTTCATGCATTCATTCTTTATTTTTTTTTTCTGTGTTATCTTAAAGGGACAGTCCCGAATTAAATAGAGTCTCAAAAATAAAAGTACGAGTACATATGAAATTTAAACGCCAAAATATAGAAGAATGGTGTATATACCCTGACTCAAAATTTCAGCTCAAAATATTGAGTCGTTTGGACGTGAGCGTTAAAACAGCTTATCCGGACACGTAACCCTTTTAAGATTTCGAGTCACTTCTTTCGTTGGGTGACCCGATATTCGATTCCCGTTCCTTTAGAGGTCTAAACGGTGAATGGTCCATGAGCTGTACTTGATAACAAAAAGTTAATTTCGCCGACACGTTATTTTTATTAAAAAAATGTTTGGTTTTATCCAATCACCGCGTAATACAGTTTAGGACACCAGACTCTTTTACCAGATATAGACTGGCGGGTTAAGATTGTTGAAAACGTATCACATATATTGTGTTAGTTGCTCGGCCCTAAGGTAGGGGATTTTAAAGGATTTTAACACAAAATTAAGCAGTTTTATTCTCAAAAACATTATCGGGATTGACCCTTTAAGTGAATAAGTCACTGGCTCACTAGCCTGCAGGGCCCAGGCTTGCTCCTGATGTTTTTCGAGTAAGTTCCACAGGATTTTCTAGTGTGGTTTCCCCTTGTAAGTGGTACAGGACCAAGGGCCGGTCAAGGACAACTGTTTAGTCATTTGGATGTTATGAAAAACCAAACTCCCTTGTACACATTTGGCATGCATGTAAAAGATCCCCTGGCAGTTGGAATTCGATATAAAAGTAGGCCGTGTCGCTGCTCTCCGGGCAAAATTTCCCTCAGCACACTATATGGTGTATGCCTGTCTTAATTAGCCCAGGCTAGCAGAACAGTAGAATGTTAAAACCCATTTCATTTCATTTCTGTGTTTTCCTGATTCCCCACCTACATGTACATCCGTGCAGAACATGCATGTAAATATTAAAAGGATTTAATATTTTCAGATGGATCAATTCCACCAATCAATACTATTAAAAATGCTCATGTTATTTCAACTGCAAAACAACGTAAAAGAAACAGACTTGGTCCAGCGCTGGTACGTATATTTAGTTTATTATATATTTTACAATTCTTGGTGAGGAAAGCCATCCAAGGCCAAATTTATGATTATATCTTGATGAACTGACTACCATATAATCTTAAACCTCAGACAGAATTAAATAATTTACAGATGTATTAAATTTAAAATTCAGATTTTACTGCATCAAATATCCCTGTATCATTAAATATTTCAGGATAGTCAACAGAGTGTAACTGTAGTATCATTTCAATCTGATAATCTCTTAATATCTGCTGGAGCTGTTGATGGGTCAGTATATATTTATATAAGTTAATATTTTGTAATATGAAACTAAACGGACAAACTATTGCAATTAAAAAAACGTCATAATAACAAGTTTTTACGAGAAATTTACAGATGCTTTTGATTTGGTATTACGGTGCTGTATTTAGTGATGATGTTGACAACTAAAGATTATTGACATTTTTGTACCAGCTGACAAAAAGGGATACTAGGTTATGGGAGTTATCCACCTTACACAAAGTGTCCGTACTCTTGAGAAGGAAAGAAAGCGAGTTTATAAAAAATAAATTTGAGTTTTACAAGGTGTGGTTAATAAGTTAACTGTTGGATTTTTTATTATTGTCCGCTTATTACAGGTTTGTGAAAGTTTGGGATTTGAGGAAAAATTACACCATGTCAAGTGAACCAATAGCTAGCCATGTTTTCCCGTATGCAGGAAATTGTCAAAGAAAACATGGTGTGTATCTAATTGTTAGTTTTATGTCCCTCACTTACTGGTATATGACTTAACATGCTAAATATTGGACCTTAAAATACAGATGTGAAATCATTCTTTTATGATTGCTTAAAGCAAGGTTCCCACTTTCCTAAAGGGTTCATGATCTGCTCTACGTGCAGATACGTTTCTATATAATCAACACAATTGCTACAACTGACCTCAAATTCTTCATCAACAAATTGGACTCTAATGTATAATTTTCTAGAAGTTTTTTGTTTTTATTTTTAGGTTATTCGTGTTTAACATTGGATTCGTATAATAGTAGATTATATGCTAGTTGTACAGATGATGTTATTTATGTTTATGATTTAATGTCATATAATCCTTTACCAGGTAATATAATAAACACATTAAATAAAAGTGTATAGGGTTTAATGTCTTACTTTCCTGCAGCAACTAGGTTAATGATCAAGGGCTTACACCAAACAGTTGAACTATGGCCTACTCTTATTTCAATCTTGGGTGCACAATTATACATTGTCTACTGCCAGGACCACCAGTAGTTTACCCTTTTCATCAGATAGTTGTATTGCTAGGTGTATATACATTTACCCAGTTATGGTTAGTATTTATACTTAAGCAATTTCCAGAATTTCTTTATTAATAATAAACAAAAATGCTCCTTCATAACTTTTATCAAAGCCTTACTTATATAGTTAAGTAGTTAATTCTGTTTCTTATGCAAATGATATTGTTTACTTTATTTCAGTTAAAACTATTAGAGGGCATAAAAATACAACATTTTATATTAAAACTTGTATGAGTCCTGATGATAAATTTTTAGTGAGTGGTTCAAGTGATGATATGGCCTATATCTGGCAAGTAAGTATCTGTTACATACATCAATTTATAATATAATAGTCTTCATTTCAATCACAATCCTTACAATGGTATTGAAATCTGGGGTCTATTTCTCGAAATTTTAACTAAGATAAAATTCAAATTTTATTAATTTGATAGGATAATATTATATTGATTTTAGTGCTTAGCTAATCAAAATTGAAACATCCACCAAAATATGGATTTTATTTTAAGTTAAGATTTTGAAAAACGGGGCCCAGATCTTTATTCTACTCCTTATTGTTTAGTCTGCATGACATAAACATCAATATTGTGACTACATTCATATCTTCCTGTTGAAGTCTAAATTAAGACATCATGATTTGTTAATACCATTCTTGCCCAAGACAAATCATCTGTTTATTGGCTAAATAAGAGGTAAGCTCAAGTTACTCACTGAAAAGGAAGTGACTAAGACAACCATCTTGCACTTCACATTGTAACATAGTGGAGGCAGGTTGACCCTAGTTAAAGGGACAATACCACTCTTTCACGCTGGACAGGTCCAGAAAAAAAAATAGCCTTATTCTAACTACTAGATGTTTAATTAAGTGTCCTACCTGTTGTGTAAATTATCCATTACATCCTATTTTACTTGCAAATTTTTCCTACAGATTTATGCTAATATAAAAAATAAAGTATTCTATAGTGTTTTCTGTAGTAAATTTAACGGAAAGTTAACAAACAACACGTTACAAAGATATGTCAGTTAGAGTATAACGGATCGTTAAAATAACTAAGTTTTGAGCAACCAACCCCAGAATAATGATTGGGGCATATTATTCAGTTACAACAAGAGTGGTATAGGGGCTTTAATTTATGAGCAGTGTCTATAATATTTGCCCATTATAAAAGGCATTTAAATGATATTTCAAGAAGTCATTGGAATATAATATTAATTTCTAAAAGATGGTATGAGCCAATTGTATCTATTAATTTTGTATAAAAAGACGTCAAACATCAAAAATTTCATAAATCACTGTGTGAGAATGAATTAATGTATTATTATTTTATTTGTAGGTTGATAAGCCATGTAATTCACCGGTTATATTAAAAGGTCACAATGCTGAAGTTACATGTGTTTCATGGTGTCGACAGGATATGACAAAGGTAACAAAATAACATAGTCTGCAACTTTCTATATTTACAGTTTTCTCACATCAATTTTTCTGCTCCCACAGTCCATATCTGATATCAAATTAAATTTATACATCAATGCTTCAGATGTAAGAATTTCCTGTTAGTAAAATTCACCTAGAATACCTTGTAGGAATGTTTCATTGAAGTTAAAAAATAATCTCAAACTACCTTCATAATTAAATTACTGATTTTATACCAATGCATGCTTTTAGTTATAGGTTTATAACTAATTTCATTCCACTGCCTACTTTTGACATTACATGTAATTTGATAATATTTGTGTTTTTCTGTAATGCTCTGTTAGTCTGTTGCTTTCTTCCACAGTTGTTTCACAATGCCAATTTATTTCTCAATATGAAAATTTCAACTTACACTAAAGTTTTTCAAAATGCACCCTTTTCATTGGCTAAGAGACAAAATTTGCAGTATTTTTTTTTTTTATCTCAGCCAATGGAAAGGTTGTAGCCTTGAACGTTTTTAGTTGAAATATTTGTGAATACATGTGATACCCCTGGAGTATGCATCGTTCGATCATTTAACGTATACTTCCACTATGGGTGATGATATCGTAGACAAAGGGGTATGCACTTGGTGATGGCCTTTAATCGGAATGTATTTGGTGATGATACTGCTGCCTTGGAAAAAAGTCCTCGAAGAAATGACAACATACAGTGTGTACAGTTACGACAAGTTTATCAATATGAATGATCTCTTTACAGATAGCAACGGTATCTGATGATAATACAATGAGAATATGGCGGGTAAATAGAGGACGTGATAAAACACCTGCTCCAGGGGAGATCACTGGAGTAGCAGAACTCACACATAGAGAAATTGGTAAGATAATCATTAGAGATACTTTCCCACAAAAGTATTTATCAGCAGGTGGTTATTTCCAATAAAAGGAAATCAATTTTGGGGTATATGGAAAGTAGTAACACCCAATCTTACTAGAAAAATACTGAATTCCTTGAAAAACACCCATGGAGTGCACACAGGACAGAAGTGAGATGGTGTCACTATTGGTATTCTGAGGATTAAGGGCGGTCTGCTCAGTTGACATCAAAGGTAGTACGCATAGATTGTCTGGCCTCTTGGCATTAGGGAGCTAAGAAATATATGTTAATAAACATGATGGTGAGCGGACATGGAAATAATTAATTCTCCTCCGCTTCCCCCTTTTGCTGGTTACTAAGACAGCCAAGTCACATGACACAAACATGACTTCTTTTTAATAGTTCTTTAAAGGGACAATAACACTCTTGCTGGTGCTTGACAGGTCCAGAAAAAAAATAGCCTTATTCTAACTACAAGATGTTTGTGTAAATTACCTGTTGTGTAAATCATCCATTACAACCTATCTTACTTGTCCAGAGGGTTCGAATATATGTTTAAATCCAAGTTGCATTTGAAAGTGCTTACGTAAGGCTTTTCAAACCATGTTACAGCATGTAGTTGAATTTTTCCAATTTTTAATATCAGGTGTGTTACTATGAAATTCGTATCATTTTTTAATTGAAATATTGTAAAATAGTACAAATTGTTGACCAGAATAAAGATTGGAACATATTTTTCAGTTACAACAAGAGTGGTATTGGGGCTTTAAAAGTTCTTTAAGTGATATACAAGACATTGTCTATTTTTTCTTGGGTTTTACATTCAGGATTTATAAAATATATTTTACCTAGATTTCAACAACAAGACAAGATGATTATTTATAATGATTTTGTAAAATTTAATTTACTGTAGATGTCTATCTCTCTTCTTAGAATAATTAAAACTGAGGATACAACAGTGTTAGTTTTTTTCCTCTTCTTCACAAATGGACATTGTCACAAATATTTTATTCACTTCATAGGAAATTTTGTGATTCTATTTTGTAGGAACATCAACCATTAGAGTAAAACCAACTGTCAGTCATCGTACAATTACGACACTAGCTGCTTCACCAGCTCGAAAGAAAATTACTAAACAAGTCAGTGATCCAACACCAACAAAATCACCATCTTTAAAAGCCTGGTTATCAGGTCTGGCAACTCCTGGTTGTGATTCTCCGAAAAACTCATCTCAAAAAGTGAAAAGCCCAAAACTGAAAACAGAAATGCAATCAAGGAGAAGTTCATTTAGTTTATTTTCTTCTGTTTCTAAAACTGAAAATTTGAAAGATATAAGTAATGTGAGCCCAAATTCAACTAGTGTTAAAAAACCTGTAGTGTCATTTTCAAGCCAGTGTAAAGAAAATGTTAAAGAATCAGGATTAAATATTTTCGATTTAAACAATGTGGCACTTCCTCCATTATTAACAACACCGCAAAAATCTTCTTTAAAACGTAAATTAGACACAGAAGATGATGAATCTGAAAATCCGTCAAAACGTTCAAATATTCTTCAAGAAAGTAGTATTGTTAATTCCGATGAGAAACTTCCACCTGCATGTTTAGACTCTTGTAAAAAGAATGAAATGACGCCAAAATACTCCCCAACACAAAATTTACCCAACATTGTGATAGATGAAGAAGAGGGTAGAAGTCCGGTCATACCCTATCGAGGTAATAAAGAGAATTGTCAAATTCGTAAAAAGTTAGACTGGTTGACGAAGATTAGACTTCATCGTGATGGACATGAAGGAACTTGTTTGTTGAGTCCTGGTAAATCACAAGTTTCATCAAGTGATGAATTTTCTAGTCAAAATAGTGAAAGTGCTTCTCCTGTTCGACCAAAGGTAATTATTGTTAATTCTAAAGACAATAAATTAATAAATTAAAACAACATAATGCTTAGATTTCATTGTTTATTACAATTCTATCTTGTCAGATGCAAATTCTAATGACTTTTAAATAAATGAAAGCATTCTGTCAGTAGACTCTGAGTAAAATGTACTTTTAAACAAGGTTGGATTTTGCGCAACGGTTATAGAGTAGGATTTGTAACCTAGCGGTTGCAGGTTCGAGACCTGAATTCTGCACCAAGTTCTTGTGTCCTTGAATAAGACACTACATCCCTGCATACCAGTCTACCCAGCTGTAAATGGGTACCATTAGGATGACGGATGGTCACGATGGTGTATGTATTACACAAAAAACTGTTGCGCTCCTTGAAACATCAAGTTGAAGCTGCATAATATGTTAGAGCTCTTTCTTAGAGTTGTAAAGGGAGGTAATCAGGCTTACCTGAATCCTAGAGAACGGGATAGTAATTGTGTCGTGCTTTGGGCATAAGCTTGGTTTGTGGATATAGTGCATTATAAATATACTCATTATTATTATCATTATGCTACAATTTAAAGGTGTGGTATGATAGACTGCTTTGCTGAATCTGCTCTAATTTTCAACCTAAACTCTTAAAATGTACTATCCCACGGCATACACATACATGTAAACCAGAACACTGACTGTTAAAATCTGCTTGTAATTTAAATCAAAATACTAAAGTATAGCTTCTAAGTTCCACATTCTCCAGCCATAAATGAAGCTTGGGAAATTTGACATGAAGCAGTTTGTAAATGATCTTCAAGTGAGCCATCCATTTCTTTGATCTGGTATAATGAATCTAATGAATCAAATGCATTTGCAGTTCCATAAGCATTTTATTTCTTTATTCTCTTTTCAGACACCACTAAGAGGAAAAAATTCTATTGTGCATTACTTTCAAAGGAACCGAATTCCCAACTGATATATGTATATGAAATTCATATACCTCTTCTATCTCTTTTTCTAGTATACCCATACAATGCAATATATTTTATGTAGATATTTTTGATATTACTGAAGATCGACATTGATCCATCTTTTTGAGTTCAACAGTATTTAGTTTGTTTTATTTAGGTACTGGTAGAATTACTACTAAAAATCTCATTTCACTAATTAAGCACAATATAGGAATCTCTTGCAAACTACAATATTGTTAAAAGATGAATTTACAAGATCTTTATTCTGCCTGTTGTGTAATAAGCCAACCGCCATTTTGTTGTAATTTTTTTAATTAAATATTAAATAATTAATCTGCATACAGTTAGGTGTGGATCAAGCCCCCCAAAATTTAATATTTTAGGCAATTATGCAAATAAGTGAATAATGCCAATGTCATATCGTTACTTTAAAAAATTTATCAATTGAATGCATGTTATTTTTGGAGGTTATTACCCCAATACTGGCTGTTGTTTATATAATGTTGGCTTTACAAAGCTATTTTCATGTAAGGTATCATTTTGTTTAGTGGATAAAATGGCTAAAACTCAATATTTAATTGTAAAATAACAATATATTCATTTATATCTTTTAATGTACAAGATTAACATGCAATAAAAATAATGATATACATGGATTCACTGGATTTCATGTAATTTGTAGTCTGGGCTTTTGTTTCGGTCCTATTTGCAAGCGGGGGGCCTGACAAGGACAGATGCCTAGTCGTTCGGATGGAACGGAAAACCAAGGTCCTGTGTACACATTGGCATGCACGTAAAAGATCCCTTGGCAGTTGGTATTTGGCTGCTTCCCGAGCAAAATTTCCCACATAGCACATTGTATGGCGTATGCCCGTCTTCAATTAGCCCAGATTAGGTGCAGAAGCGTAGGACGTTAAACCGAATTTCATTCATTTATTCATTCCTATTTGCAAGTCTTGACTGACTGATATTCAAATTGATTGAGGCAAATAATATTATTTGGGTTTTGGTGGGAGGAACCACTGTAGATAAAGCTGCTGATTTGCTGATAAATTTGAGACCACTGTCCCCATTGCCAGTCTTCAAATACATACAACATACAAAAGAATCCCAGCTTAGTGAAAACTGTTTGGCTGTTGTTTAAAATTGTTTAATTGAGTTTAAAAAGATTTTGAAACCAGTATCCATGATCTACATGTAGTTGGAATTTCTTGCAAGTTTTAATTATCAAAGACTTCAAAATAACTCAATTTTATTATTGTGCTAGTAGATTACATTAATCCAGGAAACATACATAGGATTATTTTATTTACATCTTTGGAAGAGACCTGCACCTGTTGTATACTAAAAGATAAATGTTATTTTATTACATTCATAGTTCCTCTTACCTGGTAAAGAATTAGAAATCAGAGAAAAGAAAATGTTTTTTACTGTTATTTAGGGAGGTGGGGCAGATGTGTGTCATAGTTTCTGCACATAGGTCCGATTCGGAAACATTTCGTTCATCTGTATGACAAACAGGATGAGATAAAACAAAATTACAGTTATTTTCCGAAAACATCTTACAGCAAAACACACAAGAAGCCTGAAACATTGTGCTACGAGGCAGAAGATTATATACAAATTAGTAACAATAAACAAATTAACAGAGACGGAAGAGACATGATAATAGGAAGACAGAATGTGAGAAAAAAAATCTACAACTACATGTATTAAAGATTGTTTCCCAGAAAAGCATTTATCGGGTGGTTATTTCCTATAAAAGTACGGCAATTTTGGTATATATGAACGTAGAGATATTCAATCTTACTGGGAAAATACTGGATTCCCTGAAAAACACTCATGGGGCGTATACAGGACAAAAATGTTAGGGTTCCCCTAATCGACAGCGCGACGATTAGGAATATCTGCACGCGTGACTCCGAAACTTGCACGATAACATTGAGCGCTTTGTGTACATGTTGATAAACTGTATGAAAGAGGCGGGCAGTGGATAATCCAAGAATTTAATTAGAATTCGGTAGTCACCAGTTACAGACAACAACGTTTTTGCAATGAAATCGCCTGTGACTTCGCAGCCGTTGCTAAATGTACGGAGAGAGGTTAGTCACGTGACACAAACATAACCTCTTTTGATCGATTTTTATAGCAGGGTACTCCTTGGCAATTACAATGTTTTGAGAAGGATTTGAAGCAAAATTATGATAAATTAATTAGTTTGATATGTTTTTAGTCCAAATTTATCATCAAATCGCCCAGTTTATACTGTGGAATGTATCTTTAAAACGAATGCCAGTCAAATCGTCCACAAGCAAAGTCGTACACACGAAAAACCTGGTTAAGTCGTCCACACCCGTTGGTGGAGTCGTCCACACGACTTAGTATAATTTGTTGATATAATAATACGTTGGTGGAGTCGTCCACACGACTTAGTATAATTCGTGGATATAATAATACGTTGGTGGAGTCGTCCACACGTATAATTTCTGTATATGTTGATGTAGTCGCCCACACGGCATATTTTACTTTCGGGACACATAATGTGCTTAAATAGTATAGTCTGGTCACCCTTTTCTCCAGCAAATAAACAACACAGTATTCAATAAATAACAAATTCATATACAGTTTAACAATTCAATAAACAACAAGCTCAATAAATAACAAATTCATAAATAAATTTAACAAATTCAACAAATAAAAAATCCATTAACAAATTCATTAAGATAACAAAGCGGGAAAATCTTTAAAATATGTCTATACCGCCACTTACCGCCACTAAACGACCCACGTCCTTCAAAAGGCCCGATACACTTTTTTCCCCCTGTTCGTACAATTCCCATATTTTAAAGATTTTACCCGCTGTCGATTCATATTTCTTCCTCTGTCGCCTCTTTAGTTTATTTTCGGATACCAGCCTCTCTTGCAATTCTGCCGTCTTGGATTTATCATGTAAAAGTTTTATTAGCAGGTAAAATTGGATGTTGTTTCGTGCGGCCTTGTGATTAATTCTGCGATGCCATCCCTCGACGTCGTTATTGGTGCGAATTGGTTGCAGAAATACACACCAATTTTCGACGTCCCAGGAATCCATCCACGTCCTCTGTATATAAGCAAAAAATTCTTTAAGAAGTTCTGTTGAGGCATATTTCTCCTGAATCTTTAGAAAAGCAGGTGATATGTGCTCTGCCGGAAGAAAGGGGAGTGCGAATATCTTCCTTAGGGTGCGGTAAACAGCGCCCTTTTCCTTATACGCCCGTTCTAAGCCCAGTTCTATCGGGCAATCTTAACAATAAAACTGCACACTCTCCAACTCTCCACGAACGATCTGGCGATACGTCTCCCGACTCATGGCCGTATTACAAATGCGATGTTGCCATCGATTACAAACATCGCATTGCAATGCCTCTTGTCGGGGACGGACGTCCTTAGAGCATACAACACAGAAACTAGCCATAATAACTAATAAGATTTCAATTAGAGCTTATGATAAAATCAGTAAGAACTAATGAAGGTAATGAATGTTAAATTTTACGGTCACTATATACCCAACTTCGGATGAAGCCGTTTTATGACAGTGAGTTGCATTTAGTTAATCTTCAATGGGCGGCGTCTTTCATCTTCAGAAAAAACGTGGCTATAATCATAACACCAATTAATACTCAATACTTTATTACATAATCATCGATAATACTAATCAAATAAACAAAAGTGCAAAAATCATAACACCAATTAACCAACAATACAAGCATATTTCATTACAAACATCGATAATACTAATCAAATATGTTAAAATCATAACGTCATTTAAAACAGAATAAACTTTATTACAAAAACATCGTTAATACTAATCAAACAATCAAAAATGCTAAACATCGGTGAACAAAAGTGCAAAAATCATAACACCAATTAACCAACAATACAAGCATATTTCATTACAAACATCGATAATACTAATCAAATATGTTAAAATCATAACGTCATTTAAAACAGAATAAACTTTATTACAAAAACATCGTTAATACTAATCAAACAATCAAAAATGCTAAACATCGGTGAACAACAAATCGAATCATAATGCCAATCTAACATGAAAAGAAAGATCATAATACGATTAACTCTATTATACAAACATAATCTACCATGAAAAGAAAGATCATACAATAATACAACAATACACAACTCTAGTACACAAACATAGGTGATTATTCTTGTGGACGACATCACCAATAGTTGTGTACGAGTCTTACTTTTAGTTGTGGACGACATCACCAGTAGTTGTGGACGACTCCACCAACGAGTGTGGACGACTTCACCAACGGGTGTGTACGACTTGTCTGTGGACGACTTTGCTTGTGGACGATTTAACTGGCACCCTTTAAAACAACAATTAATAGTAAACCCTAACGTGTTGAATGACAATATCATCAATCTGGTATGAGATTTGTATCGTACATCGGCACCACGTCCACAATCCAGCTACCAAATCAACATGATAAAATATTGATAAGATGAACTATGCGTATTTAAATCTAGACCAGTTAACGTGACATAAAAATCACACCATAAGGCTCTTGTATGTTAGCAGATTAATTCTCAGATGATGGAAATTTATAATTTACCGATTTTGTTGTTTATCAGTACTGTTACCAGCGACACAAATCAACCATTAGAATGTAAGATTAGTATTCTTTTATACTGTAAATTATACAAACGAAATTGGAGCATTCAGAATAGAAAGGCGGATTGGATGGCTGAATGGTTAGCACGTGCGTGCTGTATCATAAAGCCTTTCACTGAGTCAACTGGCGTGGTTTCGAATCTTCGGTTGTACATGACAAGGAGAAGGGTCACCTGTCTAGCCTAGTGTGTATTCTCCGGTTTTCCTCCACTGCTAAATAAAATTAAACCATATGTTAGTCCCGAAATGACGTAGTTTTGTCGAGTCGATATTAAACCCCATTTCTATCTCTCTGTCGTTATATAAATTTAATCTTATATTAATCTGCAGCTTTTTTGCTTTATTGTAAAATCTTTAAAATAATTATCAAGATACCAATACGTATTTTTAGCATCAATAGATTGTCACAAGATGATGGACATAGGACCGTGTGACGGTGCCTTTGAACGATTTTATTTCAACATGGTATCGAACATGTGCGAAGAATTTTCCTATGGTGGATGTGCGGGAAATACCAATAATTTTCTAACACTAAAAGACTGTGCGACTCAGTGTAAAGACGAAAATGGTAAGATTTGCTTTAATGCTTTAAGGAGATTGTTTATCATAAAATGTACAAACGGATGTATGCCATGCTAATTCAATACTCTAATTGTTCAATCTCTTTCAAGCAGAATTGATTTAATCCGCTGGGAATGGAGACAATAAATTGATTTAACTTTCTAAGGAACCTCTAAACGCCAATGATCCCCCCCCCCTCCCGGGTGAAAAAAGTAAACCCCTTTCCATCTGACGCAATACGAAGCCATCGACCAACGTTCCCATATCAGTGGGCGTCCCATTAAATCGACTGACGTCGGGCCGCACATAATTGATAACGTCGAACTACGGTGATATAATATATGAGAATTTTTTACTTGGACGTATTTCTTTATGCAGTTATCTACCGTAAACAAAGAAGAACTTGTACTTTATCTACTTAATATATGTATATATATATATATACTTGTACATTTATTATATATACATGTACACCTCTTTGGTTGGGCGCCAATAAAAGCCGATTATACGCCCACATTTTCATGTGGACGTATTATGCCGTCCGTTCACAATTATTTGTGGACTCTCTGTAGGTCACAATTCTTACCCGATTATGACGAAACTTGAAATATAGGTATATCCCCAAAAGATATTGGCTGCTTTGGATATAAGCATGTAATATTTGAACGTAACTTCCTGAATTATGGCCCCTGATTGTCCGAAAAACCGCCCTTTTTTAGCTTGTGGTCCCTATTGAGGTCAAAATTATTATTCGATTTAAAAAAAAAAAACAACCTTTGATTATATCACCGTTGAGTTCGAATTTCGTGAAAATCGAACCAAAGTTAACGGACAAAATGGCCACCATTTGTACGCGAATAGTGTTAAAATATGGTATATCAAGGTTGTGGACCCTGTCACAACTTTAATTCGATTTTGATGAAACTTGACCTGCATGTTTATAACCCAAAAATCTTAGTTCCCTTCGATATTTGCCAATATCGGTCATATCGGATCATAACTTCCTGATTGTCCGAAAAATCGCCTTTTTATACGCCCACATTGCAAATGTGGTCGTATATTGCTGTCGCCTCGTACGTGAACGCTCTAGAGGCTAAAGTTAATATCCGACTGACTATGAGACGAGGAAACCTATAGTATTTAAGGCTATGAGACGAGGAAACCTATTGATTTTCTGCGATATCTGATGATTACTGAAAGAGTTATGGCCCTTAAACACTTTGAACAATCTTTTAGACACTTTGAGATATCTTGTGAATGACCTAGAGGCCAAAGTCAATATCTGATTGACTTAAATTTATACACACTGTTTTAAGGTCATGATTCGAAGGATCCTAGACATTTTCAATAAATTCTGATAATTACTGCCAGAGTTATGATCATTGAAATTTCTTGTGGACGATGGCCATGAGACAAACAATCGAAATAATTCTAATCATTTCTGATAAAAAATTAATGGGTTTACATAGGCCTACTTGTTGTGTTGTAAACTTTCTCATTACTGACAGTGACAAAAGGAAAAATACTTAGCTGTTGTGGGCGTCTGTATCTTTGAAATAGCTACGTACCTGACAAAACACATTTTTTTCACTTTTCACCCCGATAGTTTGTCGCAAGATGATAGACATAGGACCGTGTGATGGTGCCTTTAATCGATATTATTTCAACATGGTATCGAACAAGTGTGAAGAATTTTCCTATGGTGGATGTGCGGGAAATACCAATAATTTTCTAACACTAAAAGACTGTGAGACTGAATGTGGGGAGGAAAATGGTATGATTTTTGATCATAAAATGTACAAAAGGAGGCATGTCATACTACTTTTTGTCGGGGATGGCACGAACTTCGAGTGATTGCCTATTTAAGGAATGGGGTTTGAAACGAAATCAAACGAAATGATGTTTAACGTCCTGCTGTTCTGCTCCGAACTGGGGTAATAAAGACGGGCATGCAGTGTGCTATGAGATAGATTTTGCACTACGGCCTACTCTTATATCGAATTCTAACTGTCAATGTATCTTTTACGTGCACGCTATTGTGTACATGGGGCCTGTTGACAAATGTCCAATCTATGATCTTACGATACAGCGCGCTCATGCTAACCATTCGGCCATCCAACCCCACGAAATGCGTTCCAACCGCTAAATAGCTAGTAGTGTGCTATGAGGGGAATCTTGTCAGCACCGCATCGAATTCAAATTGTCAGGGGATTTTGTACGTGCACGTCAATGTCACATGTACTGCACACGGGACCTCGTTTTTTATTCCACCCGAAGGACTACACTTGCCTGGCCAGGTCCCCTGTTCTATATACCATTGAATATTAATGGAGATATTTAATAAAACTGCTTGAATTATGAAATGAATGCAGACTTCTTGAATCTACCATTTGTAGGTCAATTTATTTTATTATCTTTGAATTGTATGAAATCATTTAAATTATGGATATGGTGAATAACATATCTTCCCTTACCTGTCACTTTTTACAATGCTTTTTTTTGTATTGACAACAACCCCCCGCCCCCCACCCACCCTCTCAAAAAACCCGCTCTTGGCGGTGATGAGTAGGACGGTATTTGTCAAAAAATTTATTGTCCATAATTTTGTCATTTTTTTTTTAACGAAATCATTTGTATTTTTGATAATATGTTTATTTAAAAAATATTTCCGCGTCGGTGCTTTGGTCACTGTTGACAAAACCCCCAACAAAAACTTAAATTGATATACATTGTATTTTCAGTTTGTCAGCCTAAAGTGGAAGGGCCATGTGGGGATCTTTATGACAGATATTATTTTAATGCTAAAGAAAATCATTGTGAGAAATTTAAATATGGAGGTTGCCAGGGGAATGGAAATAATTTCATGACTTTATTAGACTGCATTTCTAGATGTGCACCAAAACAGATTGGAAGATAATCAAACAAATTTGGAATAAAAGTGTCTAAATCAATGCAACGTTTCCTAAGTTGGTTTAAAGTGTGCTCTAAAGTCCCCACCCCCCTCAGAAGCCTCGTGGGTCATTGAACTGCTAGGGTCGAATTTAGCGACAAATTCATATGTACCGGCTTCGATATAGCCATAGTAGGGGAGACCGGGGCACCACCATGGATATATCCTTTGTAAATATTACTAGACAACCCAAGACTACACAGAAGTGTGATGACGTCTTAAACCTATTTCTCCGTCAATAAGCAGTAGCCAAATGTTGTCAATTTTTTTTAGGCAATGTTTTTTTCAAAAGAGTGCTTAAAAGTGAAAATTCAAAACTTCCACTTATCAATTTCCAAACATGTTAACTGCTTAGCCTTCTTGTACTTAAAATCAGTTTATATATGTCTAATCTACAATCCAGATAAACGCGGGCTTGATTAATAGAGGGCATATTGATTTTATTTTAAATTTTGATCACGAGCCTGTGATGGGGCAGATTGAACCACACTCAAGTCAATGGGGTACATTAAAACATGTCTAGAGAGTCGCTCGTCAGCAAATCAGGCTGTCCGAATTTAGACAGGTTATTTAATAAATTTGGTTTGACGAATTTGGTTTGAATCACTGCAAAAGTTAAATGCGATCCCACCAAACTGCCAACTTAAGGAAGGATGACAATCATGTATGTGAAAAAACTGGTTCAATCATGTGCCCCGGTCTCCCCTACAGTTCTATGATCTAGCGTTCTCCCATTTAATAGGCTCTGATGGAAAGACAACTCTAAGGCGAAAAAGTGGAACAGAGAAGAGTTATCTCCCTGCTTACAGTGTCTCTATCACGTGACTGTTGCTAAGTTCATCAAGAAAATTATTTGACAACCCTCCTACCTACAAAATAAAATGCATTTTCACACGAGAAAACACAAGTTATTTAACAAATAAAACAACCAATAAAGAAAATCTGAAATGGAACAGGCGACCCGACTTCATCTTGACAAAGAAGATAAACAGTAAGTAAATTTATCAGAGAAGTCTTGGTTTCTTATAAGTTATTATTAGGCCTATTAAGTTTAGTAGGCCCTCCTGCCTCCTACGCCCAAATTAGGCCTAGGAATAGGGCTACAAACCGGACTAGTCTAGTAGGGGGTAGGCACTAGGCCTAGGCAAGTAGAGTGGCTAGGGTCTAAAGTGACGGTCCTGTTGTGACTAGCTGTAATTTTCTCCCGAGTTTCGTTCCTTTCATTCTTCACTAGGCCTAGCAGCTAGCACTGTACTAGTACTACTACTAGTACTAGTAGTAGTACTACACTACTTAGGTTAGGCCATATATAGGCTCTGGGTTAGGCCTACAGTAACAGTACTTAGAGTTTGAGTTTGATTGCCTATTCAGCTAGTGCAATTTGTTTTGTAATAATATTTGTATATGACTTTGGTATGCAACGGTTGAGATAAAAAAAAAAAGGCTTAATAGGAAAGATCGGAACACAACATACAAATGAGTATGCTATTAGTATTACACAGACCTACCAGTACCACATTATGCCCACACACTCACCGGGATCGGGAAAGGGGTGCAGGGGATCACGTGGCTAAAAGTAAAAGTGGGTAAGACGCTTGCTTGCTAGCCTTGGCTTGAGGTCGGGTGTCAATGATGCAAGACGTTCGGCCTGACAAGAGAGAGAAAGAGAAATGGGGTTTAACGTCCACTCAACACTACTAGGTCATTTCGGGACTAACATATATGATTTTAATTTTTATTTCAATAATTCGCTTGCGCGTAGGGGTCTTTAGCAGTGGGAGGAAACCGGAGTGCCCGGAGGAAACCTACGAGGTTGAGAAGGCTCCCCTATCTCCATGCCACATACGCTCACACCAGGGCTCGAAACCACATCCGCAAGCCAGAGGTGGCCGGCCAGCTAGAGGTCGAAGCGCGGCACTCTAGACCACTAGGCCATCCTAACCCGGTCTGACAAGGACAGCTGTGTACTTGTTCGAAGTAAACCGAGGTCCTGTGTAGCCTACATATGATATTGGCGGGCACGTAAAAAGATCCCTTGGCAGTTAGTTTTGAATTCGATATAAGAGTAGGCCGTAGTGTCACTGCCCGGACAAAATTTGACTCATAGTATAGCACACTGCAGGCTATGACGTACCCGTCTTCATTAGCCCAGGTTAGGAGCAGAACAGTAGGACGTTAAACCCCAGTTCATTTCATTTCGGAAAAGGGTGCCAAAGGCGCAGCCGCAACTACGATAGACAGTACAGTTTTCTCACTTTTACGCCAATTTACGCAGCTAAAAAAGTGACATAATATATATATGCCTACTGCAATATGGACATTCTCATTCTGGCAATCTTATAATTACTAAATTACTTAATTAGACACTTTGAATAATGCCAATAAAAATGTCTATTTCACGCAGTTAATTATAAGGCCGATTAAAGCGGATTATTTTCTGTTTTAGAATAAGAAATTACACAGCATGGAAGAATATTTACCGACAGTTGGTGGAAAGTCATCTTCAGTTTTCTAAAAGTTTACAGAATGTGGCACTATTCGCCGAAACAGCTTTCAAAGATGACCAAGGTGACTTGCCTTAAATAATGAAAACTATTGGGTTTATAAAATAACAAGTAGGCCCATGGTGATTGGTGAGGGTGAATGGGTGGTGTTTAACGTCTCGTGAACACCTTACTTGGATTATTTTGAGACTAACATACAACAAATATCTGATAGTGATAACAGTGAAGCACATTGAAATCCCACCACCAAGAAAAACCTTCGAGTTCGAAACGAAAGAAGCAATTGCGGACCCCCCTCCCCCTTTTCCACCATGTTTTTTTCCCTCCAGAAACTGAATACATTGGTATTGCGGTTGTGGTCTTATGTGTACCGTACCTTCCTCTGTGTTGAAATAGATGTAATACGGTAATATAAGAATTTGATATAAATATAATACTTTCAGACACACCTTCAAGTATTGTTATGATTGATATGGGCAGAATATTAATAAATGAGTTAAAAAGTCAGTCAAAAGCTATCAAAGATCAGTGGGAAGGCTATAATAAAGATAAAACACCATTTGATTTTCTGGATAGGTAAGTAGCAGTATCTTTATAGTACTTTTAGCGCCAAACGTTTTTCAATGATATACTTTCCTATTGGTGTAGTTATATTTTTTTTCATTTGAAAATCCAATCAAATTATAAAGGGTAAGTGTAAGTACGAAAGTGTTTTCTTTTTTGGCTTGTGCGCTTGTGGACACTTTAGATGTCAAAATATTTAGTCGATTTTAAAAATAAACTGCTCAACTATTCGAATTTCGTGAAAATCCGACCGAAATTGCCTGACAAAATGGCCGCTCCTTGTACACAAATAGTGTAAAAGTATGTAATACCATAATTGTGGACCCTCTAGAT
Organism: Patella pellucida; assembly: GCA_917208275.1. NCBI lineage: Eukaryota > Metazoa > Mollusca > Gastropoda > Patellidae > Patella > Patella pellucida. The sequence goes on along the minus strand of OU795040.1, from coordinate 15,852,682 downwards.
TACTTGTGACCTCTAGAGGGCCCACAATCTTTACCCGATATCCCAGGTGTGGGTTTTTCTAAATACTTGCGCGTATTGGAACTTAACTTCTTTCAGGATTAGGACCCCTGATTGTATGAAAAATCGCCCTTTGAGGGTGTTTTCTGTCCATCTCTTGCAAAATCTTAGGTATCTTGCATGGCAACCGATATTTGGTATCTATTTTTGAACTGTTTTTGCAAGAATGGTCAGCTCTGTAGAAATTCAGATTGAAATACATGTTATTTCTGTCTTTGACTTTAGTATTGATGGTAAAATGAACAGAACTTTATATAAACAAATAGCTGATATTTGTAGTGAACGGAAACAATTGGAACAAAAAGTAAAACGTGCTCAAAAGGTTAGTTAATATCAATACTTTTATTGAACCAGTTTTATTGTGAATCAGCCCGTTTTATCTCATCGATGTACTCTTCGTAGGAGCCGCTATTTCTCAGTGAGAAAGCCATTGGTTCGGTAAATTGAAAGCCCCATGCTCTGTCCGGTGTTGGGCGGAAACGTTCATCGGGATTTTGCTGCACGGTTCCCCGTTATCAGTGGTACATGACCGAGGACTGGACATGGGACAGCGGATGGATGAAAAGCCCAGGTCCCGTGTGCACGAAAGTACTCTTGACACTTGGAATACGAAATAAGAGTAGGTCGCAGTGCCGCTATCCAGGCAAATAGCACACTGTATGGCGTATGTCCATCTTCATTAGCCCAGTTCGGAGCAGAACAGTACGACGTTAAACCCTATTTCATTTCCTTTCGAGGCTAGACAATCGCGAAATGGTAAATTGTATGATTCGGTTGGCAGGAGCTGATCCAAAGAAAGTTTCTTTTCTATATCCAATACCTTCGTATCTGATTACAAATCGCCAAATTGCAGAATGCTGTTAAGCACGTTTTAAATAGATGGCAACTGTGTGTCGGAACATATGTGTGCTAAACTCTATATATGTTAATCCGATTCTATATCAGTTCATTTTGTTTTTATTTTAAAAAATTTCCGATCTTATGCCGGAACATAATATGTGTGTTATTAAACTCTTATATTTTTTTAGTCGGATTCTTTTTCAGTTCATTTTTTTTATTTTAGAAATTTTTTCGATCTTATGATACGTCTAGAGCATTAGTTGAAGAGATTCAGGTTGATGAGTATGAGGGTTGTCATAAAGAAGAAATGAAAGCACAACTAACAACGTTAAAATCTAAAACTGATGTTTATCTAGCTAAATATAAAGCCATTTATCAGAATGAATATGATAGCAGAGAATCTTTTATAACGGTAACGTAACGATTTTTATACGCCCACATTTTAGTGTGGGCGTATTATGTTGTTGTCACCCTGTCCGTTGGCCCGTCTGTCAACAATTGGCTACATATTTTTTGACGCATTATGGTCACGACAGGACGAGCCTTACCGATTGTCTGCGTTACGCGACTTTTCATTCCGGAGTTCCCCTTTTCATAAAACCCTGTGACGGATGCAGTTCAAATTGTGTGTGAAGAATTGCGGCCATGGAATGACTACCGAACCGTATCGATTTTCAGCGTTCCCCTTTGCCGAAAACAATGTTAACGCTAATACATGTATATGAAATTTTACAGATTGGCTTGTTTGCGAGATAGAGACTACTGCGTTTAGTGGATTCTTTTGTGAAGCGTCGTGGTCATGAGCAGAGGAACACTATCTGCGTTCCCGAGTTATGTCTCTTTTCCGAAAACCGTGTAAACGCGACAGAGCCTATAGTTTGTAAGGGATTGTTTTCATATTTGACTTGAAGCATTGAGGTCATCAATCCCTATCCATATTCATAATCCCCAGCCTTGTGTTCCTGAGTTACCCCCCTTTCCTGGAAACTTTGTGAGCAGTTTTATTTTTCAAATTTGGTTGGAAGCAATGTGCCATAAGAGGATGAGCCCTAGAGATATTAGATTTATTCAAGGATCCTTGATCCTTATCAAATTTGCCCAACATCAAAGTTTTTCTTTCGGAAGATGAGACAAACCTGCTGTGTGGTCGTATCCAAGTTTTGCGTGGTTTTCTTTTAGATTCTGGAAACGACTTGAACATTTCTATAAAATTGTTATTGGATGAATTATCCCGATTATCTTTCAGAAAATGAATGAAATTCAAAATAAATGGTCCGAAAAAGAAACAGAAAATATGGAAATATGGACAAAAGCTGGTGAAAATTTATGTAGTAAGCTGGATAAATCCTGTCCACGGATATTTAAAGCTCCATTAAACGACGAATCCCCTTATCCAGCGATTATGAAAAAATTTAATAATCTAGATTTAGATGATTTGGTAGTGAATACTCTATACTCAAAACTAGAAGACTATTATTTCCCAGTCTACATGGTAAGGATATGATGAATTAAACAGTGAGTAAAAAAATGAATGAATGCATTAAGGGGGTTTAACTTCTACACCCTCAAGTGGGATCATGAAGAAGGGTATACACTATGCAGTGCACTATGGGTGGTGAAATTTTGCCCGGGCACCAATTGAAGTTCAGCGCTGCCATGAGGTCTTTTACGCACATGGGATCTCGTTTTTTGTCCCATTCGAACGACTGGATGCTGTTTCTTGTCAGGCTATAAAAGTAAAACCCGATAGTCAGTGCTCGTCATATATAAAGGTCGACATTCACGGTTTATAAAAGCCAGCAATTATACACTGTTTATAAAGGCCGACATACACTGTTTATACAGTATCAGAACACACGCTGTATAAAGTGCAGCACATACTGCTTGATTCCCTCGCCGATTTACAAAATTATATTCGCCGCTCCCGTTAAAGCGGCGCATTCGGTATATGCCGCAGCAGAACTTTTGCAGATGTCCGGTTAAATCAAGTGACCTCGCGGCTAATATTACCGAATTATTGTCATACAATATGCGCCGGTATGGACAAATCAAGCAGGGCCAATGTATAAGGGCCTGCGCACACTACGCTACAGATAACCAAATACTAACATTTGAATTGAGAGATATCGAAATCCCGAGTTATATCTTTTATTGGATGTATATTTATCAAACAACAACCAGTAATGTCTTAATAATGATATTGGAAGTGTGGGTGGTCTAATGATCTAACGCGTGCGCTTTAGATGATGAGGTTTGACATTAACTTGTACGTAACAAGGAGTAGCGTCGCCCGTTCAACTTCGTGGTTTTTCGCCGGGTTCCCTGGTTTCATCCTACTACCAAATACCCCTACGCTCAAACGAATTATTGAAATAAAATTGAACCCTATATGTTGGTGCCGAAATGACCTAATTTGTGTCATTGGTTATTAAACTTCATTTCTCTCTCTATCTCTTAGTCTTTGACGTGTATGTTTTTTTCGTAGGAAAGAAGAATGGAGGATATAGTTACGCCACCTAGTAGCAGCACATGTTTAAATGACTATATTCCTGATCCAGATTTAATGCAATCATTCGCAGCAACCACATCTAGAACTGTTAAAGAAAATCAATTTCAGTCTGAAGAAACAATGAAACCTACAAAAGAACCGCGAGAAGAAAAATGGGCTTCGAGCCGAAAACAGGACGCATCCCAGTATATTTTAGACATGGCAATTCCCGTTCACGCGGAGTATGTCGGTACGAAGCATGAAGCACAAAATACTAAGCTTACTATTATTAGTAATAGTAGTTCATCAGATAGTGACGTAGAAATAATACCGCTACTTGGTAAGTTGTGTATTTTGGTAGCCCAAGCCGGCTTAATTATTAGTATTCATTATTCCGAAACAAACCCAAAGAGTAAGACGTTGGTTCGCTATCCTGGAGGTCATGTGTTCGATCCCGGTGGTGGTCGATAATGTTCATCGGGATTTTTCGGCGTGATTCCTCCTTTTCAGTTCTTCGCGGACAATAGATGGGTACAAAACGCCTGACACAATTTTGATTTTCCATATTTCCACGAAAATACTGCCTTTTGTTTAACAGTATAATAATGTTTGATTTGTTTAAGGGGAGGGGTGATGGCCGAATTGTTAGCACGTATGCGCTGTATTATAAGTTGTGTCATTATTGGCGTGGTTTTGATTCCCCGGCGGTTGTACATGGCAAGGAGTAGGGGGGCCTGTCCAGCCTCGTGGGTTTTCTACGGATCCTCTGGTTTCCACTCACTGCTAAAGACCCCTAAGCGCAAGCGAATTATTGAAATAAAAATTGAACTAGTTTGATTTCAGCTATTACCGGCGAACGGTCACCACAAATAATAACTGTAAATATACTTCATGATGCTAGCTACACATTTCAGACTTGCTAGTAACTAGGCAGCAGTGCCGCATTAAGACGCACGGGGCCCCACCCAGTCCCCAAAATAAGTTTTAAGTTTTGTAATAAATTAATTTAGTTAATATATTTTAGAATTTAGATAAATTCCTCCTATATACAGTATAAAGTTTTGAATTTACTTTTTGTATTCTAACTTTTTAAGGGTTATTTTATCGATGACGTCCTAACCCCACCCGCCACATTCGCTTTCATTAAATTAATATTGACTAATGATTTTTATACGCCCACATTTTCATGTGGACGTATTATGTCGTCGCCCCTGTCCGTCTGTCCGTCCGTCCGTCCGGACGTCCGTCCACAATTGTTTGTGGACTCTCTACAGGTCACAATTCTTGTCGGATTTTGACGAAACTTGAAATATAGGTTTATCCCCAAAAGATCTCGGCTGCTTTCGATATTGGCATGTATCGGATCAAAACTTCATGGATTATGGCCCCTGGTTGTACGAAAAATCACGTTTTTAGCTTGTGGACCCTATAGAGGTCACAATTTTGAACCGATTTTGATGAAACTTGACATGCATGTTTATAACCCAAAGATCTTGGTTCCTTTCGATATTTGCGCCTATCGGAACGTAATTTTCTGAATTATGGCGCCTGATTGTCAGAAAAATCCCCTATTTTAGCTCGTGGTATCTCTGGAGGTCACAATTATTATTCGATTTGAAAAACCGTTCGATTATATCACCGTTACACCCTAAGGAAGGTTGAGTTCAAATTTCAGAAAAATCGGACCAAAATTACCATACAAAATGGCCGCCGTTCGTACGCGAATACTGTTAAAAAATGGTATATCAAGGTTGTGGACCCTGTAGAGATCACAATTTTAATTCGATTTAAGATGAAACATGAAATGCATGGTTATAACCCAAAGATCTTGGTTCCTTTCGATATTTGCGCATATCGGATCGTAACTTTCTGAATTATGGCCCCTGATTATACGCAAAATCGCCTTTGTTTAGCTTGTGGTCCCTCTGGAGGTCACAATTATTATCTGATTAAAAAAATCGTTTGATTATATCACCGTTACGCCCTAAGGAAGGTTGAGTTCGAATTTCGGAAAAATTGGACCAAAATTGCCATACAAAATGGCCGCCATTCGTACGCGAATACCGTTAAAAAATGGTATATCAAGGTTGTGGACCCAGTAGAGGTCACGATTTTGATGAAACTTGAAATGCATGGTTAATAACCCAAAGATCTTGGTTCCTTTCGATATTTGCGCATATCGGATTGTAACTTCCTGAATTATGGCCCCTGATTATATGCAAAATCGTCTTTGTTTAGCTTGTGGTCCCTCTGGAGGTCACAATTATTATCCGATTTAAAAAATCGTTTGATTATATCACCGTTACACCCTAAGGAAGGTTGATTTCGAATTAAGGTAAAATTCGGAACAAAATTGCCATACAAAATGGCCGCCGCGTGTACGCGAATACTGTTATAAAATGGTATATCAAGGTTGTGGACCCAGTATAGGTCACAATTTTGATTCAATTTTGATGAAACTTGAAATGCATGGTTATAACCCAAAGATCTTGGTTCCTTTCGTTATTTGCACATATCAGATCATAACTTCATGAATTATAGCCCCTGATTGTCCGAAAAATCACCTATGGTCCCTCTGGAGGTCACGATTATTATCCGATTTAAAAAAACGCTTGACTCTATCACCGTTACACCATACGGAAGGTTGAGTTTGAATTTCAAGGAAATCGGACCATAATTGCCAGATAAAATGGCCGCCGTTTGTACGCGAATACTGTTATAAAATGGTATATCAAGGTTGTGGACCCAGTATAGGTCACAATTTTAATTCGATTTTGTTGAAAGTTGAAATGCATGTTTATAACCTAAAGATCTTGATTCTTTTCGATATTTGCGCATATCAAATTGTAATTTAATGAATTATAGCCTTTGATTGTAGGAAATGTCACTTTCGGTTTTGCTTCTTCTCTATCCATGTCTCGAAAATGTGGGCGTATCCTGCCTGGCAGTGCCAGCTTACTATCTTTATAATTATTACAGATCCCGATTCAATGCGATTGTCTAGTGATATAACTTATGATAATACAGTACCTGTAATTAGAAAACATAACTGGCAAGATGTCGATGATACTGGTGATGATGACGATGATGAGAACGACAAGAATTGTAGTCGACATGGTAAGTACACGATATTTTGTACAAGAAATAAGAGGGTAAAAATTTTGCCCCGGCAGTTGTGTTAAGGCCTACTCTTATTTTTAATTCCAACTATGAAGGGTTCTTTTACATGTGTGGCAATGTGTACTGTACACAGGACCTCGGGTTTTCGTCCAGTCAAAATGACTAGACATTGTTCTTGTGCATTGGAAGAGTTTACATTAAAAGTCTTTTGAAAAAATTGAGAACTATCTGTTTGGGTGATGTCAAAGCAACTATTTACATAATTTTAGGACATAAATACCCCTCACAGTATACTGTACATATATTTTGTTTCAGTGCGGAAAAGTCCTGATTTGGTAGTTAGTAATATGAAAAATGTCGATGTGTCTGCTATCAAAAGTTATACTAAAAAAGGAAAAGAAGAAATGGATCTTACAATAGGTAAAATCTTTCACACATGAGAAAAATAAATGTGTATTTATGAATAAGGCATCAAATTATAATCTCGTCAGTGAGTGAAATGAATGAATGAATGGAATGGGGTTTAACGTCCGACGCTTCTGCACCTAATCTGGGTTAATTGAAGACGGGCATAATATGCCATACAGTGTGCTATGAGGGAAATTTTGCCCGAGCAGCAACTGAATTCCAACTGCCAATGGATCTTTTACGTACACGCCAACGTGTACATGGGACCTCGTTTTTTCATCCCATCTGAGGGAATAGGCAGATGTCCTTGTCAGGGGAAATCACGCCTAAAAATCGAGATGAACTTTCTCGGCAAATGCAGGGGTCGAACACCCGACCTCCATGCTAGCGAGCCAGCAGCACCTTACTCACTTAGCCACGTGATCCCCCGTAATATCTGATAAATAATAGGCAACATTAGATTAAACATCTACAAAAACATTTTGTATACAAGATGGATGTAAAGAAGAACAATGTCGAATTTTAAAAAATGCCTGACACAGTCCTCGCCGGAATGTTTAAAACCTTGGCGGCATTGTTTATTTGGACAAAAGAAAAACGCTGTCGAAATTACGAATTATTCTGGGTCGCAAATCAAGGATTTATGCCCCCGGTAGCCTTCAAAGTAATTTGAATGCAATGCACCAACTTCTGAAACAATTGTTCACATTCGTCTGTAAATAGACGAACTGGGAAGAAAAATTTGTGAATTTGATTTTAGGCAACCAGATATAACACAAGTTTTAGTGGTAAGGGTTTTAGAATTGTTTATATCTCAGCTCTGGAGTAAATCGAAATTTCAAATAGTAGGCCCTGTATAATTGACAATGGGAAACATGGTTCGAAAACCCAAATCCGCTTTCTCAGCCAAGATTGGTTGGTTAACAATGGCTCCAAATTGTCTTCATGGTAATAAATTACGACGTTGTGTCTTTTTAGGAATGATAATAAAACAGAAGAAACCAGCCAATGATAAAGGTATGGCGTATGGTTGGTACAAAGAGAAGAGAATGGGCGTGAAGAAATATGGTTTCTATCCTGCTGATCATGTTATTTTTATTCAAAAGTCTTCCTGGGATTAAACGAAACTCGAGAATACGAACCTATCAAAAATCAACTCAAGAATACGAAAATATCGAAAAACGAGCCCAAGAATACGAAAATCGAACCCAAGAATACGAAAATATCGAAATCAAAAGTTATGTAGTTCCAGAAAAGAATAACATTATTTTAACACTCTTTATAAATGTACTAGTACGAACTCAAGAATACGAAAATATCGAAATCGAAAGTTATGTAATTAGAGAAAAGAGGGACATTATGTAAACCTTCTTTATAAACTTCACTGGTATCATTTTACTTCTGATGGAAACATTTAAATAACTTTTAAAAGACTATGTAGATATCAAAAAGTGAAAGTGACACGATGCCAATCCCAGAAAAGAAGAAATATTATATGGAATATTCATCTCATAAAGAAAGCAATTGTCGTTTTTCTTGTAATGGAGATTTAAAGAATAAAAAACTGTTTTTATTTACATTTTAAATGATACAAAATATTCTTCTTCATCAATTGTGAGATATTGAGCATACTTAATGGCGCAATTATGTTAGCTAATAAATTGTTATGTTACTAAAAGAAAGTCATTGTTTAATTCCATCGACACACGTAAACGTTTAGAGGAACGATTCAGAAAGGATATTTATAATTTATTATTTGTGTCTAGTCAATTATATACGTTTTACCATGTCTTTTGGAAGTTTTGGACGCTCTTTTTGGGAGTGACACTATATAAAAATTTCTCATAATTTAACGCCTTTTACGAATAATACCGAAATTACCAGAAAAACCTTTATGCAACTCTTTATTATGTATCTCAAAACTCTTTGTTTAGGTATTTTTGGTATCTCAAAACTTTTATTTAGATATTTAGGTATCTCAAAACTATTTATTTTAGGTTTCTCAGGTATCTCAAAACTATTTATTTTAGGTACCTCAAAACTATTTATTTAGGAATCTCAAAACTATTTCTTTAGGAATCTCAAAACTATTTCTGTAGGTATCGCAAAACTTGTTTATTTCGAAACTCTTTATTAAGGTATCTCGAAACTTTTTATTTTGGGTGTCTCGAAACTATTTTTATTTAGGTATATGTATCTCAAAAACTCTTTCTTACATTCATTATAAATATCTCAAACCCCCGTACTAATAATATATCGTAAAACTCTGTATTGATATATCTAAAAACTCTGTAAGCTTTCTCAAAACTCTGTATTAATGTGTTTCAAAAATCTGTATTAATATATTTTAAAACTCTTCATTGGTGTATCTTAAAACTCTTTATTGATGCATCTCAAAACTCTTTATAAAGGCATCTCAAACATAATTTGTTCAGGATCTCTTGGGTTTTGAAGAGTATCTGAATAGGATGAGGGTGTCGACGTTGCTTCCTGGCTTGGTTCAGGTTTCTGTAGCTGAAAGGTAACAGTGACGGGTGTAATAGACTTGATGCAGTAGTTGGCACAATCTTCAACTGTACGGAAATTATTCTTGTTTCCACCACAACCACCGTATGGAAATTCTTTACAGGTTTTATCCTCAACATCATAAAAAAACCTTGGCATCAAAGCTTTACACATTCCACGTATTGGCTTCAAGTTACACACTAAAATATAGGAATTACAAATTATATTTAAAACAACTCTATTACAAGGAGACACAATCGTCAATATCCTAAACCGAAAACAAATTGGGGACGGACAGGGCTCATTTCAAATAATAAATATTTTTGATGCGGCTGCGAGGTGAAAAATGTAACCACGAAATATTAACTAAGATAAAATCCAAATTTTAGTAATTTGATTGGATAATATTAGATTGATATTAGTGTTTAGTCAATCAAATTAGAATTATCTACTCAAATGTGGATTTTATCTTTAGTGATTAGTCAAGATTCCGTGAAACAGGGCCCTGCTGGTTTACTTGACAATATGTTTTTGTTTTTGTGATTCCAATCGCTAATTATTGCCTGCTTTTGTTCGGTCAGAAGTTAGCATCGATTTGGTCTTAGTTTGTCCAGGTGTGTAAAAATGTCAGTACAAGGACACCAACGTCCACGGGATTGAACTTAAATCGAGTTCTTGGAAACTCATGAGCATCGGCCGTGGAAATTGTAAAAAGACCCCCAAATTGTGAATATCGGCGCTTAAAAATTGTGAATTAAAGAACTAAATTTACAATAAGTAAATCCCTTTTCTAATCGGAGAATCGAAGGCAAATGCGATCTGAAAATCCATGAGATTCGATTTAAGGAATCTCTTGACTGGTAGTCTCTCAAAATAATATAAGATTCGATTTAACTTGACTGGTAGTCTCTCAAAATAATATGCATTACGTAAAAATTAAGCGCCAAATCTGCAAATTGCAGATCTTTCTTTTGGCCTCATATTTTATATACATTATTAATTAGACATTTATTCTTATGCCAATTTGAAGTTCAAAGTCATCTCCCTAGATTACCGGATGGTTGTGATTTTGAACGGATTGAAACACATCAGCCATTTAATAATTTAATTCAAAAATGGACAATCGAAAATTTCTTTATTATCGTACGCTATTCTTCAAACAGGCCTTACTTTGCTAAGATAAAGTTTTTTGACTGAAATTTTCAACAGATTCCCTTTTCAATATCTATTTGTAAACCATTATAGTACATAATGCATATTTAAATATAGGACACCTTATATATGAATATTGCTATACCTTTTTATGCGTTTGTTATAGGGAGAGATAGAGAAATGGGGTTTAACGTCCATTCCCCCCCCCCCCCCCGCGTTTTGTTTTAATCCTTACCTTCGTCTGGGTTATCTGAAATAGTCTCCACCGCTTTACATCCACATAGAATACCCAACAAGATTATTGCCCGCATTTTTAGTAAAGTTGTAGTTAAAACTGTATTTCGGTAACAATCCTTGAATATCTTTAACTGAAGTGACCAATTTGTTACTTCATTTCCCTCAAATATCAATAAATAATAGAAATAATATACAGAATCAATATTTACTTTACATTAAACATATGGAAATTTCCCATGGAAAATATCTTTATAGTTTCTATACTTATAACTACAGTAATATCAAAACCACCTAAGCAAATATTAAAAAAAAAGTATCTTATTATTAGTTTTTATACACTTATATACGGTACCCAGTAAACAGTACGTCACACGCCATTTTAACAAAACAAAAGAATTAACGATTATAGTCGAGTAATAATTAAAAGCAGTTTATAAACCAAACATGCATTACCATGATTATGCAAGAGCTAAATCCAGACCATAATCAACATAATTTATAGGATTAAGTTCCGATTTGCTGCTCAACTTTTATTCATGATTTAATAATGAAATGGATAATCGAGACTATGAGGATCGAGGGTAGGCCGATTTTTCACACCAACTTTTAAAAGTGATCAAGAGCTAAATCCAGACCATAATCAACATAATTTATAGGATTAAGTTCCGATTTGCTGCTCAACTTTAATTCATGATTTAATAATGAAATGGATAATCGAGACTATGAGGATCGAGGGTAGGCCGATTTTTCACACCAACTTTTAAAAGTGATCAATGCTTATTCCTTACAATTTAGAACATACTCTGATACACTGGTGTGTTATTTGTCATTCTTAGCACGGAGTTAGTTATGTTGTTTACAAATACATATTTAAATAACTGGGATGGTGACTTGGGTTTATCTTAAGACAAACACCTTTTACAGTAATTAGTAAACTGTGTTGAAATTTAATAGGAACAGGATGTGTTTTAATGCTTCACAATACATATAGACTTAATTGCAATTTTCATTTTTATGGTTAGTGTAGCCTACAAAACTACAATGCTATGCAATCTTCCACACCACAACTGACAAGTCGAAACCAGGTAAAAATAAATTGGAAGGTTCCAAACTCTGGCATAAAATTCAATAGATATTGTGCTTCACAAATCTAACCAATGCTTAAAATAAAATTGCCACGGATTCAATAACAATATTTGCTGCAAGAGCATGAACAACATTCACCAAAGTGATCATGGCATAGGCAATAACTGTAGCAGTATCAAAAATGCTGAAATTCAAGAATTCTTCATCTTCTTTACTACAATTCAGCTAGATGAAATAAACAGTTTTATGACTGAAGCTTCAAAAGATCTAAACTTGGTTCACATTGAGTAAGCTTTTCTGTCAAAATTCTATAAAGTGAACAAGAGCAATACCTTCAGCAGTCAATATCTAAAATTATTGGAATTCAATAACTTCTTTATTCTTATCTACTTGCAATTGACTTGATCAAGCAATTTAAAATGTAGAACAAAATGTATATGACTGTTGCAGGGAAATGACCCCTCCTAAATTCAAAGAGCAAATGCCATAGATACCAGCATAGGTCATGCATGCAGTCAGTAGCGGATTATCATTGAGGCTGGTGAGGCTGCAGCCTCAGGCCCAAAGATTTTGTAAAAAAATAATTACATAGGCCCACGCCGTTTTAAATAGGCCCCCCAGCAACTGCCACCTCAGGCCTTGGTGGAGCTTAAACAGCCACTGCATGCAGTTTGTGCTATGAGAGAATTTTTGCCCTGACAGTGGTGCTTCAGCCTACTCTTTCTTTAATTTCCAACTGTCAGGGGATCATTAACCTGCTCTCAATTCCAATGATATACATGGGACATTGGTTTCTATCCCATCCAAATAACTAGACACCTTTCCCTTATTAGGCTAATGTCCCTGCACCACTGACAAGGGTAAATCAGAAATGGCTAAGAAACAGGACAATTATAAAGATGAATAACAATATACTTATTTATTTACAGTAACAATAATAACAGGAGCTTGGGACTGATAACAATATATACACTTACATACATAATAATATAAAATATGTACATCTAATTGATAAATAAACAAAATTAAAAAATAACATAAAATAAATATCATACGCTAAATATAAATATAAAATACATGGCCTTTGAAATTTTAATTCAAATGGCTTTTTTAGTGCCATGTATTTAAATTCCTAAATATTACCGCAAATAGTTTTAAAGTAGAATTTAAGTTAAGCATGCAGCACTAAAACCTACACTTTTAATTTTCAGAGACATTGGAGATGCTTGATTCTCAGTCCAGAACATAGAATTGTAATCGAGTCATGTTTAATTCAGTCCTGTAACAGTTCTGTCCGTCCTGACCTCAGAGATGGTGCGAGTAGAAACTGGATTGTAGGTATTTTTGGGATTGAGAGGATTCAATTTGGAACATTCACTCAAGTACCCCCTAAAAATTTTTTACTCTACAAATTGGTAAAATTGTCTATTTATTGGTAATCACTATGTTATTATTACATTTATGAAATACGAAAATAGTTAGGTCACAGCTGTATTACACCAATGAGTAATGACATATATACCTGACCTTGCCATATATAAGTATGATGATCAACCATCCCCCCCTAATCTACTCTGACCATCCAAATATCTTAAAAAGCAGACACATGTTCACTTTATAGACTCACTTTATAATGCTCAATAATTTGCCTGCATGTAGGAGCCTTTAGCAATCCGATGAAACAGGAGGACCTAGAGTAAACCCTCAAGGTTAAACAGACGACCCTACTCCTTGTCATGTACAGGCAGGGAATCAGAACCATGGCACTTGACTCAATAACCTCGTACTAGATCTCCCCTATTTGTCTCTCGGCATATTATCATGTTATGGCAAGGTCTGTATACATGTAATCATAAAAAAGTGATCTGATATACAAAATGCATTTTGGCAGATTAGAAATTTAAGGCAATCGAACTTGATTAACACACAAAACAAATAAAAAACATTTATAATTTGAATGTTAATTAAAGCTGTTAATATAAAATAAGCTAGTTTAAATATACTACACATTTATACACACAAACTTATAACCTTTACTCATCCTGACTTCACAAAATACAAACATTATACAAACAAGAACTCTATAACAGTTTACGTTTTCAAGTATTAATTTGGACATAGAATTTAAAGAGTAGTTCAGCTGTTTATTATTTATCTAATATAAGTATAAATGAAATTTGAGTGTTATATCTCGCTTCATTTTCTAAAAATGGTATCATGCTTAAGACATGATATGCTTACTCTTTTTAAACATCTGATACCATTTCTCATGTGCTGTTTTACAGAACCATGCTATGTACAATTTGATATGTACCGGGTAGTCATTTGAACACAATAAAAATTTCTCTTATTAAGGAAGATACCGGGCTAAAAATTGTAAACTCTTTCTTTACGGAAAAAACAAGATGAATGTCATTAACTAAAGAATAACATTGTTGATTCTTTCACAGGTTATCAATGTTAATATAACACTAGATGACACTAGCCCTTTGTATATCATTAATGACTGGCAAATAATATTTTTTCTATTTAACATAATTTGACCAATAATGTAGTTATATTGGATATATTCATGTCTGACTGTATGTAGTTATATTGGACATATTCATATCTAACCTGATATAGCTATATTAGACATATTCATGTCTAACCATATATAGCTATATTAGACATACTCATATCTGACCACATTGGAGGCTTATTTCACACTAAGATTCTGTAGATTTTAAATATCTATATAAATAAACTATAACACATATTTATGGAAGAACAATTACTAATTGTGACATTTCGAAAAAAATTCCCTCAGCGATTTCAAGTAGGTACAGTAACAAATGTGTATATACAGACAAGCATTGGTGTTGTTGCTTGTCTATACATAAACTAGTGAGTGAGAGAGAGAAATGGGGTTTAACGTCCACTCAACACAAACTAGGTCACAAACATATGTTTTAACTTTATTACAATAATTCGCTTGCACGTAGGAGTCTTTATCAGTGGGAGGAAACCGGAGGACCCGGAGAAAACCCACCAGGTTGGAACATAAACTGGTAATTGTTCTTCTATAAGTATGTATTATAGTTTATTGCTCAAATGTAGTTACTACTGGTAAATGCCTCTAAAGGATTATCTATATAAATCTACACTGATTTTCGAAGAGAATATATAATACATGTACACTGTTTTAAATAGATCTGTGTATGGATATTTACAATAAATATTTACTTGTTTCATTTAATATAAACTGGCTGTATTGTTTGGTAAAGTGTTAAAGATGATTTTAGTTTATTTCTAAGATGGATGAATGAAATCTGTACCACTGTAATAACTATGTTGTAGTTATGCTTAAATTGCTAGTTACTTATATATCTATGGCACAACACTATGAATATTCATGAGTATAAATTATTCAAAACAACCAATCATCTTCCATTGTTACTGATGACATTTGATCTGTTAGCTGTTCAGTCACAGAGTTATCTGGGGAAAGAATTGAAAAAATTAACAAATCAAAAATAACAACAAAAAAATTATCTAAAAAAACAAAAACTGAGGCAACTTTCATCTCTGTTCAAAATGGCAAAGATGCAAGCATAGTTATCCTGGCATGAGTTAATAGTGTAGAATTTCCAAACTGATCACTCAAATTATGAGGAAACTGTAATAGTTGTAGAGAATTACTCCACTATATCCACACAAATATATTTGCAATGGGATCACGTGGCTAAGGGGGTAAGGCAGTGGGGAAGGCACTGGCTCGCTAGCCTGGAGGTTGAGTGTTCGATCCCTGCATTGGCAGAGAAAGTTTATCTCGATTTTCCATTGTGGTTCCCCCTTGTCAGTGATGCAGAATCGAAGGCCTGACAAAGACAGCTGTCTAGTCAATTGAATAGGACAAAAAATCAAGGTCCTGTGTAAACATTGGTGTGCACGTAAAATATCTCTAAGCAGTTGGAATTTGATATAAGAGTAGGCCATAGCGCCGCTGCCCAGGCAAATTTTTTTTCTCATGGCACACAGTTTGGCGTATGTTTGCCTTCCATTAGCCCAGGTTAGGTGCATAACAGTAGGACGTTAAATCCCATTTCATTTCATTTCGCAATGACTCATATAAACTCACTTAGCCTTAGAGGGATCTCCCCTTGTCAGATAAGAATAAATAAAGATAATAAGCTGTACCTTTAGGAAGTCTACTGGCATCTGTTAATGGTGTGACTGGATGTAAAAGACCAGGTAAAACATCTGTTGTCTTTTTACGTAGATTCTTTAAAAATGGATGACCCAGTAAAGCTGTAGCAGTTGGTCTATAGTAATAAATATATTCATCAAGTCAGTAAGTATACCCGGTAATAACTTGAAGTTTGTTAACTTTAGCCTTTAGAGTAGGGGGTTCTCAAACCTCTTTCCTTCAGTTTCTGACATTATTAAGTTCAAATAATAATAACAATAGCACTTAACAATGTTATTTCAATTATTTGCTTTTCAACTTCAAATTTTCATAAAAAATTATATGTTCAAGTTTAGGTTGCTAAAATTTACCCTATGGGTAGGCCTAATTTACTCCCAAGTTAAAAACCATTGCTCTAGAGCATCTTCGAGGAATTGTAGACAATGAACATACGGCTGTATAGACTAGAATAACAGAGATAAATGACTACATAAAATATTGGTATATGAAATGATCATCAAGTTTTACCTAAGGTTTGGATCCTTTTCTAAACATAAACCAACAAAATTATGAAAATGCTGTGAAAATGTCCGCTGGAAAATGGCAGTTTCAGCTTTTGTTTCCTCATTTACCGTCTCACCTGAAAACAAGATTAATGTTTTGTCTATAGCAACTTCACATATGAAATGATGATTTATCAAAATATATGTATGTGTTATTTTTAAGGTTAGTATCTATGTTGAAACTACTTTTCAATGTATTCAGGAATTTGTTGAAGAGGGTTTTTAAGTTTTAACCACAAATATAATCTCTAACATTCCGAATTCCTCATTTTGGGGAGAAATAAAAATAAAAATAAATATTATTATTATTATTATTATTGTTGTAGATCCTGTTTCGGAGTCAAACCAGCTAGCAACCCACACTTGTTATGCAATTGGACTTTATACCACAAGGTCAAGAAATTTGGTGAGTCATATTAAAATTTGATGAACCTACCATTAATATCATCTTCTACTATAAAATCAGCTACAGTTGTAGAATCAGCTAATATTGGTTTAGTACCATTTAACTTCTCTAATAACATCTAAAATATAAAACATAATCAATTTAACTCCTCTAATAACATATAATATATAAATATAATCAATTCAATTTCTCTAATAACATCTAAAATATAAAACATAATCAAGCTTTGAAATATTTTATCAGGTATGAAGGTTTGGGATAGAATTATAAAACCACAGAAAGCTGAATAAACATAAACAAAAGTAAAAAGACATTTATTAAATTTTTTACAATCTAGTTGAACAGAAGGAAAAAAACCTAACAAATTTCACCCATGCACACACATTGAAGATTGATGTTTAGAAATTCCAGCTATGTGAGATTGATCAATAGTTTGATGTCATAAGTATTCTGGGCAGTTGAAATTGATTTAAAACCCTCCTCATTGTCACATACAACCTGGGAATCGAAAACCACGCCATTTGACTCAATGATAATATGATACAACGTGCACACGCTAACCATTCATCCATCCACCAACCCCCCTGTTAGAATTACAATATTCAATAAACATAGTATTTTAGTGTGTTAACTATAATTCTTACCTGTGTAGCAGGCATATCCGAGAAAGGTGTTTGACCATTACCTAATTCACATGCTGTAATACCTATACTATATATATCAGACTTTGTATCATAACCTGCTAAATTCTGTAATAAAACATACTAAAATAAGATACATAGAACAAATTTTTAAAAATGTATTAGTAATTAGATATAAACTTTCACCCACAGAAATGTTTTTGCTACAATCTTTCTTTTTTTGACTATACACTAGTATTTGACTCAGATAGGTAGAGCTCTAAACTGGAAGTAGAACAAATCCAAAACTGGTAGCGATAGTGCAAAACCACCAGACCTATGTCACTCCCCAGCTCGAGTTGCCTGCATATCCAAGATTTCAGCCTCTGGGCAGCCCCAATGTAGCCACCAACACCAAATAAACAGACAGACAAACAAGAAATAAAATATAGATTGAGGGTAGGTGGAACACCTCCAGCTTAACTATATATAACAGTATTTTTTTTGCTAATGTTACATAGATATTGAATAAAAACCATCATTACATATAATTCTTGAGCGACATTTAGCCATTAGAAACATAACAAAACTAAACACCGTTATATTGGAAAACAATCACTGGTTTATTATACATAAGCATGATATTTCGATAAGTATCCTTGTATCATTATCAAACTTTTGTTAATATTTATATATACATACCTGTTTTAAAATTTCGGGACTAAACCATTGAAGACATTGAATAGCATTATCTGGGTAAGAATGAACAGTTTTGTATCTTTTTCCACCTTGTATCATAGAATAACAATACTGTAAACCTGATAAACATACTTTACCATTCGCTCCTATTAATATATGGGCAGCTTTTACAGACCTGAAATTAAAGATAAAACATTCAAATTAAAGGGACAATCCCGAATTAAACAGGGGCTCAAAAATAAAAGTCTGAGAGTGTATGAAAATAAAATGCCAAAATATATGGGAATGGTGTATTTACCTTGTCTCAAAATGTCAACTCAAAATATTGAGTCGTTTGGACATGAACGCCATGACTGCTTATCCGGACACGTAACCCTTTTAAGATTTCGGGTCAATTGTTTCGTTGGGTGACCTTATAACCGATTACGGTTCCTTGAGAGGGTTATGCAGTGAATAACCCATGTGCCATACTTGATAGAGAAAGGCAAATTTCAACTACACATTATTTTTTTATAAAAAAATGTTTGGTTTAATCCAGATACCAAAAATACACCTTGGGGCACAGGTCTCAAATTCCAGATGAAGACTGATGGATTTAAGTCGTTTGAAAACGTATCATAAATACTGAAGTAGTTGCTCGGCCCTTGAATCGAATATTTTAAGGGATTTTAACACAAAATTAAGCAGTTTTATTCCCAAAACAAGTACCGGGATTATCCCTTTAAAATCAGGTTAAAAATTGAACTGTGGTCGTTTAAGAGATTTATAATACATAGTCTTTCAAACAGATGGGGAGCCACAGTGGTTAAATGAAAAAGACTCTGGCTCGCTAGCCTAGAGGGCGCAGGTTTGCTCCGAGTGGTGGCCGAAAAAGGTCATGGTTTCTCCTTGTTAATTGTGCAGAAAGGAGGGCCTGACGAGTACAGTAGTTTAGACTTTCGAATGGGGCATACATGTTGGCATATTTAGAGCATATGGAGGAAGTCATTTAAGCCTAAAATGCAAGGTTTGCATGGAAATGTTGTGAACTGTGATGTATTTATATGGATATCAAAAATTCCAGTCAGTCAAGTATTTGTAGCTTATGTTTTTTCGTGAATAGAGTGCCTGATACATACCTATGTATTATTCCTCTATTATGAAGATATTCTAGAGCTTGTAAAATATCTCTAAGTATATAAGCTATTGTTTGTTCTGATAAACCAGTTGAAAAATAAGCATGAATCAAATCTCTACACGAACCTGAAATATTTAATACAGTCATTGCAAATAGGTAAACATTAAACAAAATATCAGTTTCAAACAAAAATATAAAACAACCTGGAATTAAAAAGGCCCAATAAAAGACCAATGTCACTCACCTTAATCACTAAATGGCACTCATTAAATACTTACACATTTATAAATTTATTGAACTTAGTCAAGGTATTGATGTAATATATAGAGAGAGAGAAACTGGGTTTAACGTCCACTCGACACAAACTAGGTCATTTCAGGACTAACATATGATTTAATTTTATTTTAATAATTCGCTTGCGTGTAGCGGTCTTTAGTATTGGGGTGAAACAGGAGGACGCAAGCGAATTATTAAAATAAGATTAACAGGACCCAGAGAAAACCCACAAGCTTTGACAGGCCATCCTACTCCTTGTCACATACAACCGAGGATTCGAAACCACAGCAGTTGACTCAATGACTGGCTTTATTAAACAGCGCGCAAGTGCTAACCATTCGACCCCCCCCCCCTTATTTTATTGAACTTAATGAAAGTATTGATGTTATGTAAGTAAACAGTAAGTTTAATTTCATCAATTAGAATCAAAGTTATCATTGTTCAAAAGCATTGATAAATCAAATTGCTTATTAGCTTTAGTGGAAAACGCTCATCAGTTGAGACATCCATCTAATGAATATATCTACAGTTTCAACACTGTATTAAAGTTATTGTGTTCCAAAAGGTGGGATACACGACACCTGAACAAACACATTTTAACATTTTCTTAGAAAGGCCTTGGCACAGTTGCATAGCTTACAAGTAAATAAACTAATCCCCCCCACCTTAAAGTATGGAACTAATTGTTGAAAGCAAAAAGAGATCAATATCAGTTCTATGTTTGAAATACTTGTATAAATTTCACAGAATAAAAGTTCAAAAATATTCTTTACGAGTATATATTATCCATCACAATCAATACTGTAAGACTTACCAAAAGCCATTAAAGGCATGACAGTCCATAATTCCTGACAGTACATAAAATTACAGTAGTGAGGTATTATCTTACTATGATGTAACGTCTGACAAAGAACTATTTCATTCTGAAAAATATAAAGAAATACAGAAAGTTCTTAAAGGGACAATAACACTCTGGCTGGCTTGACAGGTCGAGAAAAAAAAAATCTAGTCTTATTCTAACTACTAGATGTTTAAGTGTCCTACCTGTTGTGTAAATTATCCATTACATCCTATTTTACTTGTCCAGAGGGTTCAAAAATATTTTTTAAATCCAAGTTACATTTGAAAGTGTTTACGTAAGGCCTTTCATTATCGTACAGTTGAACATTGTAAAATAGTACAATTTGTTGATCAAAATAAAGTTTGGGACATATTATTCAGTTACAACAAGAGTGGTATTGGGGCTTTAACAAACAATACATGTTAAATTTGTCAAAGTAACAAATTAAACTAAACACAAATCTTTAATGTAAGGTTTAAAGTCGTTAGAGAGAGAAATGTGGTTTTATATCCACTCAACACAAACTAGGTTATTTTGGAACTAACATGGTTTAATTTTATTTCAATAAATCGTTGCATGAGAGGTCTTTAGCAGTGGGAGGAAACAGGAGGACCACGAGGCTGGACAGGCGTCCCTACACCTTGTCACGTACAATTCAAAATCATGCCAGTTGACTCAATGACAGGATTTATTATACAGAGCAAACATGCTAACCATTTGGCCATCCACCCCCCCCACCTCGCTTAAAGTCGTAATAAAGAATCTGAATACACTAACCTGAAGTGTGTTATAATCTAAACCTGGTGTTTCTAAACAAATTCTTTTAATAGCGACTAGCTGACCAGATGTTAAATGTTTAGCTAGATTTATATTAGCTGCTTCATTATGACCTTTACCTGTAATAAAAATAGGATGTCAATCATTGTTAAACATTTAAAAATAATCCCTTTCTTTTAAAAACACGTAAAAAAATGAAACAAAATGTATGTCAGATTTAGCAAAAATACCAGCAAAATAAATGAGAATTTTAAAATCTGCTGATCATAAATGCTGTGAGTGTTGAATCTCAAAAAGCAATATCAGTTATAAAATGGTTAAACATTTATTTATTTCACAACTTTTGTAGACTCTAACTTATAAATGTTGGATAAAATCTTTTGATGGGCCTCTTTTTTTATTTGACTGAATCAAAGCATGGTGAATATCTACTGTTTACATTTTAGTTTTGTAATGTAATGTTCCATATCCAATTTGAGAAGATTTTAGTTTTGTAATGTAATGTTCCATATCCAATTTGAGTAGATTTTAGTTTTGATAAAGCAATGAAAATGAAAACTCTAATAGAGTAAAAATCAAGATCAGCAACTTCATTACAATTTTGTAAAAAAAACCCCGACAAACCTATAGTTGTATAGAGTTCATAACACGCTGCTGCAGGTTCAAATTCCAGACCGGCTATTGAATTACTTTCTGATGAGGACATTCCATCTGTCTTTACTGGTGTCTCTGCCCTATCATTAGGCTAAACAAAATATATAATAATATATATATGTTATGTTACTGATCAATATATACTAGATTATGAGCATCATAAATACTGTTATAAATAGAACTTATAATGAGAAACATGATAAATGTTATAAAATATGCCTTCAGGTAACAGATTCTATTTAGTATAAAAAGTAAAGACAGATCTGTATGATCCCAAAAAACAAACAAGCGTGCATTGAACAAAATCAACAAACTTTAAAGCAACTCAATGCAGAGCAAATTTACTAAAAAAGCCCCAAAGGAATGTACTATACAAGAAGTGTAAATCTTACAGGTACTTGAATATAACATGCACATTTGATCAAGCAGTATTTATGTTTAAAGAGATATTGCATACTTAATATTAAATTAATATTATCATTTACATTATTACATAATAAACTACAGGTTCAAGAACAATTCATAAAGGTAAAGTTCAGTCATTGCAGATTCTTTATATTTTATTTATTATTGAGTAATAAAATAGTTTCCGCAATGCAGGACCCGAGGTATAAATCATTTTGGCTTTTTTAATTAACAAATTAACATGTCACCTGTGATCTTACAATGTTAACTCTGTTAGTCACTGTTTATATATAAACCTATGTATGTGCTTCTTATTCTCTGTAACCCTGGCTGTAGCCGAGTACAGCATGGAAGTAGTTGTATAATGAAGACTATTATTGGTTTGCTTGTTACCTGTTTATAACATCACAAACAGTGTACTAATTTGAACTTGGGGTTGAGTATGGTACTATTCCAAATATAGATTATGAGTATAAATATAGAGAATCTGCTGTCATATTTGTTACTGAATTAATCAATTGTTTTTGTATGGCCAATCTCTGGGATTCTAAACTTGAGACACATTCAGCATTTAGATAACAATATCTCTTTAAGGTAGAGTAAATAATATGACACATGAAGGCATGAGTATATCCATGTACATTGTACAACCATACCTGTATATGCATTTCAATCCAATAAAAAAACACACTTGATAGATCAATATTAAAACATGTGCTTGAAAATAACATTGACACATACCTACATTTTACTACAATAATCATTGTCTTAATATTCCCAGTTAAAGCTGAGTTTAGTTACAGAATAGTCTTTCATATTGCATAAAAAATTTACCCATAAACAGGAGAGACTACTTGATATTTAATTAATAATTATATGAAGTCATGTGATAGACAGGAAAGAGAAGATGTTAGAACTACACAGGAAGATTATTTAGTAGATTAACAGGGTAAACTACGATATATATTAGAGATACATTATGGCAGATTAGAAAAAGAGCTGACAGTTTTTGCTAACTAATAGTTGAAATTTCCATTTTTGGCTACAATGAGCGTTAGCAGCATATAGGAATAATCCAGTCGATATCTAAGGCTTGCCTTGACATCCAGAGTTTTGGATAATTTAATTAATAATTAATGTCTAATTAATAATTTAGATAGGATTTCAGGCTTAAAGAAAGACCTGCAATAGGCAAAATTAGCTCTTGAGTAATGCATGTTTAAGTCATGCAGGATACAGGAGATTGTATTAGAACGACATAAGAATATTATTTCATATGTAAAGGTACACTATATATTAAACATACATTATGCAAGAGCTACTTAAATTATTTATCTAAATTATTAATAAGACATTAATCAACTCTTGATGTCATCGCTAGCCTGCAATGGATAATCAAGACTATTTTTTATCGTAATTCATACTGACTTTAGTAATGATGATTGAGGCTAGGCCGAATATTAAACCGCTAAGTTCTCAGTTCAGAATGGATCAATTGGACTTCAATTTTCAGCAACTTTCCTTTACATTATCTAGTTTTTAACTTTCATTTATAGCGAGAACTGCCAGCTCCTAATCTAATCTCACATAATGTAAGTTTAAGTCATGTGATAAGTGGTATATGAAATAAGAAGGTTAATATTTGTACAGAGCAAAGTTTATATTAGATCAGAAAAAGAGCAGAAGGATAACAAGAATCTGTAACTAAACTAAAATGCTATCAAGATTATATTTTTTACATATAATTAACTACAATACAATATTAAAATAATCACTGGTATCAAATAAAGAATTAAAAATGAGACGTAAAATGTTATCAACTTTAAAATAATGCACAAAAAAGTTCGCATCGATATGATATTTCCATGCTTTAATAAAATGAAATATGTGTGAAGGAATTTTATTTGAAATGTTTGATGAACTGGCAGGACTAGAAACTCTCCACGCTTGTTCTTATTCAAACCAGTGATGGGATTTCAAATTTTTTCTTGTCAGACATTTTTACCCAAAATAAAGGGACATAACTTTCTTGATCAACAACGGGATTGAGCCACAGACCTTCTGATTAGTAACAAAGCGCTTTGCTCAGTGAGACATTTGGAAAGATCAGCCAAAGATTTATACCTTGGTGGTAGTGAAAAGGCACTTGTTAGGCATATACTGTAAAACTGTACTTCCAGAAAATGGAAACCTTGGGTTTTTTTTTGTGTGTTTGTTTGCATGTATGTGTGTTCACTATATGGTTGAACTATTTGTTTACAAGAAATTCTATGGAGTAGCTTATTAAGTATTTGGTGCGGTATTTAAGTATGAAATTGTCCATGATTATTGACAAATTTGTCTGCCATGCAACCATGGCAGGATATTTGAGAGAGAAAACTCCATTTTGTATTATGGGTAGTGGGGGTTATCCACCTTCAACAAGATGTTTTACATCAGTCATTTTGGAACCATTGGACCAGCACTTTATCTAAATCTTACATAATGTATCTTTAATGATTATTGCATTATTATGGATATTGCAACTTTGGGTGACACAAGCGACAGATAACACAGCTAGTTAACACAGAAAGAGAGAAATGGGGTTGAACTTCCACTCGACACAAACCAGACGATTTTGGGACTAACATATGGTTCAAGTTTATTTCAACAATTCGCTTGTGCATCAGGATTTTAGCAGTGGGAGGAAACTTGAGGATTTGGAGAAGTTGGACAGGCGACCCTACTCATTGTCACGCACAATTGCGAATTGTAACCACGCCAGCAGGACTCAATGACAGATCTTATGATAGAGCGTGCATACTAACCAGTCGGCCATCCAACTCCCCAACTGATTAATAACTACTGGCCTAAATATATAATATTATGCGACTTAAGGTCATAACCGTTAAAGTTTAGTTGTAAACTGATAAGAATCAATCTTATTACTTCTTTAACAAATGTTTTTATAGTACATTATTTACTGATGGAATTGACAATTAATGATTACTGTGTTATTATTACGGATGTCACAACGCTGGGTAACGCAGCTAGGTTAAAGTTCACACATGTAAGTGACAAACATCCGGGTAATACAACTGCACACAACAGAGTAACAGGGTAAATTTGATATAAATGGGATAAATATGTATGATTATATATAAAAACAAAATATAGATATGAATATGAGCATAGTATTTTAAGCTGATAAAGTTCAAGCTTCATGCACATGCAAAATCTCCCTTACCAGTGCAGTGTAAGTACTGCGGTCATAGGGTCTCGGACCATCTGACTCGGATACTCGCCCTTTCGAGCACCCACAGTGCTAAGAATAAAACAAAAGAAAGAGTGACCTCCTCAATAACGAACCCAAAGTATAAATAAACAAAATATAAGTAGTGAACTCTAAAGATGATAGAAGCAATAAATTTATTAAAAAGTGAGCAAGAGAAATGGGGTTTTATGTCCACTCGCCACAAACTAGGTCATGGTTAAATTTTATTTCAATAGTTTGTTTGCCCGTAGGGGTCTTTGGCGGTGGAAGGAAAGCAGAGGACCCAGAGAAAACCGATGAGGTTAGGGGTAGGTGACCCTACACCTTGTCACGCACAATAATAGTTGGATCAAAACCATGCCACCTGACTGAATAACCCCACATTCTGATTAAAACACAGATACTATTTCATTTCGTTTTTTTCTAGTTCAAAATTCGTTTTACTTGTCTTTACAACAACTAGGATCTGGCTAAGACGATGGCTCGTTAACCTGGAGGTCAGGTGTTCGATCCCTGCATTAGCTATGAAAGTTCATCCTGATTTTCCGACGTGGTTTCCCCTTGTCAGTGATGCTGGACTGAGGTCCTGACAAGGACAGCTGTCTAGTCATTTGGATGGTATGAAAAACCAAGGTCCTGTGTACACATTTACATGCACGTAAAAGATCCCTTGGCAGTTGGAATTTGATATAAGAGTAGGCCGAAGTGTCGCTGCCCGGGGCAAAATATCCTTCATAGCCCACTGTATGGCGTATGCCCGTCTTCCATAGCCCAGGTAAACAGCTAAAAAGTAGGACGTTATACCCCATTTCATTTCATTTCAGAAACGTCAACACCGATGGATTAATCAATGTCTGATGTCACAGGTTCAAAAGCCACTCGTATGACCCCTGACGTGGCCTCCCAGAACAACTGGTCAGATCTTAATCCTATGTAGTGTAGACCATGGAATGTATAAAAAACGAAACGAAATATAGATCTATATTTTAATCAAAATGCCCAACCCCACTAACTTCATTAAAGTTTTAGAATAAATGTGTACTACCTGCCTCAGAAATAAGACAATGTTAAATAGTCATACGTTTTATTTCGATTAAAAAAAATGTAAATGAGTTCCCATCACGCTTTCAATCAGCAATCTCCCCTGTTAGTATTTTATATGAAGTTTAAAAGTTAAGAAAAGTAATAAGTTTGAAATAAATATGGGGAGGAAAAGAAAGGATTACCAGTATGTGTCCAAAAATGGGATTTACAAGGGATCCAAAAAGGGAAACCATCGCACCCATTGCATTAATAAAACTACATCTATATAATAGATAGACTCATGATGCATTTTAATACTTGGTCACTCTATATTTATATTATCACTCAACACATTCTATTACATGTTTTTCTAGATACATGTATTGGTATCAATTCTGTTTTCAATAGTTATAATATCTAGATATTGATATCAATTTTATTACTATAGCTAGAACGTTTCCATAGTTATCATAACTAGATATTGATATTAATTTTATTACTATAGCTAGAATGTTTCCATACATGTAGTTATAATCTAGATTTGATATCAATTCTGTAACTATGATATCAATTTTATTACTATAGGTAGAACGTTTCCATAGTTATAATAATACTTTCATGCACTATTGTTGCATGGAAATACTTATTAATAAATTATTATACATATAATGGTTTACCTCAAGTATCCACATTTTGAGTCATAATTATAAGAGAGTGAATTTAATGCCACTCCCCAATTACCAAGTGTAGGAAATGAAAAAGACATACCTTGTATTGTATTGTACATTGTTAATTGTATTTAAATGTATAAATTTGATTTTGTTTTAAAAGAAAAAAAGGTTTCAGTTTCTGATTTTTTGTCCTTGATGAATGCTGATCCCCCCCCCCCCCTAATAACATAATATTTTGTGTATTTATACTAGGGCTTTCATTTAATAATTTTGCCAGGCAGGTGGTAGATGTTTGAGGTATTTTGTTTACAAGATATGTTTTTCCAAAGAATAATCTTCTTTTCTTCTAGGATTATTTTTATTTTTGATATGATTTTATACATAAAACTATAAATTTTGACTGTAATTATTGTGTTTTAAAAATGTAAATTACTGTCAGGGAAGACTGGTATAGATGAATAATATAAGAATAATAGTTCAATGGCTATTTTCCTATTTGATTAAACTACATTATGTATAGTGTTTTGTCTATTAGTATTACCATCATTTTATTAGTAAATTCAAAGGCCCCAGTATTAAAGGGACAATAACACTCTTGCTGGCTTGACAGGCCCAGAAAAAAAAATAGCCTTATTCTAACTACTAGATGTTTAAGTGTCCTACCTGTTGTGTAAATTATCCATTACATCCTATTTTACTTGTCCAGAGGGTTAAAAAATATGTTTAAATCAAAGTTGCATTTGAAAGTGTTTACGTAAAGCTTTTCAAACTATGTAGTTGAATTTTTCCAATTTTTAAAATTAGATGTGTAAAGATGAAATTTGTATCATTTATTAATTGGAATATTGTAAAATAGAACAATTTGTTGACCAGAATAAAGATTAGGACATATTATTCAGTTACAACAAGAGTGGTATTGGGGCTTTAACTATTGCAGTATGGCCTGTGGTAACTACTACGGTACATGTAACAATCCAAATTTGATCAAATCAATAAAATTTTGTACACAAGAAATGAAATTAAAGGAAACTTTAGCAAAGATCAGTGATGTCTAACCTAATCATAAAAATGAACATGTTTAGACATTAAAGTATCATTCACTATAATGTTTGGAAAGTGAAGTATTATTCAATTAAATTTGCAATATGATAATAAATTACAGATAATATGTTAGGTAAAGTGTAAAGATCAGGCCGCAAGTTCACAAAGCATTCTCAGACTTAAGATGAGAATTTGTTCAAATTTCAATCACTGTTTTTAAGAAATATCTTTGATCCAGAAACACAAACTTTGTACATAGTTTCTTAGTGATGTATTTTATACATTAAAAGAACAAAAGTTTTATAATGGGATATATTTTAGTTGAGTAAATTCTTAACTTTATGTCTGAGAATGCTTTGTGAACTCAGGGCCCGGTTTCTTTACAACAAAAAAGTTTGTATTTTATTTGAAACTTACCAAGAAAGACATTAGTTTATTCCTTGTGTTGTAGAACAGTATTTGATATGGTTACATCTATCTTCTATCTGAAACGTATAATGGGACTACACTATTTTATCAAAAACCTCTAATCCTTTTAAAGAGGGATCATCATCCATAAGAAAATGTATAAATATTATGAACCATAATATCATCGTGTTCAAAATAACACTAACATGTATCATAAATCCAAATATTGACCAGCTAGGAACCAACATATATGATGAAAGAGAGAGAGGGTTTAACGTTCACTCAACACACTCTGTCATTTCGGGACTAACATAGTTTAATTTTATTTCAATAATTCGCTTGCGCTTAGGGGTCTTTAGCAGTGGGAGGAAACCACAGGACCCAGAGAAAACCCATGAGGGTGGACAGGTGACCCTATTCCTTGTCACGTATAACCGGGGATTCCAAACCATGCCAGTTGACTCAATGACTGGCTTTATGATACAGCGCGCGTTAATCATTTTGCCATCCACCCCCCCCCCCAAATTATGAGAGCGAACATTTACTTCCTTGAATAGCACTAAAACGAGTACAACTAGTAAATTTAATTTAATATAAAAACATATTTTTCTCAGCAGGGCACCGACAGTGACAGATTTGTCCAACATTCTGCACACAATCTAATTGTAGACAAATCAATTCAAATTGAATAAAATGTGTGTATGTTTGTCTATATAATGCTTCGTTGCCGCGATCCACTCTGACATACGTGTGGTATCAAATTAACCAGCATGTGCGGGGATCCTGTGAATGTTTAAGGCCATGTTTTATGAAGATCAAGATCATTCATTAGTTTAACACAGCCAAAAATCTGTATTATTCATGATCTGTTTGTATGTAGTTGCTAAATAATAATATAATATGTATTATGTTTATCATGCTTTTATTATCACACTGCCTTGTCTAAATTGTTTATCTAAGTCTTATCTACACTTATTGTGTGCACATAAGTTAAAAACAGGCAAAATGATAGGAATATCTTATTTTGGCAAAATTGTCAAAAACAGTTCAGGAGTGTCTAAACAACCGGATTCAGTTCCTGATGAAAATTTACTACGAAACCAAATAAAGGCCAAATTTTATCACATGGTTATTAGCCGGTCTTTTCCAATATGGCAGCCTCTACAGGCATACTTGTTAGTGTTGAATTTACGACTCTAAATTCACTTTTAGAGGTGATGAAACAATTTGAATTTAAGAATAAAGTGACATTTTGGCGAAAAGATACGCGGACATTAGAAAAAGCAAGAAAGCGAGGGTTAGGGTTAGAACTGAACCTATCTAATAGAATAACCATGTGATGAAATTGGCCAATTAGAGACGATATCCGGTTTCGTAGTACATTTTCGTAAGGAACCGAATCCAGTCGTTTAGACACTGCCAAACACTGATAATGACAGTTTACCTCTCAATCCCATCACCAGATAGGTGGGTGCAGTGTAAACAGACACAACCCAACTTAGACACTTGGCTTTCAGTTTTCATTTTTGTTATTTTTTCTTGCAAGGGAACGCAACTCTTGGGCCTTGGGGTTACACACTTTTCTCTTGATTTTGATTCAATCAATGATATGATGTTAATAATATTGGCTTGAAAATGATAGTTGATAGCATAGGTACGTTGTCAATATTTACTGTTTTAATAAACAAAACACATCTATTTAATTCAAACATTAAAGATATAGGAAAATAAAATGTTTACAAAGATGTCAAACTAAAAAATGCATTAATTAATGGCTGCAATTGTTCACTAAAAAGATATTTTCACAAATGTTTACCTTTTTACAAGCAAACTGTGTTCAGTAATATACCTTCCTTCTACAGAAAAGAGCAGGTAAAGAGCAGACAAAAAAATTATCTCCCTTGATCTTGTAAAATGAACCTTGTATGGCTTTGACTCCCATAATATCAGATATAGAAATATACGCACATGACTTATTATACTACTAGAATTGGAACATGAAGTGATTAAGAAATATAACATAGTCACAGAAAATAATAATGTCTTCAAGTAGATCTGCTTTTGCTTGGTATTACTATATAATATGTAGCCTAGTCTAGATTTAATCACATAATAATGTATTGTCAAATCAAAGGCTAATGCATCATATATATAAGCCGATATATATATATTTTTTTTGATGATGTGACTCTTCGCTATAGTTAACTCTTGTCCTCTTGAAATTTATGCCCTTTGATTTTGTTTTTATTTTATTCACCCTATTCTTTGTATTAATTATAACTGCTTAAAAACGCATTTTGAATTACATTATATATATATATATATATAATTTAGCATTCCTTGCCAGTAATGGTAGGGTAAGTGGCGGTTCCGCATTTGAATAACAAGATGATTTAACCTCAAAATTGCCAAACAGAAAATATTGACTGTACTATTACCAATTAGCTTCAATTTTATCCTTTACATAACACATCCAATATCAACATTGAGAAATAATCAGTGTGAGAGCTAGAAATGGGGTATCTTTCACTCAACTGAAACTAGGCGATTTCGGGAATAACATATGGTTCAAACTTTTAATAATTCGCTTACGCTATGGGAGGAAACTGCTCCTTGTCACCTAAAAAACGGGGAATTGGAACCATGCTGGGAAATACGAACCCATGGGCCTACCTTTATGTAGTTTCTTTTTAACCATTTAGGTTTATCCTTTTGGAAATACTGCCGCCTACATGTCTCAGATCCATAGTTTTGTTTTCTTTCTTTTTCAGGACCGCAATTCAACTTACAAATAATTATCGTCGAGAATTTACACATTGATTGAATACAACTCCTTTGTGGATTTACATACGCTATATTTGATGGACAGAGTGAATGATTAATTAAACTATGATCGCAGAATTGTTTAAGTGCCCGATCTAACCAATTGATTTTTACTTGTACGGGCACCTGCTACACATTTGGGGGTCAAACATTTTGTAACTGGTGACCATATGATTTTGTCATAAGGCCCTGGACTAAGAAATAACTGATTTGAATTTAGAGAGTAAAAACGGAAAGAATTGAATGTAAATCAGTTTATATATACATTATATTATTATATGCGTTGCGACCCATGTGTCAATTTCTAGGTCCCAAAAATTAGCGATTTAGTTACTTTAAAGGTACATTGGCATAGTTTGATTAAAGTCACCATATTATTGTTATCAGTCCATATCCATTATTTGCTTGGTGTAAACATTTATTAAACAGCAAAAAAGAAAACCAAAAAACCCTAGTGTCGGTGCGATATCAAAATCAGAGAGGCACTTTAATCAAATCATTCTATAAAATGACTTACTAAATGGATCAAAGCAATTTTTTGTGAACAGTTTGTTAAGCTGCGTTCACACTGCATGCGCATTCAACGCGAATTCCAGAGACCGGCGTCCGGAATTCGAATTGGGTTTACCCGAATTAGAAGCGGTGCGTCACATTACAGTTTATTCGGACTAAATTCGGGGGATCACGATGGCTAAGTTGATAAGGCGCTGGTTCGCTAGCCTGGCGGCAATAATCTGGTATGCCCTCTGTTTGCCCCCCCCCCCAATAATTTTTAAATGATTTATAGTAGGTTTACAGCAGGATGGGCTTGTAAGAAATCACTCTCTGACACAGAAGGGATGTGAGATTTAATCACCGTAGAAGGTATTGATTACCGAAACGTATCAAAAACTTTAAACAATAACATGTGAATCACTTAAAAAGTGCTTTTTACGATCCTCAATTTTTTTTGGGTATAGGTTCAACGCGGCGTGAATATGCATTCACTTGGTATCCTCAATCCGTTCGTTTGACACCTCCCTCTTTTTTCGGATATGCTGGTGATTTGGCGACGAACAGTATCTGGTCAGCTCTATTTATCTCGTATCTGAAATACTGCCAGACTGCATTTCCGGCAGTTTATTTAGTAAAATGATGTGGCGAAAATATTCATTCAATTTAATTCATCCACTCCGTCGGTTTGCCAGTTTCCTCTCTGGTCGGATAAACTAGTGATTTGGCGACAGGCGGTATCTGGTAATCTTGTTTAATCTGGACGATCAGTGCCTGAAATACTGCCAGATACTGCATTTCGGGCAGTCTACTTTTCCAATTTTCGGGGGCTTTGTTGAGGTTCGCAAGACCGTTAATTTGACACTTTCCTCTCTGGGGTCGGATAGACTAGTGATCAGGCGACAGACGGTATCTGATCAGCTCTATATATCTCTACAATCGGTGCCTGAATACTCCCAGACAGCATTTCCGACAGTCTATTTTTCAAATATTTCTTGGGGAGGTCCCAATATCCCCCACAAGGACTCCCTACTCTGACACTCGTGAGTGGATTTCGTCGAGGTTCGCAAGTCCGTTCGTTTGACACCTTTATCTCAACGATCAGTGCCTGAAATACTGGCAGGCTTCATTAACGGCAGCCTGTTTTTCAAAAAATTTCTGGGGAGACCCCCTACCCCTAGTTAAAGCTCGTTCCTTTGCCCCCTTAACCTTGGACTTTGCCCCAGCCTTGCCCCTCCAACCACCGGCGGCTAGCGCCGCCACTTCCTGGAGGTCGGGTGTTCGATCCCTGAATTGGCCGAGAAAGTTCATCCCCTTCTCAGTGATGCAGAAGGAGGGCCTGACAAGGACATCTGCCTAGTCGTTCGGATGGGACGAAAAGCCGAGGTCCCGTGTACAAAGTTTGGATTTGGACGATCAACAGTTTTATTTGAATCAAGCCAGCACCTCACCCACTTAGCCACGTGATCCCCGTATTTGGATTTTTATATGCCTACATTGACATGTTATCGTATATTGTCGTCGCCATCGTCCGACGCGCTAGAGGCCAATGTTAATATCTGATTGACTTTAATTTAATGCACAGTATTTAAGGTCATGGATGAATAAGCCAATTGGTTTTTAACGATTTGCGAAAATTACTGCCAGAGTTATCAGAATTTAATGTGTTGTGAATGTTTGCATTGCTGATAAAAGGGACAGTATGACTGTTGCTAAGGGCTTATGTTTCGTTGTCTGACAACCTATCATTTGGCAGTATTTGTTTCAGTGATGAAGAGCTACAGCTATGTAGGCTGCACCCCAACTGATTTCTGCTTGTAATATAAAT
This sequence comes from Patella pellucida, assembly GCA_917208275.1. Classification (NCBI taxonomy): domain Eukaryota; kingdom Metazoa; phylum Mollusca; class Gastropoda; family Patellidae; genus Patella; species Patella pellucida. Next base: position 15,818,724 of record OU795040.1, on the reverse strand, counting down.
TTTTATTTATTTGCAGAATATTGGCCCGGTCTGTAATACCCGTCGCCTTTGGCTGAAATATCGTCTTCGGAATTATTGGCGAGAGAACCTTTGCATGTCAAGGACTACGTTCGAGATAATTTGCTGAGACTAGCCATTGAAAAATAAGATACAAGACTCTGGAGGCCAGTGCCTCTGCGCCAAGAGCGACTGGCTGTAACACTTTGGAAATTGGCAACATTAACACGACACTGGGACAGAAATTTGGATTTGGACGATCAACAGTTTGATCTGAACCAAGCATGTCACACTCAAATCTTGACTGCAAATAACCCGATTCAGTATAATAATTGTTTCGGGTTGAAGTAGGAAAAAAAACGGATTCGTTAATTCAGATTCAGTTCGGTTTTTATCAAATTGAGTGTGACGCCAAAGTCCGGAAAAAGATTTTATTCTGAATTCTATTCAGATTAAACCCCTAGCTTTAGTGATTAATTCATCCGAATTACAAGACAGTTTCTGGTGTGTCCATCGCGATTGGCAAGAGCAGCACTGCAGTGTCTGTACACAGGGCGGACCCGACGATTGATGTACGACATTGGCACCAGGAACCACACTCTCAGAAAAGGCCGCCACAATCCATCGGCTGTGTTTGGTCTCGGTACGACGTTATTAAGTCTCTTTTGAATTCCAACCCAAAGATGTCAAATCTGTTTAAGTCCGGACTAGTATTATGCTTGTAATTTTATGTAATCTATGTAAATCAGTTCTTTATATAAAATGTAGAACTGAACTGTTGCATTGTTATTCCTGGTAAGCCAACCGTCTTAACTATAATAGGAAGATAAACGTCTCAGTCTTAACTACTGAAATAACAGTAAGAAGAGAATACACAACGTGAAAAGGAAGCCAAAGAAGACAGGCGAAAATACTAGACGATCACAAGGCTATTAACGGAACCGTAGCCACCCCCACCCCCAATTAGCGCCCCCACCCCCCATAAATGTTTCGCCAACAATAATGATTTCTAAGTAGCGTTGCTAGCCAACCACATCCTCAACCAATCCCAAAAAATGCGTAGCCCCACCAAATTTTATGAGCTGGCTACGAGCCCGCTATTAAAGGGTCAATCCCAATAATGTTTATGAGACTAAAACTGCTTTATTTTGTGTTAAAATCCCCTACCTTAGGGCCGACCAACTAACACAATATATGTGATACGTTTTCAAACAACTTTAACCCGCCAGTCGTTATCTGGAAATAGAGTCCGGTGTCCTAAGCTGTATTATGCGGTGATAGGATAGAACCAGACTATTTTTATAAAAAATAACGTGTCGGTGGAATTTACTTTTTGTTATCAAGAACAGCACATGGACCATGCAGTAGACCTCTAAAGGAAGGGAAATCGATTATTGGGTCACCAAACGAAAGAATTGACCTGAAATATTAAAAGGGTTACGTGTCCGGATAAGCTGTTTTAACGCTCACGTCCAAACGACTCAATATTTTGAGCTGAAATTTTGAGTCGGGGTATATGCACCATTCTTCTTTATTTTGGCGTTTAAATTTCATACGTACTCGGACTTTTATTTTTGAGACTCTGTTCAATTCGAGACTGTCCCTACAAGATATGTAATGTAGTAAGAAAGAATGCATGGGTCAAACGTAGGATGTGGCGGCCGGTTTTTAGTAGGCCTGTACGTGGGCCATTTTCCACGTCTGTCAGACGACCGATTGTTCTACAATAAGTAATAAGAGACCCTTGTTTATACATTCTCTAATCTTGCTATATGTGTGGATGTTGTCATGCATGGGACAGAGTATAAGATAGCTAATGTATTTTGTCTAGTACTGGGCCCCGGCGTGCGCGTTAGGGTCTGTCATTGACAGGCTCGGATCTAGGATTTTTTCGAGGGGGGGGGGCATACATTGTAACAAATGGTAATCATTAGAGTGCCGCATACATAAGTGATTTGGTGTAATCCCCAGAGCCTTGAAGCATTGCCTGGGCATGTTTATATCTTCAATCAAAAAGCAGATACACCAATCTCGCTGGAGCTGAGGGGGATGCGCGCCTGATTGATTCAAGTAGCTTGTGTACGACAGAACTGAGGAAGTAGCCTTCTCGTAGCAGGCCCGTAGCCAGGAAGTTGTTTTTGGGGGAGCAAAGATGTTTTCGGGAGGGCCAACTAGCATGGGCATCTGCATGAATTTTGTGGTAAAGGCCAATTTTCTTGTAATATTGGGGGGGGGGGGGCAAGACTCAGTATTGGGAGGGCAGTTGCCCCCCCCCCCCGTGCCACTCCCTGGCTACGGGCCTGTCTCGTGGTGAGGCCTGTCTTTTCTCCTGACCCCATCCTGGCCATACTTCTCTTTCAATTGATAAAGATCTTACGCGCAACCTAATTATTGAGATAAGGGTGTACCATAAAACCTAGGCGCAGTGGCGGATTAAGCTCCACCAGGGTCTGAGGCGACAGTTGCTGGAGGGCCTGTTTTAAATGGCGTGGGCCTAATTAATTTCGGGTCAGGGCCTATGTTGATTCCCGTTGGGCCTACACCCACCCCTAACATTCATTGTCTATGCGTTTCTAATCGTATCAGACAAGTCTAAATATTTTTTTAATTTTTTTTTACAAAATCTTTGGGCCTGTGGCTGCAGCCTCATCAGCCTCAATGTTAATCCGCTACTGCCTAGGCGAGGTTCATTATCTGGCTAACACGTATGGCTGGCGGATGTTGACAGAAAGCTGATTTAATATACAAAGTAATTCGACATTTAACATATAATATATAAAAGTCCACCAATCACAAGCTAGGAAATAATATCTGTATTAAATCAACCAATGGGAGAACTGTTTTTATTATCCATATTAAATCGATTTAATATACAACCAATGCAATAATATCTGTATTAAACATAGAGTTATAGACACCAATGAAAGCCATCCTTTTAATGACTTCCGCGCATCTCGACACCGCCAGCCATAAACGTCAACGATTTCAAATAATGTCTTTTTTGCCAAGTAGGCCTATTCCCATGGCCCGCCCAGAATTATATCAATCTTTGTTGCAAACTTTAGAGAAAGGTACTGCCAATTGATTTGTATTAAATTACGGCCTACTCCAACCTAGCTACGTGACCATGGCCATGTGTACTTTCACCCACACAGAACATTTGGGGTTTTATTTTTATGTTTTTCATTTTCTTTCTAAAAGTTAGGTAAAACATTACTCTTACATTTACGTGAAACGTAATAAGTATGTATGCTTTTATGTTTTATAAAGGGTTTTTTTTTTTTTATAAATGATCATTATTAATACGTTTTTAAAATGTTTTATTGTTTGCTGGGCACTGATCGATTGTCAAGACATGCCGATGTATCTGCTGTTGGCACGTGAGAACAATCTGGCTGCTGCTAGGCCTGTATCAGGCAGTAGGCCCTACATCCCGTAGAGTAATAACTCTATGGTACATCCCCATGTCAGGTTTTTCTATTTTTTTTAGTTTGAGCGATTTTGGCGTATTCAAGTCGCTAGGCGAGGTTCATTATCTGGCTAACGCGAGTTATAATATTGACAACAGTTATGGTTCCAATATACATCCATTTGGTCTAGAAAGTCAAGACTACACAGAAGTAATGCAGAGTTACCGAACCTGTATGCCTTAAGCGTGACCATGGCGACGTCGCGCTATTGTTCCAGAACATAATCACCATAGAACTGACAGTCTATGTTTCCACCGGGTTTATAATACTTTATATAAACTTTATAAAGCTATAATAAAGTATAATAAGTAATTTATAAGTTAACGCATTAACGGGAGGTTAAAACTAAAACAACATTTCTGAATCCTGTAAATCGTTTAGCCCTGAACCAGAAAATGTAAGTACTTTAACTTAGGCTAAATACTTAAATAGGCCTACATGAAATAAGGATTTCGAGTTAGCGTCGACATGGGCCTAACTAGTACTCAACTCAGTACTCTACTAGGAGTAGTACTACTAGTACTAGCCTACACTACTACTAGGTACTGATGATATTTATAGATACCTATCCTAACCTACTAGCCTTTTACTAAAAATTACTTTTAGTTTTGGCTTTGGTTGCTTACATCTTCTTAGCCGTCCGAAAATTTAGATCGGCACTTAGCCTACTTGAGTACTTGCTACTAACTCAGTGTAGGCCTACGGTAAATTAAATAATGTGGTTTAGGCCTAGTTTTTTAAAAAAATATTAATTATTTGATTTAAGATAAGTTTTATACTAATTAGTTTAAGTTACTAAAATACTATACTTGACTAATACTAGACTAATATAGTTTTAGCCGGTAAGACATAACAACTAGGCAACACTTCTTGGGCAATACTGGCAATACCCAAGGTCCTCCTAGTCCTAGTTACTCGAGACAAGTGCGCGCTACCTAGGCCTAGCCGACCTAGTACTAAGTAGGCCTACTTCCCGTGAAACTATTCAGGGAGTGTTAAAAAGGGTGACTAGAGATGCCAACCTCCAAAATTTCGAATCACTTCCAAGTGTGACTACCCCGGGAGTAGGGTAGGTGTTAGCCTACCGGCGACCGACAAGTGGGATGATGATGATGAGTGTGGAGGTATACATTTTGCAACAACAGGTAGTATTTACCCCATCAGAATGATAGCATAGCCATGTCACGAACAGGTAGGGCTAAATGAATTTTTAAAACTATAGTAAATGTGAAGTATTATTATGTATGCAACAACATTACCGGGTACATTTATCTTCCAGCATGAGTGAACCTGGTCATTTTGTTGGGTTTCAACCGCTGCTCAAGCCTATCACAGAAAGAGATGAAAAGTCCCGAATCCAATGTCATTCACCTACACCACAAGAAGAAGGTAAATGAACGCACGATTGTTTTTAACGGTCGCTTTATATTAAGAGAATGGGTTGAGTACAAATTACTTAAGATATAAATATCATATTCTGAAAACAATAACTCTTATATGTCAGAGAGTAAACTCGGCCCTAGCATTACGTGTGGGTTTTAGGTCATAAGATCTGTCATTGAGTCAAGTTTCGTCAATGACATACAGAATATACGCCACTGACACCCAAAATTCGTCTTTTTTTTCCTTGTCTATATTTTTCTTTCACAAACAAATAAATAATTCCAGTGAGAGAGAATGAATATTTCCTTCAAATAATTGCATTTTCATTTTAAAGTTTTATGGTACCGGTACGTTGAATATATTTTTTTCCTATTTTCCAGGTAATAATCATGTTTCATCTTCATGTTTAGACTCTGGTGATATGGGTACAGAACAGATTAAAAGCACAGGCAGTACGAGAACATTAGATATAGGTAATCATCAATTATCAACAAACCTCATGGGTTTATTCGCCCCCCCCCCCCGTCCCTTGCTAAAGTTGCCCCTACCGTCCCTTGCTAAAGTCGTTACGCTTAACTGCAAGCGAATTATTGAAATAAAATTATAGTAAACATTTATAAATTCTATGTATAAAGTTGTGTTAATAACTCTGTTTTTGCCATGCTCTTAAAAATGGCTACCTGTTGGGAGATCTTAAGCTAATATTATACACGAGACCATACAGTGACACTAGAGATCTATCTACTTTATACTTGGAGAATTAATCAAATAATAGAGTTAACTGTATACAGGCAGAATAAGTGGTGATACGAGACCTTGAGAAACCAGGTTGAGAAACCCCTTGAACTCTTTCTCCAAACATCGAGATCGGGACAGTACCGCACCATCCATTGAGGCAGTAATATTTCCCACTCACTGTTCCATTTGTTCCTCATGCAAATCTTTGAGTCTTATTCACGCCCGGCTTTTCCGGCAGTTTTCCTAGGAGACACGTGTCTGCGATATTAGCTGCTTATACACCTCTGTCATAGTGTGGGATATATCGTATTTTGTGTAAGCAAGCAGAGTTAGGGTAATTCTACTTGGGGGCATTCATTTAACATAAATTAATGTTTTTATTTTTAGAAAGATTGAAACAAGAAAATGAAGATCTAAAAGTTAGAAACAAACAGCTTCAGGATGAAGTTAAAAGTCAGTTGAGGTAAGACACGTGCACACCAATGTATACATGGTACCTCAGTTTTTAGTGTCATCTGTACGACTATACGTTGTCTCTTACCAGATCCTCTTTCCCGCACCACTGACAAGGAGCACCACGCCCAAAAATATTCCCGGTGAACTTTTTACGCCAACACCGGGATCGAACACGGGAACTGTAGGTTACCACTATCACGATTCGTGCTACGATTGAAATCGTGGTTTTAGTCGTGGAGTAATCGTGGTGATCCTATCAGGGATTCAAATAAAACTGCTTATAACTGCTTGACTATATTACAGTATAGTCAATCAATAGGAGGAAGTTTTATATGAATCCCTTCAAGTGCCTGTGGGTCAGTCGTAGCAATCGTATTGAACGTATCGAAACATATCCAAACGTAACAGATCGTGGACTCAATAGGGAAAATCCAATCGTAACACATCGCACGTCAGTGGGAACCTCTTACTCACTGAGCGACCGTGAATACTGCGTCAATTGAAAAAAAAGACAATATTTTATGTTATGACGCTGGGCCAGCATCCCTAATAATTGTCACTTGGAATTTTTATTTCAGATACAGTGAGGATCTCCGAGAAAGGTACGAGGAGTGTTTCCATCTAAATGTGTTACTTAAAGAAGATATTAAAAAACAAGGAGAGAACGTAAGATCGTGGAGAGTGAAAGCGGTAACGAATGAATGTGATGCAGCTATATATCGCCAAGAAAATGAGGAGTTAAGGGAAACAATAGTGATCATTCAGAGAGAAATGTTGCAGCCAAATCCATGCTTCTGTACGCCTTCTAGACCAGAAATTGAGAACAAAATCACACTAGAAGAGGGAGGAAAATTACTAGATCGTGTATCGCCGTGTCCAGAATCTATGTCGACACAAACATTAATAAAAAGGTTTCTGGAAAACTTTTGTCCCGAAAACAGTGCATCATTGGACACGCAAGTCGTCAACTACCCCTCGCATTCCATAACACCACCAGCGGAAGAAGTGGAAGCACGTGATACCATGTCGACGGAAATTGAAACAATTTCCGACGATAAAACAGCAAAATATATTTCAGATCAGGACACCGATGATGAATTAGTAGACGGAATTGTTCCAAAAGATAGAAGCAAGTCACCTAACACTTTACGACCACTGATGCCAAGAGGGCTAGGAATAAAGAAGGTGGTTTCTAATACTAATAATAGGGCCCCAACAGAAGTCAAAAGCCCAGACTCGCTACCACCTCTCTTAGAACCAAACAACAGAATTTTACCGCAGATCAGAAGTCGATCCATTTCTGTTAAAACACCCACTACCCCAGTTCTAAAGGGACTTAGATCTTCTTTAGTTCAATTTACAAAAATCAATTTTCCTTCGATCTACACCGGATTGGATGTGAGTGCAAATTTAAAAAGTCCTGAAAAAGCATCTCGTAATTTTTCTCCAGTGCCTCCTACCTCCCAGAAACCAACCCATCGCCGAGCTTTGTTAAACGACAGACAGCAGCTACCAAGAATAATGAACTTTAAATAAATTTAATAGATGTTTACAACAAATATATTTCTCTAGATATAAGATACAGCTTTATATTATGGTTGTGTTATTCACTAAAATACTGTAGTTTACTCTACTATGTTCAAAATATTAACACTTGTACGGTATTTAATGTTTGTTTTTTTGAATGAAATATTGATGCTCAGTGTACTTGGGTATATAAAATATTACATATTATTCGTAACTGAAAAAAAAAATGCAGAGAACCCCAGACCTCGTTTTAAATGTATTTAAAAAGTACATCATACCTTAACAATCGTTTTATTTATAGAATAAACTGATGAAGCTATTAAATAGTGCCCTTTACATTTACTTTGTACAATTTTTTTTTTTTTTTACATTATATTTATTATATATATGAGAATTTTACATATATTATAGTATTATATTATGTTATAAGTATAGTAAATATATTGCATATAACATTATATATTGGAGATTATTATATAATTATATAGGGGGATATTATATAAAATAATATATTATGTTATAGTGGTTTTCGAAATATACATGTAGTAAGAATATTACATATAATATTATATCTAAGAGATTATTAGGTATATTATGCGAGGAGAATATTATATAGAATACTATATTATGCGAGGGGAATATTATTTTTTTAATATTTGGGTTATTTTATTATATTATAAACTGTTATATTTTTGACATTAAATAGAATATTGCCTTTATGATATTGCAGAATATTATATTTAAGAGAATATTATACTAAGGGTATTAAATGGACTATTCTATTTAGGAGAAGAGTAAATTATATGATATTTGTGTTAAAAATATTATATGGGATTTATTGTTTGTAATAATTTCCGTATTTAAGCTTTAGAATGTAGATACAATTCATAATATAATTATTAAATGCATTCTAAAAAAATAGGATTTCTAAAAATTGAAATTCTACTATGAAATATTGGTGCTCTAGGTTTTTTTTTTAAAATTTCTAATAATATTTGAAGATGTGGTTGTTTGTATGAAATATTGGTGCTCTAGGTTTTTTTTTATTATTTTAAGAATATACACTTGTTACAATATATTTTATAAGTTGTTGAATCAGTGGGGTGTAGAGGTTTGTCTCTTTGCACTCCACCGAGTTGAATTTGTAATAAATATGATAAAAATGATTAAATGTCTGTTGATTTCGTCGATTACACAGAAGATTGGGGTGGTGTACAGCGCTCGATGTGTTGATTGGGGGAGAGGTAGGCACGGGGAGGAACTACAGCTAGCAATTTAAAGTGTTTTGGGTAAATTTACAGAATTAATTCAGGTATGATGTAAGACCGCCAGGGTTTGAAAGTGTGCGCGGTCAGCTAATTTCTGCAAACCAAAGTCCACTGTCTAAAAATAGATTAAAAATTATGTCAGCCATTTCATAAATGTTAGTTTTAGCGCGAGCCTCGACCCTGCCCGCTCTTCTCCGCTAAAAAGCTACATGAGGTTCTTGCTAACATGGAACTGAACTAGATCTTTGTTATATGCCTTCAGTGTGCTATGAGACAAAATTTGCCCGGGCAGCGCGCTACGGCCTACTCTTGTCTCCAATTTCAATTTGATCTATTACGTGCACGCTAATGTGTACACGGAACCCTGTTCTTTGTCCCAACCGAACGATTAGACAGCTGACCTTGTCAGTCTCTCCGTCACTGAGAAGGGGAAACCACACCCACCCGACCTCCAGGCTAGCGAGTTAGCGTCATGCCCACTGATCCCCCTAGGTATAGGGCCATAGGGGACAGAATAAAATTATCGCAATCAGGCTAAAGGGTGCTAGTCCCCCCCCCCCCCCCAACTGAAACTTTGCATAATTTCTATTCAGTCTCAGATGATGAAACACCCCATCTAATTTCAACTATACCCAGTTTTTTCTTCATAAACTTACTATTTAGAAATAAGATAATAATATATATATTCGAAATTTCTTTTTTTTATATATTTGACACATCCCGCCCATGAACTTCTCGACCAAAGCAAAGTTTTCAATCAATTATTGGCAGATGTACACGAATCAAGCAGAATCATTGCATTGGGGTTGGAGCACATTCTACATCATAATCAACGATAGGCCCTACACACAAGGCCTCGAAACGTTGTGGAAAATTCAATACGAGGCAAGAAACGTCACATAGCAACCAAGATGGCAGCTTTTGAATTTTCGCTTTAAAATTTTTGACTATTTACCTGCTTTTTACCTGTTTTGTTTACAATAATATGGATTAATATATGACTATAATGGAACTGATGTGAAACTGAACCTGTATATATATTTACTGCTGAGATTTATTAGTGGATTCTGAAGATATTAACGGATTTTTGATACTTCTATATTTTTGTTCAAGATGGCGGACACGAGTCTCAACTCCGATACCGGTACTGAAGGTATGTCACCAAAGAATATATCTATTAATTCTATAAGTTTGCCGAGTAATGACAGCATAACTTCGCCAACTATAGAACTTCCCAACAATGGCTCAATACAACAGCCGTATGTACTTAATCCTACCAAAAGTCTTCAAAAACTATTGAGTGCTACGTTCCGTGAGGATCTTACAATATCGGAAACTGGAGGGGGTTTTCGACTATACTTTGCTACTGGTCACTATGTTGAATTTAGACGCTGCTTAGAATCTTTTTTACTCTACTTCCAAAAAACTTACTACAGATCTAACTAAGAAGGTAGATATAAATGCTCAATGTGAATCATCGATAATCAGAGTAAATTCGACCGACAAAAACATCAATTGTAGATATACTATCAATCTGTTTCACACAACAGCTAGTGCTCTTGTAAACGGCATATAAATGCTCAATGTGAATCATCGATAATCAGAGTAAATTCGACCGACAAAAACATCAATTGTAGATATACTATCAATCTGTTTCACACAACAGCTAGTGCTCTTGTAAACGGCATAGGCCAAAATGTCTTTATTTCTGATCATCTACCCACCGTTCTTGAACAAATCAATTTAGAGAGAGCTACTATACTAAACGCAAGTGTTAAGACCGTCGTCCAAAATCATCCAGTGGAGGTCAATATAAGAGAAACCGCCTCAAATTCGTCCTCATATCCACCCAACAGACACAAACAAAGCGCCATAACACCAATTACGATGAATGGCAACACTTCTCCGATAGCTGTATCACGACAGACTACGCCTACCAGTGTCATTCTCACTAAGGCAATATCTGGTAAAAAACTATGCCTTTCGTCTTCACCAGCTACTGGATCGTCAATAAGGAAACCCAGTAAACCAGTCACAAGAAGTTCGAAACTGCATAGTAGTAAAGTATTGGTCACGAAACAGAAGTCACCAACCGCCGCGTATCCCAAAATTGAAGATCTTCAAAAAGTTATCTCTAACCTGAAACAAAGTCTAGAAACTACCAAAAACGAATTAAACACATCAGCTGCCTTAAATGAAGATCTCCGGGTACTTATCTCACAACTTACTGAGGAAAACAACGTTTTTTGCAATCAGATAAACGAACTTGCAAGTGAAAATGAATGTTTAAAAATCAAATTAAATAGTAGGTCTATGCCACCTTCCCAACACACCTACTACAAAAATCCTTCTAACCCGTCTGTTGTTCATCAGTCCGAAAGAAAAATAGAACCACCTCAATCAACATGGCTTGAACGCTACCAACGGATTAAATTGATAGAGCCTAAACAAAATCTGATAATAGGGTCATCATTGACTCAAAATCTTCAACCAAATCGCCTGGACAGGAGCAGAAATACCTGTATAAGAACAATAAGAGGCGGAATGATTAAAGATGTTATTAATTTTGTAAAACGTTGTTCTTCTTCCGAGCTAGTGCATAATATTGCTTTTCTAATTGGTTCCAATAATATTTCTGAACATTATAGCGTAGCTAACTGCATGGGACAGTATAGGGAACTTATAGATTTGTGTAAGGAGATGTTTCCTAAAGCGTCGATAAGCTTTCTTGAACTTTTACCACGGTCTTCTGAAGATTTCAACATTTCCAGTAAAACGATGAACGCGGAACTTCAAAAAATATGCCATGAATACCAATGCAGCTTTGTTGATACCAGATATCTTTATGAACAGCAACTATACAATTAAAGATCAGCTCTACCATGGTACTACACATCTTAACGCTCTGGGGTCCGCCAAGTTAGCGACCCTCTTAAAATCCGTGCTTCAACTTCCACGATATGACCGTACTAATTTCATAAACACAGCTAGAGACAATTCGAGTATTAAACCGACACAACAGAGTAACCCCTTCTTTTCTTTTCCACCGCCTGTCTATAAGCATATGGGATACCCCTCGCCTACAGCGTATCAACCAGGTGCTTTTCCTCTACTGCCAAACTTCCCCTTTCCATTCCACCTCCCACCCCCGAACTCAACAAAGAAACTGTTTTAAGTAACAGATGACTATATATTAATACACGTGTACCCTACCGACGATAATATGTGCTATACGTTTACTCATAAATATCAATTATTACTCTATGTGCTACCTTGTGTTCTGTGATATGTGATTAATGCCTAGACAAATACTTGGATATAAACTGGGTACAATTACAAGTGCTACCTTGTATCGAGTGAATGTTTAAGATTTACAATGGTTTTTTTTTTTTTTGGTTTTTTTTAAGGGGGGTGTGTGTAAATAATTGGTTTAGCAGGTAACGATCATTATTTTAGTGTTATTTACGTAGTAGACATCGTCTTGTGTATTTATTCATATTTATTAACGATGTATGACTTTTTGACTAAAAAAGGTCTTCATATGGGACATCTTAATGTATGTCATTTTGCTAACAAAATATCTGAACTTCAGCTTCTTCTTAAGAACTTTGATATATTTGGGTTCACTGAAACTCACTTAACCGATTCTGTGTCAGATGATTTCATTACATTTCCCGGTTTTCATTCACCTAATAGACGTGATCAGTGTTTAGTTAGCTCCTCTGGTACTCTGTTATATGTTAGGGATACCATTAATTGTAAAAGGCGAGATGAATTGGAACCAAATAATCTTGAAGCTATTTGGGTTGAAATTACCTTACAGAAAACTAAACCAATATTAATCTGTTGTTTATACAGAAACCCAGCATCTGACTCAAAGTGGCAAGATGAATTTAGAACAATGATCGACTCTTTGTGGCTTAAAGACTATGAAATAATTCTATTTGGCGACATCAATATTGACCTTTTACACCAAAAAAATCCCTCATGGACGGACACATTAAATTTATATAATTTAACTCAAATCATCTCGTCTCCTACTCGTGTAACTAATTCGTCTTCAACTTTAATTGATCATGTTATAGTATCTTCGCCAAATCATATAATTGAAACTGTAGTCCCGCATTATTCAATCTCAGACCATTTCCCTACATGTATTACATGGTCGAAGAAAGGTGTAAAAATTCCTAAAACTAGCCATATTTATGTTTCGTATAGATCTTTCAGACATTTCAGTGACGAAAACTATATTCGCGATATAAGTCAAATTAATTTCGTTGAAGTCTATTCTGCAAATAACCCCCAAGACGCTCTTACAGCATGGTATAATCTTGTTACTCCAATAATTAATCAACACGCCCCCATAAGAACTAGACGGGTTAAAACAGCTGTAAAACCACAATGGCTAACAGATAAAATATTAAGATTAATGAAAGAACGCGATTTTCACAAGAGAAACAAAAATGAAGCAGAATTTAAAAGATGTCGCAATAGTTTAAAAGCCATGATTAGAAAAACTAAATCGAAATATCTTCAAAATCTGGCCGGTGATGGTAAAAATCCCAAGCGTGTATGGGATGCAATAAACACAGGGATAAACAAAACTAAAAACTCGTCAACTATTCCAATGGACGGAAATACTCTAAACAACTTTTTCTCCGAAATCCCCGATAAAATACTTCACGCGAACAATGATGATGTGACACATTCACCATCTTACAACAATAATATGTTAAGAGAGCACATTGATTCTAAAGTACCGACAAATGTATCTTTCCAAATTCCCTTTATAAAAGTATCTTTTGTGAAGGAGTCTCTGAAGTCACTTGACGTGTCAAAGGCAGTAGGCTTGGATTTAGTAAATCCCCGTTTTCTTCCGTTGGGCGCAGACCATCTTTCCCAAAGTCTAACCCATGTCTTCAATCTATCAATAAATTGCAATACATATCCTTCGTCATTTAAACAAGCTAAGGTTATTCCAATTCACAAAGCTGGAGCTAAGGATGACCCAAACAACTATAGACCTATATCTATTCTCCCAAATGTATCTAAAATCCTTGAAAGACATATTCACGAGCATCTTAGTAAGTACTTAAATAAATATCACCTCTTGTATACAAATCAGTCAGGTTTCAGAACATCAAACTCTTGCCTTACAGCCCTAACTCACACCATGGAAAATATATATGACGCTATAAATAATAATCTTCTTTGTGGTACAATATTTTTTGACTTAAAAAAAGCTTTTGATCTGGTCAATTACGATATTTTATTGACGAAATGCAGATATTTTAAATTTTCTCAAAATGCGTTACAATTCTTAGAATCTTACTTAAAAAACAGAACCCAGTGTACTTTCGTTAACGGCGAACTATCTTCTATGAAGCCTACCCACTATGGCGTACCCCAAGGATCGATATTAGGCCCCCTTTTATTCAATATTTTCATTAATGACTTACCATTAAATCTCTCTTCCAAAATTGACCTCTTTGCTGATGATACGACACTTTACACCTCTGGCCCAACCGTTGACTCTCTTCAAACAAAACTACAGCTTGATGCCGACAGAATACAAGCCTGGTGTAACCAAAACAGAATGAAACTAAATATATCTAAGACCAAAGCAATACTCTTTACAACCCACCAAAAAAGAAAATTTCTCCCCACTACTCTTGATATAAAACTCGACAATAAATCAATTGAAGTTGTCTCATCCTTTAAACTTTTAGGCGTCGTTTTAAATCATAATTTAACTTGGAAAGACCATATTCAATATATCTCTAAAAAATTAAATCAGAAACTTTTTCTTCTCCGTAAGATTAGACATTATTTACCTCTCTCCTTCCGCACTCTTTTTTATAATGCTCATATTCAGACTCATTTTGATTACTGTTCGCCAATCTGGGACTCATGTGACTCTAAATCTCTTGAATGTCTTTCTAGACGACAAATCATGGCTTTTAAACTACTGCTTAATGTCGACCATACCGCTGAACTGTACCCAAAAATAAACACATTAAATCTTTAACAATAGAAAACCGCCATGCCTTCAATTTATGTAAGTTTATTTTCAAAATTTTATCTAAGAAATGTCCTGTTTATTTATTCAATCTGCTGTCTTTCTACCAAACACCCTACACCAACATTAATAACCAACTCATCACTCTGCGACCGAAACTTAATATTGTAAAAAACAGCATACGTTTTAAAGGCTCAAACCTATGGAATTCTCTGCCGTCTTTTTTAAAACTGACCACCAAATTAAATTCTTTTAAGAAACAACTTTTTAAATATCTTAACGTCAAGAAATAGAACTAGTCCAATCTACATGTATACATACTTTCATGCCGTTTGCTATTGTTAGCTACCGGAATATATTTTATTATGTGTTATTATTGATGCGTTCATATTGTGTATTATACATGTAATTTCATTCGGATTATTGTATACTCCTATTCATCCATCTCTTTTATTTAGTTTGCTATCATCTTTTGTATTATATTTTTCACGAAGGGCAGGATGGTAGAAAGGCTTATATAGCCTAATCCTTTACCCTTCTTAAATAAAGTTATTATTATTATTATTATTAAACATTCCATACCTACTACGACAGTACGACTACATGATCGAATCCAGATCAACACCACACTGATCCATTGTGAATATTCGCTTAACCGTTACAGTCGGATGTCACATTAACTATGTAAAACAGATTGGATCCACACCAGTGATCCACACGCGTAAAGCCTCGTGGAGTGACGTTGACGTCACAAATAGGCTACATCGTAGAAATATATATTTCTATGGGCTACATACGATTCGATGACGTTTCGTAAAGTCGAATGTCACATTAGCTCTGTAAAACCATAGAACACAACGCTAGTTCTATGGTAAAACAGATTGAATCTACACCAGTGATCCACACGGTAAAGCCTCGCGGAGTAACGTTGACGTCACAAATATGCTACACACGATTCGATGACGTTTCGTAAAGTCCATAATATTATGCTGATTACACTATTTTGCCTACATTTTTCTTAATATCTTTACACCACAAAAATTGATTGCCAATATAGGCAGTGGCTTTCTATGCGTTTTTGGCTATTGATAAAAGAGCTAAATCAAATTTGGTGGCAACAGTTACTAGCCTACATCTAACTGAAAGTCTGACACCCCTAACCACTATGATGTAAGCTAGTAATAGTATAGTCTACTGTTTCAAGTGTCTATGAATGTATTGAATTGTCGATCTGTCTAATATGTGTTATTATATATGTCGAAGTGTATATGTACATATGCGTAGGGGCTGGACGACAGTAAGGGGGCAGAACCCGAAATGCCCGAAAAAAAAAATTCTGGTTTACAGACAGCAGCGACCTTGCCCCCCCCCCCCCGCAATAAAATTTTGGAATATTTGACGGCTGCAAACACCTTTTCCTGCTATTGCAGCCGGTGAACAAAGCAACTTCAAAGTGGTTCTAAAAAAGCGTGATTTAGGTGGCTGACTCGAATTCCAATCAATCGTTTACAGTCCTCAAAGACGGCGGGACCGTTAGGAGAAAATTTAACTGCCGCAAACGCGTTTTCCTGCTATTTTAGTCGGTGAACAAAGCAACTTCAAGGTGGTCTAATATAGCCTAATTAAGGTGTCTGACTCGAATTCCAATTAATCGTTTACAGTCCTCTAAGACGGGAACGTTAGGAGAAAATTTAACTGCCGCAAACGCGTTTTCCTGCTATTTCAGCCGGTAAACAAAGCAGCTTCAAAGTGGTCGAATATAACCTTATTAAGGTGGCTGGTATCGAATTCCAATCAATCGTTTACAGTCCACGAAGACGGGACCGTTGGAAGAAAATAATAAAAACTGCCGCAAACGAGTTTTCCTGCTATTCGAGTCTGTGAATACAGCAACTACAATTTGGTCCAATATAACCTACCTGGCTGACCCGAATTCCAAACAACCAACCAATCGTCGCGCGATATGGAGGCCTCACACTCACGGAGAAAAGTTTGAAAATTTAATCACCGCAAATGCGTTTTCTGCTATTCTAGCCCATGTAAGCAACTCCAAAAATATCCAATGGTTTTGTACAACCGAAATTCCTATCGCACAAAGTAGAGTGGCTCCAGACAAAATGTTTTAATCCATAGTCAACTCAATACAAATTCGTGATAATCAATTACAAGAAAAGTAAAATTAGTGTTTTATTAGGGCTCGATGACAGTTAGGGAAGCTAACTAGAAATGCCCGAAAGATTTCGGGATTATAGACAGCGGCGCCGGTTTTCTTTGAGAGGCGAATGACCCCCCAAGAAAATTTTGGATTATTTGACGGTCGCAAGCACGTTTTACTGTCAGTTTCTTCTGCTGATTTCCTGTGCGATGCCCGTTTTTCGGGCAATACCGTTTTTTCGGCCATACCTATCATAAGAGAGCTACGGGCATATTTTCGAGCATGCAGTGGACAAGAAAAAGACGAGAAAATATTTTTCGGGCAGTGTGAATCTCATCGAAATAAATTAGTTATATTTTTTCTTTAAACATTAATAGGGGATCACGGTGGCTAAGTGGATAAGGCGCTGGTTCGCTAGCCTGGAGGTTGAGTGTTCGATCCCTGCATTGGCCGAGAAAGTTCATCTCAATTTTCCGGCGTGATTTCCCCTTGTCAGTGATGCAGAAGGAGGGTCTGACAAGGACAGCTGCCTAGTCGTTCGGATGGGACAAAAAACCGAGGTCCCGTGTACAAATTGGAGTGCACGTAAAAGATACCTTGGCAGTTGGAATTCGATATAAGAGTAGGCCGTAGCGCCGCTGCCAGGGCAAAATTTCCCTCATTGCACACTGTGGCGTATGCCCGTCTTCAATTAGCCCAGGTACGGTGCTTAAGCGTAGGACGTTAAGCCCCATTTCATTCATTCATTAAACATTAATAGAAAAAAAAGATCGTATGGACGTTTTGAAGCCTACGCCCTACTGTCATTGTTGAATATGCGTATAGGCCTATTGCAGTAATGTCAGTGAGTCCTGCCATCACACTGATCCACGGTGAATATTCGCTTGGCCGCTAGCTAGTAGCCTAGTAGTAGTATGTTGTCTTAACTCTGTAAAACATAAACGAAACAAGGGCCAAAGTTATTTTTAGTCTCTCTCTTGTCAGACTCTCTACCTTTTCCCCCTTTTGCATGGCGATTTTTGT
The DNA here is from genome assembly GCA_917208275.1 of Patella pellucida. Taxonomy (NCBI): domain Eukaryota; kingdom Metazoa; phylum Mollusca; class Gastropoda; family Patellidae; genus Patella; species Patella pellucida. Next base: position 15,800,688 of record OU795040.1, on the reverse strand, counting down.
TGACTTTTTGGTGTAGAATCGAATAAAAGGGTTTGAAAATACATTTTCTGCCAGGTTTTGGTGATTTTTCAGGAGTTTCAGGCGGAAGGATACAAGATTTGTGAGGTTAGTTACGTTGAAATGTAGGGTCGGGAATTGCATGTTTATTTGTCTCTACTTCCAGCTTAAGTATCTCAAGTTTTTCGTGAAGAACCTCACACCTCCTTTTGGGAAAAAGTTTGCAGCATGTTGCTCCATCTGTCCAACGAAAATTTGGGAAAACGTTACAGCTGGTCTAATTGACGGGAATTAACATTCAAGTCAATTGGGCAACTTAAGTGTTCTGTAGCCAAAACTAAATTTAATCTTAAACACAGAAAAGCAAATAAAGGGCAGACAATAAATTATCTCCCTTGCCTTGGTCTTAGAAATTGGACTTTGCGCTGTCTTATTAGACATTATTATATAACCATATGAAGTATGAACTGTAGCAGTGGGCCTATAACTATGTAAAATAGTCACAGACAAGAATAATGTCTTCTAGAAGAACTGCTTTTGCTTGGTAATACTACAGAAATAGATTTAATTGACATATATTAATCTAGCAAGGGCGTGGATTTGTCAGAACTTTTTTTTGGGCAACGGACGAACCGTTGAACCTTTCATTACTAAACCAAAATAATAATTAGGCCTTCGTACAGTTTACTGTAGCGGTGTTATTTCGATGAAAGCTGTAACTAGGGGTAATATGATGATATGGAAAAATTGACTACAATTAATCAGAAATATATTGTGAAGATCAATTACTGTGGCAGTTGGTGAATAGCGATGTGGAAATAAACCTGAAAATGTGCTCTGGCGATGAAAATCATGGGGGGGGGGGGGGTAATAGAGACCTATTCGCCCCCACCCCCCTAAACCATGCCCATGGGTCTAAGGATCATTAGATTTTATAAACATACAATAATTAGTTCAGCTGTGGATTGCTACTGATCGTCATTACAAACTAAACCAACCCTTATTTGTTGATGATAGCTTGTCTTTTGATTAAGCTCATTGATTGGATTATTTACACGATGATTCGAGCCAAAGTGCATTCCATGAGACAAAAATATTTTGTCATGGACTTGGCTCAGATACGTGCAGTACAAGAAAAAAATGACCACTTGCTCTTGGCATAATATAATTATACGGTAGTTTTCAAGCACATTATAATAGAGCTGCATTTTATTTGACATTGTGTCCCTTCGTTTAAACCATGAATCGACCATGAATTATTTTCAATCTATATTTGCTGAGCATGTCCAGCTGGATAATGCCAGAACGCTAGAACTTCTGACTACAAATATGCCATCTTCATCATATAGTTGACAAGATATGATGAATCAATTATAAACTCAAAATCGCAAAGTTAATTCAATCATAATTTTGTTAAATTTTTTTCAGGGCTGCATTTCAACTAACAAATAGTTTTCGTCGAGAATTTGTTGCGCCAAATATTGTTAGAATACAAGTCCCTGGTGGATTTCCATACGAAGCATTTGATGGACAAGGTGAATATTAATTCAAAGTATACATATATCAAGTCATGTGATGAATCTTTGATGGCACATTGGCATTATATCATAAGAGTCACTTATTATTATTCAAACCAGAATCATGTCCAATCATTCCATAGTTTATAAATATAATATATTATTCTTTATATGGCTATTTATTACCTCCCAAATTTTCTCAAATTAGTGAAACTTTTGAAAACCCAACTGTGTTTAAGGCCATGAGACAAATGCTTTTAAAACATGTATTTCATTTAGCTGTTAAGTTGATTAAATCGAAATAGTTGCCACAAACAGATCATAGTCTTCATTTTATACCTGTACATAATGTTTGTTAGTTAAAATTGTTGGTAATCTGATCGTAGTCATTAAGTAGGTCTTATGCCACTAATAGTCAGTGCAGGAGGACCGTACTACACACAAAACAAGATAAACCTGCAGACAAGACAAAAAACAGACATTGCAAAAAGGGGGTTGAATGGCCAAATACTGGCGTGGTTTCGAATCCCTGGTTGTATGTGACAAGGAGTAGGGTCACCTGTCCAATATCATTGGTTTTCTCCAGGTCCTCTGGTTTCCATCTACTGATAATTATTGAAATAAAATTAAACCATATGTTAGTCCCAAAATGACCTAGTAAGTGTCAAGCGTACGTTAAACCTCATTTCGCACATTGCAAAAAATAAACATCAAATCAAGTGAATGGTGTTGAAAGCGTGGTTATTAAATGACACATGACACAATTATATGGAATACAAGTTACTTAAATGTCGCTTAAACAATTGATTATTGAATGATATACTGGTTAGGTTTGCTATTCAATTAAAATGGGTTTTATAATCAGTCTAGAAGTGGCATCATTTACATCTAGCTACACACATAATTTCTAACCACTTTATAACTAAACAATAGTTTAGAGTAATGGTGACTTTTATGACTTTTATGACTTTTATGGTTTTTCTTTTTCATTTATTGTAGCAAATATTAAACCATGGAGTCTGTTATCTTTGGTGGAATCTGCTAGAGCATTCTCATTTAATGGCAATAACAATGATCCAGAACGAGGATTCTTAGATTTCAACATACTCTATAGAGATGTTTTAGGATTTATTGGAACATCTGCTTTAACCATCAGCCCAGATTTATACCAAAAAGAGATCAGCAAGAGTCCACTAATAATAACAAAGAAATTGGTTTACGCAGGGACGTCTGCAATCAATACTTTAACAGAGATATCCCATCCAGAAATAGAAACACCTTTGGCAGAATGTAAAGTTCAGACAGTTTGCGTTGATAAAACTACCCGCCGCCCAACACCAACTCCGGAATGGTGGAATGAGAAGTATAAGAAATATTCTAAGCCAGAAGAAGTTTTAAAATGGAGATTAAGTTACCCTCGCCCATCTTCTTTCGTGTCATATCCTCTGATAATACAACCTAGTGACTGCGATGCGTATTCACATGCAAATTGGACAAATTATTTAAAATTTTGTTGTGATGCTTTAGTTTCTACTAATGTTAAAAAAGACGGAAGTGATTTAAAATTGCCGCATATTAAATTAGCGTTGTTGAGCTATATTAAAGAAGGAAATGTTGGAGAACAACTTTCTGTTGATTTCTGGTCACCACCGGAAGAAAAATGTATTTGTTTTGAAATATTAGATGAACAAAAAGATGTTATATGTCAAGCACAATTAGAAATGCACGAAAATAGTAAATTGTAAATTAACATGAGAACCATCTTGCAAATAGGAGCTGGATGGCTGAATGGTTAGCGTGCGTGCTGTATCATAAAGCTTGTCATTGAGTCAACTGCCTTGGTTTCGAATCCCTGGTTGTACGTGACGAGGAGTAGGGATGCCAGTCCAACCTCGTGGGTTTTCTCCGGGTCCTCTGGTTTCCTCCCACTGTTAAAGACCCCTATGCGAAAGTAAATTATTGAAATAAAATAAAACCATATGTTAATAGTCCCGAAATGACCTAGTTTGTGTCGAGTGGACGTTAAACCCCATTTCTCCCTCTCTCCACTCTATGGAGTTGAGTTGTTGACCAATTTTCACAAACTTTAAATCGTAATTATTATTTACAGTACAGGTATGTAATCCCCAAAAATGTGTTTGCAAAAAAAGGCTCTAAAACCAGGGAACAAATCTGGTAGAGTGTTGTAAATAAAATTGTTTGTAGGCGTTTGTTAACTTGCTTGACAGACAATATCAAGACGTTTTTCAGTATGATTAGTCTTTGATATACCTCTTACTAAATTACCTCCATTTATATTTATATTTTATTCATGGATGAATCTATTTTTATATTTTACTGATTTTTAAATTCACCATTTAATTTTAATAGATCTTGGTTTTCAAACATTATACAAAATGATATAAATAAATGAAGTTTACAAGAATGTTAGTTTTGAAGTGATGGTTTTGGACTAATGGTAGTCAGTTATTTGGAGTGCAGCTTCACATCCAAATATGGTTGGGGGGATGGGGTAGGGATGGCTGGCGGGCTGGCTAATATGAAGTGCAGCTTCACATCCAAATATGGATGGAAGTGGTGGGTATGGCTGTCCGATTGGTCTGATCATAAGGCATGTCACTGAGTCAAGTGGTGTGGATTTGATTCCCTGCATGTACATGAGAAAGAGGTAGGGTTGTCTGTCCAACCTCGTGGGTTTTCTCTAGGTCCTCCTCCCACGGGCACACAAGCGAATTATTGAAATAAAATTGAACAATTTTGGCCATGCCACGAAATGACTTAGTTTGAGTAGAGTGGTCATTCAAAAAGTTGAGGTCTTATGTATATTGTATACCATTAGCAGCATGTTAAAGATCCCTAGACATTTGTAGATTACAATAAGTGTAAGCTGTAGAGCACAGCTCTCAGGACAACATTTACCTCTAAGAAAACTGCACAAGAATCTCCTTTAGCCTGGTTAATACAGAATAGTAGGATGTCAACAGCAATTTATTTTATTTAATTTCTGGAAGACTACAGTCGAGGTTAATCTTGTTCTAAAGTAAAATTAGAATATGTCTTAGATGGAAACACATCCTTTAACAATTTATTTAAAGCTATTGGGAACAAGATTATAAACTGAGTACGTTATTTTGTGTAACACTTTATTTCAAACATATAACATAAAAAGAAAATAAAGGGAAGATAATAAAATTGTCTCCCTTTTTCTATGAAACCGACCTTTGCTCTACCTGACTCAAAATTATATGAATCTCAACTAGAAGAATAGTAACTTAGTCACAGAGAAGAATAATGCCTTCTACAAGAACTGGTTTTGCTTGGTAATAGACATATATTCTCAAGTCTAAGCATCATTTAAATCATGTTTATTATTGACAATATTACCGGTACTATATTTTCTTCATGTTCGTCTTCTTGACTTCGTGCTCTCTGGTTAAGGAACATGGGGAGGTTGCAAGCTGATTGGGACCATGGCTGATTGGGACCATATGTCAAAGCTGATTGGGACCACATTCTTGGCTGATTGGGACCATCACTAGGCTGATTGGGACCACACGATCAAAAAATACTAGAACTAAGGTTCTAATATTTAATTATGTTTAAAGGAATTTTATATAGGCTATAGCATGACTAAAAATTATGCGTTTTTATGCAGGCTACGTTATTTATGTTTATATTCCATTTTTACACTATATTAACAGAGATTATGCGTAAATCCAAAAACATTATACATTAATTTTGTGTAATTATGTTATAGAAATAATGTTTAAACAAAACAAATTCTGAAAACTAATACAAGCAATACAGTAGCAACGGAAATCGGTTATTTCAAATAAGATGTATATAAAAGCAGTCAAAATGTCCTACCTTATACAAAAACCCATAATAGATTTATAGACTCAATTTTAACACAAGTAAACAGGAAGGTGGTATCTAAGAAAGTGTACTATATTATAACTACATGTACATTTTGTTGCAAACATTGGTCCCAATCAGCCAAAAATCTGGTCCCAATCAGCCAAGAATGTGAAGCATCTTCTCTGTGATTGAGTTCATTTATATTGAAGGCGTCAATCACTAATTACACTTTTATTTGTGACTAATTACATTATTTATTGTCATTGTTGTCTTATTATCAAAAATATGCAAACAAACATTAAATACTAGCATCATTTAGGTAATGGTCCCAATAAGCCTTGTCGTGGTCCCAATCAGCCAAGAATCTGGTCCCAGTCAGCCAAGAATCTGGTCCCAATCAGCCAAGAATCTGGTCCCAGTCAGCCAAGAATCTTGTCCCAATCAGCCAGGTCCCAATCAGCCATGGTCCCAATCAGCCAATTACCCATGGAGATTTAAGACAAATTGAGTTCCACGAGGTCAAAATATATTGTTAGGGACTTATGATGGCCTTACAAGGAAAAATATTGAATTCTTGGCGTAGTGATCGCTGAAAATTAGACAATTGAAGGATTGTCCATTGAACTCTGGAAATCAAATACTGCATTGTTAGTTAAAATTTAAGCATCCCCAGGTCCACTGTTTAATGTTTGCACCATATACAATCATGCGACCCCTTGTCAATATCCATTAATGCATTAGTAAAAATACAACTCTTCGCTGCAGCAACCCGAGTAGGCCTAAGATGTTTGGCATGGAAATAAAATGATTACACCATGGGATTAGCTTGGGACTAATTGACCATTAGGCCTACTTATTAGGTTAGAGAAAATAACTTATTGAATGCTTGATCTTAGACACCCTATTACACAGTAGAGCAGAACTGTGACAGGAAAGCAATCAGATATAATGGTAAAGTCCTTCACAATGAACGTACAATACTGCATCAAAGTTTCATACGTCAGGGTGTAATTAATATGACAAACAGATGGAGAAGTATAGTTTTGGAGCGCATAGCTGCATCGTGTCCCTTTGTGGTATCCATGGATTATGTTTAGTCTGTATTTGCTGAACATGTTCAGCTGGAATGCCAAAACTTTTGACTTAGTTGTCAAGATGATGAATTAAACTCAAAATCGCAAAGTTAATTGGGTACATGTAAATTATAATTTTGTTAAATTTCTTTTCAGGACCGCACTTCAGCTAACGAATAGTTTTCGTCGAGAATTTGTTGCACCACATATTGTTAGAATACAACTCCCTGGTGGATTTCCATGGCAAGCATTTGATGGACAAGGTGAGTAATTAATTAAACTAGGACGACAGAAATGTTTTATTATCAGCATACAAATATCAAGTCATGTCCAATCTTTGCATAGTTTATAGATATAATATTATGGCCATTTACAGGTTACTGTATCTGAAAACGGACTAAATTCTCTTAACTAAATGTTTAAAGACCCTACTGCGTTTGTTTAAGACCATGAGACAAAGAATCCTTTCAGTTTTTAATGCTTTCAAATAATTACTACTGGCGTTGTGGCCCTTGATCACTTGATCACAACCAAACTTTTAAAATGTGTATGCATCACATTGATTAAACAAACAGATCATAGTCTTCATTTTGTATACCAGTACATAATGTTTATGAGTTAAAGGGGACATGGTGGCGCTGTGAGTAAGACGTTTCATCCCTGCATTGGCTGAGAAAGTTCATCAGAATTTTCCTACATGGTTCCTCATTGTAAATGGTGCAGGAATGAGGGCCTGGCAACGTAGATTCGTTCAGATGGGACGAAAAAGAGATCCCTGACCCAAGGCATTAACCTTGCCGTCATTGCCTGTATGATTTAATGACGAATCCATGGTGCATCAGCTTAACAGTGTTAAACAATGCTATAGACTTTTCTTTTTCATTTATTGTAGCAAATATTAAACCTTGGAGTCTGTTATCTTTGGTGGAATCTGTTAGAACATTTTCATTTAATGGCAATTACAATGATCCAGAACGAGGATTCTTAGATCTTAATATACCGAACAAAAATATCTTAGGCTTTATTGGAACATCTTCTTTAACTATCAGCCCAGATTTATACAAGAAAGAGACTAGCAAGAGTCCATTAATAATAACAAAGAAATTGGTTTATGCAGGGACGTCAACAATCAATACTTTAACAGAAATATCCAATCCAGAGATAGAAAAACCTTTGGCAGAATGTAAAGTTCAGACAGTTTGCGTTGATAAAACTACCCGCCGCCCAACACCAACTCCGGAATGGTGGAATGAGAAGTATAAGCAATATTCTAAGCCAGAAGAAGTTTTAAAATGGAGATTAAGTTACCCGCGTCCGTCTTCTTTCGTGTCATATCCTCTGATAATACAACCTAGTGACTGCGATGCATATTCACATACGAATTGGACAAATTATTTAAAATTTTGTTGTGATGCTTTAGTTTCTACTAATGTTAAAAAAGACGGAGGTGATTTAAAATTACCGCATATTAAATTAGCGTCGTTAAGCTATGTTAAAGAAGGAAATGTTGGGGAACAACTTTCTATTGATTTCTGGTCTCCTCCAGAAAAAAAATGTATTTGTTTTGAAATATTAGATGAACAGAAAGATGTTATATGTCAAGCACAATTAGAAATGCACGAAAATAGTAGCTTGTAAATTGACATGAGAACGATCTTGCAAATTATTTAATTAAAGTCTTTATACAAGTGCCAAAAATTAACCCAAACCCAAGTTAGTGTGCTATGTATGTATTAATAAAGTGGGAAGTTTTGAGAAGAGTTAGGTGAAAACCTCCGTTGACTTTATAATTTCAGGTAGCCTATAGCTGGTACTGGGGTGGAACAGTTGCAAAAATGTTTTCAGGGTTATTGCCCAAGACTGGTAGGAGTGTTAATGAACGCAAACGGATATTATTGGGGTAGAAAAAGATTGTTGTCGTTATCAGTTTTAAGTGTATTCTCGAAGTACTTCCACAGTTTTGCCCCATGAGATCTGTAATCCCAAAACTTGTGTATTCTAAAAATAAAACACAGGGTCGGATTAACCTTGTGGGGGGCCCGGGACATACCAACTGACCACGGATCGTACTATTATGTACTTCGCATCCTTGTGTGCCTGGGGTGTTTTCCTCCAGAGTTTATTTGTTTAAAATAAAGATTAATTTCAGTGCATCTGAGACAATTAATAGGCAGCGATTTCATTGACGTTTAGAACTCGTTGACAATTTGAGTATTTTAAACCTTTCTCTCTTGATGTTTTCATTTACTTTATTTTAGTGAAATTATTTTAGATGACATAAAACATTAAACTCTGTTATCTGAACTACTATAATATGATTAAGTTAATTTCCAGGGACTGGTTGGGCCCCAGCAATCACATCGCGGGATGTGGTCCCCGTAACTGGTTAGGATCTATTGATTGATAGAACCTCTAAATTGTGTGATTTAGTTAATTTTAGGGCCCAACCGATCTCTGGCCCACAATATCCCTTACTGCCTAGGGCCCCAATCCTCGCCCCCTTAGCCCAGGTACTGGTTAGCTCCGCCCGGGATAAAATATTAGCATGAGCCAGAATTGTGTGGGGCCCCTAAATGTGGGGGCCCGGGACATTTTGTCCCACTTTGCCTCCCCTAGATCCAGCACTGATAAAACATACAAAATCTTGAAAATAATCTTCATGAAACAGGTGGTGGGTGTATGTTAACTTGCCTGACAAACTATCGAGACATTTGTGGGTACAAGTCTTTGATATAGGCCCACCTCTAACCAAATTAGTATTACCCCAATTTATGTATATATTTATTCATGGATGAATTAAATTTATTTATTGATTTATATACCCAACATTTAATTTCAATACAGATTTTAGACAAGATAAATAAAGGAAGTTTCATGTTAGTTTGTTTTGATGGTGTTTGTGGTCAGTTAGTGGGGCTGGGGCTAAACATGGATTTGAGACAATTTTATAATTGTTCACGTCAATGAGATGCTCACTAACCAGGTCCTGCATTTGATCTTGGTGTTAGCCAAGGATTTACGAGTCTCGTTTCAGTGGAGAAGAATCGAGGGCCTGGTATAAACATTTTGTCGTTTGAGAAACCGAAGTCTTGTGTATATCCTCAGATCACCAGACAGTTATAGATTACAATAAGTGTAAGATGTAGAGCACAGCTCTCAGGACAACATTTACCTTTAAGAAAACTGCGTAGGTTTTTCACATCTCCATTAGCCTGGTTGATACAGAGAACACTACAATGACTAATCAGTTTCTAAAGCATAATTAACAATGGTTAGAATATGTCTCCGATGGAATACACCAATTAGCTACTTTTTTATAAGCTCTATATAACTAGGACCATAGTTCCATTGATTTGGATATAAACTGAGTGTACCACTTTATTTCAAACATTTAAATTTTTTATTTACATAACAGTTTTAACATACAATAACAAACAATTATGAACAAGTTTACTTTATGTACATATAATTTATAACATACTGTACCGGTTATTCCATTGATACATGATATATAATTTTTAGTAAAGTATACTATAAAAATCAAATTTAAACAATTTTACACAATATATATCATTTTACCAGTTATTACACAATAATATGATTTATATTTTTACCAAACAATTATAATTTAACACATTTAAATAATACATAATATATATATCACATATAATATATGATACGTTTGACTTACAATAACAAACAATTATAAACATATTTAAATGATACATATACTACATAATATACAGTAATTACATAATAACATTTTACGTGTAGATTCAACTCTTTGAAATTTCTGAATTAAAATCATATATATCTTTTTAAATACTGGATAGAGTCGAGACATTATTGGATGGATATTACTGTTTAGAGATTCATCTTTTACAATATTGTAGTTTGCGAGGATTCTAAGCCCTGTCCGGAAAGGTGTTATTTGGTCTGGTTTCAGACTAGTAATTATTTCCGCTTATTTCATGATGGTAGTGCGAGTTATTAATAGACAATTTTCCTTATTTTTTTCTCCCCTCTTCCTGCATTTTTGGGTTGACTTTTTGGTCTAGAATAGGAGAAAAGGGGTCGAATTTGCAATATTTAGCAGTTTGGGGTAATACTGATATTACAGAAAAGCAGGCCCGTAGCAAGCTTTCTTGCTGTGGAGGGGCAGTGAAGCTTCTTTTTGATGGGGGGGGGGACACCCGGCACAGTCTATACAGTAGGTATTTTAGAGTCATGGTTGGCAAATTTTCTTTCGGGGGGGGGGGGCTACGGGCCTGGTGTAAAGTGCAGAGCAATCATTGTGTCTGAAGTGAGATTTTCACCCAAATCAACTTCAAATCCCCGTAGCAAAAAATCTAAAAGGTCAACCCCCTAAAAATTTATGATGAGGAGATTGTCAAATGTGGCCCCCAATGTGCCTATAAATATCGGAACTAACGGAATGTTGAGATAGAAGCTACAGCCTGTGATGTTACAGCCAATTTAACATTGACGCCAATGGGCAAATAATTACTAGTCTGAATCCATCTTCCCGCGGCGCAGTTACGCCCCTTACATTGTTCGACCGGGCATTCTATCGAACGATAAGTAACAAAGCAGTCAGTGGCGGGAAAGAGTTGGATTTTGATGAGTGAGTTAAAATCATATCTTCGTGATCATGAACAATAATAGGCTATGTGACAGGAGTTAAACCAGAGTTGATTAAACGCGCAAAAGAAACAATTATTCTTGGAAAACGACCTTAATTACGTGAATTGGATTAAGACTATTTAGACTTAGAGGAGAATTTAGAAAAAAATAAATTATGGAAAAACGAAGGAACCTAGAGAGATTTGTTTCACCACTCGGAGAAATATTACCGCATCCGTCGTCCCTTAAACACGGTTGGAATAACGATTTTGAAAAAATACCGGATTTTTCGAACAAAAAACTTTACAATTATCTAGTGTTAAGTCATGGTTGGACAGTTGACACAGAGCAGACAAATGCCAAACGACAACTGGAAGCAAGGGTGTTCTATGATGAGGATATACATGTACATTCAGTACAATATCATGAAATCGAGGAATCAAACACCCACTGTCTCGTACGTGCCAAAGTCATCCCATCCACGACCCTTGTTGATAAAAGGAAACCAGATTATGTAGTTTGGATAAGTATGTCTAAAGTCACAGGACATGTTCATTCAACTTGGTGTGACTGTAGTGCTGGGTAAGTACCACCAGGACTGTATTTATAGTGGGGGTGCAGGGGGTACATTGTACCCCCAGAAAAAAAAGGCGCCCTGAGAAATGGCGCCCTCCCCCCACCATCTCCCCAAAATAAGTCGTCAATCTTTCAATTATAAAATAATACAGTTGATTATGATCACACAGTGATGCCCTTGAGGAACTGATCAGTCGGTCGGTTTTTAAGGGCGCCCTTCAGTTACGACTTACGTGGAGGCTATGGCACCCCACCATCTGCTGCACCCCTACTACATACGACCCTTGTAAGTACATGATAGTAGGCTATGTTTTGTTTTGTAACTAAATTTGTACAAAGTGAACTAGGGAAAAAAAGGGCACCCAGTGTTGGTTTAAACCCACGCCCCCACAGCACTAGCTCGGCATTCTACCAATTGAGCTAAACCGAACGGTCTGGTCAATCACAATGACTGGATCACTGCTCAAATTATTCAAAAAATTTCACTGTATCTGGCATTTTATTTAAAAACTGCATGTGTGCTTAGAATATGGTATATAATGTGAGCATTAAACATTCTAAATTTGTTTCATCTTTTTCAGTCACGGAGAATCCTGTAACCATATAGCGGCGTTACTCTATGAGCTAATTGACATTACCGAAGAAAAAGAAGAAGGTCATCACGCGTCTAAATCTAACAATTGTAAATGGAATGAGTCCGGCAATCGAAAACTAAGCCCAAAAAAATCTCAGGACATAACATCTAAAAAGTGCAAATGGACTAAAGAGGTTTCAGATTCTGAAGGAGAAGAGACAACATTTGAAGAAGAAACTATTTTAACTGTAAAACCAATAAATCTTGATAACTTTGCTAGAAAATTAAGGCAATGTGCACCAAATGCTGCATGGTTATTAACAAGACCGGACACGGTTGTTAAAAAAGATGCTAAATAATATCGCTTTGTTGGTGTGAAATCGTGCATTTTGAGAAAATTTCTCTGGAAGTAATTTATATCTATGTCGAGTCCTTTATCAATTTATATTTGTAGTGAGTATCGCAAAGGGAAGTAAAAAATTAAAGAACGATAAAACCTCTCCAGAAAGGGCTATTGCTTGAAATAGTGCATAGGGACTTTAAATAATATTTTACATCAGCTAATGATTCTTACCGTACCTTTAAACATACATTATGCAAGAGCTAAATCTATCTATTGCAGGTTTTACTTTAGGCCTAAAATGTTATCTCAATTATTAATTAACTTATCCAGACCATAATCAACTCTATGTCATCGCTAGCCTGCAATATTTACTCGATTAGAATCCTATATGCTGTACAGCACTCATTGATAATTAAATCATAAAATGGATAATTTTCTGCAAATTCATTATCTAGTTTGCATTTATTATGAGATCTGCCAGCTCTTTATCTAATCTCCCATAATGTATCTTTAAACTAAATTATCAAATTAAATTCCCCTGTAACCTTATACAGGTTCATAAAAATAAATAACCAAGTATCAAATCAAATGGGGTTTAACATACTACTATTCTGCACCGACTTGACTGGGCTAATGATGACAGAAAATAACCAAATATACTAATATTTAAAAACAGATAACGATATATACAAGTATATCACAATAACATCTTTATATACATATTGCACTTTTAGTATACTATAAACATAATCAATCATTATCAGCAACAAACTTTTATATTCTATAGGTTTTTAAATCTATGTCTATTCTTGATTGTTTATGTTTTAATACATTTATCCACCAAATTTTCAAGGGTCTAGATTTTAAAATATGAGGCTTAATATCACAGTTACACAATGGACGGCTTCTCTAACAATTATACATACAGTAAAACAAATCTTTTTTTGCATCTGAACTATGATATAATAACTACAATATAATATTACTGATTATTCTAGTAAACGAAATACTGATAATAACCATAATAAAATATTACAGATTATTCTAGAAAACGAAATACTGATAATAACCATAATAAAATATTACTGATTATTCTAGTAAACGAAATACTGATAATAACCATAATAAAATATTACAGATTATTCTAGAAAACGAAATACTGATAATAACCATAATAAAATATTACTGATTATTCTAGTAAACGAAATACTGATAATAACCATAATAAAATATTACAGATTATTCTAGAAAACGAAATACTGATAATAACCATAATAAAATACTACTCATTATTCTAGTAAACGAAATACTGATAATAACCATAATAAAATACTACTCATTATTCTAGAAAACGAAATACTGATAATAACAACAATAAAATACTACTCATTATTCTAGTAAACGAAATACTGATAATAACCACAATAAAGTATTACTCATTATTCTAGAAACTGATAACCACCCAAAATATTTTAATTAATCTAGTACACTGGTAACTAATACAGACAATAAATATCACAGGTCGTGCTTTCTTTCTATAAATATAATTTACCAGGCATGAAGTCAGATGAGTCTATGGAAACATTTTAAAATTCTTCCGAAATCTGGAGAATTAAAGCTCTGGTACTGCACTGGTACATGTATTATCTACTTTGACTTATTTTTCTTGATGGTGTCCATGACACTTTTTCTCAGGGCCTGGACACAAGTTGATAATTGTTTATCAGTGGTATCTAAGGAAGTGACATAATCTTCCATGATAGACTTCATGTTACCGTTATACTTGCCATCTTTCTGTACTCCATCAGCTATAAAAATAAATACACAGTTAAAATCAGTTGAAATTTACGCCTTATTCTATTACTTTTGCATGTAGTATTCATGTAATTCAAATTTAGAACATTGAAAATTATGTGCATTTATAGAGCGCTAACATGTCAATTATAAATCATGAAAATATGTGTTAAGTTTAGATTTAAACTGAGCACTTGATTCTGAACACTTGACCACAACTGGTAAATCATTTCATTATCGTAAAACATATACACAAACATGCTCCTGAAGCACCGCCTGAGTTTTACAGCATCTTGAAGTTGCTAGATTGCTTTACAATTCCCAAACTTTTAGCTCCAATCAGAGGTTGTGACATAGCGACATCCATCGAAACCTTGACATTGAATAAACCTTGAACTTTGCAACTTGATTATCACAGGTAGGTAGACAATTAAGGTTGAAAGTGCGAGATCAAAGCACTATAAATATGTATAGTATTAATTTGCTAATATTAAATCTGATATAATGTATATTACATTAGTGTAAGTCTGTCATTTGTTTGCATTGTATTATACCATCGTTTATCATATGTACAAATATTTGATGTATTATTAAGCCAATTTTAATAAATAAATAAATAAGAATGTGAACTTTAACATATACTTATGGAAGAACAATAAATTCTCTTTGAGTCACCAAATAAATTACGTAGTAATTAATAATCTTTGAATGGCATTTAGTGATTGAACATACAACACAGTTCTATGGATAACAATCATGTTCTATACACTAGACGTTTCAATAAGAATTCACTGGTCATTATAAAGCTGTATGCCTAATAATGACCAGTGAATTTTTGTCAAAACATGTGTGTATATAGTGATTGTACATATAGAATATAATATAGTGATTGTTATCCATAGTAAATAGAACTGTGTAGTGTTATATTATGTTGTTAAGTAGTAATTGTTTTTCATAAGTATGTGTTATAGTTTTTTGCTCTAGTCAGTCACTCTAAGCCTCAGAATTCTTACCAATATCTTTCATGCTTTGTATTTGAAGTTGAACGGAACGAATATCTTTGAAGAAAATCTGGATGTTCTTAGCTAAATCAACATCCAGACCATTTGTTGTACCATCTATTAGGAAAAATAAACAGATTAATACAAGTTCTATATTTTATGATTGGGTGGTCCAGTATGACAAGTTAGGTTGACATCCTGTGCCGGATTTAGATGAAGAGATGCCCTAGGCTATTCCACTAATGAAGCCCCTCCCCATCCCCAATCCTCACAACTAGAGGAAAATGAAAGTGATTTCCTCTTTCTCTTATGTAAACAAGCAATAAAAACGACAGATGGATGGACGGACAGGGGTGACAGGAATATATGACTAAATTATGTTACCATCTAAAATCAACATGGACAAAATATCATACAGAGATGCATACACAGTCCCAACGTTGGTGTGCATGTAAAAGAACCCTTGACATTTGGAATTCAAAATAAGAGTAGGTCGTGCAAAAGTTCACTCATAGCACATTGTATGACGTAAGCCCATCTTCATAAGCCTTGTCGGTGGCGTGGTTTCGATTTCCTGCTATGTGACATGGAGTATATTTGCCTGTCAAACCTTGTGGGTTTTCTCCAGGTCATCTGGTTTCCTCCCACTGCTAAAAGACCCCTACGCACAAGTGAATTATTGGAATAAAATAGAACCATATTAGTCCTGAAATGACCTAGTTCTTGTTGAGTGGAAGTTTAACCCCATTTCTCACTCTCTCCTAACATCATTATTTAACAAGTGGGCAGACAAATTCGAACTGAATTTCTCTGATGCTAAATTATATAATCATAATCCTTCACTTACTCTGATGGTGAGCCGTTTTTCTACTTTTTTCCAGTTCTTCTTTTAATTGTTTATTTTCTTTTTGTAAGGAACTATAGTCTGGAGCGCCATTCTAAATATTAAGAACATTAATAATAAGTTGGCCTAGTAGCACTGTGGTTAAGGGCTAAGGTGCTGGCTTACTAACCTGGCCCCAAGTTTGTGAACTCGGGGCCAGGAGATCTGGGGTTCAATCCTGGTGTAGACAGAGTTGAGATAGTTTCCCAGGATTTTCCAATGCGGTTTTCCTTGTCAGTGGTGCATGACTGAGAGGGCATGGCAAACGTTTTCAGGAATCCTTGAAAACGGGATTAAAGTTTAAGAAAATTCTATGGACGTTTGATCAGTTCATGTAAAAGAAGCTGAAGAATTGTATTATATAACTTACTGTTGGTGAAATAATATCCACATCAAGATGTCGACTGACATGTTCTTCTGTATGGTCTACTTCTGTTTTATCTAAAAATTAAAAATAGGAAATTTACTATCTATAATATAGGTAGTAAACTAGGGATGTGATTATAACGGCTAAGATTCAGTCAATCTGATTAAAATACAGATCTATATTTCGTTTCATTTTATTATACTTTCAATGGCTTACACTACATGAAGATCTGATAGGTTGTACGAACGGGTTTTGACCCCATCCCTATGACATCACACATTTTATTAACCAATCAGCGTTAATGTTTCTAGTGGGATACCTACAGTTCCGTCTTCCATGCACCACACACCAAGAACTCGCTGTATCAAGACTGTTTTATTGGCTAATCCCTTACATCAACCAGAACTTGGGTTATATAACCACTTTTCCAGATGGGACCATTTACAAATACAAATTTGACTTGCAAGGACAATAGGTCTAAAGCTCATTACACTGTGGAATACTTTCAGAAATCTTGATGTTTTATTAAGCCAATTAAAAAATAAATTAATATGAATGTGAACTTTAACATATACTTATGGAAGAACAATAAATACTCGAGTCAACAAAACAAATTCTGTTTTAATCATAAGTACTGGTATGTGTTATAGTTTATTGCTCTATTTCACATATGAAAAGCTCTGTCCTATTATAGATATCAAACATCAGGATAATCCAGTAGTAAATTTCTCGGACCATAAATATGTCTAAAACTAATTATGCTGCAGAACACTTTCGGATACACTGATGATTTTACTGCTTCTAAACAAAAATGGTAACTTGCATTTTTTTGTAATCTATTAAGATCAAAAATTACATGTTGATCTTTAAAAAGGACTTCTATCAGATAAAGATTTATTTACCTTGTGTTCCCCATAATTCAAGCACTAAAGACTGTGTTAAAAGATTTTGTAAAATTTTGGCAGAAACTTTTTTATAAGAAATTTGTTTTGAGAAGGCCAATTCGGAGTGAGGTTTGTTCCAAATTCTGTCTGTTACACTTTGATGTTTTTCATCTGGTAGCACAATTCTAAAAAAAATAAAAAAAATACACATTTTATTATAATTTAACAAGGTTTCATTTAAGTTATATGTGTGGTTTAAGGGTGACGTCACATCTGTATTTTAATACATAATAATAACAGTACATGTCATTTTAATCTTCTCAAAGTTTTCTTTTCTCTTCTGCACATCGAGACGAGTATAAAGAAGAAAAAAGATGGGGTTTGCCATCTTACTTTTCTGCACCAACTGGGCTAATGAAAACGGGCATATGCCATGGTGCAGGGGCTATGAAGGAAGTTGCACAGATGAGTGTTTACAGCTTCGGTTCTCTTCTTTGTGTCCTTGTTTAATTTTTTGTGTGTGGTGCAGTCTCCCTTCTCTTACTATTGACATACCTGCAATAAACTCCTCGAGAGTTATCCTCCATCACCCATCTGACACCCATACACTGTGGTAACTTGACGTGAAAATGTAGTGGACGTCCTAATAATTCGTCTGAATCAACAAGTATATCATCTTCTACCATTGGTTTACCTCTCTCATTACACGGTACAATCTGTACATGTATTACAGCTTCCTCTTTCCCGTGATAATTATGTACCGCAAAATGTTCATCTACCTCTACTCTATATGCCACTGGTTGTAACCAAACATGACAACTGTAATAAAACAAATACATGCTTTTAATATTGAAAATTTAACAGTAAAGAATGACAGATCTAAAACATCAATTTTTTGGGGCTCTTAGGGTAGTTATACATGTTGTTCTGAATACAAAGGACAATTTCAAATTTCTTATTCCCCGAATTTGTGTAGCGCCAGTGTACTATATATAGTAACTTTACGTTATGTTATTAGTATGCTCATGCCTGTTTGCAGAAGGCTTCTCTGGCATGCGCACTAGGTATCCCGCAATGTTGGATAACGCATTATTGTACACGTCTGTCTAATATAAGTCTAATACTTTCATTTACGAGTTGTGTTGTGTTTGTGGTATTGTAAATGGTCTTTACTGACGTAGCTGAAAAGTAGTCATGAGAGAGGTTTACTGTTAAGACATCTCAAAAATATCTTTTATTCACCTTCCTAAAAAGACGTCTTCTACAGGATCCCAGAAAGGATCATTCTTCTTACTGACTTTAACCTGACCTGAATCACTCCATTCACTATACATCTGATCCATAATATTCTTACGATTAATAAACTTTCCTTTACTCCATGTCCACACCTATAATAACAAAACTTCAAATATAAAGTCTGGAGTGATTCCCCCTTGTCAGTGATGCAGGATGGAGAGCCTGACAAGGACATCTGTCTATTCATTCGGATGGTTTAGAAAACGGAAGTCCTGTGTACACATTGGTGTGCTAGTAATAGATCCTTTGACAGTTGAAATTTGAAATAAGAGTAGGCTGTAGTGCTGTTGTACGGGCAAACTTTCCCTGTATCGCGTGTGCCCATCTTCATGAGAAAGTAAAAATGTACTCATAGTAGTACTGATCACTTGTAACTATTGCCATTTGAAGTGTACATTATAGTTTCTATTTTTTTCATAATTATAGCAATAATAACATCTGTTTATCCATTTCCTATAATATGTCTTTAAACGGGACTTAACAACTTACTTTTCAACACCAACTGAGCTATTGAAGACAGGCATATATGCTATGCAGTTTACACAGACAATTCCTATAAGCAATCTGATTAAAACACAGATCAAATTTAATTTCATTTTTATAATTCAAAATTATGTTGAAATGGGGGTCAGCCAATCAAATGGTCTGTCGAACCGAGTGTTTGACCTTTTTTTATGCGGAACTGTGGGTAGACATTAACAGCGATAGAAATCAAAACAAAGCAAAAGTAGATAACAAAAATCATGGCGGTAGCTAATTGGTTAATCGAATGACTAACGTTATCGGGTCAAATGTCGTTTGCTTGGTACCCGACGTCATAGAACGTGAACTCCCACTAGAACTTGTTAGATCTACATGTAGTGTAGGCAATCGAAAGTATAAAAAACGAAACAAAATATAAATCTGTATTTTAATTAGATTGCTCCTATAAGTAATTTCTACATTAATATTACGGTAGACACCGTAGACCTAATCTAGTAGAATAAATAACAGGAGCTACCTTTCTGGTGAGAGTATTGATTACTTTAACAAGAACTTCTTTATCTTTAGACTTGGCTGTTGTTTCATGACTTGCTGAACTTTTCACTTCTGCTTCAAATTTAACATGCTGTAACAAATGAATCAGAAATGTAACATTTTTTATGCCAAGGGTATTTACTTACAGAAGTTACATCTTTGTTTAGCTATATTTTTTGTATCATTGAGAGAGAGCCTATCAGATATTGACTATGATGATGAAACAACCATCTAAGGAAATTCTTCAAAATCAAAAAACAGAACTTACTTTATTGAATTCTTCACTGATGGCATTAGCTTCTGTAATCAAAGGCATTAGATCAACAAATTCGTGAAACACTGTCGTAGTACTTGATTGAACTTCATCACCATGTGCTCTTGGGGTCTGTAGTTCTGCAGCTAACCCTTCATGCTCAGCGATCTCCGTCATAAAATAATCGTAGTTATATTTATCTTTCTGGTCTTGTGGTCCTCTTTCTGATGTAAAACCCATAAACAAAAACAAACTGGTCGTACCAAACTTTAACCTGTCCTAAAGATTCAAAGAAAAGAATTATAAATATTAGGGGACCCTTCGGGACTAAATCTAGAAAAATTCAAAAATATTTTCCACACAAGGAAATTGAACGGAGCTTTGGCTTCAAACATGCAAGCCGGTTCAGACTGACTTACTACCTAATTCGTTAATTGGTATAATTATTTTGATGGTTATCCCATACAGAGAGGGGATTTGGGTGGGGCTTCATGCAAGTGCTTTAGACCATAAATTATTATTTAGACATAAATTAACATGACAGGGTCATAATCAACTCTGGCTACCATCAGATGGCTCCGATTTTAAGTAGATTAGAGCGGTTCAGCCATTTTATAATTTAATTCAAAAATAGAGAAGCGAGACCAAGACTAGAATAACCAGTACCGTGGTTACCATAATAAACAATGTAATGCTACATTTTGTCAAAACTACAAACAGTAATTATTTCTCTCAGAATAAAGTAATTTGAATGAAATTTTCAATATATTCATTTTGCATTATCTATTTTGAAACTATTTATTAGACTGAACGACCAGCTCTTTATCTTAATCTTACATAATGCATTTTTAAATTAGTAAGAGAATTCGACCTCATAAACTACAACTAGGGCTACACTTTAATTCCATTGACATTACACAAAGCTTAAACAAGATCTATTGTTAATATCACATTTTTTTAAAAATAGATAATCATGTTATTTAAAAAAATTCCCATGTAAAAATACTAACTAGATGATGTAACTGTGTCTTTGTTTTGATTCTGGCGCCATTACAGTTGATGAGTGATTGAGTTGAACTTGGTTCTATATACATCTTACTACCATCATTATATACCACAGCATGTTCAGCTTGTATACTGTAATATAAACATACATCATTATATACCACAGCATGTTTAGCTTGTATACTGTAATATAAACATACATCATTATATACCACAGCATGTTTAGCTTGTATACTGTAATATAAACATACATCATTATATACCACAGCATGTTTAGCTTGTATACTGTAATACAAACATACATCATTATATACCACAGCATGTTTTGCTTGTATACTGTAATATAAACATACATGTACATCATTATATATCACAGCATGTTTAGCTTGTATACTGTAATACAAACATACATCATTATATACCACAGCATGTTTTGCTTGTATACTGTAATATAAACATACATGTACATCATTATATACCACAGCATGTTCAGCTTGTATACTGTAATATAAACATACATCATTATATACCACAGCATGTTTAGCTTGTATACTGTAATATAAACATACATTATTATATACCACAGCATGTTTAGCTTGTATACTGTAATACAAACATACATCATTATATACCACAGCATGTTTTGCTTGTATACTGTAATATAAACATACATGTACATCATTATATATCACAGCATGTTTTGCTTGTATACTGTAATATAAACATACATGTACATCATTATATATCACAGCATGTTCTGCTTGTATACTGTAATATAAACATACAGCATTATATACCACAACCTCAACTATTTGAACATAAAAAGACAGTGAATTGAGCTCACAAGCTAAACTGTATGTTTTTCGACTAAGTCAAGGGCAGTATAAGCCAGTGAATAACTGAATAGGGGTTGGGGAACAGGCATAGCCTTAAACCCCTCTCCCTGTCAGATATAGAATATGAAGCTCATCTGATAACCAACTTTCATTAAAATCCAATGAAAAATGTAGACACTACAGCTTCATAAGCCATGTTTGATGTAAACTGGCGAGAACAAGGGCAATAACTCTGGGAATAATTGATTAATCACATTCAAATTCAAACTTCAAAAAACTAAAGACTCAATCATGTTGACAAGCAAGTGAGCAGACAGCAAGAAGGAGGTGACAACAATCTCAACATTAAATATAGGCATATTAAAATATTCATGCATCATATAAGCATAATTTCAAGAAAAATTCAAAATAGTTACATTCATTTCAATATCAATACCAATATTATAATATACAGATGTGATATTGATGTTGGTGTACAATTATTTCAAATAATGTATGGGCAATTTGCCAATAATACATTATTTTAAGCTAAGGGCAGACGAGTTGTAGTATTTTTTTACGTGATTAAAATATGTCAGTGGTTTATTACGGCCAATCATGAACAGACACATGTAGCGATTATCTCGAGAATATTTGTTGGGGAAAATATCTAACATGCTAGATATGAGGGATTGATCAGTCAAATGATTGTCGCCTTGACGGGGCATACAAGCGATTTTTCCGAGCAATTATGAAAAAAATACGCTCATCTGTCCCCCATTTTATACTAGATGAAATATTGGAATCGCATGAGAATTTCATTGAAATGTAGTTTAACATGTTTAAAGACATAATGTAATGTCTCGTTCTCAGCCACTAACAGATATTAAAAATTCCATCTCAATAAATATTAATGAAAATTAAAATGATTCCATTCAACACAAGGCAGAAGATTAAATGCAATATCAAAAGATGTTATATATCATTACATGCTATATTATTACATACAAGGCAAAATTTAAACTCAGTAAAAATAGAATTTAACTTACTGTAGATTTCTGGTTTATATAATAAATTTGATTAAAATATTAATTTTGATACATTATTGAATTTTTGTAAAAAAAAAAAAAAAGTAGTTTATAAATTATATCATGTACTTGAAAACGATAAGAGAATACTTGTCAAAACGTTGTGCTATATGTGTACAAACTAGTAATTGTCACCGTTTTTTTTAGGACTTCGAATTTTGTATAATGGTTTGGATTGTTCATACTTGGTTTTATTTCATTTAAAAATAAATTATGACCTTTCGATGTTTGCCTTTTTTATGAGTCTCTTACTTCGTGATAGGTTTTCAGGTGGAAATATCTAGAAAACTAATTGATTTCAAAAGCTCAAGTTTTTATAGATTACCATTTGTTATCTAGTGATTAAAATGAATAAAACAGATTGTAGTAAAATGGAACTCATCTCCTGCTATTGCCACAAATTTCTCTTTTAAACAAAAAGAAAGAAAACTGACATCCAAAAACTGAAAACCCTATTCTAACCACAGTTTTTGAGATAAGATAGTAAATCTAATCCGAATACTGTATTTAGTAATTGAAAATATAATATTAAAACTCAATTTATGTGGAAAATAATCAATGATTTTATTTCACACTACAATTCAACAAGTTCCTCTTGTCCTTCTCAAGTATTTATGTAGTGTGAAAAAAACTCAGTGCCATAAAAATTGTGTTTTAATATTATAGTAAATTTAGAAGAAACAGCCATGGCTGGATTTTATGATAAAAGAGATTTACCTGAAACCTTTTATAGCTACATTTACACCATCTTGATTTTCTTTACCAATCACAGTTTTACCTGTAAAATGTAAAGTATATTAGGATAAAATTTTCACATATTTCCATTTTATATTTTTTATGTTAAGGAAGAGAAATTTGGTCAAGAGTAAAATCAACACACCTTGATCATTTGGTGACCAACATCTGGTGTATCTTTATTTTGTTTATCAGTATGGGCAAGACACATTAGCAGTGGCAGTAAACTGAAGAACCTATGTATGGTTTTTAACATTCTACTTTTCAGCCCAAGATGGACATATTCCGACTCCACCTACTCTTCTCTGCCCTAAAACCACCAATGTGTATTTGGGACCAGATGATTTTTTTGCCAAGCTGCACAAATCCTGGACCTCCTGGCTCAGTGGTCATTGAGCCAGCCTCATTCAGACTGACTGTTTCTCCTCACTGCTTTGGACCACTTGGTCATCAAATTGAGAGAGAGAGAGAGAGAGAGAATGGGGTTTAATATCCACTCGACACAAACTAGGTCATTTCGGGAGTAACATAAGGTTCAATTCTATCTCAATAATTTGCTTGTGCATAGCGGTCTTTAGCAGTGGAAGGAAACCCAAGAACCTGAAGAAAACACGCAAAATTGGACAGATGACCCTACTCCTTGTCACATACATGGGGGGATTTATCTAGGGAGAGGGGTTTTACCTATGCAATGCCTGTTGAACCTTTCCATTCAGACAACCTAATAAAAATATTGTTTAAGAAACCACGCCACTTGACTCAATGACAGACATTATGATTTCACAGTGACATTCTCACACACATGTTAAGCCACTAAACTCACCAACCCCACCATCAAATTGGTGAATTAGAAGTACGAGTAATATAGCAGTAGCCTGTTAATTAAAAAAGATGTAAATAAATTACCTTTATCAAAACAATGTTTAATAACGCCATTTAACTGTGAATCTTCATTAATATTCATTATATATGGTAATTGTTCCCAGTCAGCCTTTTCTTTAGATGTATTTAAAAATGTCTTCTCCCATTCAGATCTGTCGTAAAAAAAAATTAAGATATATGATACTTGTATGAAGACTGGTATTCCATGATGTACAAAATATTCTGAAGCATTTAAAACTATTTCTGTAACCAACTTAAAGCTGCCGATCATCGTTTGAGGGATTTTAATTCCTTTGAAAACTACAATAATGTGGCATGCATAAAGTCTTGGAAAATTAGTACGAATAACGCAAATGATTACTGCCTTTAATATCAGATCTTACTTTCATTCCTTTTTTACTGATCGGCACTTGATGAAGATCGAAAACTCGATCCTTATAAAGATCAAATTACATCCTTATGAAGATCGAGCTACATCCTTATGAAGATTGAACTACATCTTTATGAAGATCGAATTACATCCTTATGAAGATCGAGCTACATCCTTATGAAGATCGAGCTACATCTTTATAAAGATCGAACTACATCCTTATGAAGATCGAACTACATCCTTATGAGTTGCCTATCAAGTTTGTTCTATGCATGTATTTACATCACTAAATTGTCTCAAATTTGTTTCTATATTGTAAGAATTACCTTGCTTCTTCCAATCTTTGTTCCCATGACACCTGATTACCCATTTGCCTTTCATTTTCAGCCAATAGATATTTTAACTCTATAAAATAAAGAAGAAATATTATAAACGTTATTTATTGACTGTTTCTTACATCAGATATTTACTGAATACTACAATTCTTTATCTCAACCCCTTATAGTCTGTTGTTGTTGACTCTTCAAGACTTTCTAAGTCAATAGAACAGGGTTAATTTAACCCAGATGTTGTTAAAAGTTAATGGTTTATTTCTTCTCCTCTTATTGCAGAAGGGAAAACAAGGAAAACCTTCTGAATTGGGAGGAATTATTTTCCCACTTCTTTGCCAGCTGGTCAATTTTTGACAAATTCTGAATAGCAAAGATATTTTAAAATTCTAATTTTAATGACTAACATAAATTCTCCATTGTGACTGTCAGTCAGTCGAGACTGGCAAATGATACTGAAATTAGAGCTCTGCTATCCCTTAATCTTACCTTCTGAATTATTCCCCTTTTTACCATGTGACTTCAACATTTCTAAAAGTCTGTCATTTTCTTCTTTCAGTTCACGAATCAATCTTTCAGTTGGACTTTCATTTATAACAGCATTATTTTGTATTTTCTTTGCCCTGTAAACAAACAGTTGAATCTAATACTGATATTTAACATCTTATTTCATTTTTAAAGGAGCCACTGTATCTAAGTGAGTAAGACGTTGGTTCACTAGCCTGGAGGTTAAAGGTTCCCTCCATGTGTTGGTCGTTCATCTGTGCATGATGTCTAGTCATTTGGATGGGACAAAAAACCAAGGTCCTGTGTACACATGACAAGCTGTCTAGTCATTTAGATGGGACGAAAAACAAAGATCCTATGTACACATTGGTATGCATGTAAAAGAACCCTTGACAGTTTGAATTCGATGTAAGAACAGGCTGACACATCAAAATTTTTCTCAAAGCGTATTGTATGTCGGAGCCTACTAGGATGTTTAACCCCTTTTCTTTTCATTTCATTCTCTTAGACCACCAATACATCTGTTAAGACATTTCTTGGGTCAAAAAAGCTATTTTTATCATTAAAGATGAGAGTGGCATAAACTATAACACATTGGAACCACTCCACTACGGCTAAATCAACTGAAATGAAATGGAGTTTATCTCCTACTATTCTCCTCAGAACTGGGCTAATGAAGACGGGCATATGCCATACAGTGTGCTATGAGAGAAATTTTGCCTTGACAGCAGCACTGTGGCATACTCTTATATCGAATTCCAACTGTCAAGGGATCTCTTACGTGCATGCCAATATGTACACGGGAACCCAGTTTTTTGTACCATCCGAATTACTAGACAGCTGTCCTTGTCTACGGCTAAATATCCAGTACATCAATATTAACGATATGTCCTTAGGACAATAATAGACTATACAAAGCAATAGAGTTAATTTATATTGTATCCTTTACCTGTCTGCATATCTTAATGTAGATAAAGTTTCATCAAAATTAATATCAGCTGGGCTCAGAGCAGCAATCTTTAAATATAACAAAACTACTTTAAATATAAATTTCTTTAAAATAATACAAATGTATCAAGAATAATACAAATTTATCAAGAATGATACAAATTTATCAAGAATGATACAAATTTATCTAGAATAATTAATACAAATTTCAATTCCATAAATTCAAATTGATTTGATATGTAAATCCTCTAACAATGAGTACACCAATTCCTTGGGCTTTGCAGTTGGTTTCAAAACTACTGCTCCATGTACTGCCTCAAGCTGTCTGAGTCACAGAACTAGTAGACAGTCATGATCATTACATATGAAATGAAATGGGGTTTAAGTTCCTACTGGTCAAATGAAGACAGGCATAAGCCATGCAGTGTGCTATGAGGGAAATTTTGCCCCGACCTGGGTTACTAATCTCATCAGAATGACTATACATTGTCCTTTGTCAGAACCTTAGTCATACACCATTGAAAAGGTGGAACCATGCCAGAAAATCCAGAAGAACTTCCTCAGCCATTACAGGGACATTATATAAATAGTTCATAGCTATTCACAGTTTTAGGTATCAGAGGGAGCAGTAGATTCAGACAGTTGTGGGTTGTCCATGTGCCAAAGGGTTAATTTGACAAATACAATGTCAATATTTATGCCATACAGTTTATGATATAATCAGTTCATGAAAATCAAATCTTATTTAAGTAAGACCAACCATTATAGTACGACTGTTTCCACCAAGAGCAGATTGTAATAGTTTAGTAAGAACAGAATCTCTGTACGGTATTAATACTTTCTTCTTTCCTCCTGCAATATCAGCTAATGCACTGAAAAAATATATAAACATTAAACCATTTAAAGATTGTAACAGAATGGTCATTATGAGCTTATAGAAAAAGACAATATGATTAATGCACAAAGTAAAGTTCAATGTTTGCAATATTTAGCAATAAACATGAACAACAGTGTTTTTATCAGATTCTCAATTAAATTTTTCGAAAATGAACAAGAAAATCCTGATGAAATTCACTGGCCATTGCAGGGATTGAATATGCGACCTCCAGTTTAGCGAGTCAGTGTCTAACCCACTTAGCAACCATGGCTTCAAAAAAACATTTAAAGATTTTAACAAGATGATAATCATGTTTTATAAATAGATACTATAGTTAATGCATTACATAAAAACATATTAAATCAAGTGGTTCTTCCCCTCTTAAAATTAAATGAACTAGATGATCGAAGCCCCTATCAACAAAAAAATGTGCCAAGGGAGATAATTCAGCTCACAGATGAAAGAACCTTTATGAGAGTTCTATATACAATGACTAGTGTTTTCCTTCTATAATCTCTCCATCTGATATTTCCAGCAATAAGATCCATTCAGATTCAATACGATATCTATAGAAAATTCTCACATGTCACATTCAATACATGTAGCTGACATAATAGTGTGTCAGGGGAGGTAACTCATCATTAACCCTAATTATTCTGTTCAGCAACATCTCAATGTTGAAATACTCACTTACCAAAAAACGAGAGCTTTTAACGTCCACTCGACACAAAAAGCTCATTTTGAGACTAACATGGTTCAATTATATCAATAATTTGATTGCATGTTGCAGTCTTTAGCATTGGAGGAAACTGAATAACCCGAGAAAACCCACAAGGTTGGACAAGCAACCCTACTCCTTGTCACACACAAGCTGAGAATTAAAACTATGCATTTTGATTCAATGAAAGACCTTATGATCTAAAAAGCATGTGTTGAACCATTCAGCCACTCTACCTCCCTTTTTTTGTCTGAGGAGGTAACTCATTAGTAAAGCTGATTATTACATTTTGCATCATCTAAATGTTATGAAATGAAATGGGGTTTAACATTCCACTGTTCTGCTCCTAACTAGGGCTAATCAAGACGGGCATACGCCAAACAGTGTGCTATGAGGAAAATTTTGCCCGGGCAGCAACGCTACGGCCTACTCTTACATCGAATTCCAACTGCCAAGGGATCTTTATATATCATAACGCTTATATACCTGATAACATTACCCAGTGTTGATAAACTCTGATTAATGGCCGCTCCTTCCTTTAATCTGTCACCTGTAGCACCTGTAGAATTAGCTCGTTCACTACCAGCTAAATCCACCAGATTAATCTCACTACTCTTAGTTGTACTCTGACCAGATGTATTCATAAAAACCTTTAAAAAATACAATTTTTTTATTACATGTATCTAGGGAACAAAAATAACTGTTGAAGATTGGTTAGCAGGGCGATACAGTTTTTATGAATTTTTGCTAATTAAATCAATATTTTGATTAGCAGTTTTGGTCATTTGAGGTGCAGTTAAATCTATCATGAATACTCAATATCAAAGATACATTATGGGAGATTGGATAAAGAGCTGGCAGTTCTCACTATTATAGTTAAAACTAGATAATGTTAAGGGAATTTGCTCAAAATTTCAGTTTTTCTTACATACCTGTTCAAATTTAATAGTGATGACCATATGAGATCTACTACTGGTGGCGTTCATGTTTGTTGATGCCGTTGTTCTACTTATAGCACCTTGTTCCATTAATTGTTCTATTTCTCTATAATTACTAACAGGTACTTGCTATAATAATAAAATATAAAGTATATTATAACAACTTGTTCTATTTCTCTATAATAAATAATAAAGCTGAAGCAAACAGGCAGGGCCCTGTTTCACGAAAACTTAAACTAAAATCTTTAAAATCGATTTTAACTAAAATCAAAATGAGATTTTAAATTTTATGCGTTTCACGAAGATCGATTGTAACTTAAAATGCAATTTCAATAGATTTTAGTTAAAATAGCTTGAGCCCGCGCAGTGCAGATTTCCGCTGCGGGTACTTTCGGTGAAAGCAAATACGCTTCGAAACTGAAAACTGTTGACAGACTGAATTAACTGTTACATTATCAATAGGGAGAGTTTCATACGTTGTAGAAATGTCTGTACATGGTAAGAAAGTCGTACAGAGATGTAATAAATGAGTTTATTGCGTATTATTAGTTTCGTAATGTATTGGTGGGTTGACCTTGAACTTGGCATTTGATTTCATCGCAGGCTTCAATAGAAATAATGTGTATCGATAAACTAAAGCGCTTGAATTTCAAATTTTTATAGTAAATTGACAAGAGAAGCTATTGAGAATTTTCACAAACATATTTTGATATGTGTCACTCAAACAACTAATCTAGGCTTCAATTTTTTTGTAGTATTTATCAACTTTGAAATCAATACGCCAAATAGGCAATGTTCCGACCCCTAGATTATAAATGTCATTCTAATAGACCCTTTCAATGGTACTTTGAAAATGCAAAAGAGTCTATCTATCTTACACAATTAAATGATTTTTTCCCTAGATAAAATAGTTTTGGCGCCTATCTTTCTTTTTTATGTTGTTTTATTAACGTAACTTCATTAAGAAATAATAAAAAAAAATATGATATTAAAATTTAATTTCAAATAGGCCTATAACATTTTTGAATAAAGACATTTGAGATTATTGATTTATCTTTTTACAAAATCATAATAATCCCAAAAACATGAGTAAATACTACATGTGGCATGTCTAGTATTATAGGCCTTTAGGCCTTTTAATACCAAGAAATTGTCCATATTAAACACGAAGATATTTTCTTTATAGATAAGAGTGCTCTTCTTTCAATGACATTGGATATAAATTTTCTTTTAGTGTGTAGTTTACTGGCGTTTTGGGTGCGTTTTTTCTTGGAGTTCTAATATGAGGCGCCATCCAATGCTTAAATTACCTTACAATAAAATAAACGGGTGGACCGTGGCTGTATATCCCATGCTATGAAAAGAAATTGAATGACAATTGTTTTTGTGAATGATTGTATGTTAAAATTATGTGCCAATTATATCTGTATGTCGCAATAGATTAAACAATGAAGCTCTCATCAATGTTTGTTAATGTCGTGATTGTAAGTTAGGAGAGGGTGACAGCTATCCTAAGTTAAAATTGATTTTAGTTAAAATTGTCCTTAAAATAGTTTTGTGAAACGCCACTATTTTAAGTTAGGATACAATTGTAACTTACAATATTTTTTTAGTGGATTTTAGCTACAATGCCTAAAATCGTTTTGTGAAACGCTTCTATCCTAAGTTAGGATGAAATTTTAGTTTACAATG
Source organism: Patella pellucida (assembly GCA_917208275.1). NCBI lineage: Eukaryota > Metazoa > Mollusca > Gastropoda > Patellidae > Patella > Patella pellucida. The sequence goes on along the minus strand of OU795040.1, from coordinate 15,769,728 downwards.
ATTTTAAGGAGATTTAAGTTTTTGTGAAACAGGGCCCAGGTACCCAGAAGAGTTACCAACTGACAGAAAAACTCTGTAACGATACCGACTTCACGTAAGGGTAACTGAGTTGGCAAAACACAACAGTCAACCATGTGATCTTGTCATAAAATTTATCGCTATGTCTTTGGCCTACACTGTAAAACAAGAAATTAATGCTAACCAGAAATCAAAATCATATTACTAAATAATCTCAACTTTTTTTTCTTTAAAATGGTTCATGGAAGAGTGCAAAAAGCATTGAAAGTGTTCCATTTCTGGATGGAACAAGAATTCAATGCCATTTTATTTGTGTTTCTAAAATAGAAATCCATAAGTTACCTTTAATCCTTCAACGTAGAAACCAGTTTTAGGACTTTGTCTGACCTTCAGACCACCCTGCTTTTGGTGACCTTTGACCAATAAATCACGAATTTGTTCATTATATATCTCCAACATACTAAATGTAACCTAAAATAAACAAACTTCAATTTAAGAACGAAATTCAGTAATAATTTGTGAAGCCTGTAACGGTCACTGTTTTTGGAAATTAATCTATTTAGCAATTTTTTCCACCACTAAGGTTATCGGTTCCTCACAATTGCCCCCTGTTTTGTATCATCCAGAAAATTTTAAAAACATATTCAAAATGTCTTCTATTGAAATTCAGAAATAGTTTTTTTCTACTCTACTGTCTAATGAATGACATCTTGTAAACTGTTTGGGGGTTGAGTGGCCGAATGGTTTAATCTGTGCACTTTAGATCATGAGGTCTCACTCAGCAAATCTTGATAGATTCCAGTACCCTACATCTACTCTCATATGTATGACAGTAAGTGATATCTACCTATGCCCATACATTTGCAATGCGGCTACCAGATTACTATAAACAGGAAAACGTGTCGCTTTTACAAAAAAAGTCCCAAATTCACTTCAATTTAATGAAAACTTCACAAAATCCTCTGTTGGACATAACGTGAAGGTGCTTAGTGAACTGTACATGCACAAACTCGGATGTGCCCCTGAAGCGTCTTTTGTAGAGTGAATATATCTAAATGTGCAGAGATATTGTCTTAAGGCTGCTGGTTTGATAAAATTCCCTGGTAATTCCCCAAACCCAATGCCAAAGTGACGTTTGTTGATATAATACACTCTCCACAGAAATCTCAATGGGCGCAGTCATTTTTCATTCAGAGCCTTTAAAATAGTTCAAATATGGTGGAAATGGTCATACAACTGAGATTAGATGCATCAAATCTGTCGAGGTTTGCCAAATGCATGAGGTTTGTCATTGAGTGAAGTGGCATGGTTTCCATTCCCCTCAGGTACGTGAAAAGGACCAACCTCATGGGTTTTCTTTTGGTACTCCCAATGCTAAAGACCCTATGTACAAGCAAATTATTGAAATAAAATTGAACCATATGTTAGTCCCCAAATAACCTAGTTTGTGTAGAGTGGATGTTAAGACCCATTGTTTATTACCAGAGACATCCATGACTGGGAATAATGTGACACCAAGTACAAATATACCCTCATAAAATTCAAATTTTATATCAATAAAGTCCTCATGTTTCCTCCCACTGCAAAAGATCCCTATGTGCAAGAGAGTTATTGAAATGCAATTGAACCATATGTTAGTCCCGAAATGAACTAGTTTGTGTCGAGTTGACGTTAAACTCCATTTCTCTCTCTCTTTATATCAATAATTAATTTTCCTTACCCTCAACTGTTTGTTGTCATCCTTGTTTTTTTCAATGGCATTAAATAATTCACCACATGTGATAGGTACGATTCCTTTGTTTGCTCCGTAACCTGTCATAGAATAACTCTTTCCTGATCCTGTCTGCCCATATGCAAATAAAGTAGCATTATATCCTTGCCATGCATTATCTAAAACTCCCTGCCCTAAATCTTTGAATACCAAATTCTACAAAGGAAAAAATGAACAATGAATAATATTTCATGAATATTGAAACAAATGAAAGAGTAAACAGAAAAGTTCAGCCTGATACATTGAGAAAAATTAGAATTGCCTATTTATGTTGACTACTATCTTCACCAAGCCAGTATATGATCAATTTGTTCAGCAGTCTGATCCCTGATTTCCTGCAATGATCAAGGTTCACCAGTTAAATCTCCTGTACCTAACTGATTTATAAGTAAAACTATCAATCTAAGACGATAACTCAGTGACTTGTGAGAGTGAGAGAAATGGGGTTAAACGTCCACTTGACACAAACTAGGTCATTTCGAGACTAACATATTATTCAGTGGGAGGGAACAGGAGAAAACACACAAACTCCTTATCACGTACAACCAGGGAATCTTTGTGACTTGTATCATCACATCTGTATTATTGTAATTTTAACTGCTTGCAGTGTGCATATCATCCATGCTGCTGTGATCAGAGATATGTTAACACTTTACTTACAGCTTCAGAACAAATTTCATTTTTTTTATTCGTTCCTTTTTGCATGGCACTAAAATTTTCAGTCTCAAAGGAAGAAACTTCAGACCATGAAAACTTGATTCATAGACAGTCCAATAACCACGGCATGATACCATGGCTCAATATTTAGGGTTGAATAAAAAAATAAGATACTTAATCAGGTCCTTGAGCTCCAGAGGCATATTCATAAGTGTCCAGGGGCCGCGGAGCTGGGAGCAATAATTTTTAATAGTGAAAAAGTGACCATTCAATTATAGTTCAAATATAAACAAACAAAAGTAAAATGCATCCCAATAGACTTTCTTACCTGATCAGCATATTTTGATGTTTGAGATTCTTGAGTAAAAACTCCATTTTCATCTTCTTTACACTCATCATGTGACCAATAGCAATGATCAAAGGAAAAACTTTTAACATCGCCATTTTCTGGATTAGTAATTGTAGTTGTATTTCCATCCATAGATATGACACATTTTGACTTGGCATTTTTCTCCCTCTAAAGAAACAAAATAAAATGTAAACTTAGTACAAAAAGGTAATATTTTGAACATGGTGTTATTATACGATTGTGTGTTAATTTATATCGCTCAACTGAAACGGGAATGAGACAAGGATATTAAAATACAACGAAACAATTATGTGAGAAAGGTAGAATAGCTGATTTGGTGAGACTAGTAGAAGAGACAGCTGAGATAACTAGAGAAGATGGTTGTGTGAGACTTGTGGTAGAGTCAGTTGCTTGAAACTAGAGATGAGACGGTTGGATGGGACTAGTAAAATGGGTTGTTGGATTATATTAGCCTAGTACTCTAGTAGAGGAGAAGGTTGGATGAGACAAGGAAGTTACATTGTTACAGGAGATGATGGGACCAGGAAGTTACATGGTTGGGTAAGGTATGGTTTGATGACCCAAATAAAGAGATGGTTGAGTGAGACTAGGAGGCCACATTGTTGAATGAGACTAGACAAGATGGTTGGATGAGACTGGATGACACTAGTAGAAGAGATGATTGAGTGAGACTAGGAGGCCACATTGTTGCATGAGACTAGTATAAGAGATGGTTGGATGAGGCTAGTAAAACAGATGGTTGGATGAGAATAGTATAAGAGATGGTTGGATGAGAATAGTAAAAGAGATGGTTGGATGAGGCTAGTAAAACAGATGGTTGGATGAGAATAGTATAAGAGATGGTTGGATGAGACTAGTATAAGAGATGGTTGGATGAGAATAGTAAAAGAGATGGTTGGATGAGGCTAGTAAAACAGATGGTTGGATGAGAATAGTATAAGAGATGGTTGGATGAGACTAGTAAAACATATGGTTGGATGAGACTAGTAAACAGATGGTTGGGTGAGACTAGAATGAAAGAGACAGGATTCGATAATGATGTAAAGATGTATTTAAAATGGCTATGAAGAATTATAGCTAAGAAAATATTGTCATACTTTTCTTTTTACGGTGGCTATGAAAGAGAGAAAGGAGATCCTTTGCTGATAAATATATATTGGATCTTATTTACATGTAACTGGTTTTATGTATCCCCTACTACCCTTTTAACAGAAGCAGAACAGAGGGCCTGACAAGGACAGCTGTCTAGTCGTTCGGATGGGACAGAAAACCAAGGTCCTGTGTATACATTGGCGTGAACGTAAAAGATCCCTTAGCAGTTGGAATTTGATATAAGAGTTGGCCGTAGCGCTGCTGCCCAGGCAATATTTCCCTCATGGCACACTGTATGGCATATGCCCGTCTTCCATTAGCCCAGGTTAGGTGCATAACAGTAGGACGTTAAACCCCATTTTATTTCATTTCTTTTCTTTTAAACAGTCATCTATATTACAAACACATTAAATATTCATACTTTTATTTTTTATGTGAGATTGCAAAAAATAAATACTGGTATTTGATAATATGATCTATGTTTATTTTATCTCAAGACTGAGAAATTTAAGTCCATAATTGAAATCAATAATATTTACTGGTTGTTGTCACTGGTATAATTGATCCAAACTCATCGTAATCTAGGCAGCCATGGTGTACTTGTAAAATAACCCTTGACATTTGGAATTTGCTTTCTAGGCTAAGGTGGTCTCATAACAATAAGAAATGAAATGAAATGAAATGGGGTTTAATGTCCTATTGTTCTGCACCTAACCTGGGCTACTGGAAGACGGACATACACCATACAGTGTGCTATGAGGAAAATTTAGCCCAGGTGGCGGCGCTACAGCCTACTCTTACATCGAATTCCAAATGCCAAGGGATCTTTAACGTGCCCACCAATGTATACATAGGACCTCGGTTTTCCATCCCATCTGAACGACTAGGCATCTGTCCTTGCAGGTCCTTGTCAGGCCATCAGTAAAGGATGAATATTGTTTATTATTATCTGCAATATCTTTCCTAGTCAACATATCATATCACATTTATTTTCATGTCATTTTATTATTTTTTGAGAACCTGCCCTCCCAGTGATGACATGACTTGACTTGATCTGCCACTAAAAGGCCCCATTTGGAACCAAACCAGAGAACATTGTGTTCAATGCAAACCATGCCTTCCATTTCGGGTTCTACCCGGATACACCAGTGTTGTCCTAAAGATGAAATGAAATGAAATAGGGTTTAACGTTGTACTGTTTTGTACCAACTGGTCTAATGTAGCACTACCTTGTTGCACCAGGAGCCATGGTGGCTAAATGGGTAAGATGTTTGTAGGTAACACACCAAAAATTACCCGACCATAATCTTTTTTGTTTACCCCTTGATCTGTCTGAATGTGAACGGGGTCCAGGTCTTTATGTTTTCCTCAGGAATTACTCCATTAATTTAAAGAAATCTTTGAAGATCTATGACATACAAAATAAGCTGCAACGTGAATATTCTCTTTTATCCGTAAAAAGCAGATTTTTTATGACGGCATATCATAATTTCGTCATTCTGTACAATTGTCATGATTTCTTTTTCATGATTTCTGTCTTTGTTATAATAAATAATACAAAATATAGAACATTGGATGGTGGATACCAGACTACATTAGTCACATAGGGGCAGAGATGTGGGATGAAAAAAAACCTATTTTCATAAATTCCCTTAGTAATCGGAATTAACACAGAGCTATGATAATCTGTATTCGCTATTAAAATCAGGGTGTTGGATAACTGAATGGTTAGCATGTGTGTGCTGTATCATAAAGCCTGTTATTGAGTCAACTGGCCTGGTTTCGAATCCTCAGTTGTACGTGACAAGGAATAGGGTTGTGGGTTTTCTCCTGATCCTCCAGTGTCCTCCCACTTCTAAATACCCCTACGCGCACGCGAATTAATGAAATAAAATTAAACCATGTTAGTCCCAATTTGTGTTGAGGAGACGTTAAACCCCATTTTTCTCTCTCTTTCTCCTATTCTCGCTATTAAAATCCACATAGATTGATTAGTTTAGTAATGCAGGCCTAACTGTAAACCATGTGACTTGAGGAGTTTTAAATGCTGTCTGGAAACAGAACACAATGGTTTATAGATTGAATAATCAATGTCCTTCATATCTTTTCTAATCCTCTCTCAGATAAAACAATATTACTATTATTCAAATAGCTTAAAATAGTTTAAAACCTTTATCTATTCTGTAATATGGATCGTGGAAACTTGATAATTTTGTCTTGTTCTGATCACCTTAAGTTACACTCATCAGAACATTAATGATTTGTTTTTATTTTAGCGTCTGTAAGTACTTCAGACAAGAATATTAACTCAGATTTTGATGTTATTGAAAATCTATCAAGGACAAAAATAGCATTGCCAATCAACAGCATATGCCCACGATTTAACCAGCAGGGCAGTAATTTTGCAACGAACTGTTGGATTTCGATAGGTTCCTCTTTTAAACTAGCCAAACCATCTCACCAAGTTTAAAAGAAATCTCAATGATACTGATAAAAATGCACAATGTTTACAAGGTTTTAGTGACAAGGGCAGTAACTTTGCAATAGCTCATCACAAAATTCTGATCGTATATGTCAAACAAGTTTGAAAATATATACCTAAAACTCTTTCCTGTCAGGTACGTGTTTGCAAAAATCGTGAATGGACACACAATTAAATGGATTAAAAGCAAGGCTTCCATTTCGGCCGTATATGCCGGTCGGGACCTACGGCTCTGGAAAATGACCTACACCCGAGCAGACCCGTAGGTCATTTTGCATGCCGGAAAAATAGCATATTTTGTGCTAAATCATAAAATCCCGGGATACGAAGAATCTCCGTGCGTGTCGTGATGTTAACTGTCGGGTATAATCAAATTAACAGTGTTCAGTAGTCCGCGAATTGACACCACTGCCAATCAATTATCCTAGTGTATATTGCTGTACTCACAATCAACGGAGGATCAATATCAAACAGATTAAAAGCTTGACATTTAATCACGTTAATTAACCGAGTTTTATTTTTTAATCAGTACTGTGTGACCATTCTTAAAACCGAGTTGTTGTTACAGCATATTTGCCGACTTTCATCGCTCGTGCAGCCATATTTACTACATGTATGTCAACATCAAACAGTTTAAAAACATTACTTTGATATCTTCACTTGATAACTAGAGTTAAGCATGCGAATGATATATAAAGCAGAAATGTTTGCATGCTTTATATCATTTCAAAATGTTGAAATTCCAAACCTCTCAGAATAACAATTGTCGTCAAATGCATCCAACCGCCTATTTTCAACATCGGCCCACGTGGAAGACAAATTCTGTCTTAAAATTTTGTCACAAACATTCCTGTGGTTAAGATTTAATATTCCTACACAAAAAAGTATTGTCGTTTTTTTTTTTAATCCTTTTGTTTCCTTTATGTAACATCTGATTGTCGTTACTTTACTTGACACAATAAACTATTTACGCTGGCCGCCATTTTGATACACTGTGAATCAATCTTTACATGCTATCGAGTGCAAATACAAGAACGATCATCTTTGAGCTCCCCAAATATTGATACGAGTTAATAATATATTCATTAGTTTAAAAAGTATGTTAATTATTGTACATTGAATGACTTTTAATAATTTAAATGCATTAATCACTCGGAACTACTTTTCGCCGCGTATGGAGAAATAGTGATCAACAGTCTAATTTGTCCCGTATACGAACAGGTTAATTAAAAGATCGTTGTTAGAAATATAACGTCAAGAATAGTTTTGTGATTGTTCCCAAAATTTTAGAAAGTCGGCTCTCGTAGAGCACACTGTCTCCAGTGACAATAACACGTCACATGAACACGAATATCGACTATTTAAAGATGTTATACCACAACAGTTCCATTTGAGATACCACGAGTATAGCCTATACGGGTGATGTTGTAAAAAAAGTAAGAAAATAGTGTACTTGCGAATGTTTCTTGTTGTTATATTTTTATATTATATAAATCAATAAATGATAATTGGTTACATGTGTTCCTTTATTAAGGGGATGGGTGGGTATAAATGCCGACGTGAGATTAAATTTCTTTGTGACTGTCATTGACCCAATTAAACCCGAACGGCATTTCAATACCATGTTGTTTTATGGCTTCTTATTTTTTGCTAAAAATACCATCACTTTCTCCACGGGAAAAATGACCGGTTGTGAAAATTTTGAAGTGGAAGCCCTGATTAAAAGACAGACGATCCTACTCCTTGTCTCGTACAAACAAGTAGGAAATCAAAACCATCCCATTTTGACTCAATAATAGACCTAATGATCTAAATTGCACACGTTAAACCATTCAGTCACCCAACCCCAACTACGAGAACAATAAAATTGTTATTTTTTTAGTTTTTTCTGCTCACATTCTGATACAAAGTAAATATTTATTCACACTGATGCAGTCGATCATTATAATATAAAATTTTCATTTGGCTACAATGGATTTTTAATATATTGTAATATAAGCTTCATGTGCAAATGGATATGTTATCTCAATATATTTTCATTATTTATATCTCCATATAGTATTCCATGTCAAATGTATTTTTTGTATGCATGTACATGTATGTTGATGTATCTGTATTTTTTTGTATACTGTTCTTAATGGACATAATATGCAAATAAAAAAAAGTTGTACATGAAGAAATGTTAATGAGTATGTTATGTGTGGTTTAGAGCGAGACATTAAATAATATATTATAACAACAAGAGGACCGTAGGTTCGAGTGTTTTTACAATATATTACACAATGTCTTAAGCTCGAGAGCATGTGCGTTTACCATGAAATACGTCATGCCAGTCTAATATTTTATAATGTAAGATTGGCAAGTTGCCGTACCTTATTGAAATAATGGTGACCTCACATCTGTATCTTATAGTAAATTATCTATCTAGAATACCATTATCAGATAATTACATGTACCAAGGTTATTTCTGGTCATGTTTCAAATTCTATAATGTTGTGTGAAATACATCTGCTCATTAAATGTTAATGAATGACTTGATTGTGTAACAGCAGGTCACCACCACCATGGTGTAATTAAATAACATGTACGTGACAGTAGACTGTACAGGTCTGGAATTTCTTATAATTAACCTGTATTGAAAAAATACCACATAGGTGTTTGGTGTTTGTCAGGTTATGGAATATGTTTTGGATTTAAGTCCCATGTACACATTAGCATGCACATAAATTAGATTAGATTGTAGTGATGCTGTTTGGACAAAGTTTTCCCCATAGCACACTGCATAGTATATGCCTATCTTATTAAGAGAGAGAGAGAGACTTCCACTCGACAGAAGCTAGGTCATTTCGGGACTAATACAGCACCCATGTGCTAACCATTCGGCCATCCAACCCGCAATGAAATGTGGGAGTATAAGAAAAAGAATGTATCTTAATATTCATCTACTAAAAAGTAAAATATTTCATGAGGATTCTATTTGAATTCTCAGTTAATTAATTCAATTGTAACAGTTTGCTTAAAGGGACAATCCAGATTTGAAAAGAGTCTCAGAAAAGTCAGTTCCAAAATTTCAGCTTAAAATATTGAGTCGTTTGGACATGAACTTCAAAACTGCTGTTACCCTTTTAAGATTTCAGGTCACTTTTTTTTTGTTGGGTAACTTGATAATCTCTTGCTGTTCCCGTACGGACTGAACTTGGCACAAAAGGTCAATTTCACCTACATGTTATTAATATGAAATAAAAGTCCGGTTTCATCCAGACACCATATCTTGGGACACCGGTCTCCATTTCCAGATAAAGACTGACAGACTTTTTCTGTTTGAAAACGTATCACAAATACTGAGTTAGTTGCTCGGCCCTAAGTAGAGCAATTTAAGGGGTTTTAACACAAAATTAAGCAGTTTTTTGTATTCTCCAAAATATAATCGAGATTGGCCCTTTAATAGTTACACGTTTCTTTCAGCACTTTCTTAGTAAGTAATTTAGGTATAAAAAGACAATTGAATGATAGATGTCAGTTTGTGATACCTGCATCCAATTAAACCTTTTACGGGGATAACAACATTAATGTTCTTTTTGCCGACACACATGTTTTACGGGTATAGCGACATAAATGTTGTTTTATCGTAAAAGGGTTAAGTCTTATGACGTCAAAATGAATATGACGTCAAACTTTCAGCCAATTAATTCCCCCACAGTGGTTGAGCAGTTGGAAAAAATATCCCCCTAAAAGGGTTAAGTAACATTGACCAAACATAGCTGCAGTACATGTGTGAGAGAGAGAGAGAGAGAGAGAGAGAGAGAGAGAGAAATGGGGTTTAACATCCACAAGGCACACTAGGTCATTTCAGGACTAACATATGGTTTAATTTAAATTCAATAATTCGCTTTGGCATAGATGTCTTTAGCAGTGGGAGGAAACTGGAGGACCCGGAGAAAACCCATGAGGTCGGACAGTGCAGTACATGTATACAACTAAATGAGCAGAAATCTTGTCTTAGGGCTTCTGATTTAATCCCCTAGAAATCACACCAAACTTGGCATTGTTTCCACCTTGGACCCCCTGCTGCTCCATGGATCAAATTCCTGTGGAACTCAATATCATTTACACATATTAATAAAGCTGCCCTTAATAATTAAAATACGTATATTGGGTTAAATTTGACTTAAATGCCATTGTGGGAATTTTGTGTTAAGTCACTGAGTGACAAGTTGAGTAAGACTGAATGTGTAACGTAACGTACCCCAAGGTTATTATTAACTTATAAAAGACCTTAAAAGTCACAAATAAGTCAGTAACATTACTGTCATCAAAGAGTATATCAATATTGACTTATAAACCTTTAAAATTGCATATAAATTACTAATATTACTGCCATAAAATAATATATAGGGCCTATCCTTATACTTATTTTTCACAGACATTTACGTGCATGACAAGAGATAAGTCAAAAGATTATTAACCTGAACGAAAAATTCTAGAGTTTCAAATAAATTAGTAATATTACCGACATAAAATAGTCGTGTATTTTTACAGGAATTTACGTGCATGACAAGAAGTACGTCAAAGGATTATTATATCACAATAGACAATTGAATTTAATAACATAGTTCATGCTCTTAAATCAATTTTTTTTCTTTAGGTTCAATAATCTTAATATTTCTTAACCTCAATATCAAGTCATCTAGTTTCTTTTCTTCATAGATTACGTAGATCAGGATATGAAAAGGTTAAACAGACCCATCGTGTTTGGTTTCAGGTGCTTTATATAAATTATAAATGTGTTATTAGTTTAATAACACTCCCTAATACCTATTATTATTAGTACAGTGTATAGATCACAGGAATTTCACACGCATATCAGATAGTGGGTACGTACGACCAACATAGATCAGCAGCGAATATTCGACAAGTCGCTACAATCACTGAGAGGGATGACATTGGTGAAGCTTAATGAGTTAGGGCTAATAACTTTTGTTTATCCGTAAATTAAATTCTAAAACACTTTTTTGAATTATGTGTATTAGAAAAATAAATAATGGTGTTTGATGTCTAATATAGCCCAAACAACTAATCAATCGCCAAGGCATATGAGGGCCTTGCCCTCCCCGAGAAAGTTTTGAAAATTTAGCCACAGCAAATGCATTTTTCTGCTATCCTAGCATGTGAGTTAAGCAGCTTCAAAGTTTCCAATTGTTTTGCAATCTTAATCCCACTCTATGCCGACCGTAATTCCAACCTTGTCATAATTAATAATTGATGCCCAAAATATTACACAAAGGATTAAAACATTGGGTCCATTCAGTACAAATTTCTGGTATTCAATTAAAAGAAAAGTAATTTAATAATTCTTCTTTTCACTTTACCCCTCTGCCTGAAACGTCTGATTTCCCTAAAATGAGGGGGCATGTCAGTGGTGCAGCTGTTTAGTCATTTGTATGGGATGAAGACTTGAGGCATTGGCATGCATATAAAAGATCCTGGGGCAGTTGGAATTTGATATCAGAGTTGGCAGTGGCGCCTCTCTCTCTCTCTCTCTCATTAGCCTAATTGGAACAGAACAGTAGGATGTTAAACACCATTTCATTTCCTATCATGAATAGGTGGTCAATTTAACCTACTGGAGAATTAAGACAATTTTCCACACAATACAGGACAATTGTTTCACGGACATTAAGTATTTGACATGGAAATACACAGGTCACAATTCTATTGGAATACAATTACTGCTTACATTGTATTACATGAATTGCTTACATGAATTGCCCATTTGGAAAACAATGTGCATTGTGGGAGAGAGGTATGAAATCTTACTAGGAGCGACCATTGCTTTGCATGGGATTTCTGACCAAATTTTAAAAAAAACTACCTGTGTCTCTATCACATCTTATGGGTTATATTTCATATGATGTAATAGAGACACAGATAGTTGATGCACTAAAATTAAAGTAAAATCAGCATTTTTCGAAACCAAGAGCTTTCGTAAGTTCCCCCCTTCCCCACAATCATACCATATACCTGGCAATTGAATACCTCCTTTTGAGTATGACCCTGCAGGCACATTTTCAAGTACCGGTATGTGCAAAGACACACTCAACTTTTATAGAACCCTGCACATGGCCCCATCCGATCTGCACCACTGACAAGGAAAACCCCCTAACTGCCAAACTGGACAAACTGATCACCTGTCTTAACCTGAGTAGACCGGTCTTATAAGATAGGGTGTCCTCAATACTCAATTTACATAATTAAATAATCATGATTGTGCATAAGGTAAAACATTAAAGAAATATTTTTATAAACCTATTACAAATTTCCCAGAAGAATTACTGGTAAATACGAAACTTGCATTTTGTGATTAGACCTTGTAAATATAATGGTGAATATACCAACAAGAAATAGAGAGAAATTGGGTTTAACGTCCACTCGACACAAACTAGGTCATTTCGGGACTAACATATTCTTTTATTTTATTATAATAATTCACTTGCTCGAAGTGGGAGGAAACAGGAGAGAGAGAGAGAGAGAAAGAGAGAGAGAGAGAGAGAGAATGGGTTTAACATCCACACGACAAAAACTAGGTCATTTCGGGAATAACATATGGTTTAATTTTATTTCAATAAAGGGGTCTTTAGCAGTGCGAGGAAACCAGAGGACCAGGAGAAAACTCACAAGGTTGGATTGGACAGGTGACCCTACTCCTTGTCACGTACAACCGAGAATTTGAAACCACGCCACATGACTCAATGACAGGCTTTATGATGCTAACCATTTGGCCACCCAACCCCCCATAGGCAAACAATAGATGGTATAACAAAATACATATACATTGATATATTAATATTACCCACAGATAATGTAACTATCAGTATCGTATTTGTCATTAAAAAAAATCATATTGAATTTCACATATTGTTAAAGGGGAATCACTTGTTTTCATAGGTTATCTGTCATTGTAATAAGTTGTATGATAAATTAAACATACATTATGCAAGAGATAAATCTGCCTATTGTTAGACATTAATTAACTAATCCAGGCCATATTCAACTCTCAGTGACAGTGGATTTCTCTGATATCAAATAGATTAGAAAGGTTCAGCCATATTTTCATTTAATTTAAAAATTTAAGAGTGAGACTTAGCTTCGAACAACCAGTTAAGCGTGCCTGCGCACACACTTGAAAATGTGCCAGCAGGGTCATACTTAAAAGGAGAGTATTCAATTGCCAGGTATATAGTATGATTGTTGGGGGGGGGGCTTACGAAGAAACACTCCGCAGAAGAAACATTTATAAATAATTTTTAGTACGTTTTTTATATGATTACTTTAATAATGAAGATTATGTTTGATGGGCGTATTGTTGTTGTTTGGGGTTGATATAAACATAGAACAGATGCCTACCGGCTTCAAACATTAAAAATCCCTTTGCGCAGCCAGGTTGTCATTCATTAAACTGAATTCCTGGTATAATTAGGATACTAACATTCATGCACCATAGTTAATTCTTCATTTTACGTGACAGTAATAATTCTTTAATAAAAAACCAAAAAAACCCCCCCCAAAAAACATTTTTTTTAAAAAATGTGCCGGCAAATGTTTTTTTAAAGGCAAATGTGCCTGCGCACACTGTGCACGAAAATATCGATGCCTGCCAGTACAGTGGTTGAAATTATTGCACACATCTTGTCAAACCTTCAAAGGCTAATTTCTTAGCTCGCAATAGAGTAATTTAAATGAAATTTTCTTTCAAATTATTAATTTTACATTATCCATTTTCGAACAAATATAGCAAGAATAGCTTGCTATTTATCTAAATCTTACATAATGTATCTTTAATTATGACCATTTAATGTTAACAATGGTTCTATTGATTTAGGGGACAACCGGGTAAGGTGCTAGCTCGCTAGCCTGGAGGTCGCGAAAGTTTATTTCGATTTTTCGGCGTGGTTTCCCCTGGTCAGTGATGCAAATAGGAGGGCCTGGCAAGGAAAACCGAGGTCCTGTGTACACATTGGCATGCATGTTAAAGATCCTTTGGCAGTTGGAATTTGAAATAAGAGTAAGCCGTAGCACTGCTGCCTGGGCAAAATTTCCATCATAGCCTGTCTTCCATTAGCCGTTAAACCCCATTTCATTTCATTTCTATAGACAAATATATTTATAATTAATTACATCTTTTTTTGTACAGGCTATTATATACATTCTTCCTGAAGGTTCTTTTATGTGTTTATGAAATGGAGTTTAATGTCCCAGGTTTTTTTTCATCAGCCCAACGATTTACGTGCTTACTAACATTAATTAATATTGTACTAACAACATACATGTACATGTACAACATACATGTACATGTACAACATACATGTACATGTATTTTGACTTTTGAGATATGTAATCGATTTAGCTTGTGCCTTTAATATAATGAAAAGCAGACAACTTGATGTGAATTTCATGCTATTCTATGATTAAAAAAAACAGGCTTTATAGGTATATTATGAGAAAATTTTAAAGTTACATTATTCAAGATATAGATAAGAACAAGCCATTCTTGCTATAATAGTTCAAAAGTAGATGATGTAAAATGAATAATTTAAAAAATTTCATTCAAATTACTGTATTGCAAGGGAAGATATTGGCAATTGAAGGTTTGGCAGACGTGAGCAATAATTTCAACAAAGGTCCTTTTTGATCGAAGCTAAGTCTCGAAACGGATGGAACCTGCAATATTGATTAAATCAAATTATCGCTGATACGTTTATTCTGTTTAATATCGGAGAAATCTGATGCGATCCAGAGTTGACTGAGGCCTGGATCAGTTAATTAATGTCAAATTAATACTTTAGAAAACATTTCAGACCCAAAGAAAACATTTCAGGCCCAATTAGCTCTTAACTAATGTATCTTTAAGCCAAGCGTGGTGAATATTAGTTATTAATGGTACAAATTTTTTTCTATAATAAAATTTTTTATCACGCATGATTGATCAAATATTTCATATAAAAACCAGCCAAGATATGAACATATCTGCGTAAATACTGTATATAATAAGTAAAAATAATAAAAATATTCAATGTCGATGGACATCAAGGTCCATGTATGCATTCATAAGTTAATCCCCATTGTCAATCAAATAAGACACGATTGTTACCCGTGTGGAAATATAGACATGTTTTTATACAACAAGGTAAATATAAGTAAAAAGACTACAAACAGGATTAGGCTATTTCTAACTGGTACAAATTTTATCTCTTAACTTAACAGGAGTAATTTGAAACCCTTCACCACTGAAAATATTTTTTATAACCTGGCTTCCTTATTTAAAATACAAAAAATATATGACATAACTTTCCATTTGAGTATTTGAAAAATGAATATCTGATATTTAGTGATATTAGAAAAAGTAATTTTTAAAAAATAAATAAACCTAGTAATATTTGATATTTGACAAAGTAATATTTGATATTTGACAAAGTAATATTTGATATTTGACAAGTAATATTATGATGCTTAAGAGAGAGAGAGAAATGGCTTATACGTCCACTCGACACAAACTAAGTCATTTTGGGACTAGCATGTAATTTTAATAGCGGTGGGAGGTGACCATAGGACCCGGAGAAAACCCACAAGGTTGAACAGGTTACCATACTCTTTGTCATGTCAACCATGGATTCGAATATGATGTTTGAAAAATACAATTTGTTTGCTATTTGAATGAACTGGGGCAAGGTTCAATGTACATATGCCTCCTGTACAACACCTATCATTACTTATTACCAACAGAATTGATCCAAAGTTTTATACATGTATGGTTTTTTTAACATTGAAATATATAAAAAGTAATGTTTTATTTTAACATTGAAATATATAAAGGTATTCTTAACGACAATATAATTAGGTAATTTGAACCAAGGGGACTTTTTCTAAATGCGTTTTTTTCATATCCAAAAAGTAAACATCACTTAAGTATTTAAAGATGCATTATGTAAGAGCTAAATCTTCCTGGCTTCAAATGATATATAAAATATTATTTAGACATTTATTCACATGCCAAGCCTATTATCAATTGTTATGGCCATCAGATGGCTTTGATATTAACTGGATTAGTAATTTACGATAAAATGGACAATGGAGACTCTATTTATTATCGTAGAAATGGTCTATGTACTTGACAGTCAAGACTATTTTCAATATACAAATGTACATGTATGTATTCATTTTAATCATCTATTCTTTAACTATTGTAGGTTCACGAAATGGCAAAACGATCAGTTACTTGTCTAAATCTTAAATAATGAATCTGTAATGATTTACAGGATCAATTTTATTTCCAGTCACATAAATGTAACTGTAGCATCTATACAAATATCCATCCCAGTAATCTGTCATTAGTTCTTCAATAAACTTCATAGCCAATCAATACAATACATGTACATTAAGCCTCATTCTAAAGACCAACAGAAACCATAGTGATTA
This sequence comes from Patella pellucida, assembly GCA_917208275.1. NCBI lineage: Eukaryota > Metazoa > Mollusca > Gastropoda > Patellidae > Patella > Patella pellucida. Next base: position 15,752,865 of record OU795040.1, on the reverse strand, counting down.
TATACATGTGTACTCTTTACTTATATACATGTATATAAATCAATCATTTATGACCAGATAATTATATGGATTAATAATTATCGAAAACAAATCTCTGAACAAGAAAGTAAGAATATAAATCAAAGCTTCAGAGATTGTCTAACTTATATTGATCTCTAAATTTCATATTTATATTTATAAATCATAAATTAACCACTTTGGTGTGTGTGGGTGGAGGGGGAGGGGTGAATATGTAAATTCCTATGCCCAGTATTGTTTGAGTGGGGGGAGGGGATTTATACAAATACCTACACCCAAAACCATATTTAGGGGTGGACAAAAGTGTGACAAATAAATGTTCAGTATTTTTTTTTTTAAATGAATTGGGCTTCAACATCTTACTGTTCTGCTCTGACTGGGTCTTTGAAAACAAGCATATGCAATACAGTGTGCTATGAGTGAAATTTTGTCCAGGCAGTAGCACTAAGGCCCAATTTTATATCATATTTCAACTGCCGAGGATCTTTAACAACCATGCCAATGTATAGAGGGGACCTCAGTTTTTTGTCCCATCCATATGACTAGACATCTGTCCTTGTCAGGCTCTCTGTTAGTTTTTATTTAACTTGTGTAAATATACATGTACCTGTACCTCAGAATGCATGCACCAAATTAAATCTATTTAATGTGTCCTGGGGCCCCCATAAGGATAATCTGGTTATGCGGACACCATTTAAATGGGCTATCAACAATTGTGATCTTCTTTCAAAAGACTGAGATATCAAGATCAGATTAATTAATCAAGGCTTTGTTAATTTGATCAGATATATAATTAAGCCTACTTAGTTTTGTTATATAATCATTAGACAATGACAGTTTGTTAATAGTGTTGATGACCAGATAAAGCCATAATCAGGAGATTTTGAATGGATCAGTTGAGTCATCACTCCAGCTTTCAAACTAGCTATTCTTGTAAAAAATATGAGATAAACCAATCTTTTGAATGATAATTGTTTGAAATTTCATGCATACAAAATACATTCCTTCTCCAAGATTACCGATCCACTATCTGTATATGGGTGTTGCACGAACCTATTTGACAGAAGTTTAAAACATACTTCATTTGCTGATTACACTGTTTTGCTTGAATACACTATTTTGCCTATAACGTTTTTAGGACTTCAAATTTTTTCTTATGGTTTTGATTGTTTGTACTTGGTTTTTATTTCATTTCATTTGTATTCCTATTTCAAATTTGATAAAATAGATTTTCTAATAGTTTGTATTGTAAAGATTTTATTTTTGTGATTCTTGTACATTTAAAATCTCTGATTAGGGATAGGAGTGGGGGGGGGGTAGCCTCCCCAAAAATCGAATTAGCCCAACCCCTCAAAATTTGGTCAACAATAATTATTTCTTAGGGGTGTTCTTAGCTGTCCACATCCTCAGCCGCTCCGAAACATTCTGTAGCCCCCCCTCTCCCAATTTTATAAGCAGGCCACGGGCCCCTTGCGATTCTACCAAGAACAAATAATTATAATCCAACAAAACTAGGTTTATACATATGGAAGATTTAAGAATATCAAATATAAATACTACAAAGGTTACCAAATGTAAGTTTTAAAATATTATATCAAATTTATAAACTAAGAATCAAAACTTGATACACGAACAAAACCAAAAACCTAAGAAATTAATCCACGGCTAAGATAAGATCGATTTTCTTCAGTAGATCAATCATCAGTTACCTTGGAATTTAAGTCATCTCAATGTCTATCTGATAAATATTTTATCTAATACCTACACGTTCAGTTATTGACCGTTACATTTCTTGTCCATATTCATTAGTCTTACCAGAACGCACAGCAATGTATTATTTACAATTGAAGAAACCATGCCCGTCTTGCATTGATATAGATAAAAAAAAGCCTAAAATTACCTGATTAAACGGCCGAACTCGCACTGCCACTTTCACACTATCACTATTGCTTGGCATCTTGGAAATTTGTCAGTAAATAAAATATATCAAATTTAACAGTTCAATTTGCTTTGGTATTTATTCCAGAACACAATTAAAAGTTACGTCTTACTTCGCGCTTATCTCACATTTGTTGTGTCTAGCTAGTCTATAGATGCCTCGTTGATCCAACGTGCTTGTTTGTATCACGGTTCTGTGGCCAATCATTGATCGGGATTAGAGCGCGAAACCAAGCAGCGCTATAATTAGCCAAACACGTGTCATTGTTATGTTGATGTGTGACAGGTTATATGACGGGAGAGTCTTGTTTGTTTATATTACCGGCGTAGTACCGGGAGACATTATTATCGGTTGTATTATTGTTTATTACAAATCATTCGTCCATTATTGTTGTCTGGGGGGCTTGTGACACTTACGTCATTGTTTCAGGATATTAATTACAATAGGACATACCTTTGCGACTCAGGTAGGTAGCCGGGCCTCGGCATTTAAGGAGTTCCCGACCATGGAAAGAAATACAACAGATAATCAGTTGTGTGCTTTGATGCCCTTCAACTATGTTTATTACAAATAATTTTGACTTACGCGATGTTTTCTTATTAAAATTTTCTGATGTGATTTTGATAAAAAAATAAAATGATTTTATGACTTGATTGTTTAATAACAATAATAACTTTATTTTCAAAGGGTTGAAAATGAAAATTAATGCATGGACTGCCAATCCGTTCACTGTGAAAAAGCCAGCATTGCGAGATGTAACTGATTTTGTCTCGGAAAATAGAGATGAACATGACTGGTAAATTAAATGAAATGGAGTTTAACATCCTACTGTTTTGCTCCGGAAATTGCTTTGAATGGCCAGTCGTTTTTCTAAGCAAAGGAGCAAAGACAATTATGTGCTTGTAAGCAAAAACTTATGGTCATACCCTGAAATAAACGAGGGCTTTCTATGTATCATTTACTTCATCTTCGCTGGCCAAGGGTTATACTTCGCGTCTCTTCTGGCGTGTCGTAACGCTTGGCCAGGGAAGGTGCATTATCGAGGCCGGGGTTGTATTCGAGGAAATACGGTACTTCAAACAACTCGATAATGAAAACCCAGATTGCTGATAATCTGCTGACAGACCCAGTTTAATTCACATCTTCTGATTTTTCAAGCCTGTGCCTGGCTTTCTAATAAGGAAAGTGACAGGTGTCCAGTGTTTCGGATGGTGTCAAAAACAGTGGTTTTATAGAAAAAGTGGTAGTGCACATAAAGATCCATTGACAGTTGTAATTTAAAGAAGAATTGTCAGAAATGCCACTGTCAAGGCAAAATTCTACTTGTATTGTACGATCACAATAGAAATACAAATTATATGTTTGTCTCAATATGACTCAAGTATTGTGTGAATACAAAACCTTGTGCCCTTCCTTTCCCTATGTTTCACTGCCTGGCAACAAGGAGCATTGGGTGGCCACCTTTAGATCATAAGGTCTGTCATTGAGTCCCAGTGGCATGGTTTCTATTCCCCACTTTCATGTGACAAGGAGTTGGGTCGGCTGTCCAACCACAAGGGTTTTCTACAAGGATAGTCCTACAGCTAAAGACCTCTATATTTACAAGAGAATTATTGAAATGAAATTGAACCATGTGTTAGTCCCGAAATTACCTAGTTTGAGTCAAGTAGATGTTAAATCCCATTTCTCTCTCTCTCTTTCAACTTGTGTTTTAACATACCAACTACAATATTTGTAGAGTAATTTGCAAAAAAATACTATTTGTACTAACGGTAGAATTGGCTAGATCTATGATTGAAATGAACATTGGGTATGTAGTTGGTTGGGATTTGTCATCTGCCTCAATTATAGAAACTTGCACATGCTAACATTCTTGTGATGAGACCGGTCAAAGCGGACATTATTAAATTGTAAGACCTGTATTTAGCGGACACATTTGTTATAAGACCTGTAGAGTTGACACTCTTGTTACAAGACCGTTAAAATTGACATCCTTGTTATAAAACTGGTTATAAGACAAGTAAAGTGGACGCCATTGTTATAATAAGCCAATTAACAGTTGACATCCTTGTAATAAGACCAGTACAGTGGACACCCTTGTTATAAGCCCATTAAAAGTCGACACCCTTGTATTAAGACCTGGGGCCTGTTTCACGAAATTTTAACTTAGATAAAATCCAAATTTTAGTACATACTCAAATCTGATTGGCTAAGCGCTAAAATCAATCTAATACTATCCAATCGAATTACTAAAATCAGATTTTATCTTAGTTAAAATTTCGTGAAACAGGCCCAAGTACAGTAGTCACCCTTATTATAAGCCCATTCAAAATTGACACCCTTGTTATAAGGCCAGTACAGTGGCCACCCTTGTTATAAGTAATATAAGGCTTATAAGCCCATTAAAAGTTGACATCCTTGTAATAAGACCAGTAAACATTGACAATCTCATCACAAGACAGGTGAAAGCTGATACCTGAGTTATAAGACCAGTATAAGACATATATTTGTTGGACAAGAGAGACAAGAAACAGATATAAATAAGTATATTTTAATGATGAGAAAACATGACACAATATGATATTAAACTAGAGATATAGTCCTTCTGGTGTTCCTTCATTCTTTCTATATAATACATTCTCTTTAGCTTTCTTAAAATCTTCATTTGTTATCTTCATTCTTCTTTCTCTTAAAGCTAACAAACCACCTTCTGTACATATAGCCTATAAATACAAATTATATACAATGTTATAATAAATATAGCCTATAAATACAAATTATATACAATGTTATAATATACCTATAGCCTATAAAAAGAAATTATCTACGATGACAATGTTATAATACCTATAGCCTATAAATACAAATTATATACAATGTTATAATACATATAGCCTATAAATAGAAATTATATACAATGTTATAATACATATAGCCTATAAATAGAAATTATATACAATGTTATAATACATATAGCCTAGAGTCCATCAAGATTTTCTGGGCCGGGCAAAGACAGCTAAGACAGCTGTCTAGTCCTGTGTACACATTGGCATGTACGTAAAAGATTTGAGAAAGGCAGAATTTTTAAGCAAGCTGAAGATGGTTATAATACAGCATAATAAACACTTGTCACAATTTTAAATAGAATCCGGCAAGTGAATTAACCAATATTATAAGGGGAATAACTCTCTTTTTGTCCCCATAAATTGATCAGTTTTTATCAAAACATTTTTGCACACTTATTGGATTTTCATAATTGATATCCTAATTTAGATCTAACGTCAAACCAATTTAATTTTTAGATCTTAGGGGATCTTGATCAAATTCTTGTTTGTGATGTTTTGTTAACATTTCAAAACATAAATATTTGGACCTTAACATTTTTAAGAAGAGGAACTAAGAACTTTTTGTTGTTAGATTAGTTTTTTCCATAAAGAAAAGAAAATGAAATGGGATTTAATGTCTTACTGTTCTTCTCCGACTGGGCTAATGAAGATGGGTATATGCCGTCAAGTGTGCTATGAGGGAATTTTTGCCCTGACAGCGGCACTACAGCCTACTCTTATATCGAATTCCAACTGCCAAGGGATATTTTACTGGCATGCAAATTTGTATGCGGGACCTGGGTATTTCATACCCTCCAAACTCCTTCCTGCACCCCAGAAAAGTGGATTTTGTCAGAAGAATCGGAAGTAAAATTAATAGATGTTCCTGAAGATCTGAAATTCGACTGGGTGTGTGGTCTAAGGAGAATATTTGTACATCTCTCTTACCTTAATATCAGCACCGGATAGATCATCTTTAGACATGACATAATCATCTATATTAACATCATCAGCTAAAGTCATTCTACTAGTATGTATAGTTAAAATTCGACGTTTTGTCTTTTCATCAGGTAATGGAAATTCTATTTTACGATCAATTCTACCTGGTCGAATTAAAGCTGGATCTAATGTTTCTATACGATTAGTTGCCATGATCACCTATTAAATAAAAATAATAATTCATTACATTTTTGAACAATATTAAATTGAATAATAATAATAAGAAATACCAAGGATGTTTTGCCTGGACTAGGGTGGCCTTCTTTTTTATCTAATTCCAACTGTCAAGGGATCTTTTACGTGTACGCCAATGGGTACACAGGGCCTCATTTTTGTATCCCATCCGAATGACTAGACAGCTGTCCTTGTCAAGACTCTCCGCCCTGCACCACTAACACCGGGAGCATACCCGCGCCCTCCAGCGTCGTATAAACTTAGCTACCGTGGCTTCGTTTAAACTTTGTTCTATTCCAAAGCGAGATAAAAACCAGTGCCAGATGTAGGGGAGGCAAAGTGGGACAAATGTCCCAGCCCCCCCACAAAACTCTGTCATACTAATATTTTATTCCGGTTGGAGCTATCTAGTACGTGGGCTGAGGGGCAGGGATTGTGGCCCTGAGCAGTTCCCTGGACTGGTAGGTACCAACAGATTTTCGAGGGGGGGGGGCAGAGATCGGTTGGCCCTAAAATTAACTAAATTACATAACTTAGAGGTTCTACCAATCAATTGGACTCCATCCCGAGATGTGATTGCTGGGGCCCAAGCAGTCCAGGGAAATTAACGTAATCTTAGTATAGTAAATCAGTCAACAGAGTTTAATGCTATATGTCACCCGAAATAATTTCACTAAATTCCTGGAAGGAAAACACCCCAGGCACTCAAGGGGACCGAGTACATACTAGTATGATCCGCGGTCAGTACGAACAATTCGAAATGGGGCCCCGCACAGCTGGTATGTCCCGGGCCCCCCAAAAGGTTAATCCGGCCCAGATAAAAACAATTAAAAAATATAAAACTAGGGATGATTAATAAAATTTCGTACTTTAACATCACCGTGAGAATCGAAACCATCTAGCTGATTTAATAACTCTAACATAGTTCTCTGTATTTCTCTTTCACCACCAGAATTAGAATCATATCTACAATATAAACAATATACATCAAATATAATACTTTAACAGTATTTAGTGATTGGGAACATAAATATATCCACGATCCCTTAGTGGTATTTAGTGATTTGGAATGTAACTAACACAGTCATATGGGACAGCAATCAATGGTTTATTATACACAAGCACAGCATTACGAAAAATATTCTCTTATTGTTATCAAGCACAAAAGAAAGGAAATGGGTTTTAACATCCTACTCTTCTGGACCGGCCAAGCATAAACTACAAAATTTATATATATGATGTATTTTTATGCCTAACAATGATAAAAGAAAACTTATCATACAATAATACTTATCATAACGCTGTGTTTGTGTATAATAAACCAGTGATTATTGTCCTGTGTACTAGTTTCAAGTAATATTTCTATGTTATTCAGCGGGATGTGGTTATCTTTTTTGTAATCAATATGTTAATTTTTGAGTGAACTTAAAATCTATTACTTTTGTATTACATTAAGAAATTCATCCTGGATATCATTCCAATATATCTGGAGTTTTTCTATTTAATGTCTGAAAATAAAGATTTTTACCTTTTTGTACCTATAGCATCGATTTCATCAATAAACACAATAGATGGAGCATGTTCTTCTGCCACACGGAATAGTTCTCTAACTAATTTCGGACCATCTCCCTGTTTTTAGAGAAAATATATCATTTTAGAATTAGATGTAAATATAATATAATTAATATAACAGTTTATTACCTTTAACATAATATTAAAATAAAATGACATATTCAGAAAATCGTTTAAATGCTACCAATATAAATCGCCATTTAAAGCTTCAGATCATAATTTTAGGGATTTTGAATCTATAAAGATAATATCAGTCCTAATTTAAAATTTCGAAATATTTGGAATCTTATGCGGAAGATAGATAAACAAGCCACTTTCACCTAAAGTGGTGTGTAAAATCTATTTTATGGACTTCTTTTTAATCTGAGATTATCTGTTGATATTTTTATTTCGTTTTGTTAATTAAATGTTAAATGATCAATTAATCAACTTGAATTATTCAATATGGTCTAAAAGTTGCATTATTAGGATTAGTGACTTTAAAAAAAGGTTATCAATAAAATTGAAAAGAAATGCGCAAACAATACCAATAACTTACCAAATATTTTTGAATAAGTTCGGAACCAACAACCCGAAGGAAAGTTGCCGACGTTTGATTGGCTACAGCTTTAGCTAATAATGTTTTGCCTATAATAAATAATATAAATTATTATGTGTATACAGAATATAATAAATTACATATGGGAGAGAGAGAAAGAAATGGGGGTTTCACTTCCTCTAGACACAAACTAGATCATTTCAGGACTTACACAGTGTTCAACTTTATTTCAATAATTCGCTTGTACCTTATAATACAGCAAGTAAGTGCTACCAGTTCAGCCATCTAACCCCCTTAATATGGAAGAAAATAGACTGCTGATCAAAGATCGTAACATCCTACTGTTTTGCTACTAGACTGAGCTAATGAAGATGAGCAAACGCCATACAGTGTGCTATGATGGACAATTTACCCGAACAGCGACACTACAGCCTACTCAAATTCCAACTGTCAAGGGATCTTTCACATGAACGCCAATATGTATAAGATACCTCTTTTTTTGTACGACCCGAACGACTAGACAGTTGTCCCTATGTCCTGCATCACTGACCAGGTGAAACCAAGTCGGAAATCTGGATGAACTTTCTCTGCGTGCCGGGATCGAACACCAAACCTCAAGGCTAGCAAGCCAGCGTCTTACCCACTTAGCCAATTGTGATGCTTACCTGTACCAGGTGGACCATATAATATAACACCTTTTGGTGGTTTAATTCCCATTTCTTCATAATATTCAGGATGGGTTAATGGCAACTCAACTGATTCCTGAAATATAACACAAAACATTTCATCAATATTATACCCCATTTCATTTAAAGACTAAACGTAGAATTCTACATGCAAACAGAAATTGGTTCTCAGAAGAAATTCTGCAGAGTAAACGTAAACAACGCTTGACTGATAATCTTAGAACTGTGTAAATACAAAAGCTTATTTTTGTCCCTTTCAAACAACTAAATCTTAACCCTTCCAAGGCACACCGCCCTGCACAAATGACAAGCGAAAAACACTGATGAACTTTCTTGGCCAACGCTGGGGTTGACCACCTCCAGGTTAGGGATGTTGATCAATTGTTTTTCTTGTTTCAGTTGTATTTGATAATATTAATAGGCAATATAATGCGATAAAATGTTGAGGTGTGAGTTAATACCTTTATTTCTTGAATCTGTGTATCTAAACCACCTATATCAGCATATGTTTCTTGTGGAGCCTTTTCTAGTTTCATTACAGTTACCATAGGATCAGTATCATCTGATAATACTCCTACTACTGCATGTACCTATAATAATATCAATAGTCATTATACTTTATCTATTCCGTTTTACTTGTTACTTAATATATTATGTAATAGCTTTGACATGCTGATAGACAAGGCCATACCAAATTGAAGTTTTGTCCTTCAGGAACAACTATTAAAATAATGATTTACATGTGGAGAAATCAACTTTAAAAGCAAAAAGTACTTGGTTGCTTTTCTCTGAAGCTTAAGTTCCAAAATTTTAAGTTTTGAAATTTATAAAAAAATATTGCTGAAAATACTCTATGTTGCTATTTCTTTAACAAAACAAAAAAAACCCCATAAAACTTAAAATGGTTTGGACTAAGGCTTCATAAACTTTCTGAGAAGAAAATGACCCCAAATTTAAGAAGCCAATTGCACGACAACACTGCATAATTTGTTCCCCAATTATTAGACAGTCATTACATATTTTAAAATTCATAGGAATTTGTTCTTGTGATGTTTAATTGTGCATTATATGACTGTTTATATTCCTCTCAGTCGATAATTGTTTTTAATTTACCAGTAAGTGCTACAATATTTGCATCACTGAAATTTTTTTAAATTTTTTTCAACAATATTTTATTCACGGGATACCGAAACAAGCCAAAGGCTTATATAAATCGGCTTCCCAAAAGCAAGATACAAACATAAATAAACATAACATGTTATAATTATCAATATACATGGAGTATTAAGGTACATATTATATAGTAAGATTGCAGGAAATTCAAGCAATAGCCAAGGTAATTAATTAAGCAATTGTCAAATTTTTAGTTTCTCTACAAAGTAATGATCAAATTACCTTGTGATTTAATAAAACTGAACAGCCAGGTTCGAGTTGATCTTTATCAACAAATGATAATATACTGACATAATGTTCACTACCAACAGATGTTGATACAATAGCATGATTATCATCTATAATCTCCTCCATATTACCAACAGACATAGGTGAGCCCCTTAACTCATCAACTTTAGTTCTTTCTTCCTGTAATATTTCAATAAGTTAATATAAAAACACTCCTGAAATGGAACAGACGTTGAATGTCTTGTCAACAGAGCACTTCTGTTATGAGACAAACATATATAGTAATTTTTATTTCTACGGTCTTGTGTGCAGGAATTCGAAGGACGGGAATCTTGCCAGGACATCTGCATTTCTGCCTACTATTCTTTGATTTGAAAAAGTTAATGGAATGGAGTTAAAGGTCTTGTCAAAACAACACTTTGGTCATTAGGAGACCAACATATGGTAATTTTTATTTGCGCTTCACTGCTAGTGACATGATTTTGCTTGGACATTCAGGGTCCTGCCTAATATTCTTTGATTATAAACTGTCAATGGTACGGAAATGTGAACACAATTGGACCAGCCTCGAATGTTCACACCTGACAATTTAAGGCTAATCTTGATTTGAACCTGGTCATTCAGTACCCTGACTACTTAAATAATATTTCCCCTGCCCCTTTTAACCAAACCCTTCTGTTTGAAATAGGATTGTGTGTTTTGGCGTTAACACATGTTTTTTTAAATTTTATTTCAATAATTTGCTTGCGCATAGGGGTCTTTAGCAATGGGAGGAAACCCATGAGGTTGAGAAGGCGCCCCTATCTCCATGCCACATACGCTCACACCAGGACTCTAAACCACAGCCGCAAGCCAAAGGTGGCCGGCCAGCTAGAGGGCAAAGCGCAGCACTCTAGACCACTAGGCCCCCCCTACCCCCCTTATAACCATAAGAGTAACTTATGAAAAGGTCCTTTAAAGTATTCATACAATAGCATAAATATTAAAATAAGAAGAGCACTGAAAATTTCTCAACAAACCCACCTCATGTTTCTCTTCTTGAGGTTTTAATCTCTCCTGATTCTTGATGAACTCCTCCTCCATTAATAAATAATCTTTGATTCTTTCTAACTTGAGAAGTTTTAAACGACATCTTGCGTAAGGTGTGACTGCAAGATAAATGTCAAACAGTATATAGCCCACAAAACTACTGAATATAAAGTAATAGTATTGTTAGTACATCAGATGTACATTTCTACAAAATTGCATGTATTTTAATTATATTATATTACTGAATATAACATCATGCAATGCCAGTTATGACGTCATGAAGACAAATGTTGCAATGGCTTCAACCCTTAAAATGATCGGCGCATGTCAAAATTTATATTTGAGCTATGTTCAAATGCCAATTTTTTTTTCACATATCTGACCCACTATGTACCTGTACTATTATGAGAATACTGAATTATTTATTTATGTAATCGAAATATATTCAGTAGTATGTTCTATGTATTACACTATTACACGTGTTAGTGTTCCAGTTCGCTACTTAAAGTTTGCATGCTATATCCGTTGATTTTATTTCACATATTTGTACTATACTAGCAAGCTTACCTTGTGGTAATTTTGTAGCAGCATCAGGTCCCTTCAACTTCTTCTTCTTCTTGCCAACTCTTGTAGGTACTGGAGGTTCATATTTCTTCTTCTTATCCTGTAGTAAAATAATTTATAAATAACTCACTGACTCATACCGTTGTCATTAATAAGAACTTACCTGTTATTGTACATAAGTATGTGTAAAAGAACCTTTGAAGAGTGTGCAGAAACGCTGCTGTCCTTGCAAAATGTCCACCCTAGCATTGCACACCAAAGAAAAAAAATGCATGTGAAACTCTGTTCCATTACTTTCTATTATTGCATTGCAAGGGATAAGTTTTAAAGAAAATGCTACAAAAAAATCCTCACAAAATTCAATGAAATTTTTGTTTGTTTTTACATATAATTACCCGTCAGAAAAGTCTTACAGCATTTTTGTGTTTAAAATTAAATATGACTTTACTCATCATTCGCCCAATGTAAAGATAATACAGTACATGTAGCCTACCAGTAATTTTACAATGTGGATATTGTCTGATTGAAAGCTCCAAAAAATCGGTCTTTAAAGATTTTTACTTTTTATTATTATACAGAACATCAATTATCAAGCTTTATACCTTATCATCGGACTTTTCACCTCCACCGCCTGATCCACCAGATTGTTTCTGTCCCTGAAAAAATCATCATTTTATTTTATAACAAACACGTTTACCGTACGAGAGTAATCTGATATAGAAGTAGGGCATGAAATCATTGCAACCATCTTTGAATACCGGTCGATAGTGGTGTCATATGTTAGCTTTCGTGCAGTTGTCCAAAGAATATTAAAAGTAGCTAAGTCTCTAACTCAATATCATCCAAAATCTTCCATATTGAAAACATGATTCATTTGTCAAATAAAATCAACATTGATGTTGTGATCTTACCAAAAAAGATGGGCTTTTGATATCCAATATTTAAAAGACAAAAAAAACATTTTACATGTACCATATATAATGATAATATATTTCAGCCCCTAGACATATTGCTCCAAATCAAACGCTAGAAATTTGCACTCGGAATTTGAGTAAAAATGGAAACAATTGAATGTACGGTAAGTTAGAGCTGGGCGATATTTCGGTATTTCGATATAAAACCGTCACAGAAAAAAAAATCGTCAAAAATATCGTCGTCAGAAAAATATCGAAAAACCGAACATACCGCGATATATCACGGTTTTGATTTTTCTGGATGATATTTAACATAAATATTGAACAAAATGTGTTCCTTTTTATGTTATTTACGATATTTTATTGCTTAATGATGAATAAATACTGTTATAAACTCCCGAGTTCTCATTCCACGCGGTTTGCAAATGCCGATAAAGAGTTCTGTTTACATCACGTGACTTCTCGCTCACCTTTCCACCTGTTAGAATTATCCCTGTTTCTGTTTAATTTCTATACATCTTGCCGAATTGTTTATACCGATACTTTCATTTTCCAAAGGAATCATTGATTTTCAGATTGAAATAAATTTTAATAGAGAAGAAATATAAATAATGCCATTTATATTGAGAGTTCCGGTTGACTGATTGTCATTCAGCGTCGGACCTTCAAGTAATGGCGGTCGTGTTTTGGGAAAAAATATTTGACTAAATCAATGGACACTTTTTGACAAAGTACTTATGTTTTATAATTTAATTTAGTATAATTGTATTGTATGATGCATTTTCAAGAAGGCTTTTGCTTGAATGAGAAAAAACGAGTTTGCCAGGGAAAATGAACAGCATTCAATCGTAACGCCGGTAGCTATATAATTAAATTTTAAAAATCGACGCCGAAAGAAGACCATATTCCTGAAGCAACGGCCCGAGAAGTCCCTCTCTGGCCATTGCTGGATTCGCTTCGGATTCTTGACATTTAAGTAAATGTGTCTATTCTTCTCGTTCAATCAAATCTACTACTTACGTACAGTAACATGACATTCCGTCGTTTAATCTTGGGTCTCCTTAATATTTTGGACAAAGATTTAAGTTATTAAAAACGTTAAAAGTCTGTTCGTTGCCATACCGTAGTGTTTACTTTACGTCAATACCGATAGCCTCGTTTGTCACGCAATTAGTTTTGCTGCAATATCCTGCTATGCGCTGGTTAATATAGCATAAAAAAACCGTGCAGCCATGACGTAACGTTACGTAAACACAGTTGTCCTAATTAAACGTCTTGTTTTAAAGGTAATACCTTTGTAACGAATTCAGTGATTGGTCAGTAATAGGACCACTGGCCAGTCATAATTAGTGACAATAATACCCACTCAGTCCAGCAGGGAGTAGTCAGATTAGCTCTAATCAAACGGAACACAGCGAGGAGGATGAAAGAAGACAAACTTTTCGTTTTGTTTTTACCGACTCCTGATTTAAATAAATTATATTTAATAATTTGAAAATTAAAATTGTAATAAACACCAAGTTTTCAAGGCTATAGATCTGTGTTTGAACCAGCTCATTAAATTTTGTTTGTAAATTCGTAACTGCATGCTAAAAATAATATTGACTTAATGACTAGAAATAATATTATTGAGTTTAAGTTCAAAATGTCAAGTGCATATATCCAGGGGTATTTCCAACTTTTTATGCATCTTTTTTGACATTTAAAATGTGGTAAACTGAAAGTATGGGCATTTTATAAAATATCGCGATATAGTGATTATATCGCGATATTTTTTTAAAATATCGCGATATCTGTTTTCAGGGATATCGCCCAGCTCTACGGTAAGTCAGTTTATAAACATTTTCATATACGTTGTAATTGTGTCAATTTCTAGGTCCTAAATGTTAGCGATTTAGCTAAGCATTCAAAGTATTATGTTCAATCGCACTCAAGAGTCAAATGGCCAAACTTTCGAATTTTTGGAAGAGCATTGCCCAAGGCCAAAGAACAAATACAAACTTGGAGTCACTTGGTTGGACCAAGTGTTGTAAGCTGATGCAAGCACTATCTTGTTTGAGAATTATTAAGTTATAGGTCTAACAATAAGTGTTTCACTTTTACTCTAGAAATATGAAGAAATTGACTGACGCGGGTGTCGTGATTGATGATATGATTTGTGAATAATTTTGTCGTCTTGCACTCTAACTCTTGAATGACTTGATTGCGGATCTTCGACTTCTGAATCTTCAGTTCAAAAGCATCCAATGATTCAACCCATTCATTGCTACGAATAGTAAATAAACTGCTATGCTATCCTGTTAAATGCAATTTATTTTTAAAAACAACATTCATTTTGGTTAGGTACCGCTAATATATATTTTTTATCTTTCGTATGTCGGATGAATAAGCAGAATTGAAACAAATCCATTCCATGGCATGATTGATCTACTTTTCAACTGACTATTAATCTAGTATTTGTTGTCTTGACTCTATTTTTTCTTCATAGCAAGTTAGAAATGTCTTAGGAATATGAAATTATCATGAAATTTTCTAAAAAAAATAACGTTATAATAGAAATTAATTAAAAATTATCAAAACATTTCTACAAATATGTCTTTGCTCACCATCTTTAACGGATGTGTGTCGTGCGCAGACTCATAGTACAAGGGGAAGTAACTCTGAGACGAGGAAATTGGAATCGACCCAAACGTCTTTCCATGGCATTTGAACCACCAGTTGACATTTTGTATGGCAAATAAACAAATGGCAACCACATTTGTTGCGGGACTAGGCCCTCTTCGAATTGTTGTCGAGAGTTGCTATACATGAAGTAATAAAATTAAGATATTCCGTCGAGCTTTACGAAATTATTTAGGCTACCATTATTATGACACACTTCAAAAGCGCACAACTGTCACAATTTGATGGCTTTATAAAGACATACTCATTCGGCAAACCTCGACAGATTCCGGTACTCTCCGTAACCTACATCTAGACTCGGATGTATGATAGTCATTGATATGTACCTACGACCATACATTTGCGATGCGGCTTATCGACTACCGATTTACTCTAACAGGGAAACGTTCCGATTTTACAAAAAAGTCCCAAAATATGGTTAAGCTGTCCACACCCGTTGATGGAGTCGTCCACACGACTTAGTATAATTTCTGGACACATAATGTATTTGTAAATAGTATAGTTTTTCTGCGTGGTCACCCTTTCTCCCGGCAAATAAACAACAAAGTAAATCGTTTTATTCCATAAATAACAAATTCATTAACAAATTCATAAACAAATTTAGTTGTGGACGACATCACTAATAGTTGTTGACGACATCACCAATTCCTTGTTGACGACTCCACCAACGGTTGTGGACGACTTCGCTTGCGGACGACTTGACTGGCACCCATCTCCTGGGGGCAACCATGTTTATCCGGGTCCTTAAAAATAGTTCCAAAATGGCGGACTTCATCATACAGCCGAGTCTAGATGTAGGGCACCGGAATCTGTCGAGGTTTGCCGAATGAAGACATACTAATACTATGGTTCATAATAAAACGAGATAACGAACGGTATATTTGAAATAAACAAAATACATTTTTAAAAAAATATTATGCAGATAAACTTAAATGTGACAAATCTAGCTCTTGGTTATCTACCTATTGAAAAGATCATTGGATAAAAGGCAAGGTGTTTTTCCCATAAGTGCTTGTGTTTTGAATGAACGGTAACCAAAAGATGACACAGGAATTCTGTATATAACAGCGCTGTATAATAATTAATCTTAGTATATTTTAGAACAGATTTGGCCGTGAAAATTAAATATTGTCCGAAAACTGGCAAATGATGACGAGCCACTTTAATCTAATACCCAGTTCATGAGCTACAGGAAACGAAGTCTCTAAATTATCTAATAAGGCCAGTTATCCAGAAATATGATCTAACTGATGTGACAATTTTCGCGGATTTCTCTAAGGTCTTTATTTCAACAATGTCTCCAATTATCCATATACATGCAGTCGACATTGGAATATTTAATTTAACCAACATTTTTGGAGGTTTGGAGATAACTTTGACCTCTCTGTCACGGTGACAATGATAACGTATTTGTTAAAATGGAAATTCGAGGTTTTAGATGGTTGAAAAATAAATACTTTTCCATATGACGTGATTTGGTTGTGCATGTTGTAATTAATGATAAACCGTATGCAAAATTTGAAACAAATCTATTTAGCCATCTTCGAGATATTAACGTTAAGCTGCGAAATTTCGTTGTTAATTAAATATGTAAGCTATAGCCTACATTGAAATTTGTACATATAAGTGGTTGAATTGAACGGCATAAATAACATGGAGACGGATTTATGTAAGCACCGGGTCGTTTTTAAATCTATTACTATAATATCTATCTAGAACTGGAAATAAAATATTGTTCAAATCAGAATTGATCGATTATAAATCTGTATTGGCTTTATATATAGATGTAAATTCATCGACGAAGACAGAAAACAAATTAACACACACACACAAAATGATATTACCTAGAATTTATTGCTGAAATAATAATGGTCTTCTTTAAATCGCGGTTACAGTTCTATTCCTGTTAACAGTTAAAGAATCCTTTGTGGAAGCGAAATAAAATGAAATAGGGTTTAGTTTGGCGTTCTACTATTCTGCGTTAACGGGCTATTGAAGACGGACATATGTCATGCAGTGGGCTGTGCTGAAATTATTTCCTTGACGAAGGAAATAAAATGAAATAAAATGGGGTTCAACGTCCTACTGTTCTGTTCCTACTGTGCCAGCGTAGACGGACATACGCAATACAGTGTGCTCCGAGGGAAATTTTACCCGGGCAGTGGCGCTACGGCCTACTCTAATATCGAACTCCAGCTGCCGAGGGATATTTTACGTGCAAGCTAATGTGTACACGTGACCTCGACTTATCGTCCCACCCGAACGACTAGATAGCTGTCCTTGTCAATGAGCGATAGAATGGGAGCAATTTATAGATCAAAAAGCGCCGAAAACTGCATTTTTTGAAACAAAAATTAGAACGGTTCGCCATTTAAAACGTTGATTTAAAAATAGGAAAGCGAGGCTAATTCGCGAACATACTAGTGCGCTAGTTGACGGAAGGACGAACAGGGTGATGACTATATACGCCTAAACTACGTGTAGGCGTATACAAATGACCATTTATTGTGCTGACGGGATGTTAAACGCCATTTTATACAGGACGGAGGGCATGGAAAGCACGGATGTCTAGTTGTTCGGAAAGGACGAAAAACCCGAGGTCCCGTGTAGGCTACACATTGGCGTGCACGTTACAAATCCCTCGGCAGTTAGAATTCGATATAAGAGTAGGTCGTAGCGCCGCGGCCCGGGTAAAATTCCCTCATTTACAGCACACTGTGTGGCGCATGTCCGTCTTCGTTAGCCCAAGTTAGGAGCAGAACAGTAGGACGTTAAACCCCATTTCATTTCATTTCAAGCGCCATTTTATGACAGTGTCGTGTAAATGGGCATGGTTTAATAATTGATAGCTAGTGTGGTGAAAAGGATGCCCTGGATACTGTTATTGAAAGTAAACTAACATTGCTATGGTAGTATGACTTTTTGATGAATGTACGTAAGCTAAGCAACATAGGCCTTCTCGCACCAAACATTACTCTTTCGGAAGTATTAAGATGAGGTCTAAGGCATTCTTCAAACATGTAAGTATTTCTGTACATATATACAGTTATTCTTTTGATTATATAGGCCTACACATGTCTTGGACACACCAATATGTAGGCACTGAATGTTAAAGTATTTGAATGTTTACACTATAACTACAAATCATTGTAACGCCCCAATTACACAACACTTTACACCAAAGTAAAAGAAAAGACCTATTTAGTTTAGAATTGAATGTATGGGACGGATGGAAAACATTGAAATGGATGTAATGATGAGTGTCGCTAGCTTCAACATACACACTAGTCATATAAACCATTTGGCTTGAACTGAACCGTGACGTCAAAGTTTTTTAGTGAAGTTAACTGGAGTCTATTGAATGTTTTCATCCATAATATTTGACACCCCATAATGTTATGCGATTAATACCAGATTTGGTTTGAAGACACGAAAACAATCGCCCAAGCCAACTTGTTTCACAGGGAATTACGAAAGTCTTCTAATATCTTTGTAAAGTGAATCATATCACGCGGCGCATGGTTCGGACAGAATGCTTTTACTCATTTTAATACCCATTTACACTAAATAGGGAATCTTTTTTTGCCTACAAGTACTTCGAAAATTCACTGCTGATCAGAGTGCGCCCAGGCATATTTTGCATGATGATTGTATGATTCTATTGTTCTTCCGAATAAACCCAAAAAGATCCCTTTAAATTGGGACTATCATTGGAAAATGTGTTGTTCAATATCACAAGACCAAGTACACCGACGATAAAAGATTTGGAACTACGACTTGGAATTTTCATTGTAGATATCTATCCAGTCAATATTCTGTACCTTTAAGGCCCATAGCTCGATTTATATAGATTTACTACGCAAAAGCTTACAACCGGTTACACGCATTCGAACTGCAAGGGAAGACAACTCTGCATGGGAGAATGCAATCGCTGAAGAACATCTAAAATGAAATGAAATAAAATGGGGTTTAGCGCCCTACTTCTCTGCTCCGACTGGGCTAATGAAGACGGGCATACGCCATACAGTGTGCTATGAGGGAAATTTTGCCCGGGGATCTTTAACGTGCCAGCCAATATGTACACGTGACCTCGGCTTTTCATACCATCCGAACGACTTGACAGCTGTCATTGTCAGTCCCTCCGACCTACATTCTGACAAGGGGGAACCAGTAGAAAATCTATATCATGCCGTATAAAACTATATTTGCGTATTTGCGGTTTGAAAATATTACCAATTAGCTGATACATTGTGGAATTGTAGTTTGTGTGTTTGTTGTTGTTGTTTTTTTTTTTGGGGGGGGGGGTGATTTTAATATGAGGCCATGATTATTATATACCTTTTTCAGGTATGTTTAAGACGTGATAAAAGAGTAAAGAAATTGATTTATTTGCTGTTATCCGCGCTGATACTGTTTATTTATTTCTACAATCATTCAGGTAACTTCAATACAAGCGCTTAGTTCACTGGTAGGAAAAATGTATAACTTTAATTCATGCTCTCATGGTCACCTGGAATTTATCTTTTTTTATCATCTAATTTTGAATTATTATAGCAAGAATGACCAACTTAGACATGCATATTGATGACGACTTTCGCATATAGCCGATCAGGTCAGAGATTTTGTTTGGCTATGGGCCAAAAGAAGGGGACCTCGGTTTTTCTTCTTATCCGAACGACTACACGGGAGCTCCAGGTTAGGGAGTCAACATATTACTCACTGAGTCACTATCGCCACCCTGTCCCCAACCCGCCCCTGTAAATTTGGAATTAAACCGTTATAAAGATTGTCTGCATTTGCACTATGAATGCAGTAAAGTTTTCTTCTATTTTAGAAATGGTATCAAGAGATAGACCGATCAGTAGTTCCATCTCAATATTATGGCGACTCACAGGGAACGTGGGAACACAAATTGGTGAAACACAGATAATGGACAGAAAGAAGGTTATCCTGGTTGCATATCCTCGAAGCGGAAGTACGTTTACGGCGGATGTTATTCGGGCAAACGATGATGTTTTGTTAATATTTGAGCCACTCTTTCCAACGTTGAAAGAACACATTGGAAAACCTTTTCTAGTAACACAAAAGAAGGTATATAAGAGGTAGGATATACTTATATACGATTTTTCATATATCCCCAGAACTTTATGGTGGTTGCTTTGGTTGGCGGGGTCTAATTATTGCACTTGTGTCGTGTTGGGGTTTGACTCCGGGCTCGTATTAGACATGCAGTGGAGTTGACTGCCTAACCTGTAGTCCCATCACTGTTCCGCCAGATATGGCGGAATTACAAAATATAAAAGTGACGTACCGGTACTCGAAACGCAGGCCAGTAGCAAGAGCCAGGGCCCAGGGGCGAGCAAGCGACACCCTTTACAACCTGCTCTTGAAAAATTGTAATGTCTTGATACACATAGGATTGCAGAAGTGTGGTTCATATCTCTCGGCAGATTGATGATTATTTCTGAACGTTTAAATATTTGGACTTTTCGGACTTCAATGTAAATAGGTGATTTGTTCACATTTTGCCATTTTGATTCATGCCAAAACCTTTTTGCAAGACCAAGGATCGCCGCTTTAAGTTGCGATATGCACTTTATTGGCAAATGTATCAGATGAAGACCACATGGGAAAAGCTGGTGATGTCCAAACCATGGTCAGTGGTCAGTCAAATCAAATGCCCAAAATACATTTTGTGCACCAGCTTAAATGTTCTCACTAAATGCACGATTCTTCATATTTAAAAAAAACCTCTTCCAATCTGAAGAAATAAGTGTTTAAATTTCCATTTACTCAAAAGTCAGAAAACGTGTTTTTTTATTTACAGAACAAAAACAAATATGACCACATATAAAGAAGAAGTGAAGAGAGTAATGAAGGTGTTTCTAAACTGTGATTCCAGTTTAGGTGACTTACCCCTTCATGTATTACAAAATGAAATTTTAAAAATTCGTGAAGACACTTTCCCATTATTTGAATGTGTAAGAGACATAACGAAATATAACCAAACGCTTATATCTGATTGTGTGGAGCAATATATAAAATTATGTGAGAAAAAGAAAGTTATCCTAATTAAGACAATTCGGTATCCATCAGAAATTTTATACCATCAAATGAAGAACGATCCTAATTTATATGTCGTGTATTTGGTTCGCGATCCTAGAGGCATCATTACATCCCAGATGTCAAATTTTCATAACTTCGAATGGGAAACAATTGGTCGTGCATCGAAGGAGATTTGTACTTTAATGGAGAATGATATTCACGTGATGGAGGATCTACATGATCTGTATCCAGACAGAGTTAAATTACTTAGATATGAATCACTAGCGTTCGATCCTCTCGGTGGGGCTACAGATATTTACAAATTTATTAAATTAGATTTAACAGAAAATGCTATAAATATCATAAAATGGCAGACTGCTTCCAACAGAACAAGTTGTGATGTAAGCTGTACTTTGCGCAGAAATTCCAAAAATGTGCCTTATCAATGGCGGGTTCATGCAAATTTCACAGGCATACAAAATATAGACAGAAGTTGTGGAAATTTGTATGCCAAAATGTGCTATGTTCCCGTTAAAAGCAGCAATCACCTAAAAGACTTGTCAGTTTCGTTGATAAAACCGTGTCTAAAATATGGTGTTAAAATGTGATAATTGATATAGCCCGAGTGTCCGTTGGTTTAAAATAGGCCTACCCGTCTGCTCACCTGTGAAACCACATCCCCAGATTTCCATTAGGCCACAAACTGGAAGGCGACGGAGAGCAGTACGACATTTTTTACGACTTTTTTCACCTATCGGCTTGTGGAAATTTTGTTTGTGGTCATGGTGTTCTACTACTTCCATGTTTATGAGGGACTGGAGATTGTTTGGCAATAATCAGGAATGGCTCTGAAAATTGTTTTTAAAAGACTATAACTAGATTACAATTTCGTTCCGAATTTTACACGACATTCTAATCTATTTTACTTTCTATCAGTTAGACAGTTACATGTGCAAAATAACCAGTTATACCCTTTATCAAAACGTATGGAAGCATCAAAGGGCCAATACCGCGACATGAAAGATACATTATACATTATGTAAGTGCTAAATCTGCCAAGTGCAAATCTTTCGTAATTCGCCTCAAATGTTATATATGTTATAATTGGAGAACGCTAGATCGAAGCTAGACTGGTGGCCAGTCTCCTCCACACACCAAAAATTGGCCAGTCCTCTCCAAAAAAAAAAAAAAACGAAAATAAAACGTAATTCTTAGAGACTGGGCAAATAGAGCTTCATTCTCATCTAGTAGGTCAACCTGCATTATGTAGGTCGTGTGACGTCGTGCACGTGATCACGACATATCTAACAACAACGTGACGCCAACCCTCAGACGGTCTAAGCATGACTGCTTTGCACTCCAGTCGAGACGCATGATTCATGTCACGTGACTCGGGGCTTGCTTGATAACTGTCAATCATTCCAAATAAGGAAGAACGTAAAACATGACAGGAACGCCCATTTTATTGTGAAGCTCGCAAATTGTCCAGTCTCTGGTGCTGGTTACAGGTTTACTCAAAAAAAAATTTATACAAATGGAAACGAAAGTGTTGGTTTACTAAAAATTAATACTTTTATATAAATCGAAATGTAAAATAAATAGAAGAGACTGGGCCAGTCTAGATCGAAGCTGGTCCTTAGCATTTTATGACGTCATAATGTGGATTATGGGTTATGGTAAGAGTTAGGCTTGGCCCAGGGTTAGGGTTAGGGATAACCCTGTCTACATCTCGAGACTCACGAAGTCTGCAGGTCCTAGCCCTTACCCTAACCCTAACCCACAATCCACATATGACGCCAGAAAATGCTAAGGCCGGTTGGAAATCCCCCCCCCCCAGTTTGTTTGGGAATACAGGTATATAGGCTAGGTCCTACTGGACTCAAGACTGTGGGTGTATTATCAGATAACATAAGCGTCCTTTTTCGTTAACACGATTGATTGTTCATGAATTGCTCGATGCTTCCGTTTTTCTTTATAATCAGATTTATCCCCCTTTAACCGATTGTAGCCTACTTTTCAAAGACGATGATTATTGTAAGTTTAGAAGTATGTGTGTGTGTGTTTGTGTGGTGGGAGGGGGGGGGGGGGGGTATTGTAGGCTTATCATGATGAAGCCCAGGCCCCGGGGATCTAAGGGGGGGGGGGGCGGGAGCTCCGACCAAGGCTTATAAATTTTTTGACACTGTTATAAGCCTTTCTTATTATACAGGTGCCGACACTCTATAGGTTTTCACCTTTGTCACCAAGCTACAATATTTTGTTTTCACTTGTTTGGTGTTTTTTTTATAAATAATTTAAACTCATCAAAGATCTTTTGATTACTTCCGAACCAGACAAATATGGCGAGTCTAATGCATTCAACCAAATTAAAAAAATTCCATTAAAAACTGTGACCTCTACCATTGGCGTACGGTCTTGATGAATGTTGGGGGGGGGGGCACAACTTGAATACCCGAAAACACGTCGATTTACAGTGTTGGTCATCTGCGGGTGGATGGATCGACAAGGCTCGGGCAAAGTCCAAGGTTAAGGGGGAAAAGGCACGAGCCTCAAATATGGGTAGGGAGGTCTCCCCCAGAAATCTTTTGAAAAACAGGCTGCCGTAAATGCAGTATTTCAGGCACTGATCGTTGAGATAAAGTGTCAAACGAACGGACTTGCGAACCTCGACGAAATCCCCTCACAAGTGCCAGAGTAGGGAGTCCTTGTGGGTGATATTGGGACCTCCCTAAGAAATTTTTGAAAAATAGACTGTCGGAAATGCTGTTTGGAGTTTTCAGGCACCGATTGTAGAGATATATAGAGCTGATCAGATTACTAGTCAATCCGACCCCAGAGAGGAAAGTGTCAAACGAACGGACTTGCGAACCTCAACAAAGCCCTCAAAAATTTGAAAAGTAGACTGCCCGAAATGCAGTATCTGGCAGTATTTCAGGCACTGATCGTCGAGATAAAACAACTTACCACATACCGCCTGTCGCCAAATCACTAGTTTATCCGACCAGAGATAAAACTGGCAAACCGACGGAGTGAGTGAATTAAATTGAATGAATATTTTCGCCACAATATTTTATTAAATAAACCGCCGGAAATGCAGTCTGGCAGTATTTCAGATACATGTACTGGTCTTCGAGATAAATAGAGCTGACCAGATACTGTTCGTCGCCAAATCACCAGCATATCCGAAAAAAGAGGGAGGTGTCAAACGAACGGATTGAGTGTATCAAGTGAATGCATATTCACGCCGCGTTGAACGTATACCCAAAAAACTTTGAGGATCGTAAAAAGCACTTTTTAAGTGATTCACATGTTATTGTTTAGAGTTTCAGATACGTTTCGGTAATCAATACCTTCTACGGTGAATAAATCTCACAGCCCTACTCAGTCAGAGAGTGATTTCTTACAAGCCCAAAATTCTGTAAACCTACTACAAATTATTTAAAAATTATTGGGGGGGGGGGGCAAACAAAGGGCATACCAGATTATTAGGGGGCAAATGCTCCCCACCCCCATTGGTGCCGCCCTGTGCGAGACGCGAAGGGGCGTGGCTTACCGTGTAGAAAATTGGACGGCCTCAAACGCGTTTACCTGGTGCGAATTTAGTGGGAACCTAGCATTATGATGGTGCTGTATTAACATGTATTTCTATTAACATCTCACTAGTTTTCCGAATAAAATGAACAGACCTCCTTAACGCTGTCACATGTGTAAAATAAAAATAGATTTTTGAGTAACGTCCACGTGGAATAAGTTTGACAATAACACCGCCACATGTCTAAAATTATAAAAAGGAAATTTGAGTAACGCATTGAATAATAATATAATATGATATTAAGAAGTCGGTTAATGAAATTGCATACGTATGTATGACATCAACGATAAATATATGGTAGGTGTAATTCATTTATTGATACATTTGAAGCATGACGTGATTTTGGAGTTTTTAAGAACCAGGCCTCGAGTTCACAAAGCTATTTTCAGACTTTAGTTGAGAATTAACTCAACTTGTTCACCTTATTTTAACTAAAATATAGCTCTTGATCATAATTTCCTTGTTTTTTTCTTGGTCAAGTTTTGTGTTTCTGCATAAAAAACGGTGATTGAAAATTGAGCAAATTATCAACGTAAGTCTGAGAATGCTTTGTGAACTCGGGGCCAGAAGCCTTTAAGGAATAGACCGGTAGCCCAGACCTTCGAACTCCGACGAAGGGGATACCAAAGTTTACCTTTAACGTTATTCAGGGGTCATTCCATGTACAGTATAAGGGTGTTTGGTGTTTAACGTCTGCTTCCACTTAAGTGATATCGCAGACAAATATCAGGGGCCTAACCCAAAAGCGTTTTATAGCTGAGGCGCTGGAGGCACCAGCCTCTTCGCGAAAAAAAGAAGTTGAAAAAATAAAACGGGAAAAAATGACTAACCGGTGAGAAATTGTAAAGCACCCAAGTAAGGAAGGGCCGTAAAAGCAGACAAAAGAGCCCCATTTCTGGCAAAAGGGCCCCTCCGGCCAAGGAAAGGACCCCCGAGTCCAAGTCAATCCATGGAATGAGAATGCAGCCTTTGCATTAGCAAGAACATCATTAATCAAGAAATCACCTTTTCTGAAAACGTACTAATAAGCTATTTCAGGAAAGAGATGGCTAGGCCGCCCAGAGACCCCACCCCACGCCCTGCAAAAGAGGGCCCTCAAAATAGTATAGCCTCCGCCATGATAAACCTTAAAACGCCCCTGGCCTAACCACAGTAGCCCCCCCCCCTAAACTAACCTTAAAAACTTGTCTGGATCTAACATTAGAGGTACTGAGTGAAACCAAGTTATACGCGATGTTTTAATTATGGAAACAGTAATGCCAGACAATATGGGTGGGGGGTAACACCCCCCTGACAAACATTCCCTAAAGGTCCGGTCTCTATGGGTCTAGATCTAATATTGGATTCACGGCCTGGCAAGACAACGCGTTTTCCGGCTTGTAATCTCAGTAAATTTTCTGGGGGAGACAGGCCCTAACAAATCCCCCGACGATGAGTTTCACGACTTCGACACTCTACTGTCGAAAATCATTTAAAAGACATAGTAAAAGTCACATCTTACGAGATCATCGCCCGGCGCCATTATGTGAAAAATACATTTTTTAAATTTTGTCAAATTCGGGTTTCGGCACATTTCGCCTCTTTAGCCAGTTTGTGTTTGAAATTAAAAAAGAATTAATGATTTATTCCCCCATCACTAATAGTAAGTGCAGGGGGGCTGCGCCACATATGATTTACACAAAAGACAAATATAACGACAAGACTTTATACTCAGAAACAACAAACGAACAAACAATTCAAAAAAGAGTGAATGGATCCGGGGGGCTGATTAGGAAATGTCGCTCTCCGAAACTTTCTGGTTTCTTTTTCAATTTGTTTTGGGTAAGACGTCATCACTCCCCGCCTATATATAAATAATATCAATCTGTCTAATATATAAACCACACAATTTTTACAGAGACAAATGAAGGGGCTCAGTGAAGGCGACGCAGTTGGTTTAGAGTTTGTCTGACCTCTTAATGAAAACAACCATGTTGCTCTGATGCTGTTCTCAATCAGTAGCATACCATGGTATCTGAGATTTGTTGCAAATCGACTCTAGCATGTTCCACATAACCCAAGATTTATCGGGATTAAAGGGACTATCCCGATTTAAACAGGGTCTAAAAAATAAAAGTACAAGTACGTATAAAATTTAAACGCCAAAATAAAGAGGAGCGGTGTATTTATTGTGGCTCAAAATTTCGGCTCAGAATATAAGGGTCGTTTGGACGTGAACGTCAAAACTGCTTATCTGGACACGTACCCTTTTAAGATGTCTGTTCAATTTGTGGGTTTAGTGAGCTTATAATCCACTCCCGTCCCTTTAGAAGTCTGTGCCGTGAATGACCCCTGTGCTGTATTTGATAACAAAAGGAAAATTTCACCTACACATTATTTTTATAAAATAAAGTCTGCTTTAATCTAGACACCGCATAATACAGCTTAAGACATCGGTCTCCATATACAGATGAAGACTGACGGGTTTAAGTTGTTTGAAAACGTATCACATATATTAAGTTAGTTGCTCGGCCCAGAGGTAGAGGATTTTAAGGGATTTTAACACAAAATTAAGCAGTTTTATTCCCATAAATGTTATCGGGATTGACCCTTTAAGGATATATATATTTGTTTCTAACGCTTATTGGGAACATGTCACGGACACTACAATACAAAACTTGATTACAAAAACATTCTAAAGAGTGAAAACTGACATATTTCAAGCTTTACGGTATTTAAAGAAATAATTTAGATCAGCCGGCTGAAACCCGATCACCGCTTTTTGTTCATTCTTTAGGTATAGTGCCCGTTTCCACCTAAAATGATATCGCAACCAATTGTTCAATCTATAAAAGCATACATTCCTACCAAATGTTTTTTTTGGTCAAGTTAAACAAGACAATTCATAACTATGCGAGGGTGTGGTGAGTAAATTCGTGGTAACAAGCCTGAATAGGCTAATGGGACAATAGAACAAGTTTACCTTGATGTTGACAAATACGTAATACGATATAAACATTAATTAAAAAGATATATACATATACATGTAATGTGATTCAGATGCAAGGTGGTATATCATGCATATCATAGATGATTGAAAAATCTATTCAATTCTATTTATATTTAAGTCATGCGTCAAACTGCAATTATATGATTTATTGCCATTAAAACATCTATTGGTGGTTAACAGTGTGTAACTAAAAAGTAAAATTCGATCTTTATTATTGCCAATGATTTAATGTACCTTAAATTTTCTACACGAAGTCTATCGCATCCAGATATTTAAAGCGCGTTTACAATATATTCATTTAAGACAAAAGTTTGTTATTTCGGGATTGATATCGTAAAATTCATCTTCATTTGACGAACTACATCCAAACTACAGTGTAAACACGGTTTAGAGACTCTGTCGGAACTTTAACAGGGATACATTGAATAAAGGGTACATCATGGTTTAGAGACTCTATCCGAACTATAAGTGATAAAATAGTAGGCCTATACAATATAGCAACAATAACTCGAAGGTAATTAGATCAATAGCTACCCGAGTTTCTAGATTTTATGACCTTTACACACTGTCATACAATCTATAAACAGTACAAAGTAATATCCAAATAATAAATCGATAAATGAAATGGGGTTTAACGTCCTAATTTCTACTAATAGAGACAATGAAGACGAGCAAAGGTGTAAACATATTCCTCAAGCAATGGCCCGAGAAATCCCTCTCTGGCAATTGCTGGATTAACTACTAACTTTCTCTTTTGAGGGCTCTTCCCGTTCAATTAAATCTATCCCAGGTACAGCAATTATGACAGCCCTTCGTTTAATCTGGGGTCTTCCCTAAAACTTTGGACATTGATTTAAGGTATTTAAAACGAGGAAAGTCAGTTCGTCTCCATACAGTATTGTTTACATTATATCCGTGTTGATAGACTCGTTTGTCACACGATTAGTTTTTATGCAGTATTCTGCGGGTTAATTGGGCATAATAAAACCGTGAGTCATGACGTAACGTAATGTAAACGTATTTGGTCCAATGTGGAGCTCTGTTACGCAGATATTTATTGGTTGTTAATCGGACTATTGACAAATAAATAAGGTGGAACAAGAATGTGCTTTCTTTACATCAGTGAGTAGTGGGATTAGCTCTATAAATGAAATGAAATGAAATATGGTTTTATGGCACGTCAGCACCAACCGGGCCATATTGTGCCAAATTTATGATGATTATTGACAGGCTAAATTATATCACAACAAAAAATTATATGCATAAATAAAAACAATATCACAGTAGTAATTAAGATTAAAAGTAAATAAATCACTTTATGCATACAATATTTAAAATACAAAAATGAAATGATACTATATATAGTTAAAATTTATGATAAAATCCTGTCTCTTTTAAAAAGTCTAACACTTGTTTAAATAAACCCGGTTGGGCAAATAGATTATGCAAAGTCTGGCAACGATAGTGTGTTTTCCTTATATTTTTGAGATACTCGCACTCAATCAAAATGTGCTTAACTGTCAAGGGAACATGACAGTGTTCACATTCTGGCTGAGGCTCTCGCTTTAAGATGAAAATGTGTGTTAAAAAAGTATGACCGATGCGAGAGCGACACAAAACAACCTCATCCCTCCTGTTGGTTCTGTAGGAGTTGGGCCAATCTCCTAAGAGAGGCTTAATGTGATGAAGTTTGTTTGTGTCTGCAGTATCCCAAGACCGTTGCCAGCGGTCATATATAAAGGAATTAATGGAGGCTTTAAAATCGGTGAATGATAAAAGGAATTTCGATATGGGAAGATCCAGAGCAGACTTGGCAGCTAAGTCTGCCTGATCATTCCCTTTAATATCAACGTGACTGGGGAGCCAGCAAAGGACTGTGTCCTTGCCGATAAACTCGTGTGATAGTAGCAGACGATAAATGTCTGCTACTAATGGGTGTACAAGCTGTTTATTGTTTATAGCTTGTAAAGAGGACAAAGAATCAGTAAATATAACATGTTTTGTATTTGAAGATGACTGAATGAACTCCAATGCTTGAAATATAGCCTGGAGTTCAGCAGTAAATATGGAAGCAGCAGGTGGAAGTCTGACAGAAATGATTTCAGATGGTGTAACGGTAGCCGAAGCTACCCGATCACCATCTTTGGAACCATCTGTGTAAATGGGAGCATAATCACCATATTTAGACCTCAGTTCTCGAAAGAGAGACTGAAACATCGTGGAACTAGTATCTTTCTTTTTGTTTTTTGTTAGATCTAAATCGATCTTTGGAGGCGATATAGTCCAGGGTGGAGTACTAAACAAAGGGGTATTCGCAATACTGTCATGACTGATGCCAGCCTCTGACAAAAGGGGTTGAATGCGAATACCAAATGATGGAATAACATTAGTTTTCACTAAGTATAGATGTTCATGATAGGGTCTAAATATGGTGTTAAATGAAATGTGATGAGGCAGAGATGCAATTTTTGTAGCATACTGCAGTGCAAGTTTATCACGTCTGTCGTGCAATGAGGGCTCGTGTGCCTCGACGTATAAACTCTGCACTGGAGATGTTCGGAATGCTCCTAAACTGATTCTAAGTCCCTGGTTGTGTATGGTGTCAAGCTCTTTGAGATAAGACTCGCGGGCAGACCCATACACAATACACCCATAATCGAGTTTTGATCTTATAAGTGCTCGATATAATCGGAGCAAGACCTTACGGTCTGCTCCCCAGTCAGTGTTTGATAAGACTCTCAATATGTTGAGGGCTTTCAGACATTTTTTCTTGAGGTTTTTGATATGTGGGATAAATGATAATTTCTTATCAAATATCAAACCTAAGAATTTGGTTTCATCTACAACTGGAATGGGACTACCATCCAGTGTAAGTTCCGGATCTGGGTGTAAACCTCGTCTTTGACAAAAGTGCATGCAGACAGTCTTTGATTTTGAAAATCGAAATCCATTGTCAGTTGCCCATCGTTGAATAGAATTCAAGCAAAGCTGCAACTGACGTTCGATTGTCTGCATACTTGTCGATCCGTAACACATCTGAAAGTCATCAACATATAGAGAGCCGTCGACCCCACGTTTAAGGCACGTTGGTATGGTATTAATTTTGATAGAAAAAAGAGTGGGAGATAATATACTTCCCTGAGGAACCCCCATTTCCTGAGGAAATGGGTCAGAGAATATTGATCCCAAACGTACCTTAAACGACCTATCTTCTAAGAAGTTTTTAATGAAGATAGGTAAGCGACCTCGCAGACCGAGGTTATGCAGGTCGCGCATGATACCATATTTCCATGTGGTATCATATGCCTTCTCCAGATCAAAAAATATAGCAACTAAATGTTGTTTCTGGATGAAAGCATCCCTGACAAACGTTTCAAATCTAACGAGATGATCAAGAGTGCTCCTTTGGGATCGAAATCCACATTGGAGGTCTGTAATAAGGTTGTTGGACTCTAGGTACCAAACAAGCCTTCGATTGATCAATCTCTCCATGGTTTTGCAAATACAGCTAGTTAAAGCGATCGGACGATAGTTGGTAGGATTCGTATGATCTTTACCCGGTTTAGGGATGGGAATTATTGTGGCTTCGTGCCACGAAGGAGGAAAACCCCCATCAACCCAAATCCGGTTATAAAGATCTAATAATATTAAAAGTGTTGATAAAGGTAGGTGTTTTAAAATCTGGTAGTGAATTTCATCTGGACCAGTTGCAGTGTCCCTGGCTCGCTTTAGCGAATCCCGAAGTTCTGCAATGGAAAAGATATCATTATAGCATTCATCATTGCGGGACTTGAAGTTAAGTCGCCTTTTCTCCTGTTGTTGTTTAATGCCTCTAAAGGCATCAGAGGAGAAATTGGATGATGAATTAAATGAGAAAGTACTGGCCAGAGAATTAGCAATATCGGGAAATGTTGTTAAGGTGGTATTATCAACATTTAGATGGTTAACTGATAATGCACTACTTTTACCTTTAATCCTACGAATCCTATCCCATACGGATTTGGAAGTCGTACGGGAATTTATCCTTGAGACATAACCCTGCCATGAAGACTTCTTTGCCTGCCGTATGGTTCTACGGGCTTTCGCCCGGACCATTTGGTATGCTGCAACATTCTCCATGGTAGGGTGATTTTTAAGGCGTCTTAAAATACGATCACGCTCTTTCAGAGCGGATTTGCAATCGTTATTAAACCATGGTTTATTGAAACGTTTGGGCTCAGTCGTGGTCTTTGGAATCGCCTGCTCAGCTACATCTTGAAGAATTGAAGTGAATAAGGTCATGGGCTCATCTGCATCTTCTAACTCCTTTGTATCAAAAGAGAAGAGACATAAAGATTCAAAAAGAGCCCAATCAGCCTTATGCAACTTCCACCTCTGCGGCCTTTCAACCGGAGAGGGTCCATTATTTTCTATCAAAATCGGAAAGTGGTCACTGCCACACAGATCTTCATTCACTCTCCATGTAAAATCCTGAAACAGGACCGGGGAGCAAATGGTTAAATCAAGAGAAGAAAAGGAAGCTGTGGCAGGATGTAGATAAGTAGGCGAGTCATCATTTAATAAACACAAATTATTAATGTTAATGAAGTCCGCTATTTGTTTACCTCTGTTGTTTTCATCTGGGCTACCCCAGAGTGAGTGATGACCATTGAAATCTCCCGTAATTATAAACGGAAGGGGAAGTTGAGCAACAAGGTCATCAAGATCTCTTGGGTTCAGACGTAAACTAGGTGGTAAATATACAGAGCAGAGTGTGATAGGAATATGTAGAGTCACCCTCACTGCAACTGCCTGTAAAGGCGAGTTAAGGGCGACTTTACTCTGCGGAATGTCTCCATTAAGGAAAATGGAAACACCACCATGTGCTCTACCATCACCATTAGCAAAATAGTGATAGGCAACAAAATGTCTGAGAGTTAAAACATCTGAATTCTTTAAAAAGGTTTCTTGTAAACAAATAGCTAAGGGGTTACATTTTTGAATTAAGATTTGAACTTCATTAAAATTTGGTTTAAGACCACGACAATTCCATTGAATTATGGAATTAGCCATTTTCAGGGTGGTTTAACAGGACTTCTATGATGTTGTTTGGGGTCATGTACTTCAACAACAACATCCATTAGATTGTCCTGTATCCCGAACCTGTTATATGTTCCGACAGGATCCTCGTCACCCTTCCTACTGCGGAAGGTATATAATTTTGAACCTCTAGGAACGCCTTTATCAGAGCGTTCCTTGATGTAATCTGTTTTGGGTGGATTTCCACCAGTTGGTTGAGGAGTGGGGGGCACAATCTCCTCTATCTCAGACTCCCCAGACTTATTAACAGTCCGAGTGCTGAGATTTGAAATGACCGGTTTTGGAGGAATTTTAGGTTTAAGAGGAATTGGAGGTTCAGCTTGTGACGAGGAATCGTCTGTATCAGCTGGAAATTCATCAGGTGTTTGACAAGCAATAGAAGTGGCCTTCGGCTTGACTGCATTTGCAAAATTCATTGCAAATGATGGGGTTGCAGCCTCAACCAGCTTCCTCGCTTCGGGATATGGAATGTTTTTTTCTGTTTTCACCTGCTGAACTTGTTTTTCTTTCTTCCATATTGGGCACTCTCTAGAATAAGCAAAATGGGGCCCTTTGCAGTTAATGCAGTGGTGGTCGAGCTGACAAGAGGTACTTTCGTGACCATCTTGTCCACATCGAGCACACACAGCTTTCCCCTTACATACGTTTTTACTGTGTCCAAAGCGTTGACAATGAAAGCAACGCAATGGATTTGGGATGTAAGGGGTAACTGGTATGGAAAGAAAACCAGCTTTGATCGTCCTAGGAAGTTCTGGTTTATCAAAGGTCAGGATATAGGTGTTGGTGTGGATAATATTACCATTACGTTTGATGGAAATGCGTTTGACGTAGGTAACACCTTGTGAGGCGAGATTTTCAAGCATCTCTTCCTCACAGCTGCCTTCTAAATCCTGGGACCGAATAACACCTCTTGACGAATTAAGAGAGTTATGCGGTGTAACTTTGATCGGAATGTTGGCTAAAGTTGTTGATTTCAATAATGCAGTAGCATGTGATTCTTTAGCACATTCCACTAACAGAGTACCATTTCTCATTTTTTTGACGCTTTTGGGTTCACCGGCTAAGCCAGCAAGACCTTTAGCAATCAAAAAAGGAGATGTTTTACTAAGATTTATTTCGTTGGTACTCTGTATAACCAGAAACCTAGGCCAGGTTCGGGAAGTTTTTGTTGGTATATTATTTGGTTCCAAATCCTCGGTCGACTGACGTTTTGTTGTACGAGTCTTCTTTGTTTGAGAAGCCATGAGTAATATATTAAAGATTCGTCCCTGCCTGCTCTCCAACCACCAACGGGTTGCAATATCCATGCAGGCTACTGCGCGGATATCCAGCGCATACGCCCTAAGAGGACAGACAGGGATATACCTAGACAAAGTAAACGTTTAAAATTTTACTCTACCTAGTTGACCCAAGCCGCTGTTTTTGAGTAGGCACGTAGGACACAAAGGTAGAACTGCAACAAATATAATATCACAGAATTATGGGAAAGATGCGCCTACTCGTCGACTTAACACGACCAAAGCCGATTGATCAGAGTGGGCCACTCTGACCTCCCGTCTAGGTGAATTGTGGGCCGAAGCAATGTGTTGCAGAAACAGGGCTCGCAAGCCAAATCCCCACTCAATCACCAGGATTCCACTCTCCACCGACACGGGCCGCAACGCACGGCAAACACGTTGCCCCATTACAGGGATCCTTTTAGTCGCCTTTTACGACACGCAGGAAATACGAAGGGTATATTCTTAACACCCCCTACACCCCAGGGGGGGATTAGCTCTATAATAATCACACGAAACACTGCGAGGAGTATTTATTAGTATAGGGAAGCAGTGCCGAACATGTCTCTTCTTTTTGGGTGTTGTGGAAGAAATAAGGATTATTTTCATAAAGCCTGTCATTGAGCCTACTGGCGTGGTTTAAAATCACCGGTTGTACGTGACAAGGAGTAGGGTTGCCTGTCCAACATCGTGGAATTTCTCCGGGTCCTCCGGTTTCTTCCCACTGCTAAAGACCTCTTCATGCAAGCGAATTATTGAAATAAAAAATTAAACCATATGTTAGTCCCGAAATGACTTAGTTTGTGTAAAGTGGACGTTAAACCCCATTTCTCTCTCTCTCTCTCTCTCTCTCTCTTCGTATACATTATTACTACACGCAGCCATGGCGGGTTTCACTTTAATCGAACCTTAGCTGAACCATTTAACAGATGTCCTTACAAGTACAGTACAGGTTTTGAGAGACCACATGACCACCCAACACGCCATATTAAAATCTTGAAAAGTGACTAACGCAAAATTGGTTATTTCTCGGAAATGGATAATATTTCAACTATACAGTTGGGTCTAACTTCATCAATTCATGCAAGGGACTGAAAGTAATAGTTTATCGAAATAGATATGATCTGTCAAATTTATATTAATGTTATTATTATAACATTCCTTCTAACAGATACATTAAATGGTGAAATCCTACGCCATGGTGACCATGACAACAATTTAATAAGGCAGGAAAGACTAAAGTAGGCATATTAAAATTATTGTTAAAGGTAGTCGATATATATATATAATATATATATGGATATATGGTGCACTTTGTTCTCTAATTGTGAACTATAAATAAATCCACCAAACAATGATAGAATATATAAAACTCGGTTAATAGTGTTTGATAGTAAGTATACATTCCTTATTATTGTATTAAATTGATGGAGGCTGTGGTCAGTATACTTATAGTATTGTGAGAAGTGGCGTGGTAATAAATTCAAAATATCCCCGGGGAGGGCGAGTTCCCCATTTGCGGTTCCGTCGACTAAATGATATTAGTTGTTTGGAATTCAGGTCAGCCACCTACCTTAGGCTATATTGAACCAAAAGCCTCGTTAATAAATCAATTGATACGAGTCGAAACAAACGAGGTCTCCACAAAAATATCATTGAGTCAACTGGCGTGGTTTCGAATCCTCGGTTGTACGTGACAAGGAGTAGGGTCGCCTGTCCAACCTCATGGGGTTTCTTCACTGCTAAAGACTCCTACAAGCAAGCGAATTATTGAAATAAAATTAAACCATATGTTAGTCCCGAAATGACCTAGTTTCTGTCGAGTGGACGTTAAACCCCATTTCTCTGTATATATATTTGGTGCAACAAGATTGTAATCTTTCTCTTGAAAATATTTGTATTTCTTGTGTTAAAATGGGGTTAGAGTTCAATTGGAAATGCCCTGCATCGATTTTGTGGATAATTTGAGACACAGCTGACAAAAACAGATACAATAAAGACCCCGGAAACAGATTCAATAAAGACCATGGAAAACAGATTCAATAAAGACCACGGAAAACAGATTCAATTAAGACCTCAAAAACAGATCCAATAAAGACCACGGAAAACAGATTCAATAAAGACCCCGGAAACAGATTCAATAAAGACCATGGAAAACAGATTCAATAAAGACCACGGAAAACAGATTCAATTAAGACCTCAAAAACAGATCCAATAAAGACCACGGAAAACAGATTCAATAAAGACCACGGAAAACAGATTCAATAAACAGATTCAATAAAGACCACGGGAAACAGATTCAATAAAACCACGGAAAACAGATTCAATAAAGACCACGGAAAACAGATTCAATAAAGACCACGGAAAACAGATTCAATAAAGTATAAATTTCTCAATACGTAATTCTCAATACTTAAATATATATCAGATTCGTCGGTTCGCCAGAAGACCGACGGTTTGTCCCGAAACGACAAAGTCTGTATCGAGCGGACGTTAAACGCCACCTCACTCTCTCTCCCTTCACGATTGGCGGTTGATGATTTAATTAAAAGAGGGATAATCGAGACTTTGTTTACTCTAGAAACAACGGTATAGCAGTGACAATCGAGACAGTTCGAATTCGAACTAAGAATAGGTCATGCATGCAGTGCAGTCCGGTCAAAAATTTCCCACTTTGAACACTGTATGGCGTAATCCTGTCGATGCCTATATTTAGGTATTGATTTGTTTTATTTCTTCCCACTAAGTAAATATATTTAATGTATATTATTATATCGATTGTGGTACTATCTTTAATTAAGACTTGGATTTTATAACCAGCGATATCTACATCTATAGATATAATAAATGAATGAAATGGTGTTTTTACGTCCTACGCTTCTGCACCTAACCTCAGTTAGATATAAACCATTGTCGACAATTTGCTTTAATGTTTACCTGTTATTTTATCGGTATATTAAAGGGACAATAACACTCTTGCTGGCTTGACAGGTCCAGCATTTTTTTTAGCCTTATTCTAACTACAAGATGTGCAAGTGTCCTACCTGTTGTGTAAATTATCCATTACAACCTATCTTACTTGTCCAGAGGGTTCGAAAATATGTTTAATATTGAAAGTGCTTAAGTAAGGCTTTTCAAATCATGTTACGGCATGTAGTTGAATTTTTCCAATTTTTAAAATTAGGTGTGTTAAGATGAAATGTGTATCATTTTTTAATTGAAATATTGTAAAATAGTACACATTGCGATTTTTTTATATTCTATATAATACGCGGTATGGGGCTACAATTCTATATAATAACCACGTATGGGGGGGGGGGGGTTACAAGTGTAGGACAGAGCAAGAGACTGAGGTTATGCTGGGAAAAGAAAGACTGAAGAAAATAACCCGAGAAAAGGGAAACGTAGGCCGGTAGGCCGAGGGTTTTCTTCGAGGGTTTTTTTCTGAAGTCTTTCTTTCCCAGCATAACCTAATTCGAGGACTTTATCTTTCTTATAAACCGTCTATGTTTAGATGTACGTAAAATGAGAACATCCCAGAATTCCCGTAAGAAAAACCTTAGATCATGCTTTCTTATGGAATAAAAACTTTTAGAAACCCCAATTCCCTCTCTCTATATTCAGACAGCAGGTTATTCCGGGCATAGAATATACCCCAAAGATGAACGAGATTTACCGTTACAGGTTTATATTTCTACATAACAACCAGGTATGAAGTCTTAAATTTATGCTTAGCGTTTAAGTAATTTACGGCCAAATACGTGTCCAACGTTCTCTTTTTTTGTGACGGTTAAAGATGCATTATGTACGAATGAGATAAAGAGCTGGCCGTTCAAATATAGACAGTGAAAAAATAAATATATTGAAAATTTCAGACGATTGTCAAATCCCGATTATGCATTTTTCTCTCGACGGTTCGATTCAATAAAATTCTATTATATTCGTGTTTGTCTCGAGCAGACGTTAACTCTCTCTCTAAACATGACCATCTTTTGTCTTTCA
Organism: Patella pellucida; assembly: GCA_917208275.1. Taxonomy (NCBI): domain Eukaryota; kingdom Metazoa; phylum Mollusca; class Gastropoda; family Patellidae; genus Patella; species Patella pellucida. The sequence continues at coordinate 15,714,540 of OU795040.1, read as the reverse complement.
GCAAAGGTTTTAAAATTATCGATTGTTTCGATTAGTAGGCCAATGAAATTACACAATAATAAGAGAGAGAGAGAGAGAGAGAGAGAGAGAGAATAGGGGTTTAACGTCAAATCAACACAACTAGGTCATTTCGGGACTAACACATGGTTTAATTTTATTTCAATAATTCGCTTGCGCGTAGGGGTCTTTGGCAGTGCCCGGATAAAACCCACGACGTTGAAAAGGCGCCCTTATCCCCATGCCACATACGCTCAGACCAGGATTCGAGACCACAGCCTTAAGTCAGAGGTCAAAGCGCGGTACCCTAGACCACTAGGCCAACCCAATCCCCACACAATAATAATAATTGCTACTAAGCAACGTTATGTTCAAGGAGCTGACTGACAATACTGGTAACTAATTGTGTTATTGTATAGAGCTTGTTAAATTAGCTTAGTTTTTAAAGTTTCGTCAAATTATTGATTTATTATTCTTCATAACATTTGCCTCTTTGTGTGACTTTAGATGATCCATCGGTTTTGTTAGAGTGCCGTGCAGGCCGCAGGGGCCTCCGAATAAAGACTATGGAGTTCTAGGTGACCGAAACTTCATAGGATAGGCAGACCAGACTTAGGGCAATTCTATACAGCGCGTGGAATTATTTGGTTCTGTGGCAGACGTTAGAATCGATTTGAGATATATCTGAGTTATGACACACCATACATTGACACTTGTCTGCGGGATTATGAATATGCTAAGTTCTGAAGATTTGAACATAATCCTGACAATCAAGAACTAAACGAATTATCAATATAGAAAAAAACAAGTGTAAAACGTTTACTTTAAACATGGCCAAGGAAGTTACTGATGACGCAATAAATGTCAACAGGGTTCGTGGTAACGGTTAGCGTTCGATGCGCTAAAAAGATTCCTGTCGCCCGTGTTGTAATTTCCGGTTTTTTTTTCATTTTGATAAATTCGTTAAGCGAAATAAATACAACAAAGACAGATTAATTGATTCTGATTATTATGGAAATCAAGGCCGGGTTAAGCTTGCATGAGGCCTTTAGCTGAAAATGTCACCAGGGCCCTTGCATCAACAGTGATAGGCATTTATTAGTAACTGGGTAGAGCAATATACAATAACACATACTCATGAATGATATGAAATTGGGTTCAACGTCCCACTATTCTGCTCATATACTGTAGTCTGCCGGAATTACCTCGGAATTCCGAGTTAGTGGCATAAATGTGCAAAGTAAGTTTTCTTGATCTCAAATGACAGGTGGGACCTAGTAGTATCTCAGAAAAAAATGATCCATCATTTGGCCTTGGGGAAATAATTTTGCAGCCCTTCTAATTTAGCAGCAGTCCCTGGTCGGGGGGTGGGGGGCAACAATGGGTATACTGTCTACCGTTGTACGCCGCATTCCATGATGCAATATGTCTGATGACGGGTACAAATAGAGAAACGTCAGAACAGCATGTTGAGACTGGTGAAACTATAGGCGAAAGCCCGACGTCAATGATGTGGACAAGCTGTGCGAATGGTTCACGGAGCGCGATACGTTCACCGATAATCCAGAACTACGCTCACTCTCAACAGGAATAACAGCATCCGACTCGGATTCTGTGAACTGCGACAGGATTTGGAATCTTGTATAACCATTGGTAAGAAGAAGGTACATATCGAACCACGAATACAGTTCTCGCGTCTCATAATCGACGGAGGCTGGCTATTGCCCAGAGTGCGTTGGTCATAAACCAGGGTTACCATCGAAGTTGTTTTAATGGCGGGGGACACGGTTTTTATTGTTGAAGGATCTGGAAGAGTTGTTATCGTTGATGTGTTTTGGATGATGTGAGGGATTAACCAATAAAACGGTCTGTTACGGCGAGTTTTTCACCTTTTGATGCACGGAACTGTGGGTGGGTGATTAATCAACGTCTGACGTCATAAGGTCAAAAGCGTGAACGTGAACGTGACGTGAACCACACTATAACTTGTCAGATCTCCATGTGGTGTAGGCTGTCGGGAGTATATTAAAAAACCGAAACGAAATGTTGATCTGTTTTTTAATCAGATTGAGAAATATAATGGTCTCATCCGAGGAGAAAAATGAGGTGCAGGAAAAGTGAATCAAACTGGGGGAACAACGAAGCCAGTTTGTTGCAAGAAACAAGAACTATCCAGTCCGCTGCTGACATTCTCAGACGGGGCTAAATGGGGAATTGTGATTATGGCTGCAAACTGCGAACTTTCTAAAATCAAAATCAAAATCAGACAAAAATGGATAGCAACCATAATCTCCTGTCCCACTGCGGCTGACAGCCAACACGCAAGGACGTACGTGTTTGATTCGGCTCAGTCATTCGGGTGAATAGAAATTCGCCAAATGACACAGACCATTCAATTTGGACTGCTCGCGTATCTCTAAAAAAATGAATGCAAATCAGCTTATCTACACTCATATTACGTATGGTTTAATAGTCGAGAGCGAGATATTAAAGGAGCTCAATCGCTAACATTTGGGACCTAGAAATTGACAAGAGTTTGTCGCAAAGCATATTATACTGTAATATGAATGTATATAAACTGATTTACATTCAATGGTTTCCGTTTTTACTCCCAATTTCAAATCAGTTACATTCGGCGAAAAAAGCCATGCAGTCTTAATCAAGTGCGAATGTCTAGCGTCTGGTTATTCCAGTCTACATATGCCATTTGGTTTGGTGCAATGTGTCTAGCCTCGTCCCTCGAGTCTCTTATTACGACTGGGGCTGAAGCGCATTATGGTACACGATTCGTGTACCAATGTTAAAAAAATTATTTTTATCTTAAATATCGGATATCAGACGCTCACCTTTTCCCGGTAAGTTTACATCATCAATGTTGATTTAAATTGACCAATAATTCGTGTTTTCGATGTCGACGATTTTGGAGGATTTTGAGTTTCAGACTTGAGTAATATATTGATACTGCACGAGGCGTTAGCCGAGTGTTGTCTCAATATATTACGCAGCGCTTTAAGCTACTTAAAATACATCCCGCACGTGTTTTTCAATAAAATATGTCATGCGAGTCCAATATTTCATCTAGTATAAATATTGTACGACATCAAAGGATGACATCACATCTGTATTTTAAATTGATAAAATGCCTTTCATTCAGTATAGACTTCAAAGACTAGAGATTTATCTCCTTTAACGTACGTTGTATTGTTGGATACTCATCATTGATAGTATGACTATTTACCTTGCAAGGGCATAAATTATTTATGGATATAATAAGTATAAAACCATTTCATGATGCATTCATTGATGTCGTAGTCAACTGCACCAGATAGGTCAAAAGAACAGCAATTGAAACATAAATTATTCATAACTAAACACAAATAACCCAACATCAAAAGAGTGGAAGAATGAAGGCAATGACGGCTTGACGCCTGCTTTGAAGGCAGGTGTCGCGGGGAGGGATGACCGGATAAATGCGCTACTCATAATTATTTCAACTGTCAATAGTATACACATGCCGTCAGGTTATTGTCCCCTCCGACAGACTAGATTGTTTTCCGAGACAGGCCTACATCATTCAACACTAATGACAGGAACTATCTCAACCAGAAAGGAGAGAGAGAGAGAGAGAGAGAGAGAGAGAGGAATGTGGTTAAACATCCACTCGAAACAATTTATGTCGCGTAGGGATCGTCACCAGTGGTAGGTCTCATTGTATTAGTAACCCTGATATGCTGTGCAGGATAAGGAAGAGTGGCTGACTGGTCTGAAGATCTAATAACTAGTTAAAGGCTGAAGCCCCAATAATTAGTTCAAGGCTTGCGTTAAAAGGGGAAAAACATTTTTTATGTAGAATAAATTTCACACCCAGATTTTATTTGATGCTACTGTATGCTGGTGTCTGAATGTCCGAATATCGAAATGTATAGGTGTGCCTTGAATTCTTTTAATCCTAATAATATATATGAAAAAAATATTGCAAATATTTAATCTGGTTGTAGATTTTTAAGTTGAACGAATAAAGATATCTCTAAAAGGAAAATTGTTATTTAATGTCCTCTGTACGAATTACAGACAGGAGCTGTATGTAATCTTGCTTTGTTCGTATCTGGGGTTTAACGTCCACTTCCACCTAGGTTGATATCGTAGACAAGCCAGCTCTAGCCAACTGTTGCGTTCTAAATAGACCAGGCGGTTTTGGGTTCGCTGCCAACGTTGGCCGAGAAATGTCACCAGGATTTTCTAGCGGGATTTCCCCTTTTCAGTGGTGCAGGACGGAAGGCCTGGTCGGTGACTCTAGTCGTTCGGGTAGGAAGATAAACCAATGTGTACAGAACCCTTTACAGTTTGAATTTGAAAAATTGGCAAAATATCCCTCATAGTACAATGCATTGCGTATGCCTGTTTTCATTAGCCAAGTCGAAGCAGAACAGTGGGACGTTAACCCCCATTTTATTTCATTTCTAAATAGGCGAAACTGATTTTCATTCAGGGCATAAGAGATGTAATCTACATTGACCTTTATTTCCGTCTCTTCAGTCAGGTAAATTATTTACTTAATATTGTCTTGAAACGAGTTAAACTTATCAACACTTAATCCCTGTAAAGTCTCTAAAGCGATATTTATTTACACCCGATATGCTCACAACAATTAAAATAAGTCTTTTAATTTGGTTTTTGTTTACGAGCGGCGTAATGATATTTTTTTATAAACAAAATGTTTTATTCAGGATATCTGAATGGGATTAGGGAACAGGGGTATGTAAAACTCCTCTTAATTGAATCAGGTCAGATCTGTTTACCCACAGCCCTACAGATTAGGGAACAGGGGTATGTAAAACCCCTCTTAATTGAATCAGGTCAGATTTGTTTACCTACATCTCAACAAATAGACTATTTAGTCCTACAAACCTACAAACGTAACTCACGTGACGAAATTTATGACGTATCTGGCTTTTTTTTTCTCTGCGGGTAGCGTGTCTCATATGTTCAGAATGACAAACCTATTGAAGTATATGTCATGGCAAAGTATGTGTGCATTATGCAATTGACGGTATTTTTATCTTTGAAGTGCATATTGACATATTGAGTTCATATCAGCATGTTATGACGTCATCTCAGGTGTATTTATTCGGTTCAAATCAGCCGCCGATAACGTTGATGATTATGGTGGCTGATAGTGGCCATTTTAAATCTCGCCCTTTTCATAACGCGACAACACGACATCACGACAGAATTGACGCAATCACGCGACACTTTACTCTGTCGTATCATCGTGTTAATTTTATCGTAACGTCGAGATGTCGACTTGTCGGCTTAAGTCTCTTTCTACAAGTCACAAAAATACAGCTCTACTCATTACATCATAAAAGTAGCAGAAGATAAATATAAATAAGACATGTTAGATGTAAGAGAAATGTTGATTAATTAATTTTGTGGCCAAAAGTGAATTATATTTGGCATTATGTTCACAAAGTCTAGAATTACTATAGCAGGACCAAAGTGAGTTAACTATGTTTATTCCTTGAATTAGAAGTTGTGTCGTGAGGTATCGAACAAGTAAGCATACATTGCCTTGTGTACGACACCCATCAATACTTATAGATGACTGAAGCGATAGTCTAGAAGAGGTTTCAGAAGATTTCACATTGGTTTTATTACAGGGTGGGAAGGTGATTCTAGAAAGAATCAAATCGGGCCACATTCTTACAAATCGCCCCATTATAGTGTAGCACGCCACCCCAATAGTTGCAGGACAGGGCCCCGTTTCACAAAAACTTAAATCTCCTTAAAATCATTGTAAACTAAAATTTCATCCTAACTTGGGATAGAAGCGTTTCACAAAACAATTTTAAGTATTGTAGCTAAAATCCACTAAAATAATATTGTAAGTTACAATTGTATCCTAACTTAAAATAGTGGCGTTTCACAAAACTATTTTAAGGACAATTTTAACTAAAATCAATGTTAACTTAGGATAGCTGTCACCCTCTCCTTACTTAAAATCACGACATTAACAAACATTGATTAGAGCTACATTGTTTAATCTTTTGCGACCTACAGATATATTTGGCACATAATTTTAACATAAAATCATTTACAAAAACAATTTTCATTCAATTTCTTTTCATAGCATGGGATATACAGCTACGGTCCACCCGGTTTTTTTTTTTACTGTAAGGCATTTGAAGCATTTGAATCGCGCCCCATATTAGAACTCCAAGAAAAAACCCACCCAAAACGCAAGTAAACTACACACTAAAAGAACATTTATATCCAATGCCATGGAAAGAAGAGCACACTTATCTATAAAGAAAATATCTTCGTGTTTAATATGGCCAATTTCTTGGTATTAGAAGGCCTAAAGGCCTATAATACTAGACATGCCACATGTAGTATCTCATGTTTTTTGGGTTATGATGATTTGTAAAAAGATAAATCAATAATCTCAAATGTGTTTATTCAAAAATGTTATAGGCCCATTTGAAATTAAATTTTAATATCATAAATTTATTATTATTTCTTAATGAAGTTACGTTCATAAAACAACATCAATAAAAAAAATTAGGCGCCAAAGCTATTTTATCTTGGGAAAAAATCATTTAATTAAGTAAGATAGATAGACTCTTCTGCTTTTTCAAAGTATCATTGAAGGGGTCTATGATAATAACATTTCAAATCTAGGCATCGGAACATTGGCTATTTGGCGTATTAAATTCAATGTTGATAAATTCTTTTAAACTACGACAAAAAATTTGCAGCCTAGATTAGTCGTTGAGTGACAAATATCATAATATGTTTGTGGAAATTCTCAATAGTTTCTCTTGTCCAAATTACTATAAAACTACGAAATTCAAGCGCTTTAGTTAATCGATACACATTATTTCCATTGAAGCCTGCGAGGAAATCAAATGCCAAGTTCAAGGTCATCTCACCAATACATTTCGAAACTAATAATACGCAGTAAACTCATTTATTTCATCTCTCTACGACTTTCTGGCCATGTGCAGACATTTCTACAACGTATGAAACTCTCCCTATTGATAATGTAACCGTTAATTCAGCGTGTCAACAGTTTTCAGTTTCAAAGCGTATATACATTCACCGTAAGTAGGCCTACCCGCAGCGGAAATCAGCACTGCGCGGGCGCAAGCGATTTTAACTAAAATCTATTAAAATTGCATTTTAAGTTACAATCGATCTTCGTGAAACGCACAAAATTTAAAATCTCATTTTGATTTTAGTTAAAATCGATTTTAAGGATTTTAGTTTAAGTTTTCGTGAAACAGGGCCCAGGTTTTTTATAAGGTGCAGAGAACGATTCGCAGCTGTTATTGACCTTGTCGCATATTCACCCGTTTGGCATCAAAAATGGGGTCGAGGCCCAGATAATTAAAAATAGGCCCAGTATTGCCTTAAACTATGAACACACTCTAAAATTACCCCCCCCCCCTCCACGTCTCTTTTTTTATTTTACAAATAATTTCAGAAACAATACAATGGCATCAATAATGTTTGATACGACTGGAAAATAATATGTCTGAAATGATTAAACAACATAGGGTACTTGAAAACAAGGGAATCAACTGATCGAAAAAAAAAAGATTCAAAGTGTTTTTCAATATGACAGAAGTGGGTCGGGCATGCATTTACATCAGAGGGTACCATACTTGAGTGTTTGCGCCCTCCTCACCCCTCCCCTCAAATAAAAAAAAATCGCGTAGCTTTTAATGTGGATTTCCACGCTATTAGCATAAACTTGTCATATCTGTTCAAACAGTGGCTCAGATATACCACAAATCGACTCTAGCATGTACCAAAGGCCCGAGAACCGACCCCCCCCCCCCCACACACACACACCTCTAACGATGCATAACGTGTTTTTTTTGTGCCACCTCAGGGATGTCATTCCCCATACAAAATTAAGTGTCACCACGCCCCTGGCAGAGAGATCAGTATGCGAGACACAAGAAGAGGGCGTGGCACCGCGTGCATGAAGCCTTGCGGCCACAAATTATTGACAAAAAAGTAGGTGTGGCCAAGACATCAATTGCCAGACAGCGACACTATGGCTTACCCTTATATTTATATCAAATTCCAATTACAAGGCATTTCTCGGCCAATGCAGGGATCGAACACCCAACCTCCGGGTTACCGAACGTCTTACTCGCCTAGCCACTGTGGAATAAGCATGCTAAGTTCAAAGCCGGTTCAGACAGAATTGCGGCTTCCATGACTTCCACCCAAAAAAGTGGCGTTGCTGTCCCCAGGGGCCGACCATGCACCAAAAACAATGAGAATCGTTATATTCGGGTGTAAGGAATGGGTAACTAATGGGGTGGGGGGTGGGGGTACGTTTTTCTGTCAACACGCTACGTCGAGCCGCGAATCTAGATGGACTGTTCAAATTAGGCACAAAAATCATTACTTTCAAAGAAAGAATGGCACCCTCGGATGTAAATGCATGACACCACTACTGTGCGCCATACTATGAGCGAAATTTTGCCAGGACCATATATCGAATTCCAAGTACCAAGGCATCTTTTACGTGTCAGACCCTCTTTCCAACACAATTGGCAAGGGGACACCACGTCGGAAATCTGGATGAGCTTTCTCGGCCAATGCGGGTATTGAACACCTGGCCTCCGGGTTACCGAACCAACGTCTTTCCCGCCTAGCCACTGTGGCTCCCCACAAAATATGAACAAAAAAGTCGGGGTCATTGACCCTAGGGGGCTTGGACATGGAACAATCTTGTTATAATATTGATTGGCATGTAGGAGATACATCCCAAAATTGGAGTATATACCAAAAACAATATGGACCATTCGTAGGGTGTAAGTATCAAGCATGCTAAGTTCAAAGCCGATTCAGTCAGACTTGCGGCCTCCATGAGATCCACCCAAAAACGTGCCGTGGCTGTCCCCCGGGGGCTGATCATACACCAAAAAGAATGAGGATAATCGTTAGGGTATAAGGAATGGGTAATGCGGCCTGGAATACGTCCAACAATTGGACGTAGCTCTGCCCCTGTGGGCCTGGCATGCACAAAAGCAAAAAAAGACCATCATGTGTAAGACATTATGCATAGTATTAAGACTAGCTTAGTCGCAACCATCAAAAGTGTAACGACGGGCACGATGGACAAACCGATCGATGCACTAAAAACGCCATCTCTCCGTTCAGCTAGTTTAAAAGGAACAAAGTATACCTATAAAAATATATTTTCTAAAACTCTTTTAATTACGTAATAATATTGTTTTAACATGTACTAAGTTTTTAGCGAATAGTTATAGAAAGGGTCTTGTAGATTAAGACTATAGCGCATGTGCAATTGTAAACTTCCGAGACGACAAGTCGATGACACGACAGCTGGCTTTTTGTCGTGCCGTCGTATCATCGACTTGGCGACAAGTCGATGATACGATGGCACGTCAAAACACCAAACTGTCGTATTATCGGAAGTTGCAAAGGTGCACATGCGCTATAGTCTTACCCTGCAAGGCTCTTTCTTACTCGAGTATCGGCCCTTTTCATAGCTGCTTATTACTGGTCATGGCTTTGTATTCTTCGTCGCTTTTCAGCAATCACGTGTATAACGATGAAGAAGCCATTCTGTTAGGCTAATCATTCTTCAACACCAAATTCTAAAGTCACGCAATGCGCATGTTTTTTAAGTCAACTTCCGAGACGACAAGTCGACATCTCGACGTAACGACAAAAATGACACGATGTTACGACAGAGTAAAGTGTCGTGTGATTGCGTCAATTCTGTCGTGATGTCGTGTTGTCGCGTTATGAAAAGGGTGGGATTTAACATGGCCACTATCAGCCACCATAGATGATCGAAAAAATACAGAAATAAATTTTTATTCTTTTGACAATCAAAAATTTTATGGTACAGGTTTATAGTATTCAGCACCGAAATAGACGGCGTACTTTTATTGGCATACATGTATTTATATCGGTTATCCATGTCTAAGATATATATCAGAATTTTCTTTTCGTCCACAATTCGATTATTTCTTCACACACCCAAGATTTTAAAGTATTTTTGGGTACAGTCTTCTTAATACAGTCGGTCAAATCCTTCTCTGAACATACCGTAAGTAAACCTTCAAGGTTCATTGTCAGAATTATCGGAAAAGATTGCCTTTTGATCAAATTTTCTTCAGTCTTTTGACCCAACGCCCCCCAACCAAACACACTCACAACTGGAAATAATCGGCGCCCCATTTGGGGAAAATAGGCCAACTCAATAAAGCAGATTGGCATTGGCTGGGCGGCCCATAAAGCCGATTGGCATTGGCTGAGCGCTCACGACAAGATCAGCGGAGCGCCCAACCAATGTCACGTGGCTTTATAGGCAGCCAATGCCCATAAAGCCGATTGGCATTGGCTGAGCGCTCACGACAAGATCAGCGGAGCGCCCAACCAATGTCACGTGGCTTTATAGGCATCCTCCTCGCAGTGTTCCGTTTGATTTGAGCTAATCCTACTACTCCCTGCTGGACTGAGTGAGTATTATTGTCACTAGTTATTACTGGTCACTGGTCCTTTTACTGACAAATCACTGACTTCGTTACAAAGGTATTACCTTTAAAACAGGACGTTTAATTAGGGCAACTGTGTTTACATAATGTTACGTCATGGCTGCACGTTTTTTTTATGCTATATTAACCAGCGCATAGCAGGATATTGCAGCAAAACTAATTGCGTGACAAACGAGGCTATCGGTATTGACGTAAAGTAAACACTACTGTATGGTAACGAACAGACTTTCAACGTTTTTATTACCCCTAAATCTTTGTCCAAAATATTAAGGAAGACCCAAGATTAAACGACGGACTGTCATGTTACTGTACGTAAGTGGTAGATTTGATTGAACGAGAAGAATAGACACACTTACTTAAAAGTTCAAGAATCCGAAGCCAATCCAGCAATGGCCAGAGAGGGATTTATCGGGACGTTGCTTCGGGAATATGCTTTATAGGCGACTCGTTCGTTCCTCATAACGCGTGCATTATTTGCCTAGGATGTATTAATACAAATAAGCCCGGCAGATTTGCCGCCTTTTACTTTTTGTCTAGATATACCGTTTACTATTTTGTCTAGATATACCTCAAACAACTTTTTTTTTTATTTCTTTTTAAAAATTTAAGAAATTGTGTTGGAAATTAATTTGCAGAAGAAAAAAACCCGAAAATATCAAGACTAATATCATTTATATTATTGACCAAGTGAATATTTACTGCGGGTTAATTTGAAAGAGGCAGGTATTTCCAGGCACGATGATTGCTGGTCCAGCAGATATTCTCCTTATCAAATGGACCACTGTACTTATCTTTGATAATGAATGGGCGTGGTTTCGCCCCTTACAGGGGTATGTAAGGAAATGAAATGAAATTTGGTTTAACGTCCTACTGTTCTGCTCCGAACTGGGCTAATGAAGACGGGAATACGCCTATTACACTTCGGCCTATTACATCTAATTCCTACTGCCAAGGGATCTTTTACGTGCACACTAATGTCCAATCAGAACGACTAGACAGTTGTCCCTGTCATACCCACAGTCCTGCATCACTGACAAGAGGGAACCACGCCGGAAAATATGGATGAACTTACTCGGCCAATGTAGGGTTCGAACACCCGACCTCAAGGCTAGCGAGCCAGTGCCCATACCAACTTAGCCACCGTGACCCCGGCATGTAAAGAAAAGTGTCTAGTCTTACAGGTGGGACAAACAATAGAGGTCCGTGAATGGTACTTGGAATGTGCCGTAGCGCCGCTGCCCTGGTAATATTTCCCACTGCTGTGGCATATGTCCGTCCTCATTAGTTCGATCGTTGTGGAAAAGTAGGCAGAATAATAATTGAAATAGGGCCCGAAGACATGAAGACATACCCCCCCCCCCCCCGACCCGCCAACAAACGTAGAATGTTAAACTCCATTTCATTTCAAACGGCTTTCCATTCTTTTTCTCGATCATTGTCGTGTAAGTGGGCGTGGTTAAACGATTGATTGATTGCTAATATTATGATTAATAACTACCTGGTTTATTGTACATATCAATATAATGACAGGTGATTGGTGTGATGAACTGATTTCTCAAGGTGCTACTTATATATTATTTACTTACTAATCTAATTAATAGTTAATAAAAGGGCCGTTCAGATTGGCCCATTTTCTCTATACATTGTGGCTTAATGGACATTAGCTTATTGATTTATACGAAACAATCCATTTCATTGGTTGAAATAACAGGTTAAAGTAATTAAACATTTATAATAGGAAGACAACTGCATGTCACGAACGAATAGGTCGTTAGTACATTGTATATCTCTTCCTATTTGTTTACATAGGTTGCTGCAAGTGACTGCGCAAATATTGTCAATTCTAGCGACACTTTATAAATAGTACGCGCTCTCGTTTTACACGACGCATGTCAGTTACTATAAAACAAGCATAGTGGTTATTCGTAAAACAGTTCTTTGTCATATTGGTGTTGGATACACGTGGATTATTGAACATAATCTTACCAAACTATTTTCTGTCGGAAGTATTTAGATTATTATGAGTTATAAGGCCTTCGTCAAATATGTAAGTATTTTTTGTACACGTGCAGTTATTCTTGTGATATTATGAACATATTTTGGAAACACAAATACAATAAAACACAACACAATTTTTATGGAAATAACAATCACTGTTTATATACATATAGCACAACGTTTCAACAAGAACGACAAGAAGATACCTGTTGAAACGTTGTGCTATATGTATATAAACAGTGATTGTTATTTCCATAAAAATTGTGTTGTGTTTTATTGTGCTCAATCGCTAAATGCCACTTAAGGATTACACAAATACGTAATGATTCTGATTGTTAAGTATTGTTGAACATAGGCGTACGGGCTCAATAAATGTTAGGGGGCACAGCATAGGCGTACGAGCGAGGAAAGGAGGGTGGGGGGAGCTGCGTCCCCCTCCCCCCGTAACTTTCGGGCAAGCTGACTTTTCGGGCCAAAAAAGTGAGATTTTTTTTTTATCTACTTGGCAAAATAAAGTATCCCAAATATAATAAAACACTAAATTTTGCGGGCTTTGCAGTAAAACGCATTTGCGGTCGTCAAATATTCCAAAATTTTGTTGGGGGTCCTCATACAAGGTCAGCTCCGCACCTTCGCCCCTCGAACGAAGAAAACCGGCGCCTCTGTCTGTAAACCTGATTTTTTTATTTCGGGCATATCTAGTTTTGCTTCCCTAACTGTCATCGAGCCCTAATAAAACACTTATTTTACTTTTCTTTTAATTGAATACCACGAATAATCGATGCCCGAAAAATGTTACACAAAGTAGATTTGCTCCAGACAAAGTGATTTAATCCATAGTCAATTCAATACAAATTAGCCAATTAGAGTCTTATTAGATAACCAGTTTATTCTGCCAATTTATAGATGAAATAATAATTTTTGTTTTCATTTTCACGTCTGCGCGAAAAGTCAGATTGCCCGAAAGTTAGGTGGGCAACTTAGTCAAAGATTGGGAAGCCATGGTGGATCGGCGAGTAAGGCACTGGTCCACTAACGAGGTTCGAGGTTCGAGTTTCGATCTAGGTGTTGTCAGAAAAAGTTCCGCGGAATTTTCCGGTGTGGTTTCTTATTGTCAGTGGTACAGGGACAGTCCCTAATCGTTCGGATAGAATGAAAAATAACCCTTGGACTGTTCAAATTCAATTGATCTCGGGGCAAAATTTCCCTCATTGCACATTGTATAATTCGTTCATACTGCAAAGATTGGATACAAATCAGGACCGGATTAAGACCTAAAGAAATGAAATGAAATGGGGTCTAACGTCCTACTGTTCGGCTCCAACGGGGCTAATGAGTGATTTTTTGCTCAGACAGCGACACTATATGACCTACTCATATATCGCATCCCAATTGCCAAGGGATCTTTTACACATACGTTAGTATGTACACTGTATTTCGCCCCCCCCCCCCTATCTGAACTACTAGAAAACTGTCCTTGTCAAGCCTTCCCGTCCTGCACCACTGACAAGTGGAAACTACGCCGGAAAATCTCTTACCTCTAGACTAGCGAGCCAGCGTCTTACTCACTTAGCCACCTAAAGAGGCCCTTGGCACTTTGAAGGATCTGGTTCTCTCATATAGTAAACAATTCAAAATGTAAACAATAATCAATAATGGTTAGAGTTTGCTGAGGTTTAAACACACGTCATTACAATTACAGAAGGTAAAAGTAAGAAAAGACAAAAACAACGAAAAACTATTCAACATAAAAGTTCTTAATTACTTTTCAAATTAAAAGTTCTTAATAACTTTTCAAATTAAAAGTTCTTAATTAATTTTCAAATTAAAAGTTCTTAATTAATTTTCAAATTAAAAGTTCTTAATTAATTTTCAAATTAAAAGTTCTTAATTAATTTTCAAATAAAAAGTTCTTAATTTTTTTTAAATTTAAAGTTCTTAATTACTTTTCAAATTAAAAGTTCTTAATTAATTTTCAAATTTAAAGTTCTTAATTAATTTTCAAATAAAAAGTTCTTAATTATTTTTAAATTTAAAGTTCTTGATTAATTTCAAAATTAAAAGTTCTTGATTAATTTTCAAATTATAAGTTCTTAATTAATTTTCAAATTAAAAGATCTTAATTAATTTTCAATTTAAACGTTCTTAAGTCATTATTAAATTAAAAGTTCTTAATTAATTTTTAAACTAAAAGTACTTAATTATTTATTAAATTAAAAGTTCTTGATTAATTTTTAAACCATAAGTACTTAATTAATTTTTGAATTAAAAGTTCTTAATTTATCTTTAAATGAAATATTTTGAATTCATCTAACAAAGCAGAAATGGTGCTTGCTATTTAATTAGGCCATTATACAAATAAAAGGGAAATCGACACAGTGCGGATTAAAAATCGAAATTTACGAAAACCAAAATCATTTGGTATTTATTTTTCTAAAATTATATTCATAACATTCACTTTACATTAAAACACACAATCTTTATGAAAGATTATATATATCTATTCGGGGGGGGGGGGGGTCGAATGGTTGGCACGTGTATGCTGTATCATAAAGCCTGTCATTGAGTCAACCGGTGGTGTTTTGAATTCCCGTTGTACGTGACAAGGAGTATGGTCGCCTGACCAACCTTGTGGGTTTTATATGGGTCCTATGGTTTTCCCCCGCTGCTAAAGACCCCTACGCGCAAGCGAATTATGAAATAAATTAAACCATATATTAGTCCCGAAATGAACTAGTCTGCGTTAAGTTGACTTTAAACCCCATCTCTCTCTCTCTCTCTCTCTCTCTCCCTCTCTGCAATGTGTTTTGTGCTGTCATGGATACATATAAATAACTGATTGTTTTAACCCGAGACAGACATAATAATACAGGCATTTAATATAAAGTCTTATCAATTATAATTCTGCACGTTATGCCACATCGATCACAGGGTTCCCGGAACGGAGGCCTTACACGTACACAGGGGCGTGGTACGTTGGATAGGGATAGGGTTTCACGCTAAATTTGAAATAAGCCCGTTAAAAGCCGTGACCTCTATTCTCTGACTTAAGTTAACTAAAATATAACCCTTTATAAAATTACATCAACACCAAGCTATGGTTCAAATATATTTATCATAAACAGTGATTGGAAGTTTGAGTATTTAGATATCGTGTCTCTTGTAACAACTGCGCCTTCTCAACCTCGTGGGTTTCCTCCGGGCACTCCGGTTTCCTCCCACTGCTAAAGACCCCTACGCACAAGCGAATAATTGAAATAAAATTTTAAAAAGCATATATGTTAGTCCCGAAATGACCTAGTTGGGATGAGTGGACGTTAAACCCCATTTCTCTCCCTCTCTCCCCCTCTTCCTCTCTCTCTCTCTTGTAACAACTATGGCCTTCACACAAAGGATCAGTGCTCTGAAATTGACTGTGTACCTGTTACAGGGGCCAATCCACGAATTTTAGCAGGAGGGAGTTGGTCAGGCTTCTATGAAGTAACTTTGACAGTTGACAATGCATGATGACATCACCGTCTCTATTTTAGTAGGCATGTACTCACATCGGGCTTTATAAAGAGAGGAATTCAACACCCCGTTTGATGTCAATTTTTATAATGAATTAATAGGACCACATTGTGATATAACACACGTATGTCAATATTTTCGCTTTGAATGCAAATCCAATTCCACAATCCGACCTTGCACCAATTCATTCGGTGACACCATGGTAAATCGACAGGCAACGCCCAAG
This sequence comes from Patella pellucida, assembly GCA_917208275.1. Lineage (NCBI taxonomy): Eukaryota > Metazoa > Mollusca > Gastropoda > Patellidae > Patella > Patella pellucida. The sequence goes on along the minus strand of OU795040.1, from coordinate 15,698,259 downwards.
AAGCCTTTAGAATTCTGTGTCGCGACAGAAATTAGACCGGGCCATCGTGACTAAAATAACATTACCCCCCCCCCCCCCTTCACGAAATTAGTCATAATATTTGTATTTATCTTGCTAGTCTTTTTTATTCAATCCATACGTAGACTACTAATGATTGGGTGTAACTGTATCAAAACATCGTCTTTGTTTACTTCGGACTTCGGACACGCCCATGTGAATCCCCCCCCATTAAACTATGCCGAGTTATCGTTAAAAACGAACCTACTAAAACAGGGTTTTACTTCTGCACAATTAATCATTATTCCGGACATTATTATACCTGAAATCTATTTTCATAATTTTTAAATCCTTCATACATACGGGAATTTGGATTATTGAGCAAAAACCAAAATGTTTACAAAAACTACGTAAATATTGAAATTGATCATTTCAAATTTTAAATGCTATATTTTGAAATTTAAGAGTTCTAGCCTGCAGAAATTCGTCACTACCGGATAGAAATACTTATCGTGCAACTATATGAATACCGTAATTTCCAAGGAGGAGTTCGAGAAATTAATCTCTATAAAATCCGACAATGCCAAAAATCACATCGCTTGGTTTACTGTTGACATTGAGATTTCGTCGTGTCTCGCGCGAGCGACAGGGAATCCATCCAAAGAGACTCGTTCCCTGACCATTGTAACACGAACCGCTTTCCTTTATTTGCGACCCTCACAAATTATTCAATTCTTTGTCAAGCATATTATAGTAAAGATTATTTTTTGGAATGTTTGTATAACTAGGTCTTGGTTAAATCGGTATTCTTACGTCACTGGATTACCCTAACATCAACTATTTCGGGTATAGTTCAGAGTATACTAACGCCCCCCCCCGCCCCCCGCACAAATATCTCTCCTAATTGTTTTTTTTTAAATTCTAGCAGAATACCACTATCTATACGGATGATCCAAATGCACGTCAGACATTATCACATTATCCCATTAGCACACGGTAGTTCAAAATGTAAACCCCAACAAACCAGGGCCCCGCTCCGGTTAATCTTGGCTTTGGTCCCACCAGTAAAAGTCTAGTAAAAGACATAGTCACAAAAAGCAAGCCAGTCATAGCCCAGGCCCAAGAAGGTAATTCAGTCAAACTGTCTCCCCCATGTCTAACACCATCGAAGAAAAGGAGAAGGGGGGGGGGAATCGTCGTCTTAATCAGCAACATCACCTGACATTAATATATCGTTTTGGATGAATAAGTTGTATTTAGGGGGTTGGATGGCTGAATGGTTAGCGTGCGCGCGCTGTAGCCTATCATACAGCCTGACATTAAGTCAACTGGCGAGGTTTCGAATCCCGGTTGTACGTGACAAGGAGTAGGTTAGCCTGTCCATCCTCTTGGGTTTTCTCCGGGTCCTCCGGTTTCCTCCAACTGTTAAAGACCCCTACGTGCAAGCGATTTATTGAAATAAAATTAAACCATACGTTAGTCCCGAAATGACCTAGTTTGTGTCGAGTGGACGTTAAACCCAATTTCTCTCTCTCTCTCTCTGTATTTACAAAAGTTGAATAGCATAGGCCTATCGGTATTTTTTATCCGATGATAAGTATATTGCATGTATGATTTAAGACACTTACTTTTGAAGGATTTAGCAAAATTTTCTACGCGAGTGCAAATTAAAACGAAGGTTTGAATATTTCACGATGTAAAACAAGCCGAGTGAGGGTTCAGTTGCGACTAAAAAAGAATTATATTTTCAAATTGTCGGTTTGAATTTAAAATTTGAAAAAAAAGTTCCAAAGCCGAAGCAATTATACTGGCTGCTTCTGTAAATCATTCTTTTTTTCTTGACAAAACTATTATAGATTTTAATGTCTAACAATTTATTCGGAGCAATAAAACTCCTATGTCAACATTTCGCTGGTGTGAATCACCGATAGCAAGACAAAATCAACAATGACACGTGACATGCATATATGCCTTTTAAGTGCAGGTTGTAATTACATACACATGGGTGTGGTTGAAGTTTGCCTTAAGGCATGGGCAAGGTAAAGTGAAACCATTTTGTCACAACACCTGAAATGGGGGGGGGGGGTCTCAAAAAGAGACGGGCACCAGCTTTATCGCAAATATGTTGGTATCTACATGTACCTGAGATGATACAGACCATTTGGCCATCCAACCCCCATCTTCCTGAAGCAACGGCCGCGAGTTTAACAACATCTAACCCTTGCTTCAACACTTGGCTATTCCTAACATTTTACGCTGGTTGTGTTTACACGTGACTAATTAGCATTCAAATCATTGTCCAATCAGAGGTCGTGGCACATAACACACTCACAATGTACCACGTGACTGTAGTAAACGAATATGGCAGCCTCCACAGAAAAAGAACGAGACAAGTTTACTGCCGTTGAAAGTTTTTTTTTCAATAGAGAAACTCACAGAAAACAAAAAAAGGCAATTGAAGCAGTTTTAGGACCTTGACATTAATCGAACCTTGACCTTTGCATCTCGATTGTCACATAGACATTTTATTTAGAAGCGCGAGACTTGATAATCGTGACGATTTTTTTAAGGAAGGATAAATAAAATAAATTGAAAGTAGTCTTATTTTTAGTAACTCATTGAAAGAAGGAATCTGATTGGATCACGGTTGGGGCCGGTACCCAATCAAATTTAGTGCCGAAAAATGTAGAGTGTTGAGTGAAGGGCTTGATAAGCTGTATGTAGTTAAGGCGAGATCAAGCCTTCTATTGAAGATGTCCAACCCCTAGACTCAATGACAGATCTTGCGATCAAGTGTGCACGCGTTAACCTTTCGGCCATCTAAGTTACTTCAAACAAAAACATTCATCAAATGTTAAAATATATGTTCATCAAATTGAACAATCAACATTAATTACAATTTGTTATACCCACCTGTTCTTATTATATTAAAGTAAACAAATCATAAATCACATTTTAAAATGAATGAAATGGGGTTTAACGTCCTACTATTAAGCACCTAACCTGGGCTAATGGAAGACGGACATACCTGGGCATACGCCATACAGTGTGCTATGAGGGAAATTTTTGCCCGGGCAGCGGCGCGACGGCCTACTCTTATATCGAATTCCAACTGCCAGGGGATCTTTTACGTGCACTCCAATGTGTACACGGGACCTCGGTTTCTCGTCCCATCCGAACGACTAGGCAGCTGTCCTTGTCAGGCCCTCCTTCTGCATCACTGACAAGGGGGAATCTCGGCCAACGCAGAGATCGAACAACGAACTTCAGGCTAGCTAACCAGCGCCTTATTCACTTAGCCACCGTGATCCCCAAATCACATTTCAATTCCTGACATTCATTAGACAAGTATTCCTATATGTCTGAAAAATAAATAATGTCAAGGTGTATTTATCAATTCATTTTCTAAATCCAGCACATACACAAATTCTAGAATTAAACATCAATATACATGCGTACATGTGTAAGTGATATCAGATGTTCTAGTTAATTAGATGCTGACATACATGAATCACAACCATTCACAGATGTACAATGTCTTCTAAAAGGGTTGGTACGATGTAGGCCTACATACATTTGTAAACTTGCCAACAGGGTTTGTGTAAGAGTGAAATTTTGGTCATATCCTGTCCATGCACAACACTCGCCACTTTGCAAAAGTGTAACTATACTGTCTAGATTGGGGATGTTTTGGATTGGCATGTATGTAATGATTGCTTTAGGTAGCCTATACTAGATTTAAAAGAGACAACTACCATTGTAAATACATTAACCATCATTTCGGAGGATTTTCAAATCAACACATAGGACCTACATGTATTCACTTTTTATTTTATTTTAATTGGAATGTTTTATGTCTTTGAGGGGTTTTTTATATATTATTTGACAATACGTATCATTTTAAAGTTAATTTTTATCATAAATGCCACATAATTTGCTTTAAATCCCTAAAAATCATAGTTTTACATGTTTATCTGTAACATTACACAAGTCTCTAACTCAATATCATATCATCCAAATTCTTCGACATTGAAAATACAAATTATTTGTCAGATAAAATATACATGGATGTTGTGATCTTACCGGGTAAAGATTGGCTTCTGATATCCAAAATTTCAGACAAAATAATCATTTTACCGTTGATACACGTTTCGTGTACCATAATGCGATTCAGTGTCTTTTGTAATAAGGGACTCGAAGAACGAGGCTAGACATATTATTCCACAAGCCTTGTTAAGCGGTGACGACATATTCTTATGCACAATAAATACTTTTATTGTACAATGAAATAACCAGACGTTAAAGATTCTCATTCAATTGACACTTCTGACATGTTTTGCCTGACATAATTTATTTGAAATTTTAGTAAAAACGGAAACGATTGAATGTAAATCAGTTACATTATTATATGTGTTGCGAACCATTTGTGTCAATTTCTAAGTCCCAAATATTAGCGATTTACCTCCTTTAAAGCTACACGGCCACTATAATTTGTGTAGATTATCTTGTCCAATTCTGTAAAACAAGAATAAAAATTACAAGGTATATCAATGAAAATGTGATATGAAAGAAATCTTAAATAAGCGACACATAATTATAACAATATAATATTATATAATAATTTTGAACACGAAAAACCAAACAAACCACGTCTTAAAAAAAGGATGATTAAGACATAAACTAATTTAATAATATTGGCCTAGGATAACACTTGATAATTCTAACTTATACAAAACCTACAAAATAGAGCACTAGAAGAAATTGAAAATATCCAACAATTAATTTTCAAGTTGATAATAATGAATTTTGGCAAAGTTTTAATTTCAAAAAGTCCAAATAATTAGGCAATATAAATTGAAGACTGTCGTCGTTGACAAGCGCTACTTGTGGCGTTACGTAGTTCCAAACAAAATACAGAATAAGCTATTAAAAACTTTTGTTTTCAAAATGGATATCACCACAACATAAATTGCAATGCAAGAATGTAGTGTGTACTTACTAATATGAAAATGAAATTTATTCAACGAATTTGAGATCACTTGACGACGAAACCACGTGGTACCAACCTTTTACACAGTTCGTTCCATCTTTCTAAAAAAAATACATCTCCAGAGATCGGCTATCCGATCACAAATAACATCGATGCTACATAATGCCACAGTAACTGTTCAATGTTTCCTTTACAAAACATTACTTTCAAAATATTCACGAAATAAAGCTTTTTTCCAAATTTCCTAATTGTTGACATTCGGAGGCCGAATGACACCTTGTGGGGGTTCTGCAGCGAATGGCAATAGTCCGGGACAAATTGGTATACATGCAGCATACTCTTACTGATATGTGTCATGTCATTTGCGTTGTGTTCGGATCTACGGGGTGTGTTTATTAGGTGACCAGGGAGAAAATGCAACGTTTATGGTTTTTAAAAAATATATAAGTATGTATTAAAAACACTTATTTGGATATACTACTTCTGAATTTATCAACATGCTACGTTTCGATACAAATACAGATATTGTCATTAAACAAATAATGATATTAAACACAAATGTGGTGCAATATAAAGATAACAATTACGGAAACCATATAACAGATTAATCATTAATTAAGAATTAACAGGTTGAGAGAAGTAATAATATCGATAAGCAATTACATAGGATTAATTAACAAGATGAAAGACTGTAATGTATTGATAACAATGTAAAAAATCGATTTCCCTCGATCTGTATTCCGTCAGTAGGTCGATCAACCTGGCGATTTTTCGTGCTTCGTCAGTTATATGTCAACAGAAGGTCACTGGCAACGCCGGATTAACCATGGTGGGGGCCCTGGGGCCTGGAACATGTGGGGGGTCCCTGATCGCTGACCGCGAGTGCCAATGGCGCGAAGCCCCGCAATGGGGGTCTGGGGCAGGGCCGTATGTAGGATTGTAAAAGTGGGGGTGTAGCAAAGTGTTGGGGACGCCAATATAATGCCCGAGTTACTGTTTGCTGAACGGTGCGTGTGTGTGCGTTGGGGTGGGGGGTCTGGAAGCCCTTCCCCTCCCCGAAATATTTTTGAAAATTAGACTGTTACAAACGCGTTTTCCACCCACTTGGAGCTGCAATCAACGTCGCTCCCGTGTGTCAATTTCGGCAGCACTATTTCTCATTTTGATGTCAAGCACATCAAAATGAGAAACTCCTTATCCTCTAAACTAGAACTATTCCGAAACACCATAAGACGACGTGGATAGGGCGACCAGAACGAAAATCTCTAATCCTGTCATTTGGTGGCGGCGCTCCCAAAGACCAACAAGGTCCTGTCAAATGTGAATAAGGGCGCCCAGAACGAACCCTTTAATTTATGTGGTGGGCCAGGAGCCGACGCAGAAAGAGGTGATAGGAGAGGCCCTTCGCCTATGGGGCCGGCACCCTTGTCTGGGGTCCTCCCTCAGAAAATTATTAAAATAACGATGCAGGAAACACGTTTTTCTGCCATTGGGGTGATATCTGAGTGGCAATTTTGTATTTTATATGGCGATAAATTTTTTGGAAGAGGAATTTGCTCCTGGTGTCCGCATGTATTATTTTATAGTTGAAAGGTTGTCAATTTTTGGGGAGGGAGCGCCTTATTTTTCTGGAAATTTTCAGAAATTGGAGGCCGGAAACATGATTTCCTGGCTATTTCAGGCACTTGTATGGAGCCATTTAGAAGTAACTCCCCCAGAAAAAAAAAAAATTCTGCTACAAAATTAGCGCATTCTGGCGTTATTTCAGTGGACCAATCCATGCGAGTGCTATGAAATGATGGCATTTCTAGAGGAGGTAGCTGGACGCAACTGAGACTTTTTGTGGCTAATGTGGGGGCCCCTGGGGACTGTGCCTCATGGTGCCCCATGGTAAATCCGGCCCTGGTGATAAATGCGAGTGCTATGAAATGATGGCATTTCAAGAGGAGGGGGGTGGACGCAACTGAGATTTTTTTGTGGGGGGCCCCCTAATGTGGGGGGCCCTGGGGCCTGTGCCCCATGGTGCCCCATGGGTAATCCGGCCCTGGTCACTGGAGAAGAAAAAAAAAGGGGGGGTAACAAAATGGCTCAAGGAGGCGCGAGTATGTACCTAACGTAGTGAAATAGAGAGAGGGAGAGGGGATAGTTGAAAAAGCTAGCTTCGACGGTTGTTGTACAACCATGGGACAATAGTTTTGTTGTGATAAGAACCCGTGACCTCCAGGCTAGCAAGGTCTTACTCACTGGGCCACCGCGAATGATCGAATGAAAGAGTAAACAGGCAGTAATGAGTACCGAATTGGCACTAAAACATCATTGTAAATAACTTTTGTCTGTCATGTAATTGAATTAATCATGTCCATATGAAATGAACCGGGGTCTTACCACTCCGACTAGGCTAATGAAGAAGGGCATATGACATACAGTGCTGTTCGTATATCGAATTACAACTACCAAAGGTTCTTTTACGTCACGCAAATGTGTACACGGGATCTCGGTTATTCGATAAACCCGAACGACTAACTAACTATACGTTGTCCCTTACCCGACCGACCCTCTCTTCTGCATCACTGAGAAGGGGGAATTTCGCCGAGGAGAGAAAGAGAGAGAGAGAGAGGTATTTGGTTTAAAGTTTCACTAGGTGATAGGTCATTTCGGGACTAACATATGGTTTAATTTATTTCAATAATTCGCTTGCGCGTAGGGGTCTTTATCAGTGGGAGGAAACCGGTGGACCTGAAGAAAATCCCCGAGGCTGGACAGGCGACCCTACTCCTTGTCACGTACAACCGGTGATTTTAAACCACGCCAGTTGACTAAATTACAGACTTTATGATACAGCGTGCACCACCACCCAAAAAGAAAAGAGACGCGTTTGGTACTGCTTCCCAATAGGCCTACTAATAAACAAAGGCGCGACAAAGGAACTGATCTGACGTGGTATAGGGACTGCATTTTTGTACATTATTGGTATTTAAAATACAGATGTGACGTCATCCTTTGATGTTGGCGTGCCATTATTTCACATAATCGTACGGACAGTGTGCCAGGTGTAACTGTTAACATATTGAACCCGAGTGACGTATTTCATTGCAACGCACGTGCAAGTGACTGACTGAAAGTTATTTAATGATCTCGAGCTTAAAACATCGCGTATTATAGAATAGGCCTTTTATTTTGACTTGCGAAATTGATTTGAATTTAGTAGAGATGGCATGTCACAGCATAGTCGATTTCAGGGTAATTTGGCGAGTTCGTTGAATGCTCCGATTAGCTATAAACCATTCTTGTGGCTAGACACAGTTTAAAAAAACAACATGTGATCACCCGATCACAACGTCATATCGCACCCTGAAGTGATTTGCCGATTTGATGTAATCGCTTCGGAAATCGGTGTCGACAAATTCGTTGATTAGGGTAACCAATTCGAATTTGATGGACGTTAAAGATGGAAATTTGATTGAATGCAAATTACCTTGGCTTATCAGTGGTTGATAAAGACGCCTATTTGTAAAAACAGCCGGGCCTTACGGCCTTCTTGTTGTTACAATTTATTACTTAATGTCTCGCTCCCGACCATTACACAACATTGAATGGGACTCTTCTATATTAATCACGTCATAATTCCACTAAGCATAGTAAATTTATTGATTTCTTTGTGAGGATGAAGAAACATCAATATGCTGGTTCGAATTCAATAATGTGACGTAATCAATTGAACATAACTTAAAAATAGAATGCCCTTGGTGATTGCAAGCTATTAATTCCGGTTCAGTGATTTTGCACTTGTTGTATTGCCACAGTATTATATATAAATAAATACATGTATACCAAGTCAACTTTTATTAAATCCCCGTTTCTTGAAATCTTAACTGAAGATAAATTCCAAACTTTCGTAGATACTTCAATTTTTGTTTGGCTTAGCACTAAAATCAATCTAATATTATCCAATTAAATTACTAAAATTAATTTGGATTTTTATCGTATAGCTACAATTTCGTGAAACAGGCCCCGGGTTAAATTAAGTTAGCAAATTTATTCAATTATCTATCATCTTTTATTGGGTCTATTAATACTATTACTGAAATGTCAGACATATTAATGGTGGTATTATCTGGCTTTAGAACAAATTACGTGCTTTGATGTTTATGTTTATTTTTAGAAAACATGATATACACTATGAATATATATAGTCCCCAAATGACCTAGTTTGTGTCGAGTGGACGTTAAACCCCACTTCTATCTCCCCCTCTCTCTCTCTTCCTCTCTCTAGATATGTATGTATAAATCGGCCTGTAAAGGCGCCATTTTAAAAAGAGCCTTACCATAAGAGCTAGATCTGCCTATTGTAGGTTATTTTTCTGAGTTGAATTATTAGTTAGACATTTATTTACATTTGAAGCCCATAATCAACTCTTTAGAGCATCGGATAGCCTAGATATTGAGTAGCCTAGACACTGTAGAGGAAGATGCTGGACGCAACTGAGATTTTCTCGGGGGGGGGGGGGGGGGCTGGGGCCGGTGCCCCATGGTTAATCCGACCCTGGTTCTATGCTAGGCCCTTCGTCCTGCAACACTGAGAAGGGGGGGGGCATAGGTCTTACTCATCGTGCCACCGCGTTCGCGGGCGACCATACTCCTCGTCTTGTACAACTGGGGAGTCGAATAACACCATTTAGCTCCTTTAAATCTACCTCAGAAAGTTCCTCGCAATTCGACAGTAGGAATGTGATTGTTGCCCGTCTTCATTAGCTCTATTTGAGAAGAAAAACTAGGACGTTAAACACAATTTCATTCACTTATTTATATATTCTTCCAAGAGGCATATCAAACATGACAGTAGAGGTGATTATATAAAGTTACATAATAATAAGATTAAAAAGTCTTGATGATAGAAAAAAAATGATAGTCATGAATGGCCAGCCTCTTGAGGATAATCCATAAAACCTCCATTATTGATTATTTGGATATTACTTTGTATTGTTTATAGATTGTATGAAAGTGATTAAAGGTCATAAAAACCAGAAACTCTGGTAGTTATCGATCTAATTAGCCTCGAGTTATTGTTGCCGCATTGTATCGGCCTACTATTTTATTACACTGAAGAGTAATAATCATTATACTAACTACAATTTAATCAATTCATGTTATATAATTCGGGATTGATGCCACATATTGAAGTATAACGCAATTTGAATACAATATCAGTCTGACATAAAAAAAACCCCCCACTCCGTTAGGTTACATGTTTACTTAAAGGCTCAATACCACTCTTGTTGTAACTGAAAAATATGTCCCAATTTTTATTCTGGTCAACAAATTGTACTGTGTTACAATATTCCAATTAATTGATGGTACAAATTTCATCTAAACACAACTAATTTTTAAAAAATGGATCAATTCAACTAAATGATTTGAAAAGCCTAACGTTACCCTCTTCATATGTGACTTGAATTTTAAAATATTTTCGAACCCTGTGGACAAGTAAAATTGGATGTAATGGATGATTTACACAACAGGTAGGACACTTAAACATCTAGTAGTTAGAATAAGGCTATTATTTATTTTCTGGAGCTGCCAAGTCAGCAAGATTGTTATTTTCCTTTTAAAAGGCAAATAGATTTATAATTTTGATTCTTATTTCACAATCTGTCACCAACTTGACGGAGGACATTAGGTGCCTATTGTTTTTAATGTCGTTTAACACACGGCTGTGCTATATTTAACCAGTTGGTAATAACATATTAATGACAGTTTTTAGTAATGTTAAGTATGATTATGAATTATATATAATTGCTATTGCTGAAAGGCACGGCTTTGATTACACTAATTATCAACCGATTAAACAGTTGATTTATCTTGCTTGTTGTGTCTCGTAGGCCTTAAAGGCTGCGCATTGTACACTGTTTGTTTTCTGGAGTTTAACGTCCACTTCCACCTACGCCGTAACACAGATCCTAATTTGTTTCGTTTTTTATAGCTAAAAAAAATAAGCAGGAAATTGATATTAGTAGTATTACCGAAAAAAATAAATGACATATTATGATCATTTGGTTTTACGAATCTCCGATTCAACTTCAAGGCATTTGGTTAATTTTAACGCTTTAATATTCGTGTTTAATGTCATTCCTAAATAACGTGAATTTTATCTAGTTTTCATGTTCACCATCCAAACGTAACTAACGTGACGAAATTTATGACGTAGCTGGCTTTTATTTTCGCACGTACACAGTGGCTGGCCATTTTGCGCAGTAATCCCAGCCAGAATTTGGCTATTTTGTTAAAATTGCTATAAAGATTTAAATTTTTGTTTAAAACTGAAATAAATTAACTATTAGTCCATCCCCACGCTAAAAACATTAAAATAATTGATTGTGTATATCTGATATAGACCCGACTAACGCACAAAATAATTCCAAGATATCAGCGCCCATGAGCGAAACGTTTCGGGACGCTATACATTTTCAAAGTCGAAGTTAGGAGTTACAAACTTAAATTTGAAGGAAAAACAAATGGAGGGATTGCATGCTTTTTATGAAGGTCACGACTGTGAAGCTGTGTTACCGAAATGTTATGGCAAGAGCCGGATTTTTCAAATTCTCCCATGGATATTACAAAAGAAATACAAGGAAGAGTTAAGCCATGACTGTTATTGTTAGTATGTTGACCTCATGACCTGCGACGTATAGACCACGTGATATGAAAACATGTCGATTGAATGTGTCTGAGATAACTCCCCGCAGGTAGCGTGTCTCAGATGTTCAGAATTGTTCACCATCTTGCGCCGGTGATCGCCGCTCCCTACAAAGCGGCGCATTCGGCGTACGCCACAGGCGAACTTTTGTCGACTTCCGGTGAAATCAAGTGGCATCGCCGGAGAAAATGTGGTCAGCCGGTATGCGCCGGTATGGACAAATCAAGCAGGGCCAATAACTTGTCAGATCTTCATGTAGTGTAGGCCATCGAAAGTATAAAAAAACAAACGTGATATAGATCGGTATGTTAATCAAATTGACATTTATACTATTCTTTTTTTCTGCCATTTAAGATAGGGCTACATTATGTAATATTAAGATAAAGAGTTAAAAATTTCATTCAAATTACTTCAGTCCGATCCACGTTATCACTGTTTGTAGTTTTGATAAGATGTGTGCATAGTGGCAACCATGGCACTGGTATATTCGAAACCTAACCTACTTTCCTAATATTAAATTACATTTTTAAATGGCGAAGCGTTCTAACCTTATCTAATGCCATCGAGATTTGATTAATGTCTTGTTTTGTTAATAATACGTCCGAATCTTTTTTCTGGTGAACAAATTGTACCATTTTACAATATTCCAATTAATTGATGATGCAAATTTTATCTTTACACACCTTAATTTAAAAAATTCAACTAAATGATTTGAAAAGGCTAGCTTCCAAGGGATCTTTTACGTGCACGCCAATGTGTATACGGGACCTCGGTTTTTCATCCCATCCGAACGATTAGACAACTGTCCTTCTTGTCAGGCCCTCTGTTCTGCATCACTGAAGAGGGGAACCACACCAGAAAATCGAGATAAACTTTCTCATCCAATGCAGGGATCGAACACTCGATTTCCGGGGTAGCGAGCCAGCCAAGCCAGCAAGGGTGTTATTGTCTCTTTAATATGTTCGATTACTAAATGCTAATCAAAGAAGCATTTTGTTATGTTTCTATTCTTTTTATGCCTCTTTCATATGTCAATAATCTTAATTAGAACCAACCTGTCAATAACATTATCGATCCCTGCATTAGCCGAGAAAATTCATCCAGATTTTCCAGCGTGGTTTCCCCTTGTCAATGATGCATGGCGGAGGGCCTTACAATGAAAGCTGTCTATTCGTTTGGATGGGACGAAAAACAGAGGTTCCGTGTATACATTGGCATGCACATAAAAGATCCCTTGGCAGATGGAATTCGATATAAGAGTAGACCGTAGCCCCTGCCCGGGCAAAATATCCCTCATAGCACACTGTATGGCGTATGCCTGTTTCATTAAGGAACAGAACAGTAGGACGTTAAACCCCATTTCATTTCATTTTTTGGGAAATAAACAAAAACAACAACCAAGACAAACCTCGGAATGTGTCATATTATAAATATTATGCTTGAAAACGACAAGAGAATCAATGTAGAAACGTAGCTCTGATTAGTTTAGTTTAAACACTATTTTATTCGTTTGAAAAGGGTTGAACAACAGGCAAAGCCGATTAAAAACAGTAATTGTATATCCAGAGAACGCAATTAGTAGTGTTCAATTCTTAAATACCGTTTAAACCGTAGATTGTATAAACCTCATGAATTCCAAACGTCAAGGGTGTTTGGAACTCATTATGCGATATTGTTTCACTTCCAACTCAATGGTTTAATATTTATAAAGAGATTACACACAGGCAATATTCTACAGAATGACAATTTTCCAGTCATTAAGTAAAGTGTTGTGCATTGTCAATATACTATAGTACTTAGCGTGGATGGCGAGATAAGGCGATGGCACAATCAGGCTTTCCTAGATCAAATACTTGTCATGGTTATTTCAGTGTTTCTTAACTTAATCTGCAATTCCCGAAAGAGTTTGCTATTTGTTAATACCATCCTTCAAAAGATAAGAACGACTTCTTTTTAAATTTAGGACCTTTAGGTTCCATACAAACTAAGCATGACGTTATTCTTACCAACGATAATCCCGTATCTATTTATGCATCATCTAGGCTTCCTAAAATGAATTACAAAATGAATAAAACAACGGGGTTACATGAACATGATGATACATTGTCACCAATATTCTACATATAAAGCAATGAATTCAAAATACTTTTATACATCTGTTTAACTGCCAGTGCTTAATAACACACCACCAAGACTATTAAAAGCAAACCGTCTGTTTACCGTCAAGATCAGAGCTTAAGCCACTCTTTGGCGTACTAAAAAACTTTATCTCAGATTTCCTAACTGAAATTCAAAACTTTTCCTGTAGTGTTTTGTTCCAAATGCACTAAACACCTTAATCTGATTATGTCTTTTTCGTAAAGAACACCATTCTGGAGAATGCAGTGATTTCATTGGCTGATAAGTCGGTTATTTGCCAGTTGTCATCACTGAATCCGCGAAATAATGAAAATCTTAAATTAAGGAAATAATTTGGATATCTGTTTATCGCGCGTGACACCTCGTTTAGGCAACTTGGATACTTTATTGAATTTTCCAAATATTGTTTTAAATCACAGTACCGATAGATGGAACAAAAAATCATAAAAATCTGGCGCATCTTCTGGTCTATAACTAATATAACTAAACAGACTTCGATGTTTTCTTCAACAAACATAATCAAATTTTAATTTATCATGCGTAGGTTGGCACCATCAATGGGATCGATCTTATAAAACGCCGAATGACGTCTTCAGTGATCATCGGAGTAATACGAATTACAGTACGAAAATGGTGGACAGAAATGTGCACCTCATATCACACCCTATTGATCCGCGTTATTCTAATTTTCTAGTCAAAGATTGAACTCTTCTTTCATAATGTGTAACTCACTGTCCTCAATACGCAGTCGGTTTGTAGGGGTGACAATATGATGTCTGACGTCAAAGGGTCAAAAGCCACTCGCGTGCATTCCTAAAGCCTGTCAGTGAGTCAACTGGCGAGGTTTCGAATCACCGGTTGTACGTGACAAGGACTAGGGTCGCCTGTCCTACCTCGTCGATTTTCTCCGGGTCCCCTGGTTTCCTTCCACTGCTTAAGATTCCTATACGCGCAAGCGAATTATTGAAATAAAATTTAAAAACCATTATGTCAGTCCTGAAATGACCTAATTTGTGTCGAGTGGAATTAAACCCCATTTCTCCCTCTCTTTATCATGTATAATATTAATATCTTATTGAACGAAATAGACTTACTTCTGCTGAAATGAAAATTTGAATGAAAAGGGTTTGAACGCCCGTCTTCAACGATGGAGCTAATAGAGGGTGTACGCCATACATTGTGCTATGGGGAAACTTTACCTGAACAGCGACGCTAAGGTCTACTCTTCTGTCAAATTCCAAGTTAAGGGTTCTTTGGGTCTTAGTGCCATCCGAACGACTAGAGACTGTCCTTGTCATGACCTCCGTCCAGCACTTAATGCCAAGGAGGCCCACACAGGAGTAAAATACCAGTATAGACTGGAATAACCAGACGCCAAAGACTGTCATTCAATTTGGACTGATAAGAAATAAGAGTAAAACAGAAACGATTGAACGTAAACTAATACATTTATATTACATTATTATATGCTTTGCTACTCATTTGTGTCCATTTCTAGTTATCAAAGAAATTAGGATTTAGCTCCTTTGTCCCTCTTTTCACTTTGAACTTGGGTTTTCTTTTATTAGGTCACTTTATACTCAAGTTTAGCGGATTGTTTAATTGAACTCACTCTTATATATTAAATAGTTTACACGATTAATGAAGGTTATAACACAAAGGTTTCACCCCCTCTGGTTAAATCCTATTTACACATGTGTATTTATATATATATATTTTTTTTAAATAGTTTATTTATTAACAGAAGTCATAAATACATACATATAATACAAGTCAATAGGGTTCATGTATATACAGTTCGATATATATTTTAAAATTGTTATATAAACCATAAACTATACACATAGGCTACTCATAGGCTATTTTTTTAATTTTTTATTACAGTTTATTTACAGAAGTCATATATATATACAAAGTCAATGTGGCATATTATATACAAATGGTAATATATTACAGCATTCCAAATGGTATTTACAATGAAATAGACAGTTTATAATTTTTATATAGTAATATATGTTATTTATATGTTATATTTTGTTGATGTAAATATGTTATTGTTTCTACACTGTATTTGTGTACGGTTTGTGAAATAAAGAATATCTATCTAACTAAAAGGTATGACTGCTAATTAGAATTTAGATAAGGTTTTTCCGTGTCTCGAGATTGGGCAGTTTACTATACGTACAATTTATTCTGTAAAATAATCTCTCATTATGAGAGGGGATTTCTCCTGTATATACTGTATGTAC
The DNA here is from genome assembly GCA_917208275.1 of Patella pellucida. NCBI lineage: Eukaryota > Metazoa > Mollusca > Gastropoda > Patellidae > Patella > Patella pellucida. The sequence continues at coordinate 15,682,190 of OU795040.1, read as the reverse complement.
TGTGTACACGAAGGTCGGAGTATAAACCGATCAACAGAACTAACAACTCCATCTAAATATAGACACACATTAAAGGGACAATAACACTCATGCTGGCTTGACAGGTCCAGAAAAAAAATAGCCTTAAGTGTCCTTACCTGTTGTGTAAATTATCCATTACAACCTATCTTACCTGTCCAGAGGGTTCGAAAATATGTTTAAATCCAAGTTGCATTTGAAAGTGCTTACGTAAGGCTTTTCGAACCATGTTACGGCATGTGGTTGAATTTTTCCAATTTTTAAAATTAGGTGGGTTAGGATGAAATTTGTATCATTTATTAATTGAAATATTGTAAAATAGTACAATTTGTTGACCAGAATAAAGATTGGGACAAATTATTCAGTTACAACAAGAGTGGTATTGGGGCTTTAAAGTAACTTTCATTGAAAACAAGTTTTATGATGTCAGATTGTGCTAACACCTGGGCGTTTTGTAAAACACCTGGAAAGTGAGTGGTATATGAAAGGGACGATGACACAGAAAATAATAATAGCCTTATTCTAAGTACTAGATGTTTAAGTGTCCTACCTGCTGTGTAAATTATCCATTACATCTTATTTTACTTGTCCAGAGGGTTTGAAAATATTTTAAAATCCAAGTCACACTTGAAAAGGTTTAGGTTAGGCATTTCAAATCATTTAGTTGAATTTTTCGATTTTTTAAAATTATGTGTGTTAAGATGAAATTTGTATCATCAATTAATTGGCATATTGTAAAATATTATAATGTTTTGACCAGAATAAAGATTGGGACATATTATTCAGTTACAACAAGATTGGTATTGAGCCTTTAAGGATAATATATGCACGACAAAATGTCACGCAAACACAAGGTATTTTCGCGGATATGTTAAGATTTACAGCTTGTCGAGTAGACTTTAACCCCATTAAACAGCCACAAACGCTAGATCCAATTTCCAAATACTTAAACAGGCATTGTGTAAGATTTAGATAATGTAAAATAAATATTTTGAAAATTTTATTCACACTATACTTTCTTTTGAGCGAAGTTATCAATGGTTATAGTTTTGACAAGATATGTGCATTGATCGTAACCACCGTACTGGCCATTCGAGTCTTAGCCTCGCTTATCCAATTTTTAAAATAAAATGACTAAATGCCTGAACCATTCTAATCTACTTAAAATTGGAGCGACCCGATGGCATCGAGAGTTGATTATGGCCTTGCCGTGTTAATAAATGTCTAATTAATAATTTATATAACATTTAAGCCCTAAAGAAAGACCTGCAATATACAGATTGATCTCTTCCATCAAGCCTGTTTAAACTTATATGTTTTAAAGTCTGAAATAACAACTCTGACTGTCTTGCAGAGAAAATCGAATTAAAACGAAACATATGTATGTCTCTGATAGCTAGTATTAAAACGAAGACGGTAACTGTAGATTTGTGATAATCGATCTTTACTGGTTAAACGTGTCTCATGTTTCCTGTACAAGACTGGGGATCACGATGGCTAAGTTGTTAAGGCGCTGGTTCGCTAGCCTGGAGGTCGGGTGTTCAATCCCTGCATTGGCCGAGAAAGTTCATCTCGATTTTCTGGCGTGATTTCCCCTTGTCAGTGATGCAGAAGGAGGGCCTGACAAGGACAGCTGCCTAGTCGTTCGGATGGAACGAAAAACCGAAGTCCCGTGTACACATTGGAGTGCACGTAAAAGATCCCTTGGCAGTTGGAATTCGATATAAGAGTAGGCCGTAGCGCCGCTGCCCGGGCAGAATTTCCCTCATAGCACACTGTATGGCGTATGCCCGTCTTCCATTAGCCCAGGTTAGGTGCATAATAGTAGGACGTTAAACCCCATTTCATTCATTCATTCCAACCATTCTCACGTGACCCAATTCCACAATGTAAACAAGGACATTCTTTGATTTGGTTCCAGACATAAAACATTATACAACAAGTTAAAAATTAATAATTTGTCTGCTCGAACATTCTTGAACACGTTCGTCCTTGTTTGAAGATGTTCATATTCCCATATACATGTATACCATAAACATTATTACTCCTACTCCAGGGAAAGTCAATAACGTCACCGAATTGATATAAAACAGAAGCCAATGGTTGGGATATTGATTTTGTTTTTCAATTTAATCTCCCTGGACCTCGATGCACTAAAGACTTTGCCCATTTGTCCTTGAGATTGACTATGCTCTTAGTAGTAGTTTTTTGACTGGCCCATCAGCCACCCCCCAGTAGCTGCCTTGAGTTCATCATCCCCGCTAAATCTTGTACCACGCTAGTGTGATTTTACTCGTACAACACCACACAGTTTTTGAACACATGTATGGTCGTGTAAAATGGCCTGTATGCTCTCAAACACAATAACTTGAATTCGACAGAATAAGAATGTTAAAGATCTCATTTGCATAGTGCAGACATTGGGCATAAACTTCATAAAGAGTGATTTTATATGACTAGGATCAGTAAAACTCTACCGTTCATTCTAATATTTCAAGGGGGCATGATTATTAGGCCCCGAGTTCACAAAACATTCTTGGACTTAAGTTAACAATTTACTCAAATTTCTGTCGCTGAACAGCGGATTGACCAGAAAAAACAGCGGTCAAGATTGATAGTTGACCTAATCCAACCAGTCATTATCTGGACAATTAGCCTTTAAATTTATGGGAGTCACGGTGGGTAAGACGCTGGCTCGCTAGCCTGGAGGTCGCGGATTCACTCTCGATGTTGGCCGACCGAGAAAGTTCATGGGGTTTCTTCTTGTCAGTAGTGCAGGATAGAGGAACTGACAAAGGCAGCCGTAAAGTCGTTAGGATGGAACGAAAAAGAGAGGTCCCATGTATGTATTGGCGTACACGTAAAGATATCCTGACCGTTGAAATTCCGACTAAAAGTGGGCCTTAGCAGCGCTGTACCTCGGCGCAATGTATGGCGTATGTCCGTCTTCATTAGCCAGTCGGAGCAGAACAGTAGGACGTAAAACCCCATTTCATTTCATTTCATGTCATTTCTATAAATAAATGTCATACAGAAATTATTAACTTCACCGAATCATTAAATCAATTAAAAAGAATTGACGTTTTAATTACATCTCTAAGTATAGGCCCGTCTAGCCTTTAATGTACCGGGGATCACGGTGGCTAAGTGAATAAGGCGCTGGTTCGCTAGCCTGGAGGTCGTGTGTTCGATCCCTGCATTGGCCGAGAAAGTTCATCTCGATTTTCCGACGTGATTTCCCCTTGTCAGTGATACAGAAGGAGGGCCTGACAAGGACAGCTGCCTAGTCGTTCGGATGGGACGAAAAACCAAGGCCCCGTGTAGACATTGGAGTGCACGTGAAAAATCCCTTGCCCGGGCAAAATTTCCCTCATAGCACGCTGTATGGCGTTTGCCCGTCTTCAATTAGCTCAGGTTAAGTTCATAACAGTAGGACGTTAAACCCCATTCATTCATTCATTCCTTCAATGTACCATCGATTTGACATTAAATGATATATATTGCAACAGTGGTTGTAGTCCTAAAGACCTGACATCTCTTCATTAACCCAGTTCGGAGCAGAGCAGTAGGACGTTAAACACCATTTTATTGCACCTACAGGAGGCCTGTAGCCAGGAAGTTGTTTTGGGGGGGCAATGATCTTTTCTTTTCGGGAGGGCCAAATAGCATGGGCATCTGCATGAATTTTGCGTGATATTGGGGGGGCAAGACTCAATAGTGGCTACGGGCCTGACCTAAAGACCGGGAGAATTGTTGCTTTGTACGTGAACGTAACGTTTTCTTTGTTCGTTATATAAGCTCTATCTGTCTTTCATATTGAATCGATCAGACAGTGCCCAGAGTCGGAAGAATCATTTAATTATTTAATCAGATAAATGAAATGAAATGAAGCGGAACATTGAACTCATTCAACAGGGAAGTGAAATGAAATAAGGCGGAACATTGAACTTATTCAACAGGGAAATGAAATGAAATGGGGCGGAACATTATACTTTTTTACACCAATTCCAGACCTTGAACTAATTTTTAACCTGCTCTTCATTCATTCAAAGCGTGTTCACTGTACCACAGACGAAAACAGAAGTTTAGAAATGAAATGGGGTTTAACGTCCTACTGTTCTGCTCTTACTGGGCTAATGAAGCATACAGCCTACACATATTGCGATTTCCAACTCGCAAGGGTTCTTTCAGGTCAAGGTGCACGACACATCCCACTGCACTGACTGGACCCTGGTCTTGGCAGACATCCCGTCCTGCACCATAGAGACCGCGCCAGCAAATCCTTAGGAACTTTGTCGGCCATTATCGGGAGCGAGCCAGACACCCCTTATCTTACTCAGCGGCGGCAAGACGAAAAACACCATTAATCGTAGCGTGTGTCTGGTCGTTCGGAAAGATGAACAATTAAACAAGCGAATTATTAAAATGAAACTAAACCCTGTGTTAGTCCCGAAATGACCTAGTTTTTGTCGAGTGGACGTTTAACCCCCATTCCCCCACCCCCCTTTCTCTCTCGAAGCGTGTGTCTGGTCGTTCGGGGCGATGAGCAATTAAGTATAAGATTAAAAGCCAATAATTGACCTAGTTTGTGTCGAGTGGACGTTAAAACCCATCCCACCCCTTCTCTCTCTCTCTCTTTCTCTCTCTCTCTCTCTCGAAGCGTGTGTCTGGTCGTTCGGGACGATGAGCAATTAAGTAAATGATTAAAAGCCAATAATTGAAAGACGAACCTGAAAGCATGTCAACTACTTATAGTAAAGTTATAAAATATTAAAAACATCAAGCATGGTTGCTATGCAACTCGTCCGTCAGGAATGTATAATATATCAGGACCATTTTTTTTTAAATCGGCAAGCGACCCCTCTGAAGTTTGTATAGTTTAACTCGTTTGCTTTCGATCATAAGGTATGTCATTATATAAGTCAAGTGGTGTGGTTTCGATCCCAAGCGTATGTACGTGACAATGGTAGGGTTCCATTGTACAATGGTGTGATTTCGATCTCATGCGTATGTACGTGACAAGGAGAAGGTTCGATTCTCCAACCTCATGGATTTTCTCCCGAATTCTTGGCGACTAAGATTATCATTTTGACATAAGCGCTATGGGGGTAGGGATGGGGTGGCTGAATGGGTCGCCTGTCCAGCTTAGTAGGTTTTCTCCGGGTCTTCCTATTTCTTCCCACTGCTAAATACCCCTACACACAAGGGAATTATTGAAATAAAATTTATCCATGTGTTAGTCTTGAAATGACCTAGTGTGTGTCGAGAGGACGTTTAAATCTCTCCCTCTCTTTCTCTCTTTCTCTCTCTCTCCCCTCTCTCTCATAAGCGTTATGACATCATAACTATTAATTGATTATACATCGGCATTTTGACACTGAGATTAACATTATCAGTATGTTGACATTACATTATGACACTGGCATCATGGCATTAACATTATCAGTTGGTTGATATTACCAGTATTCTAACATAATTTCCTACACATAATAACCACCTTTTTTATTTATGATTACTTATTACATCATCTAATGTGCTCTCTATCTGCCACACACGTGTATCCGTACCAATCACAACTATTTAAGAGACACCAAGCTGTCAAAGTCGCTCTATCATGTAGTACAGATAGGGGAATACGTTTTTTTTTCAATTCTAAAAAAACACAACTATTTAAGAGACATCAAGCTGTCAAATTCGTTCTATCATGTAGTACAGATAGGGGAATAATGTGCTTTTCAATTCTAAAAAAAACACAACTATTTAAGAGACACCAAGCTGTCAAATTCGTTCTATCATGTAGTACAGATAGGGGAATAATGTGCTTTTCAATTCTAAAAAAAAAACTATTTAAGAGACACTAAGCTGTCAAATTCGTTCTATCATGTAGTACAGATAGGGGAATAATGTGCTTTTCAATTCTAAAAAAAAAACTATTTAAGAGACACCAAGCTGTCAAATTCGTTCTATCATGTAGTACAGATAGGGGAATAATGTGCTTTTCAATTCTAAAAAACACACAACTATTTAAGAGACATCAAGCTGTCAAATTCGTTCTATCATGAAGTACAGATCGGGTCGGGGAATTGGGTGCTTTTCAATTCTAAAACAAACCCACAACTTTTTAAGACACATCAAACACTCAAACTCGTTCTATCCTTTAGTGCAGTTCAGGATTTAGGTGCATTTCCATTCATAGCTGCATTCGGGCGTGACGCAACATTAATATACATTATTCGTTGGAAATAAAATGGTTATAAACGTCTCTTCAATCTCCACAAACTGGGCTAATGAATACGGGCATACGCCATACACTGTGCTATGAGGGAAATTTTACTATGGCTCACCCTTATTTCGAATTCCAACAGTCAAGGGGGGGGGGATTTCTAGTGGTCTAGAGTGCCGCGCTTCGACCTCTAGCTGGCCGACTACCTCTGACTCGCGGCTGTGGTTTCGAGCCCCCGTGTGAGCGTATGTGGCATGGAGATAGGGGTGCCTTCTCAACCTCGTGGGTTTCCTCCGGGCACTCCGGTTTCCTCCCACTGCTAAAGAACCCTACGCGAAAGCGAATTATTTAAATAAAATTAAACCATATGTTGGTCCCGAAATGACCTAGATGTGTTGAGTGGACGTTAAACCGCATTTCTCTCTCTCCAACAGTCAAGGGTTCTTTTACGCGCACGTCAATTTGTTAAAGGGACCTCGGTTTATAGAAGATATAAGATTCCGTCTCAAGGAAAAACTCGTCCATATGTCCATTTAAACATACATTATGCAACATATAAATCTGCCGATTGCAGGTCTTTCTTTAGGCCTGAAATGTTATCTAAATTATTAATTAGACATTGAGTAACTTATCCAAACCATAATCAACTCCCGATGTCATCGCTCGCCTTCGGTATCGACTAGATTAGAATCCTATAGGCTGCTTATCACTCATTGATTATCAAATCAAGACAATAGATAATCGAGACCAGGCTTTTTAACGTACTAACTTTAGTTATGATGAACGAGGCTAGGCGGAAATTTCAAAAGCTGATATCACGGTTCATAGTTGATCAATTTGACTGAAATTTTTAACAAATTCCATTTTGATTATCTAGATTTTAACTATTATAGCGAGAACTGTCAGCTCATTATCTAATCTCTCATAATGTATCTTAAACCCTATCTGTTCATTTCATATCTAACTATCTAACTAAGATAGCCATTTAATATATATATCTTCATTATCAATAACATTCTATAACAATTCACAGATGAAAATACACTCTGATGTGTGGCGACATTCCAATGAGAAGGGTTACTGTTAGGTTGGAAGGGAGCCTACGTTTTCTATCCCTTCTCTTTAGGTGGTTATTTAAAGTCGTACTGTATGTTTTGCGGAAACCATTTATATCGATAAGCAAGGTAGGCAAGGCTTTTTATGTACCCTAGTACCATATGATTTATTATTATTCAGCACAATGAGAGAGAGAGAGAGAGAGAGAGAGAGAGAGAGAGAGAGAGCGAGGGGGAGGGAGAGGTGTGATTTAACGTCCACTCGACACAAACTAGATCATTTCGGGACTAACATATGGTCTAATTTTATTTCAATAATTCGCTTTCACGTGGGGTCTTTAGCAGTGGGAGGAAACCGGTGAAAACCCACGAGGCTGAACAGGCGACCCTACTTCTTGTCACGTACAACTGTGGATTCAAAACCACGCAAGTTGACTCAATGACCGACTTTATAATACAGCCCGCACGTGCTTTACCATTCGCCCCTCCCAATTATGAACCTAGGCCTTTTAGTAATGCAAATTTTTGTCATTAAATGGCATATATGAGCATTATTCTAAACTTATGTTTAGTGTTATAGAAAGTGGTTAGATTAAAATATATCCACGTAGATAATAAATATGATACAAAGTACCAGTTTATTCAATTAATGTCAATTAATGAACAAACTGTCGTTATAAATATCTCAAAATTTATATATGGTTAAAATTGAAATAAGTGCACATAATTTTCACTTCAATATGTCAATTGTGTACTATGTCGGTAAGGCTTTAATACATGAATAAAGATTATATATACAGATACCATTAATTATCGGGTGTAGAACTGTAAAAGATGTCACCACTAGGGTAGAAGCGTGACTGTTTATAACACCCATCACTATTGATGTATATCATCCAATAGTCACGTTTTTAACAAATTAATTACTAAACATTCATTTAATGACTACTGCCTGATTACTAAAAGTTTTAACGACTTTGATCTGCTAGTGTCGTATATTTTCATTTATTAAAGTATATTAACCTACCCGCGGTTGATATGTTAGAGAATCCTGCTATTCTATTTAATTAATTATGAAACATCTTTTCATGATGCTATTCCTCTGGAATAATTATGAACATCTTTACATGACGCTATTTTACTGGAATAATTATAAAATATCTTTACATGATGCCATTCTTTTCCACTGAAATAATTGTGAACATCTTTACAGGATGCGATTCTATTGGAATAATTATAAAACATCGTTATATGATGCTATTCTGTTCTACTGGAATAATTATAAAACATCTTTATATGATGTTAGTTATTCTATTCTACTGGAATAATTATAAAACATCGTTATATGATGCTATTCTGTTCTACTGGAATAATTATAAAACATCTTTACATGATGTAAGTTATTCTATTCTACTGGAATAATTATAAAACATCTTCACAGGATGCTATTATGTTCTACTGGAATATTTATAAAACATCTTTATATGATGTTATTCTGTTCTACTGGAATAATTATAAAACATCTTAACATGATGCTATTTTACTGGAATAATTATAAAACATCTTTATATGATGCTATTCTGTTCTACTGGAATAATTATAAAACATCTTTATATGATGCTATTCTATTCTATTGGAATAATTATAAAACATCTTTAAATGATGCTATTCTCGACATGATGTTTTCGGTTTAAATAATTATGAAGTATCTTTGCGTGATGCTATTCTGACACATCATCTTATTCTCATTAAACATTAACAAACTGAACTAAGATTACCCGAAAGATAAGAAAGGGTGTCTACTCTTGTTTATCTTCGATCAGTTCTTTTTAGATTTAATTAGTACCAGAACGGATCCAACAAAAGCTTTGTACATTGACATTTGTCGATATGGAATATTGGAACATGTTGTTGTAGTGTTTCTCTGTAGATGTTTTTATTATTAAAGTTTGGTTAAATTTCTCTTGTGAGTGTTGCAGGGGGCATGGCCTGACACGGACAGTGTCTAGTCGTTCGGATGGGGGGAAAAGAAGTCCCGTTTATACATTGATTTACACGTAAAGATCCATTGACAATTGAAATTCGAAATAAGAGTAGACAGTCTACGATATTTTCTGAATTGGGATCCGATCTACTGATAAACGCTCATTCATGAATAAATCAAAAAAAGGATAACCGGGACTATGTTTTTATGGTATCGTACCGACTTAGGAATGATGACCGAGGCTAGGCCCAAAGTCAATTAGCTAAATTCTCGGTTCAGTGTGTATCAGTTTGATGGAAATATTCAGCAAATTCCCTTTAAATTATCTAGTTTTTAACTATTATAATGCAGGCTCTTTATCTAATCCCCCATAATCGGCCATAATGTATGTTTAATATAACGACATATATTACGCACTGGTATATACAGGGTACATTTTCTATTATCACCAAGCGCAGGATTCAGCTTGCATGGGGCCCCTGGGAATCCATGCATCAACAGTTAAAAGGAAAGGGGGCATTAGATTTGATTGGCACAGACATAATGCAGCATATAAAATAAAATCATAACATTTATTAAATTATAGACAATGTGCTTCATATAAGAAAACATAGAACCAAAACATACAGCCTAATAATGAAATCATTAATATTATAGAAAAAAAGACTATATGTTTTATATAAAATAATAGTATAACCTTTTTTATTTTATTTATTTTATTTTATTTTATTTTATTTTATTTTATTTTATTTTATTTTATTTTATTTTATTTTATTTTATTTTATTTTATTTTATTTTATTTTATTTTATTTTATTTTATTTTATTTTATTTTATTTTATTTTATTTTATTTTATTTTATTTTATTTTATTTTATTTTATTTTATTTTATTTTATTTTATTTTATTTTATTTTATTTTATTTTATTTTATTTTATTTTATTTTATTTTATTTTATTTTATTTTATTTTATTTTATTTTATTTTATTTTATTTTATTTTATTTTATTTTATTTTAAATTTATTTTATTTTATTTTTATTTTATTTTATTTTATTTTATTTTATTTTATTTTATTTTATTTTATTTTAAATTTATTTTATTTTTATTTTTTTTTTATTTTTTTTATTTTATTTTATTTTTTTTATTTTATTTTATTTTATTTTATTTTATTTTATTTTATTTTATTTTATTTTATTTTATTTTATTTTATTTTATTTTAAGTTATTTTATTTTATTTTATTTTATTCTATTTTATTTTATTTTATTTTATCTTATTTTTTAAAAAAATGTTTTTTGCGAGATGGCCATGGACGATATCTTCTAGTAGAAGCTTTGGCTGTTATTAGTTATCCATAATGTGGACCCTGAGACAGGATGATCCACAGAAATGAAGTAGGTTGACTAGTTCTACTTATCGCCATTCAGAGAAGAAACTTGATCATCGACAAAGAAAGAAAGTGTATAGATAGTTTTTATCATCAAAACGAAGTGATAGCAATCTACCTAGAGTGTTTAAAACTGTTAGGGCACGTGACTGTTGACGAGATTGTAGGTTATGGTTAGCCGTGCCCTTATCTTAATCGCATGACCTATGTCCTAATTTACAATGGACCCTAGCTTTTAGATCTGACCGTTGAGGTCGACAAATGGTTGTTGGTTCCGATGGAAACAGTGTGTTCTGTGGACAGTTTTAAAAACAGCGGACAATGTAGGACCAACGTCACAGGCAATACGTCGATGGATGAAGCGCACAGATGTGAATGCTGAACAATGGGAATAAATCTATGGATTAAGAGCACAGATGTGAATGCTGAAGTAAACAAACTTTGCATCTGAGACACAACTCAGGAAGTTATCAAAGGACAATCAGCAGTATTAAATTCGTGGAAGGATTCCTCAGCAAAGATCAATTATGTATTTGCTAAACTATTTTCTAATTCACATATGTCGTTCTTGAAATTTAATGTCCTATTTACTTTATTGTGACACCTTGTTTTAACGATTGTCTAAATTGTAGATAAAATTAATTTATTTGCTTTTAACCTCAAATGCTTGTCGCCGTAGAGAGGTGTTGCTATATTGTATGTTTGAAGACGTTTTAAATAAAACTTATCAATTGACCAATGTTCAGATTAATATTACACTAATTTAACGGTTTTAATATATATTTAAAGTAACGGAATATAATACGTAATATATTAAATGTAACCATATACTATATTACGTAATTTTATCACCCAATAATACATTATACAGTAGATATCGCTTGTATGATAAATTACATAATCTACTGAGCGATATCTCAAAACATATCAAAAAAGACTGGTGGGAGATTCTCTATATATATAATGTTACCAAATATATTATGGAATCATATTTAATGTTACCAGATATATTACGTAATCATATATAATATTACCAGATATATTACATATCTATATTTAATATAGCAAAATATATTACGTAATTATATTTAATATTACCAGATATATTACATATCTATATTTAATATAGCAAAATATATTACGTAATTATATTTAATATAGCCAAATAAATTACGTTATTATATTTAATGTAACTAAATAAATTACGTAACTATATTTAATGTTACGACATATATTACATAATTATATTTAACGGAACCGGGAGCCATTTTTAGACACACATTTTTTAAAAGTAAAATTTTAATTATTAACTGATTTATCGTCGATTAAGCTATAACCCGCAATAAAGAGCATTACATGGGTAGGTATATCCTTTGAGTTTGAGTGCGTGAAGTCATTAATGTTGGAAATAGCTTTTACCCTTAGACCCGTCTTCCATTAGCCCGGGTTAGGTGCATATCAGTAGGACGTTAAACCTCATTTCATTTTACCTCTAGCTAGAAAACAGCGCTTCGGTATTATCATCAAATTGTTTTATTTATAAATCTTATTTAGGATTTAATTTTAGTGGCATCCAAATATGAGCTTGACTTATTGGAAAATCAGAATAAATTTAAAACTTATGTATTTATTCTTAAAGGCTCTGGGCGCCAGTTACACTTTTCAAAATATATCTAATTCACAACGGTTTAAATGTAGCCTTAAAAGTGGGTAAACGCTGATTCGCTAGCCCAGAGGTCGCGAGTTCGACCGCGCTGTTGGCCGAGAAAGTTCATTGGGATTTTTTGGCTAGATTTCAGACTGAGGGCCTGACAAGAACAACTGTCTAGTCGTTTGGATAGGACGAAACCGAGGTCCCACGTACACATGGGTGTGCACTTTAAAGATCTATTGGCAGGAATTCGATATGAGAGATGATTAGAGCGGAGCTGTCTGGGCAAAATTTCCCCCAGCTGTATTGGCGTATGTCCGTCTTCATTGACCCAGTGGGAGCAGAACAGTAGGAAGTTAAACCCTATTTCATTCATTCATTATTACCCTATTGCATTGTTATTTTTTTTAAAGACAATCATCTTAACTAGCGAGATAGTAAGAAGAAAATACACAACGTGAAAATGAATCCATGGAAGAGAATTATAAATAATATGCGATCAGAAAGCTAACAAGATCTATGTCGGCCGAGAATATGTCCGACGTCGGGTGTGGTAAGCCTTTTCGGTTCGCGCTCTCAATATCTGACCGACGACGTATTGCTATTGTGGGTGTGGCGCGCCTGTCAGAGTAAGCTTACTCCTGTTACCACTGTTTGAATTTGTACACGGTGATCAGTCCATATTATTATGCTGATTATACTATTTTGCCTATAGCGGATTTTTTAGGACTTTGAATTTTGTCTAATGGTTTGTATTGTTCGTACTTGTTTTTTTTTATTGCTGTCCACACCCACTAAACTCAATGACAAATTTTATGATCTTAAGTGCACGCCGTGAACAACGTGACACCCATTTAACGCGTGCTATAGGGTTTGGGGTGAGCACGGAAAGCTATGATGTCAAGGGCAAGATTCACACCAAACAAAATATAGCATGGAAACATCACTATTTATACACGTTGATCAAAGTTGATCAAACAAACTGGCTATCATAATGCCTAGTACTGCTCGGTCACGTCACTGTAATTAATCTTATGATAAATCATCAACGTGTGCGATATTCCCACCAGTTACGGCCACGTTTCGATTAATGGTCTAATTCAAATCTAATTAAATTTAGATATTCATTTCGTTCCGAATTGATAGATTGTTACGCTTTTCCACAAAAAATTAAACAAAAGTATTGTCAATGTAAATTGCCAACTAGTCTAATGTTTTCAAATCATGTTAACGCAACCAAAACGGTAATTTATATTTATTTGCAATATTAATACTTTATACTTTCAAATAATCAAATCTATACAAAAATCGACACAAGAATTTACAATCTCTGCGTGAAAATATGTGTTGTTTATCGAAAATATGTTTTGTTTTGGAGGATTGAAATGGCTTTTTTGGGGTCCGTGAAATTTTGTTTTAAAATTCTTTTCGAAAATGATATGGGATGTTTTTGAATGGGGATTCCCCTTTTTGTCCATGGAAATACACAGACACATTTACCCCAACCCTATGGAAGACCAAATGGGACAATATGCACGGTTCTTGTTTCTACATTCTAGTTTGAAACATAAAGTCAATGTTTTGTTTAAAATCTTGATTTTGTGCAGAAAATGTTGACATAAGAATGTAGAAACAAGAATCATTAGTTTAGAATGTTGTGTTCGTGTCTAAAATGTTCAAACTGGAATGTAGAAACAAGAATCATGAATATTGTCCCATTTGGTCTCCAATACGACCCAACCATGCGTATTACATGGGGATCTAGTATTGTGTAAGATAAGGGTTTTTTTTCACCCTTCAAGTATCCTCTTACCTAGTTTTGGTATCAATACGAAAAGGGCGACGTGACTCCTTATCAAGATTAATAATTCGTAGATGTCTATGTGGGTTACCAGAAACTGTTAAAGATACTATAACACGCACTCATTCAGAATTCAGTTGCTAAAATACTTTTTACTTCTCTAAAACAGCATGTTTAATGTTTAATGATTGACATTGTGTATGCTAATTTGAGCTCCAAGAAACCTACCAACAAATTTTAGGTCATGGCGTCTTTCCAAGCAGACCCAAGCGCCTCGATTATCACGACTTAATTATGACTAACAAATTACATTAAATTTAGACTGGACAATCAGGTATCTGTTACAAAAGCCCGCGCAAAATATTGGTCGTATAAATTTCGCACTTAAAAAATATTTCCAACTACATATGTGGAACGAAATAAGAATTTGTGTACATTTTTGGAGATTAAAGAGATGGAATTCTTACTATAATAGTTAAAAACTAAATAATGTAAAGGGAATTTCCGGAAAATTTCAGTCAAATTGATCCACTCTGAACCGAGAATTTACTGATTGAATTTTTTACCTAGCTTCGATCAATATAATTAAAGGAAGTACGATAAAAAAAAAACATAGTCTCGATTTTTCATTTCATGATTAAATCAAGAATGAAAGTTAAGCAGCAAATCGTATCCAAATCCAGTAAATTTCACAGCCTAGCTATGACATCGAGAGTTGATCATGCCTAATTAATAATTTAGGTAGCATTTAAGGTCTAAAGAAAGACCTGCAATATTCAGATTTAGCTCTTGCATAATGTATGTTTAAAGGCCCAATAACACTCTCGTTGTAACTGAATAATAAGCGCAATTCAAATCCTACTATTATTATATTTTCCCTTTTTTCAGATATATTTAACATGTGGATCTGTAAGAAACAGCTATAGAGTAAAGCGATCTGTGTATTTGATGTTATCTGTATTTACACTAATAACTTTTATTTATTTCAACAACAATCCAGGTAAGTTTAGAGGGTCATTAGGGGTCTTTAGCAATAGGAGGAAACCGGAGGACCCGGAGAAATCCCACGAGGTTGGACAGGCGACCTTACTCTATGTCACATACCATCGGGGAATCGATACCACGCCAGTTGACTCAATGACAGACTTAATGGTGCAGCGTGCACGTGCTAACCATTCAGCCATCCAGCCTCCCCCCAATTTCGAAACACACGGGACTTGAAATTCAGACGGAGACAGATCAATGGCGAAATGAGATGGGGTTTAACCTCTTCTGCACCGATTGGACAGAAAAATGGTGGTGATGCAATGCATACACCAATATAAGTATAATATAAAAACGACCTCTGTTTTCATAATCAGTCCCAATTCAATTCCAAACGCTATCGCCAGTTCTAGAAAAATTGAAATCATGCATTAAAATGCACGGATTGTTTTTTTTCTAGTTTTCTTCAAGAGACAAAATGATGGGACCCGTTCAGTAGTTTGTAGTTTGTTACACAAACAACTGAAAATACCCTAAATCTTTTAAGAATATTTTTTTTTTACTATAAATCTACTTCAAATATATCTTAAAACTACGGTATATAAAATAATCTATAACATTTCTTATATAATATCTCTTTATGCATTTACATATTGTATATATTATGTTGTTATAAATACATATTGTATATATTATGTTGTTATAAAGACATATTGTATATATTGTGTTATGTTATAAATACATATTGTATATATTGTGTTATGTTATAAATACATATTGTTTTTATTATGGTATGTTATAAATACATATTGTATATATTATGGTATGTTATAAATACATGTTGTATATATTATGCTGTTATAAATACATATTGTATATATTATGTTGTTATATATGCATATTGTATATATCATGTTATAAATACATATTGTATATATTATGTTATAAATACATATTGTATATATTATGTTATGTCTGTGTATTTAAACTTTATTTTTTAAAGATACATTGTCCCGAAAGTGTTATCAGGTGGTTCTTTCTATTAAAAGTATAGAAAATTTGGAATATATGGAAAGTAAAGACACAAAATTATACTAGAAAAATACTGGATTTCCCTAAAACACCAAACGAGCAAGCACTGAGTAAAAGCAAAGGTGTGTGCAAGACTGACTGAGGGAGCGGTTGTTTTATTTCTTGATCAAATGATAAGGCGTTTGGGGGAACATTGAGGGGTGTCAACATAAACTAGACTCTGCAATTAAACGGTGGAGTAAGAAGTTGACAGAAAAAAAAGAATTTATATAGGCTTCAATATGTATGGTAAATGGACAGGAAGTAATGAAAGATACATTCTGAAAAATGACCCCTCCCTCAATGAAGTTCGTTGACAAAATGGCTGATAACAACAGTCTATTTATAACCTGAACATCGTTCCTGCGAATTCAAAGTTTTGAGAAAGATTTGAAGCAAATTTTTGATAGATTAATGAGTTTGAATATTTTTTAGTCCAAATGTCATAGCCTACCTATATCGCACAGTTTGTATGCGAAACAGTTTCTTTACCACCCGCACGTACTGTACACATTCTATTTAACTGCTTTTGTATTTATTTAAATGTCTCTTGCAAAGGATCGTGATATTAAATGTTTATATATCTTTTGTATTATATTTTCTATGGAGGGAAGGGTTTCCGTAAAGCTATTTATTTAGGCGATCAAGAATGACGTTAAAGTTTGGTAACTAAGGCCTTTTTTCTAAGGCAATTTTCATATTAACAACGCATATCTCTAAAAGTATAGGGGGAGGGGGAGAGAGAGAAATGGGTTTAACGTCCACTCATCACAACTAGGTCATTTCGTGACTCGCATATGGTTTAATTTTATTTCAATAATTCGCTTGCGCGTAGGGGGCTTTAGCAGTGTGAGGAAATCGGAGTGCCCGGAGGAAACCACGAGGTTGAGAAGGCGCTTCTATCTCCATGCCACTAACGCTCACACAAGGGCTCGAAACCACAGCCACAAGCCAGAGGTGGCCGGCCAGCTAGAGGTCAAAGCGCGGTACTCTAGACCACTAGCCCCCCCCCCCCCCTAAAAATATAGGATCGTATTGTAAAATTTCAGTTTCAGTTTTTGTTTTTATCCAACGAGCCTAGAAATGGCTCCACAAATCTAATTTACACTCGCACTTCAGCAATAACGAAATTATAAAATAATATAAGATCATAGATTCTGATAATATGTACTGCACTT
Organism: Patella pellucida; assembly: GCA_917208275.1. Classification (NCBI taxonomy): domain Eukaryota; kingdom Metazoa; phylum Mollusca; class Gastropoda; family Patellidae; genus Patella; species Patella pellucida. Next base: position 15,664,842 of record OU795040.1, on the reverse strand, counting down.
TCCTTCAATTCTTTGTTACTGTTTTATAGAAAATCGATCAGATTTTCGCTTCGATTTCTGTTCTTATGCAAATTACCTGAAATTAGCACTACCAATCTGTTTACACAAGCTTTTAATCAATAACGACATGATGAAATAAAATACAAAAATAGGTCGATTGGACACCCGATTTAATAGATATGTGAGTAGGTCTATACTGCACAGCCACTGCGCTGAATTGTTTGAACAATCGTGGGCTAATGTGCATGTCATATCTAAAATTATCTTTTAACATCCTCGACAAAACTGTGTCAAGGTAACATCAGTAAGATACATTGATCTCGACACAGATCCGACTATTTTCGCTGTTGTCATGGCCATAAAAAGAAAGAAGTTAATAAATGCGGTGCAGTCTCGATTATCCATTTCTATACGGCCATATCCATAATGTGGACGCATTATGCTTTCGGCGTGGGTGTCGGTGGTCCTTATATGGAGAACATACATGTAGAATTAAACCTACTATTTTAGAACATGATCCAATGACGTTCTTGATTGTAGCTGCTCATCCAAGCATGCTTAGAAACACCCCAAATATGTATAAGTAAAAATCATGTGATAAACACAAGGTCATTGGTTAATGCTAACACAATAAACACATAACTGGTCACGTGACAGTCAATTATTTGGATGTAATGAATGAATGAAATGGGGTTTAACGTCCTACGCTTTTGCACCTAACCTTGGCTAATTGAAGACGACATACGCCATACAGTGTGCTATGAGGGAAATGAATGAATGAAATGGGGTTTAACGTCCTACGCTTCTACACCTAACCTGGGCTCGTTATTTGGATGTATGAACACAAAAATTAACATTACGTGAAAATGAATACTATATTTTTTATATTTCTAAAAAAAACCCTAATATTTTCTCCATTGATTTATCCCTGCAAATGTTTGACCTGTATAGATCTATTTAATACAACCTCAAATCAAAGGCCCCGCGGTTCATGGCAAAAAGAGAAAAAATCAAATTCTAGATGAAAGTTTTTTACGCTAATCGACATTGGGAGGGTGGGGGGGTCGAGGGATGAGACTGGGCTATTCCTCATTCTTCTCTGTGTGAAGTTCCACTCGGTGATTGTGTGAGTCTGCAATCCCTCACCCTTCTCTGTGATGTTCCACTCGGTGATTGTGTGAGTCTGCAATCCCTCACCCTTCTCTGTGAAGTTCCACTCGGTGACTGTGTGAGTCTGCAATCCCTCACCCTTCTCTGTGAATCACAACAAATAAATTTAATCTTAGAATTATTTCAACTGTGTGAGTCTGCAATCCCTCACCCTTCTCTGTGAATCACAACAAATAAATTTAATCTTAGAATTACAACTTATAAGTCAATACAATATAAAAGTTTGTTGTACTCAGTAAAGAATACCGCGGACAGAGTCAGACAAGTAGTCTAAACGCGGCCAGCTTTTTTTTTCCAGTCGAAAACCGCTAAGATTATGCATAGTATGAGTTATTTAATACAGTTTGTTTCGTTTTGGGGGTGGGTGAGGGAGTGAAATTCCCCATCACGTGTCCAAAATACAATCTATCATGAGTCGCGTGTTTGGGTCCTCGATTTTAGATTCATACTTTTCTGATCATACACATTTACATTAACACACTGATAAAGATGACATCTATGCGAACCAAAATATTAATTTTTTTCCTGCGACAATTAAATTATAAAACATTTTTTTGAAGTATAAGAAAAATAAATAAAGGTGTTTAAAGTATTTTCCGGTGTTGATTTCCCTTGTCAGTGATGCAGGGCGGAGGGCCTGACAAGAACAGCTAACTAGTCGTTCGGATGGGACGAAAAACGAGATCCCGTGAACACATTGGCGTTCACGTAAAAGATCCCTTGGCAGTTGGAATAAAAGTAGGTTGGATCGCCGCTGCCCGGGCAATATTTCCATCATAGCACACTGTATGGCGTATGCCCGTCTTCAATAGCCCGGTGTAGGAGCATAACTGTAGGACGTTAAACCCCATTTTATTTCCTCGAAAATGACCATCAATCAACAAGTGCACCAGGGTCCGTATTCAAAGGTTATCTTAAGTCTAAAGACAGTCACTTAACTACTAGATGGTAGATGGCCTCAAACTTTTATTTTCATCAAGTTTTTCGATGTTGTAGTGCCATATAATAGAGTATAAGGTTACTACCACCGAGATGGTAACCCAGTTAAGTCGGAAAATTATGTATTTTTACTGCACTTAAAGGGGAAAACCAACATTTTCGACGTTCCCCCCCCCCCCCCTATAAATTCGTGTTTATAATATCCTAATAAACAAAACATTTGATCAGATTTGTTGCCAAAGGACGACGCGTGAACACAATACAGCAGTAAACTTATGTCAAATCTTTCTAGATACTATAGAGCCCAGTGAGCGTATTGATCCAACTATGTCACTTCGGGTTTTAATAAAAAAAAAAAAAATTCTCGCTAACAAAAACTTTTTTAGCTTGTGTCACACAGGGGATTATATATCAATATATATTTAAGATTTATGGAAACCTTTTTGAAAATCGTTGGTATTATCCTTTAAGAAAACGTTTGAATACGGACACAGATGTTTAATAATGTGAATTCAATACGGATTGATAAAGTTGAAAGTATTTATTCGTTTCATGCAATAAAACAGTACAATAGGTATAGGTAACCCATTAAATTATACTATTATGAACAAAAATGTGCACAATATGCGTTTAATAATCGATTTGAAAACTGTATATCAATATTCTTACCTTAACTGTTTACACTATACTGTTGATAAATGTCTTTTAAATTCAAAGCTGCACAAAAATCAATCTTCGTCTAATACACGACCGGTCAAGCTGTGGTTCTCTATTTTTAAATAAATGCACCGCAGAATTTACATCAAATAATTTATTATTGTTCATTTAATACGGTTAATGTATTCATGGGCTAACGTATCCAATGTTTTCATATATGCGTATTTCTGCTATGTGGCAGAATAATAGTCCTTTTTTTTTTTTTTTTTTTTTTTAGTTGACGCCCTTCGAGAAAGCCGTATGCTCCGTCAATTCAAGTCTTGTCGACATGAAAACTGGCATGTCTGTTCTTTCAATAATTCTGCATCGATTTAGTGAATTAGATTTTTGAATTCACCCAACAGCATGGCCCGTTCCTTGTCCATAGTACGATCGTACCTGTTTAAAATGCGTGACTCTTTCAACCAAATTACCACTCTATGCCCACCTAATATAAGTGGAATGCCTAAAAAATTACGTTCCAAGTCCACAAAACGGCGGCCTGTAGCCAGTGGTTGGGTTATGACGTCCACGTTGAAAACGTTTTAACAACACATTTGATTTCCAGGCGTATATGAGGTGTTCCGCGTTGGGCGGTATTTAACAGTTACGCTGTATATTTCGTATGTGTGATCTGAAAACTGAAACATATGATTTTATATATGAAGTCCTCGGTTAGTGTTTATTGGTCAAGTCCTCGAGTCCTCGGATAACCTATTTCTGCCACATACATCACATATGGCCACCTGGTAGAAATAAGTGTGTGTGGGTTTTTTTTGCATTATCTTAAATTAATGAAGCCTACATAAAGTGAACTTTATTATTATTATAATACCAAAAGTATTTTAGTCGCCATGATTGTTCTACAAATTGAAAGCAAGCATGGCGACTGTCAAGGGTGTTATTTTTTTTTTATTAAATTATTATATCTGTAGTTGTGTAATCGGAGTCCAGCTTTAACCATTCGATCAATAAACAAAAACGGCTTCCTAAGGGAAGCTGGCAGACAATAGACGGTCGGGCTCGCAGTTGTGATACCCTGACATTTTTTCACAGTACGTGCCCGCTGACTGTTTTCAGGGAATCGGTAAATTTTTTAGTCAGATTAGGCATCTCTTTCTTTCTATATCTACTGCCATACTTTTACTGGAAATAACTACACGATAAATACTTTCGTCACAGTGCATCTTTAAATTATTTTAATGTCTTGAAAGTTTAAAGATGCAGTTTTTAACTATTATAGTGAGAACTGCTAACTCGTTATCTAATCCCCCATAATGTATCTTTAATGTCGTAAAGTTTAAGTTTAGGTCAATATTTTAAAAGTTTGAATTAATATCTTAAAAGAGACAAACAAAAGAAGTTATTTACAGGTTAAAGTCCACAGAATGATAGTATAGAGCGTATGACCTTATTTGGCGGCATTCCAATCTAATTAAAATACCGATCTATATTTCGTTTCATTTTTATACTTGTAGTTATACTGGAAGCTCACGTTCTATGATGTCAGGTATCAAGCACGCGACATTTGACCCGATAACGTCAGTCATTCGATTAACCAATTAGCGACCGCCATGTTTTTTTTTTATCTACTTTTGCTTTGTTTTTATTTCTATCGCTGCTAGGTGCCTACCCACAGTTCCGCGCTAAAAAAAAGGCCAAACACTCGATTCGACAGACCATTTGATTGGCTGACCGTTCATTTCAAGCAGAACACGAGTTAAATAACAAGTCTTCCAGATCCAAGTGTACAAAAGACAAGGAAAAACGAAATTTGAACTATAAAAACGAAACGAAATTGGATCTGTGTTTTAATCAGACTGTCGGCTTTCCCAAGCTACACCATGCGTGTCCTCGGTTAGGTGTAACTAGCATGGAGACTAGGTCGGTCAATTATTTGCAACCTCCTATATGCCCGCAGTTCAGCGGAAACAAGACCCAGAAAAGAATGTCTGTATTTCAATTAAAAAACAATAAATGATTTTTATTTTTTATTTTAGCAATAGTATCAAGGGCTGGACCAACTGATAGTTCCAGCTCAAAATTATGGCAGCTTCTACGGAGCTTAGAATCAGTGGTTAATGTAACAAATATGCATGTAAGGGATGATGCAAAGAGTTAAGTAAACATCTTAAAAGTTTAAGTTAACATCTTAAAAGTTTGAGTTAACATCTTAAAAGTTTAAGTTAACATCTTAAAAGTTTCGGTTAATATCTTAAAAATTTGAATTAATATCTTAAAGGGGGCAACAAAAAAGTTATTTACAGGTTAAAGACCACAAAAAGTGTCAAGTCCACAGTGTGATAGTATAGAGCGGATGACCTCGTTTGGCGGAGTTCCCAACCCAAGTCACATAATGCGCGTCCTCGGTTAGGTGTTACTAGAATGGGGACTCGGTCGGTCAATTATTTGCAACCTCCTATGTGTCCGCAGTTCAGCAGAAACAAGGCCCCGAAAAGAATATCTGTATTTCAATTAAAAAACAATAAATGATTTTGATTTTGTATTTTAGCAATAGTATCAAAGGCAGGACTAACTGATAGTTCCAGCTCAAAATTATGGCAGCTTCTACGGAGCTTAGAATCAGTGCTTAATGTAACACAAAAACATGTAACGGGTGACACAAAGAAGAGAGTTATCCTTGTCACATATCCTCGAAGCGGAAGTACGTTTACTGCGGATGTTATTCAGGCAAACAGTGACGTTTTCTATATATTTGAACCACTTTATCCAACGTTGGTAGAACACACGGGCAAAGATTTACTAATAACAGATAATGGTATAAAGAAAAGGTAATTATATACATATATATTCTCAGAAAAAAGATCCGGCGTGGTTTCCCCTTGTGGTGCAGTACGGGCGACCTGACAAGGACAGCTGTCTAGTCGTTTGGATGAGACGGAAAACCGAAGACCAGTGTATACATTGGCGTGCACGTAAAAGATTCCTTTGCAGTTGGAATTCGATATAAGAGTGCAAAATGTCCGTCAAGCACACTGTATGACGTATGCCCGACTTCCTTAGCCCATTAGGCGCAGAACAGTTGAATTGCTGATGATACGAAAATTGTGAATAATCAGGCTTATGTCTCTTTCATTATCATGTATTTTAAAGGGTTTTATGTTGGAATTTGGAATGCTAGAGGCGCTCTAAACGGCGTTCTCGGAATTGCCCCCCTATTTGTTGATACCCTTGTCCTCGCGCCGTTCGCGATTTCTGTACATTCAACCATTTCAGCTTCATGGTGGAAATGGGGGGGGGGGGGGCTGGTGGTCTAACACGTGTAGGTTAAATTAGAACGACTGTCATTGAGTCAAGTGGCGCTGTTTTGATTTCCCGAGTAGAATCGTCTGTCCAGCCTCGTTGGTTTTCTCCGTGTTCCCTGCTAAAGACCCCTACGTACAAACAAACAGTTGAAATTAAATTGAACCATGCATTACTCCCGAAACGACCAAGAATGCGTCGAGTAGACGTTAAACCCCACCCCTTCTCCCACTCTCTCTCTCTCTCTCTCTCCCTCTGCATGCCGGATCCCCTTTAAATGAATGGATATCCTGTGATAAAAGCGTATGTTTTAATTTGTGATTTTCATAAATACACCCGCCTTTGTTTTTTTTTTACAGAATTGAAAGAAATATGACGTCATATATAGAAGAAGTGAAAAAAGTGATGAAGGCGTTTTTATACTGTGATTCTAGTTTATATGACCTCCCCCTTCATGTTTTAAAAAGTCCACTGTTAAACGTTCGTGACGATACTTCTCCATTATTTAAATGTGCAGTTAAAATAAAACAATATAACCGAACTCTTGTATCACATTGTGTGGAGAAATATATAAAATTATGTGAGAAAAAGAAAGTTATCCTAATTAAGACAATTCGATATCCATCTGAAATTCTATACAATCAAATGAAGAACGATCCTAATTTATATGTATTGTATTTGATGCGCGATCCGAGAGGCATCATTACATCCCAGATGTCAAATTTCAGAAACTTCGAATGGAAAAACATTGGTCGTGCATCGAAGGAGATTTGTACTTTAATGGAAAATGATATTCACGTGATGGAGGATCTACATGATTTGTATCCAGACAGAGTTAAATTACTTCGATATGAATCGATAGCGTTCGATCCTCACGGTGGTACTAAAAATATTTATAAATTTCTCAAATTAAATTTAACAGAAAATGTAACAAACTTTATAAAAACTCACACCCAAGCAAAGACAAATAGCTGTAGTGTGGGCTGTACTGTGCGCAAAGATTCCAAAAGTGTACCATATAAATGGCGGGGTGATGCCAATGTTATATATATGCAAAATATAGACAGAAGTTGTGGTAATGTGTATGCTAAAATGTGCTATGTGCCTGTTGATAATATCAAGCAATTAAAAAACACGACATTTTCGTTAATAAAACCATGTCAAAAATACGGTGCTGATATATAGATAAAACTCAATGACCATTGAATACCGTTCGGGATACACTCGAGTGAACCATTGATTAACCCGAGTGGTATTCAATGGTCATTGGGTTCTGTTTTTATTTTATAACTACATGCAAATCTCAAAATACACTGTACTATCAAGATTATCATAACAAATCATTATGAATTTTAACGTTATTGATAATTTTTGTTTGTTTGTTGATAATCTGGATAGTTCAGTGCATTTTGTTATAGAAATTGATAATAGAAAATGTAGACTTCAATTTAAATTTGGTATTTGTGGCTCTACATTAATTTTTTAGAAAGCTATATTGAGGGTAGAAAACAGTGTGGTTTAGTTAACTAAAAACCGTCGTACGAATCTGTTTTGTCATCTGGGGTTCCTCAGGGTTCTGTTCTTGGTCCGATTTTATTTACCCTCTATACGTCACCATTAGGTTAAATTGCCAGTAAATGTGGTCTCAGCCTCCATTTGGTATGCCGATGATACTCAATTATATAATTCATTTACGCCTAATTAGTCATGCTCTTTCAATTGATCAAAATTGTTCATGCTCTTTCAATTGATCAAAATTGTAAATGTTCTTTCAATTGATCAAAATTGCAACCTGAGAACTGTAGCCCATTACTAAAATTAGAAAATGGATGCCAAAGAACTTTCTAAAATTAAATGATGATAAAAGTGAATATTTGTTATTAGGTTCAAGGCAACAATTATGTAAATTTGCACATGATAATCTACCCCCCCCCCTTGTTGTAATTGGTAATTGTGATATATTTTTATCTTATTCTGTTCGTAATGTTGGTGCAATCTTTGATAGTTTTATTGTTTAAATAATTTAGCTCCTGTTTACCTCTCAGATCTTTTAGAACTTTATACACCTGGCCGAACATTACGTACATCAGATAAACTACTTTTAAAGCCCAAAACCTTTTAACTAGTCGCGTATGGTCAGCGCTCTTTTGGTTATCAAGCACCTGTTTTATGGAATACTCTACCATTTAGTTTAAGATTTTTTTTGGAAAACAACTTAAAACACATTTATTTAATCAGGCTTTTAACTCGCTCTGTATACAATCTTAACATGTTCATAATCTTGTTGTTTATTTATGATTACATTGTCACTTTGTAAAGTGCCCCTAGACATGTAAATGTTATATGAAAGGGCGCACTATAAATATGCTGTAATAATAATAATAATAATAATACCGCTCGGGTTATTCAATGGTTTGCTTGAGTGTATCTCTGCCACATTTCACCCACTAACGCTCGTGGAATACTTGCGTAGGGATACACTCGCCTGAACCATCGAATGGCCTCTTGAACCATTGAATAGACCGAGTGATATGCAATGGTCACCTAGCCCTATCTATTAAATTGTAGCCTCTAGAACACAAATGACTTGTCTACAATATCACCCTAGGTGAAAGTGGACGTTAAACTCCAGAAAATAACAACACAAGTGATCTAATTTTTAAATTTAACCAGTAATATTAAAGCATCAGCGGCTACATTTATAGGGCAATTTGATTCCAATCAAACACGTGATGTCACTTTAGTGCAACTTCCGGTATTGTAATGGCTGATGCATACGCACCATATTACATGTATATTTTGATATAATTATCAATGGTTACAGTTAATAGTATGGTTAGATCACTTGTGTTCTTGGCCCGATCCCTTCCCAATTGATGTGGGACGGGCGTGAGTTGGTATACAATACCTTCTTCCTTACATAATATGTTTTTCTCTTTCGTTTGGATACAGGATGTTCGAACTCCAAAATTTCGGTGGTCCCAATTGATGTGGGACGGGCGTGAGTTGGTACACAATGCCTTATTTCCTACATATTTTTCCTCTTTCGTTTGGATACTGGATGTTCGAACCCTAAAATTTCGGTGGTCCCGATTGATTTGGACGGGCGTGAGTTGGTATATAATACCTTTTTCCTTACATATGTTTTTCTCTTTCGTTTGGATACTGGATGATCGAACCCTAAAATTCCGGTGGTCCCAATTGATGTGGGACGGGTGTCAGTTGGTATAAAATACCTTCTTTCTTACATATTTTTCTTGTTTCGTTTGAATACTGGACGTCGAACCCTAAAATGTCGATGGTCCACAACCTTAAAGGCGGCGGAGAGATATTTTCCACCTACCGACTGATTCTTTTTTGTGTGTTCGTGGTGTGCTAAATCTTCCATGCCTTTGAACGCTTGAGAATTGTATGACGTAGGCCTTTCGGAATTGAACTCTAATTTAATTAGACTACAATTTCGTTTCATTATTTTATTCTGATTTCCTGATTTGTGCAGCACATTTTGATCTATAGTTCAAAACGATGTTGTGTCGGTGACAATTCTATGCAAAGCAACCGGTTTATACATATATTCAAAAAGGTCACAGAGTCGATCTCGCATGCATTTGGATTTTAGAATTCTCATAATTCACGTATAGGCATATATGATAATGTCAACAGACAAGTTCACGAGTCCGTAAGATCACGCGATCTGAACAGTTTTTTAGAGAAATGTCTGATCATTTTAATTAAATACTGGTATATCACACAAACATGAAGGAAACGGAATTAATACCTGATTTTAATCAGAGGGTGTTTTAAAAAGTTATGTCTTAATTTTAATGTTTTAAAAGTTTATGTATACATTTATATGACGGGTTTCATAGTTTTATTTTAAAATATATTATTTATTAACATTTAGGGCCCAAAGAAAGACTTACAATGGGCAGATCTAGCTCTTGCATAATACCTGTTTAATTATGAATGGATTTGAAATTAATTTTTGTGAGTGAATTCAATAAACACTGGCTTTGAGCACATATAACTTTTTTTATTTACAACTACATGCAAATACAAGCAAATATCATTGAATTGGGTCAATTTAAGCCCAGGGTTACGTTTGTGTTAAGATTGTGTTGAAGTAGTGTTTGCATGGTGTTTTTTTGTAGGGGGTCACGGTCGCTAACCTGGAGGTCGGGTGTTCGATCCCTGCATTGGCTGAGAACGTTCATCCAGACTTTCCGGCGTGGTTTCCACTTGTCTGTGATGCAGGGCGGGGGGGGGGGGGCTAAAAAGGACAGCTGTCTAGTTGTTCGGATGGGAGAGAGAGACATGGGGTTCCACTCGACACAAACTAGATCATTTTGGGACTAACTTGCGCGTATGGTCTTTAGCAGTGGGAGGAAACCCACGAGGTTAACAAGGCGTCCCTATCTCCATGTCACATTCGCTCACACTAGGGCTCGAAACTACAGCCACAAGCCAGGGGTGACCGGCAAGCGCGGCACTCTAGACCGACCCCCCCCCCCGTTCGGATGGGACTAAACATCGAGGCCCTCTGCACACATTGGTGTGCACGTAAAAGATCCCCTGGCAGTTGGAATTCGATGTAAGAGTAGGTCGATGCGACGTTGCCCTTGCAGAATTACGATCATAGCACACTGTATGGCGTATGTATGGCGTTAAACCCCATTTCATTTTATTTCCTTTTTGTGTCTTAATCTCAGCCTCTAAATTTAACCCTAGTGTTTATATCATTGTATACACTAGTTTGATGCAAGGATTAACACGGGTAGAAAAAAAAACACTATAACACTACCGTCTGTTTTAAATATTCCACCTTTTGTCACCTGTCCTAAAGCCCGGCCCACACCGCCACGAACTGCCCAGACTCTACCCAACACAACGTCTTATAATTGTCTCAGATAATCAGTGCAGTGTGGACAGTCCCAAGACTACGATTCAATCGATTTCCGTCGCGTCGTGGCCCGTCGACCTGACTGGGCATGTTCAGTCGCAGTCGGATGCAGTCGTAACCAATCGTGTTTTTGTGGACACTCACACGACACGATCATTTGTCTTACTGTTGTTTAGCCAATCAGAGAGTAGCATTAATTCATGTGACTGTGCAGGTCATGCTTCCGGTTTATTTTTGGAATCACTCACTGTGAGAGTCGGACCTGTCGTAGGCAAGTGAAGTAAAGACGCGACCCGATTTTTTTTTTGCAACTACCCTCGACGCTGGGTCATGTCGGGTTGTGTGTAGTCGTAGTGGTAAGGTTGATGCATATAGATTAGCCACGGAGTCGTGTGGAAACTGCATCCCCCAATACAACATTATAAGGTTGCACAGTTTAACTACTTTAAAAACTGAGCTGACCACTCTGATTCAGTTTTGTCATGTGCAGCGCCAGGGCTACCACTTAAGATGTGTCTGACCACTCCTCTCAGGTCCACAATTTACTAAAACATTCGGGACATTACACGATTTACCACCTTGACCAAGAACGGGAGCATCTTCAGCATGAGATGGGCATTGTGTTTTAACAAATAAACTATCAATGTACAATACTGAAAGGGGATCACGGTGGATAAGGCGCTGGTTCGCTAGCCTGGGGGTTCGATCCCTGCATTGGCCGAGAAAGTTCATCTCGATTTTCCGGCGTGATTCCCCCTTGTCAGTGATGCAGAAGGAGGGCCTGACAGGGACAGCTGCCTAGTCTTTCGGATGGGACGAAAAAGCGAGGTCCCGTGTACACATTGGGGTGCACGTAAAAGAACCCTTGGCAGTTGGAATTCAGTTGCTGCCAGGGCAAAATTTCCCTCATAGCACACTGTATGGCGTATGACCGTCTTCAATTAGCCCAGGTTAGGTGCTTAAGCGTAGGACGTTAAACCCCATTTCATTCATTCATTCATACAATACTGAAAAAATATTTCAGCTATCGGCCAAATAAATTGGATGTGTAAGGTTGGCGAATTCAATTTGTCGAGAAACATGAAAAGAGAGGGGGAGAGGGACTTTTAACGACCAGAAACTAGGTCATTTCGGGACCAACATCAGGTTTCATTTATTCCAATAATTCACTTGTGAGTTGTTTGGAGGAAACCAGAGGACACGGAAAAACACGCGAGGTTGAGCAGGTAACCCTATATTCACGAACAGGCCAAGCGGGGAATCGAATCCAGACCTTGTGATCAAACTAACTACAATTAGCATACAATGCTCTCGCCAACCCCCTTTCAACAATGAAATGATATGGTAACCCAACTCACTGATTTCCTATGAAAATTGAACTTTATAACATTTAAAGGGGGAGAGGGATATAATAAAATAAGAAAAAAAAATGAAGAATCACATTTGGATGCGCACACAAACAATATACACTCACACACGCACGCATTACTACCAAAAACAAGACGAAAACAAATTTAACTACTATAAACTATTAGTCCGGGAGCCCAGGGGGTAAACCCAGCTGAAAAGTGTACCAATTTTCTCCTATATGTTATCAATGCATGTATATATTTGGTATCATCAAAATGTAAGTCTGCCGAGTTTCTGATGGTGGGTGTGGTATTCCACACTTTAAATGCCATGCACCCCAACTAGTCTAGATTAGCCCAAAAGTGTACCACGTGAAATTCGCACAGCAGTGTACAACACATGTATCACAAAAAACTCTCTGACAGACATTTCCAGTGGTGGGTTACACCTGACAGAGCTATGTAATTACCAGAAATTGTACTGGTTGAGTATATCTTACAAGAGTTACCTAATTTCCAGTCAACAGCTAGGCTAGATTAGCTGAAATCTGTACCACCTAAAACAGCTTTTAAATTGTTCAGTATCACCACGGGAATCAGGAATGACCACTGCCAGACAGTTTGTGCGGTGGGTTACCCCTAACAGATACGCCCAAAGTGTCGCGGACCCCAACTAGAATAGATTAGCCGGAACTGTTACCATGTTCTAAAAAAATTTTTTTTAGCCAGGAAGCGTAGGATACTAATACCTAGCACGTATGGAAGAGGTGGTAAACTGTGCTTACAAGAAATTGATTTTTAGGGCAAAAAACGTTTTTTCAGGCTAAAAATGCGTTTTTGAACAAAAAAATTGCTTCTGCAACCGCACTTTATCGCCTTTTCCATACGTGCTAGGTATTAGTATTCTACGCATCCTTGCACAATTGTTAATTGTTTTGAACATGGGAACAGTTCCGGCTAATCTATCCAAGTTGGGGTCCGTGGCATTTTGGGCGTGTCTGTTAGGGGTAACCCACCGCACAAACTGTCTGGCAGTGGTCATTCCTGATTCCCGTGGTGGTTCTGAACAACTCAAAATCTGTTTGAGGTGGTACAGATTTCAGCTAATCTAGCCTAGCTGTTGACTGGAAATTAGGTAACTCTTGCCAGAGAAACTCAACCACTACAAATGTCTGGTAATTACATAGCTCTGTCAGGGTAACCCACCACTGGAAATGTCTGTCAGGGTGTTTTTGGGATACTTGAAGATGTACGGTACACTGCTGTGCAAAATTCATGTGGTACACTTTTGAGCTAATCTAGACTAGTTTGCGGGCATGGCATTTTGGGCGTGGAATACCACACCCACCACCAGAAACTCGGCAGACTTACAATTTGATGAGACCAAATATACATTCTTTGATACTATAACAGAGAAAATTGGTACACTTTTCAGCTAGGTTACCCCCCTGGGCTCCGGCTCTATATTACAACTATATTACACACTAACTATATATTACACGCACGCTATCAAGAGCTAGTTGCCCTGTACACCAACCGCCACCCTCGCCACAATATCCTCTAGCAGCATAAATACACCCACACCAAAATTAATGGTGGTTGGCTACATTACATTGTATATTATGTATTTTTAGTTACAAGCCAACAGTGAGGCTGAAGTCCCCCGCCGAAATCCTAAAATAATAAGATGACACATATTAATTAATCGAACATTTATTTTTTTCAAAAGCATCAAGCAATCAAACTATACACAAAGTTTGATCACTCTCTATCAGATAGAATCAGGGTTATCTTGTCCCAAAGCATCAAACAATGAATTGATCAGCTTCGATTAACTTTAGCTCAAAATAATAATTATTGAACACGCCTAATGATTATCTACATGAAGTTCAAAATTCTACCTCAATTAAAAGCAGAGTTATGTTCCAAAGTCTTGACCAATAAAATTGCTTATCGCTCTTTAGCCTAAGCAGAAAATTTGCACCATCGAACTTAGTCAAGGTAATGATATAATGAATCTATATTCTGAGTTACATTGCTATCAACCAATCAGATTGCTTATCGTTCTGTTTACCCTCAGTTGATTATCTGACTTGGTCAATATATCGGTGTAATAAAGCTAAAGCTATACACTAAGTGTCCTCACTCTCACTTAATCAGAACTTAATAAGCATCAACCAATCAAATTGCTCATCTGTGCTTACCCTAAGCAGAAAATGCTCACCTACGAACCCCATCAGGATATTCAGCTAAAAGACACCTATGCCAAGTGTGAACATTCTAACTCAATTAGAATGAAAGTTATTGTGTTCCAAAATCTCGACCAATCAAATTGCTTATCAGCAATCTTACCAAGAGCAGAACTTGCTCATTATCAAACTCAGTCAAGGTATTGATGTAATGAAACTACACACCAAGTTTCTTTATTTCACTTAATTAGAATTAAATTTATCGTGTCCCAAAGCAACAACCAATCAAATTGCTTGCCTCTGCTTAAACTAAGCAGAAAATGCTCATCTTCAAATTCCATCAAGACATTGACCTAATAAAAACTCACACTAAGTTTGAACATTCTAACTCAATTAGAATGAAAGTTATTCAGTTCCAAAGTCTCGGCCAATCAAATTGATTACCCTGAACAGAAAATGCTCATTATCGAACTTAGTCAAGATATTGATGTAATGAAACTATACACCAAGTTTCATCACTCTCACTTAATTAGAACTAAAGTTATCGTGCCCCAAAGCATCAACCAATCAAATTGCTTATCTCTGCTTACCCTAAGCTAAAAATGCTCATCTTCGAACTCCATCAAGGTATTGACATAATAAACACCTACACAAAGTTTGGACATTCTAGCTCAATTAGAACGAGGGTTATCGTGTCCCAAAAAGTGTGACAGACAGACGGACGGACAGACAGACAAGCGGACAGACCGACGGACGAACCCATTTTAATAGTCCCCTGCTTTCTTCGAAAAGCGGGGAACAAAAAGGTTCACCATTCCCATTAGGTACGATTATTTAACAATTATTCTCTTATTTTTATTCGGTAACGTAAATACTTTCAGAATCATAACATTGTTTCCGCGATTCGTCAGGTTTGTTAGCTTTTGAAGAAATGGAAAACTCCAAAATAACATGGCAAATGTTTTCTACGGAGGCAGATTTAAGCAACAAGTTTATATTCAATAGCAAACATGTTAGAACAATTATATAATCTATTTTAGGCGTTTTATAAGGAACCGATTATGGCTAATCGATTTACAATATTCCTGTTCAAACACATTTACGGCAAAAATTAGCCTAATCGGTTTCTCCTAATTGTTGTATGTATCACGACGACTTAACAAATCGATTATGCATATCTCCAAAATTGCTTACCTGCCGGATTGACGATTCGATTTCCAAGATGGCGTCCCAAACAAGAACCTATTCGAATACCAACTCGAGACCCAAATCATATAAAAAAAAAAAAAAAAAACAAGAATCGAAACCGATTTGTTTTCTCGTAAAAAGGCCTCTCATCTTTCGATTATGTTATTGCTTGGTTTCCATATTTAGTTGGAGAATATCACGACGAAAATGACAGATACTAGATTGATATTGCATAATATAAATTTTTGCCTCAAGGCAACCCTGGTGCTCGGTTTCAATATTTAGTTGCATAATACATGACATAAGATTTATATTTTATTCGAATATTTGATTGAAGGTAACCTTCTTGTGTGTGAATATCCCTTTAATGATTTATAGAATCTAGGTTTACTTAGGTCTTCAAGTGCACGGCGAACACTTCCTGGTCACGTTCATTTTTTATACGAATTTATATACGTCACACTTGTCATGTTGAACCCAATTAAAGGACAAATTAAATGAAATGGGGGTCAATGTCCTACTGTACTGCACCTGCACTGACTGGGCTAATAATAAAGACAGACATATATCATACAGTGTGCTAGAAAGGAAATTTTGCCCGTACATTAAATTCCCACTGTCAAGGATCCTTTTACTTACGCACGAAGGAGTGAAATATAAATGGAATTTATTTGATCCATATTTGCATGTATAAAGCTGGTATATATACAAAGTAACATCACTTCAAGTTAGTGTGATTTCCAGTAGATATGAAGTTGATATATACTAAGTAACAGAGTTTAAAGTTTGTGTGACTTCCGGTATGAAGTTCGTGTGACTTCCGGTATATTGGAAGTGGGTGTACAAAGTAACAGCGCTTATAATTCGTGTGACGTCCGGTAGATACGAAGATGGTACAAACAAAGTAACAGCACTTTAAGTTTGATCTTCAATAAATAAAGCAATAAAAAGAAGCTGCTTTGGTATTAATTAAAGTGTTCAGTACCAACTTCGTATATACCGGAAGTGAAATGAAACTGTAAGCGTTGTTAGACTACTTTGTATTGTAAAATGATCAAGGAAAAAAGACTTCAATGGGTCAAAACAGGAAGAAGCGAAATATACCTTGTCCCAACTGTAAAATATGACCACGTTTTAGAATACATGTATGTTCACCATTCAGATTAGTATGTTTAGTTGGGTACGAAACCTAAAATCCTTGACCAATTTGCGGGAAGTTATTTTGAAGGTGGTTTCTATATGACAAAAACCTGCTGAAGCGATTAGGCTTGGGAGCCTCTTTCTAAAATGCTGGCGGAAATCGAAAGAGAGCCAAATTCAAAATGGCGGCCAGATTTGGTGGGAAAATATAAAATTATTTATTACAGGCTTCTTCGATGTCTATCAATATCTTTTAAGGCTCCCTGAATCAAAATATCATATTTAAAAATCCACCCGGCCACTAGTTTTGACAACATGGCCGACAATCTTAGATGGCCACCATTTATGGCCTGCAAAGTAGTTTTGTCAGCTAGTTGTATGTTTCGGGGTCTAGGTAATCAATTTTGATGAAGTTGTTTCAATATAAGGCAAGCAGCAATAAGAGTGAAAGAAATGAAGCTACTCACCGATATGTACCACCTGATATACTCTGTAGTTAATTGATTTTAATTTAATCAACGCTTGATAACGGATCCATGTAATATTTAATCATCAACAACTTATCCACTTAAAGTCAAAATATACTCATCAGAATCACAGTCTTTCGATTCAAAAGATAGATCCAGTTCTGATTGTTCAGATTCAGACTGTTTCTTCGAAGTTAAAGTTTCGTCGACTTGCACCATCATTGTCATGAACAAACAAGTCACTTAATAGTCCAGGTAATGCTGGATTCTCATATCAAATTGACACTCACTGTCCAGATCGTAGCAGTTACCAACCATTACCAATGACAGGGTGTATGACCATAGATTTTGAATAATTAAGCATTAAGTATGCCTGAAAATTAGCTCTGGTTAGTATAAGTTTGTAAGACTCAGGTGGTAGCCGGCGAAGGTTTGTTCATTCTATGCTCTATAGCAATGATATATTTTGAAGATGGTTTCTATATGAAAAAAACCTAACTTTCTGAAGCGATTAAGCCTGTTTGCTTCTCTCTAAAATGCTCCGGGATCACGGTGGCTAAGTGGATAAGGCGCTGGTTCGCTAGCCTGGAGGTCGGGTGTTCGATCCCTGCATTGGCCGAGAAAGTTCATCTCGATTTTCCGGCGTGATTTCCCCTTGTCAGTGATGCAGAAGGAGGGCCTGACAAGGACAGCTGCCTAGTCGTTCGGATGGGACGAAAAACCGAGGTCCCGTGTACAAATTGGAGTGCACGTAAAAGATCCCTTGGCAGTTGGAATTCGATATAAGAGTATGCCGTAGCGCCGCTGCCCGGGCAAAATTTCGCTCATAGCACACTGTATGGCGTATGCCCGTCTTCAATTGGCCCAGGTTAGGTGCTTAAGCGTAGGACGTTAAACCCCATTTCATTCATTCATTCTAAAATACTGGCGGATTTGTCTCTAAAAATATAAAATATTTGATATAGGCTTCTGCTGTGGCGATTCGTATGTTTTAAGGGTCTTTGAATAGAACTATACTAATTAAAAATTCATCCGGCCATATTTTGGCCAATATTGCTGGCCAAAAAATCCATCGGGCTTTTTTTTTTCAAGTTTGATGTCAAATTGGGTGTTTTCAGTGTCGAAGAATTCAATTTTGACTTCCCAACATATGACCAACAGCTAAAGAATACGGTTTCATGTCTGCCTCTTAGCCTGATTACACTTGCACTATATTGTTTATATTTGCTTGGAATTCACCAGGCGTCATTGCTTCAACGGTGCTCCGCGCCGAAAGACTCTGATATATTCATCAGATCTCATTCTTGTGCCAGGGTTGATGGATAAATGCTCATATAAGGCGTATTATTTTGCAGGTCGAAAATGGTGGCCATCTTGGATTGCTCGTCTATATTGGCAGAACTAGTGGTCAGATAGAATTTTTTAACGATATTTCGATTCCGAGACCCTTAAAACGTATGAATATACATCTCAGAAGCCTATATTAAATAATTTTATATTTTCCCGCCAAATCTGGCCACCATTTTGAATTTTAATCTCTACTGGATTCCGTCAGCTTTTTAGAGAGAGGCACCCTAGTTTAATCGCTTGGGCAAGTTTTTGTCGTATAGAAACAACTTTCAAAACAACTTCCCCGCAAGTTAGTTACGGGTTTTAGGTCTCGTACCCAACTAGTACGTGCACATCCGTGTTCTCCCAAAAATGGTGGACGGTTTCTTATATAGCTGACCTACTTTTGACTAGGGGGAAACCCGTAAAGCGCTACTCATCGTTTTGATCTTGTTGAATGCTACGTTCTCCGAAAAAACACCAATCCTACTACGATCGACATGAAACTGGAAAATCCCATGAACAAACACCAGTAGCGAACCGGCAACCTCCGGGCAAGCGAACAAGACTCGCATATTCCTTGCACTCGAGGTGTTTCGTTTAATTAGAGCTAATCCTACTTAACACTGCTGTAAGGTAATCAAATTTATGTTCCAAATTATGACTGGTCAATAATCCGATTAACAACCAATAACTTACCCCGTAACAATATCAGAGCTGTAAATTGGACCAAATATGTTTACAATACGTTACTTTATGAAGTTTTAGAAAATACCCCAGATTGAACGATGGCCTGTCATGCTGTTGCAATTGAGATACAATTGATTAAACGGGAATAATAGACCAATTCCTTTAAAAGCTAAAGAATTAGAAGCCAATCCAGCAATGGGCAGAGAGATATGGGTGACTCCCTGATCCATACTATAAAATCGTGCCTGTGTGTGTATCAATCTTTTTAAATTGACTGCGTGTAACCTTATAGGCATATCACGGTGAAGCAAAAACTCATTTAAAGCAAAAGCGTGTTTTATGACACTGTGAGATTCTATCAGTATCTTATTTTATTTCTGTAATGGTCCATGTCTAGATTATATCTCGTATTACTTTAAAGGTGACACAATAATCAATAATTATCATTTTCTGATGACAGATGGTTTGTTTATCGATCACAATTATCGGATCAATCAGATAATTAGATATTTTTAAAAACTGTCATCTCTTTTTTATTGACATCACTTCAATTAGATAAGATGGTATTTAGATATATGTATATTCCTGGCTACTTTCCGTACGTTGTTTCTTGTCTCGGTAAATTATTCACTTCTATTATCAATAACCCTCTGTTAAAGTTTGATGCTAATGAGATGAAAATTACTGCCTGTGTTACACAATATCATTTTTGGTCTAAAATGAAATATTGTATTTTAATTCATATTTTATAATTGTAATTTCAATTGTAACTCATGGTCACGGTTATTGGCATATTAAGTGACAGGTTAATTGCAAGGTTTAATCTGTTGCAGGTGTTAGTTTATCTGATATAGTATTATGTAAGATGTATGGGGTTGTACAAACTTGTATCATCGAAGTGTCTATTTGATATAAGATTTAAGTAAACACTTGTTCTAGAGCTGAGACGTGTGAATATATTTATTAGTTTTCATTGTTCTGATCTCTAATACTATTAACTATGGCGTGCCTTAGGATTTGACAGGCACTGTTAGATAGTATATATAAAGCCTAGTTTAGAGTTAGAAGGGGGGGGGGGTGCATCAGGGAGGAGACCCGAGTGGAGAAAAGAGGTCTTAGAGAAACCCCCATATTATGTAAATATATTATGCAGTTATAAAACATCTGTTAAATAAAAATAGTATGAGTTATGTTACACCTGTCAGTTTGGGTTCCGTAAAAAACAGTCCCCTGTAGACGCTATCTTTACTTTACAACCAATTATCAATTATTTTCTGAAGAAAAAAACGTCGTCTTTACGCGTGCTTTGTAGATTACTGTAAAGCATAAGTGTAATTTATGGTTTATATTGTAGCAGCCCCGGCAAGGGTGGTCTCGTCTCTAAGAAGGAAAATACGTATTTCGGTAACAAAGATATGAAACCTTATTTTTGTTTCACTTGGTCATCAAATGTTATACATACAGTTAGAAATATAAGTTATAACTGAGTAGATCCTTCGAAGACTTTCCTTCCGGTGGCTTTGAATTTTAGGACTAGTATACAGAGAATGATGGCTATTTAATAGGGGAAATTGTAATAATAATAATAATAATCTATTTATAAACCGCGGATTATCCGACAAACTAGTTGCTAGTTAATGAAAATATACTTAGGATTTATTTTATATCTTATTTGGGAAGATTTACTTTAACCTGAAAATAATAATGGGATGTGCCCTTTAAGACGATGTCCTAAGTTGGGGAGGGAGGAGTTAGTGCTATTGACTCTTACCAGGCAAGCGCCAATGAATGAATGAAAAAGGGGAAGCCTGCGGGCCTTATATACTCTCACTTTAGGTGTCACGTGATTGTCTCGACCAATCAGATAGCGTAAAAAGGGGACGTATTCTGCCTAGGAAGGATCTACTTTACAATACTGGTACATGAAATATAATCATTAATGGTGAACAAATAGCTTTTGAGGAGGCAGTAAGTTGCCAATACAAATATACAACTGATCTGACTGATAGTCAACTCTTGGAATACCAATCAATGCACAGAATAATAATAAAAGTAACATAATAATAATGCGTCCTCGAGTACGTCTCGATTACGTCCCATGACGTTACCGTGAGCCAGCATTACGCCTCAATTATAAAAGACTTATTTTAACAAGGTAGAACCCAATATCGCTATATACATCCGTTACAAATTATGAGTGGAATAACATGTTGTATTCGAATTCGAAAAAGATAAAAATGTAAATTAACGAATAATTATAATATTAGATCAGAAAATTATAGCAGTCACCGTTGTCAAGATGATCAAGGCGTATGAATTTCCTAGTCAAGCTGCTTGCTTGAACCGAACGTAATAATAATAGTAATATTTAATCTAAACACAATAGGCCTAGATTTAACTGAACCTGGATACGATTATATCTACCCATTCCTCATAAATATCGCTTTATTAACGATCATATCTTAAACATTTATTTATTGTTTATAATAACTTGAAATAGGAATGTAATTGTGTCCACGTTATCGACATCGCACGAACATTAACAACCGTTTTTGAAAAATGGCGGCTTCGCCAAACCCTCGTAGAAAACGAGGCAAACTTCTACAGAATAACTGTGTGAATCAGGATTATAACCGTTCGTGGATATAACAGTGAACATATATGAAGGTAAGGCAAATTACTGATATTTAATTGACACGTTTAATGTTACTGAAGCGACGATACGTATCAAATTGCACCGAGTAAACTACGTGTCGTTAAGCAGACACAAATACTAGAAACGTCTTCACTCGTTATAGGTATAAACTAACAACACATGATGGCATTTCACACGATTAATTGCTGGGGTTACTCATCAATTAACATTACTTATGCTAATAATTATTTCCATAAAATTTATCATTACAATGACCTTAAACAATAACCGATTACATACGTTATCATAAAGAAACGAAAGGAATTCCCATGTTACTATAATTAGAATAAAGGCTCACGAACGTCAACAAGCGAACGAGTGAAAACATACAATAAAATAACAAGAATGGCTCAGGCCATTTCATCACCCCCCTCCAACTAAATCATCAGATACTCCGGATCTGCAACGTCAACTGCGGCAGGACCAGTCTTCGAATCATCATACCATTACCATACTACCCATGCTCAATCACCATACCATTACCATACTTCCAATGCTCAATCACCATACCATTACCAATGTTCAAATTCCAGAATCTGCCTCGGGAGCTTCGAGCCGCATCCCAATCTTCGCTTTCTCTATAGCTTCAATAACTAAGTCTGTGTCCAGGGCTCGGGCACTCATAGCTGCCTGATAGCTAGCGACTAGCATCCTCGCCGGAGATCCGGTTATTCTGGAGAGCGCTACATCTTGCAGAGCCCGGTAGCTGTAAATGCGGGACTTGCAGGCGTTGTGCTGGACGTTCTTTGCCGGTGGTGGTATTGAGGTACCCGGTAAAGTCAGCATATTGAACTTATCTAGCAGGTAGTGGCGGGAAATTACAGGTGTTCTAGATTGACATCCCTCCTCCAGAGTCATGGCCGCATACTCCACCTGAAGCAGGCGATCCTCAGGTTCCATTTTCTGCCAGTCTCTTGGGGGCCATACCACGGTCTTCCGCCCAATGGTTATCGGAACCCTACTGTCCGACCAGTCGCGTCTGGCTGGTGGCAATAGTGGCATACATCCGCGACTGAGAAGGTCTGTAGCTGCTTCTGCCGGCGTTCTCTCTGTGCGTGGTCTCTTCTGGGTGGGAGCTGGTGCGGGACTAAGGCTTCTCTTTATCGGTAAACCTAGGAGAGGACTTGGTTCTTTAGGTATGGGTACAGGAAGTCTGACCTCTGGCGTAGCTGTGGAGACATCTGGAAGAGATATGGTAGTCTTCGGACTAGGTTTTGTAGGTATAGGTACAGGAAGTCTGACCTCTGGCGCAGCTGTGGAGACACCGGAAGAGAGATGGTAGTCGTCAGTTTACATATGGGGACAAACGATTTATTCCAGACCATTATCCGGTCTAGTGCATCATGGGGGACACCTAGAAAGTCTGCCAACGTCTTCTTTCTTGTTTCTAGCTGCGATTCCTCTAGGGCGATACCAACACCAGGAGGTCGAAGGCTGGTGGAGTCCGGCAAAAGGGCTAACTTGCGGCTTAACGAACCAACGGTCCGAGGGTCTTGCACGGCTGTCCTCCCGAGGGTGGCCCGGTACCATACCTTGTCCTCCCCAGTCGCGAACAAGGCAGCTCCACCATCCTTCTTAATCGTGAGGTCTTTGAGGGTAATAAGATCTGCCGGCTTAAACGAGGGTTGGTTCGGGTTATACTTCTCTGGAGAGGGAGCTGGAGTTGGTGTTGGCGTTATCTCCCCTTCAGCACATGTTGACAGGACATCACTGACACTCTCTCTGTCACCTCTGAGGGCTCTCTACTCCTCCGTCCACTCTTCCTCCGACCGGAAAGGATCCGAAAGCCTACGGGTCCAGTCCAACACCATCTGGCTGGTCAGCTTGGATAACGGCGAATCCCAATTTGGCACGGTGACGACTCTACTGTACACCTGTGGGTTGATGGCGTGCCATATGGAATTCCCCTCAGACGTAAAATCCGGATCCAGGCCCCGTAGTTTATCTTGGTGGCGGTCGCAGTGCTTCCTGAATTCTGTAATACGACCAAAGGATCGAAAGTCGCGGCAAAAGACACACACAACCTTCATGCGTTTGTGGGGGGGGGGCAGCAGCCAAGTGGTTCTTCAACTGCTTCTTGGTTGCAAATGTCTCCAGGCAAGACCCAATCTCACAATGGTATTTAGACATCTTAACTAGCCTAAAATGTATAATAGTGTGACAATCATAAGTTTTAGGGACTATAAAACAAAATCAACAACGCCATCATGTGTTTCTAGGAACGTAACTACTTGGGCTTAGGTAACATAATAATCAAACAGCCATCATCTACGTATACTATGTCCTAACAGTTTCTCTGTAATAGGGGATTATTCCCAGCCTCCATTAATTCTTCCTTTGAGTTTGGTACTCTCAATGCAGCTCCGTATTCATTTGGAAGATCCTGTGTCAGTAGGTTTCTGGTTGATCAGGCCAAATCGCTACTGACAAATTACTCCAATGGATATACTTCCTATCCATTCTCTTCGGCGTAAGCCTTTAATTATCCTATATCAATTTCCGCAACGGACCCACTGCATCTCAAACTCAAGACTTCTTTTTAACTTCTTTGAGGAGGCTGACTAACAGGAATATCGTTCTCTCCCTAAAACTTCCAGAACGGACAACTACACAGCATAATATGACTGGAAAACATCGGTTTAACTACTACTATAAAAAAATATTGAGTCTCTAAAGACTAACAACAACATATATACAGACAGTGGGACATCGACGCAATCTACGAAAGTTTGGCGCCAGAATAGTTAAGTTTCCCTATCCAGGTTGGAAGGTTTCTTCCTTTGTATGGTAGAAGCCTATCTAAGTGGTTTCTTCATGGACTGTTTTATTTGGTACGTTACATCATCGATTTTTCTAACAACAAGATATGGCCCTTTCCATAAAGAAGTGAACTTGCTGCACACACCGACTTTCCTCACAGGATTGTGTAACCATACAGCCTGTCCTTCTTCCAGGCTCCTCTTCTTGGCCTTTAAGTCGTAGTACTTCTTCCTGTAACACGCATTCTTCTTAAGGAACTTCCGGCTTATATCATGGCATTGTTTAATTTTGTTTTGAAGACATGACAAATAGTCGTCTACATCTAATTCAGTTACTTCCTTTGCTGGCTGCCCAATCATTGCCTGCATTGGTAAAGTTATCTCTCGGCCGAAAACCATCATATTCGGGGTTTTGCCTGTACTTGAATGAACAGATGATCGATAGGCCATCATGACCTGTGATAAATATTCATCCCACAATTTCTGGTCTTTTTCACAGTACACAGTAAGCATCTGTTGCAAAGTCCGGTTGAATCTTACATCCATTTGATTGGGGTCGAAAACTTGTCGTTCTAGTCTTGTGTATGTCTAGCAGAGAACAGACATCATGAAATAGTTTACTTTGAAAGTT
This sequence comes from Patella pellucida, assembly GCA_917208275.1. Lineage (NCBI taxonomy): Eukaryota > Metazoa > Mollusca > Gastropoda > Patellidae > Patella > Patella pellucida. The sequence continues at coordinate 15,639,436 of OU795040.1, read as the reverse complement.
TGTTCCCTGGTCGGTGTGAAGTTGTAACGGCGTTCCAAATCTGCATATAAAATCATTATCAAATGCCACGGCTACAGTCTTAGCTTCTTGGTTAGGCAGCGCTAAAGCTTCTGTCCATTTGGTAAAGCAGTCGGTGATCACTAGTATGTATCGGTTTCCTCTATTGGTCAGCGGCAACGGTCCAAGGATGTCCATTGCGATTCTTTCCATTGGTTCTCCAACCCTATAATCTCCAAGGGGTGTTCTTTGTTTTACCAACTTCTTGGCAGTACACGCATCGCATGATTGACAATAATCGCCGATCTCATTTTTCATATTTGGCCAATAAAAAGTATTTTTGATTTTCTCTACAGTTTTTTCTCTTCCTAGATGGGCTGCGCTTGGGATGTCGTGGAAATAGTGGAGTATGTCAGATTTTAAATCATCGGGAACAATCATTTGAAGCCCGGAAAAGCTGTCGTCGATGTACCATCTGCGGTAAAGTACACCATGGTGAACTTCTAGCCGGCTCCAGTGCCTCCAAAGGACTTTGATGGAACTAGATCTTTCAGATATCTCTCCCCATTCGGGCCTTCTGTTCTCCTCTATTGCTTTAAGAATAAGACCTACGCTATTGTCATCAAGTTGTTTCTTTCGAATGTCTCCAAGGGACCAACCTTCAAGGATAGGTGCCATTACTTCAGAAGCTTGACTTCTAGTGACTGCTCTGACATACTGACTATCTTCCCCATATAAGCTATGGCTCGTTCGTATCCATTTTGTTCCTGAGAGAGCACAGCACCTACAGCTTTCTCACTCGCGTCGGTATCAAGAATAAATTTAAGTCCCGGGATAGGATAAGATAATATAGGAGCGGAGGTTAATTTTCCTTTCAGTTCCTCGAAGGCATCTGTGCATTCACATGTCCAGATGAATTTTCTGCCCTTTTCGATGAGCTGATGCAAATGTCTGGCAATGTCGGCAAATCCTTGAATAAACTTCCTATAATAAGAACAAAGTCCTAGGAAACTCCTAACCTGCTTCACGCTTCTGGGAATCTGCCAGTTTTGTACTGCATCAATTTTCTCTGGATCTGTCTCTATTCCATTCTCTGATACGATGTGTCCAAGGAATTTGACTCGCTTTTGAAAGAAACACATTTGGATGGTCTGAGCTTCAAGTCTGCGTCTAACAGTCTCTGGAAAACAAGCTCAAGGCGTTGGAGATTTTCGTCGATACTAAAAGATCCTACAATTATGTCATCCATAAAGAGTAAACATTCCTCCCACTGTAAACCACGGAGTACATCCTCCATCAATCTCTGGAAAGAGGAAGGGGCGTTGACTAATCCGAAAGGCATAACTGTGAAGTGATACAGTCCTAAACTAGAAGCAAAGGCTGTTTTATCTTTGTCTGCGATATCCATTCCAAGTTGCCAAAATCCCGAGTTAAGATCCATGGAGCTAAACCATCTAGAGTTGGCTAGGGCGTCCAAACAGTCATCCGTCCTTGGTAATGGATAGGCATCTTTGACTGTGACGTCATTTAGCCTACGGTAATCCACGCAAAACCGAACAGTGTTGTCTTTCTTTCGAACCATTACCACTGGCGATGCCCATGCACTCTGAGACTCCTCGTTCAATCATCTTATCAATCTCTTCCTTCTCAATCTCTCTCTTCCCAAAAGCCTGACGTCTGGGTGGTTGCTTGATTGGTCTAGCATGGCCAGTATTAATCCGATGTATCACTCTGTTTGTTTTTCCCAGGTCAGCAGACGACGTCGCAAAAGCCTGTTGGTATTTAACTAGGAGCGCCGCGAGATCCTCTGCCTCATTTTTCTGTAAATGAACGGAGCTCCTCTCCCACAAATCTATCAAATGTTCTGGAAGCTGAGTTGATGCTTCGGTCGTGGTGTCTAATTTTGTCTCCGTGAGTGTTGCTGCACATCTGCCCTCATATTCCACGGGTCGAATATAAATAGATTCTGCCGATCCTATCATCATGTTGTCGTAAAGCGTTATATCGCGCTCACTACAGTTTAAAAAGTTAATCGTTTGCAGTTCTTTGGTTGTGTCCACTATGCAATTTGGAATGTGAAGACCTTCAGGTAAATCATGGATCGCGGTGATTAATCCATCTGGTGCAAGTTTTCCAATTTGCTTAACACGCGTAGGAATCCAAACTCCGGTGTGAGGCTTGATCGTTGTGGTATCTCTGATTTCTACTCTGCAAACCATCTCGGCTTCTCCGGCAATCCAGCACTGTATAACTGACTCATCTATATTTAAATGGAGGCGTTTAAAGTCTATTGCAGATACATATTTTAGCAGGAAATCCTGTCCAAGGATAGCTTCCGGGATAATATCACATACGACGACGCGGTGGCTAAATTCCTTTTTACCCAAGGTAAATCCCATGATACCATAACCTCTTATTTGTAGTCCAGATCCATCCACGCTGGATATATTAGTTTCCCAGTGCTTAAGTTTCGGTGATTCGTTTTCATTAATCCGATCAAAAACTCTGCTGGATAAAATTGTCATTGTAGATCCACTGTCCACAAGAAAATTTACCACAATACCATATATCTCCCCCCATGTATAAAAACCGTTGTCCCATTTCCCTTTGATTTCCCCTATAATTCCCATTCTGACGTCCATATAGCTAGAAGGCCTCGATGTCCCTGTTTTGTCGCGGCCTATCGAGAAGACAGACTGGCGTTTCCCTACTCACTTGCAATTAATTCCTGGCACTTCTTGAAAATTGGACAGTCCTTCATAAAATGTCTTCCTTGCTTGGCATACAAAACAGCTATAAACCCGAGGAGGTCTTTGAAAAGTATCCCTCGGTCTCTCATTACGTCTCTCTCTTTGGTATCCGTTACTACTATTGGCATCCTCTAACCTCTTCACAACATTTCTTATTTCTTCCTGGCTCTCGGTCTTCGATGGTTTATCGAATCCTCTTGTTCCTCCCTCCCCAACAGCTCAAACTGAAGGCCTCTTCCTTTCTCTGTGGTCTCCAACCAGAGTTTCATATCGTTCTATGACTTCTACTGCATCGGCTATATTTTCACATCCTCGATCGATACAGTGGAACTTAGCTTCGGGCGAAATATTCTTATACAGTTGATTTAAGGAAATAGCTTCACGGGCGTTATTGCCAAGGTTGGAATATGCTCTTTGGGCTAGCTGTCTAATATCATCAGCAAACGTGGCTATCATCTCTTGTGGTTGCCTCTGTCTTTGTTCAAAGCGGCCAAGCCATAAACTGCGTTGTCGTTCGCTCCCGAACCTTTGTCCGAGGTTCTTAACTAAGGAAATGAATGATGTCCTTTCGCGGTGATCAAGGCCCATATAAAATGTCCGTGTGTTGCCCCTCAGACTAGCCGACAAGACAAGTAATTGTTGGTGTTGTGGCCATTGTCCTAGTTCTGCACAGTTCTGGAAATGAGAAAGGTATTGGTCCCAATCTGAGGTACCGTCATAGAAGTCCGGGCGAATGGTAAATAGGTGCGACCTAGGCCTAGCTGGTCTGGCATTCTCGTGCCTCGGTGGTTCCAGATAACTTTCCTCTGATTCATCAATCTCGTCAACAATAGCGAGGCCTTCAAAAGACAGGTCGCCTTGTCCTTCCTCTTGAATATTAGGTTGGTTTTTGAAAGAAATCTCTGCGTCTGGGGTTGACGCGGTTGCCATGGTTATATTTCTTGCTGATCCTAGTCCTTGGATTCGTTTCGAGGATATTTAAATAAGCTTAAATATCCCACTTCTGACACCAAGTTTGTAGCAGCCCCGGCAAGGATGGTCTCGTCTCTAAGAAGGAAAATACGTATTTCGGTAACAAAGATATGAAACTTTATTTTTGTTTCACTTGGTCATCAAATGTTATACATACAGTTAGAAATATAAGTTATAACTGAGTAGATCCTTCGAAGACTTTCCTTCCGGTGGCTTTGAATTTTAGGACTAGTATACAGAGAATGATGGCTATTTAATAGGGGAAATTGTAATAATAATAATAATAATCTATTTATAAACCGCGGAATATCCGACAAACTAGTTGCTAGTTAATGAAAATATACTTAGGATTTATTTTATATCTTATTTGGGAAGATTTACTTTAACCTGAAAATAATAATGGGATGTGCCCTTTAAGACGATGTCCTAAGTTGGGGAGGGAGGAGTTAGTGCTATTGACTCTTACCAGGCAAGCGCCAATGAATGAATGAAAAAGGGGAAGCCTGCGGGCCTTATATACTCTCACTTTAGGTGTCACGTGATTGTCTCGACCAATCAGATAGCGTAAAAAGGGGACGTATTCTGCCTAGGAAGGATCTACTTTACAATACTGGTACATGAAATATAATCATTAATGGTGAACAAATAGCTTTTGAGGAGGCAGTAAGTTGCCAATACAAATATACAACTGATCTGACTGATAGTCAACTCTTGGAATACCAATCAATGCACAGAATAATAATAAAAGTAACATAATAATAATGCGTCCTCGAGTACGTCTCGATTACGTCCCATGACGTTACAGTGAGCCAGCATTACGCCTCAATTATAAAAGACTTATTTTAACAAGGTAGAACCCAATATCGCTATATACATCCGTTACAAATTATTAGTGGAATAACATGTTGTATTCGAATTCGAAAAAGATAAAAATGTAAATTAACGAATAATTATAATATCAGATCAGAAAATTATAGCACAGTCACCGTTGTCAAGATGATCACGGCGTATGAATTTCCTAGTCAAGCTGCTTGCTTGAACCGAACGTAATAATAATAGTAATATTTAATCTAAACACAATAGGCCTAGATTTAACTGAACCTGGATACGATTATATCTACCCATTCCTCATAAATATCGCTTTATTAACGATCATATCTTAAACATTTATATATTGTTTATAATAACTTGAAATAGGAATGTAATTGTGTCCACGTTATCGACATCGCACGAACATTAACAACCGTTTTTGAAAAATGGCGGCTTCGCCAAACCCTCGTAGAAAACGAGGCAAACTTCTACAGAATAACTGTGTGAATCAGGATTATAACCGTTCGTGGATATAACAGTGAACATATATGAAGGTAAGGCAAATTACTGATATTTAATTGACACGTTTAATGTTACTGAAGCGACGATACGTATCAAATTGCACCGAGTAAACAACGTGTCGTTAAGCAGACACAAATACTAGAAACGTCTTCACTCGTTATAGGTATAAACTAACAACACATGATGGCATTTCACACGATTAATTTCTGAGGTTACTCATCAATTAACATTCCTTATGCTAATAATTATTTCCATAAAATTTATCATTACAATGACCTTAAACAATAACCGATTACATACGTTATCATAAAGAAACGAAAGGAATTCCCATGTTACTATAATTAGAATAAAGGCTCACGAACGTCAACAAGCGAACGAGTGAAAACATACAATAAAATAACAAGAATGGCTCAGGCCATTTCAATATTAATACAGGGGAGAATTGGGGTTAAAACTTTGAAAATAACAAGGTCTCTGTATGACAAGGTTAAGTGTTAAATTAGATGGAAAACTATCTGAATATTTTAATAGTAAGAATGGTCTATTGCAAGGGGAAGTTTTATCGCCGTTGTTATTTTCTTTTTATATTAATGATTGCGAATCTCACATTCTAGACGTTAATTGTGAGTCTATTGATATCCAGACATTAATTTATTTTTGTTTATGTACGTAGACGATAAAGTAGTTATTTCAGAAACTCCACACGGCCTTCAAGATATTTTGAATTCACTATGTCGATACACACATCAATGGGATTTGCAAATTAATATTTAAAAGATTAAGATTATGATGTTTCGAAATGGGGGTAAACTTAAAAATTATGAGAATTGTACTGTTGATGGTTGTAAAATAGAAGTTGTAAATAGTTTTAATTTTCTTGGCCTACTACTAAATTTTAATGGTAAGTATCTAATTACAAAAAAACACATTGCTGAACAGGGTCGAAAAGCTATATTCTCGTTTTAAAAGTTTGTAATGAAAATTATTTAAATTATTTAACTTAACTTTGTATTTTTGATACTTTTATCTGTTGTATTCTAAATTATGGGGCTGAAGTTTGGGGTTTTCATTCGGGGAACGATATAGAATAAATACATTTAAGGTACCTTAGTCAAAATCTTAGACACAACCAAAAATTCCCACATGGTCTATTGTGAACTTGGAGGTTTCCCTTTAAGCATTACGAGAAAATTGCGGATCTTTAAATATTGGATTAAAATACGTTCTTCTACTAATGTCTTACTTAATTCTTGCTACTCTAATATGTTAATAAATAATGACCCGTGTGCCCTGGATGTTAAGATTGAACTTTTTAAAATTGACTTGGGAGATTTATGGGAACAACCTTTTCATCTCATAAACACAAATTGTATCCATATTATCAGACAAAGAATATTAGACATTAAGTCAGGGGTGTATTGAAAAATTTGAATTATTAAGTCAATCTATCATTAAAAGGCATATTTGTGAATACATTTGCCTTATAATATTTTTCGACTTATCCAGAAAATACAGACGTGAAATTACAAGAAAGGAGACCGTCACAAGGCTGAGAATTATAGACCAATCTCACTTACATGCATCTGCTGCAAACTGATGGAACATATAATTACCAGCCATATAATGAACCATGCGGATCGAAACAACATCCTCTACCCATTACAACACGGCTTCAGAAGTAAGAGATCCTGTGAAACACAACTTATTGAATTCATTGATGAAGTAACCACCACATTGTCAACCGGAAAACAAAGCGACATACTTATTATGGACTTCTCGAAAGCCTTCGATAAAGTCAGCCACAGTCTCCTTGGGCATAAATTAGATCATTATGGAATCCGTGGAAAAACCAACACATGGATACAAAACTTCCTGACAGATAGAACCCAAGCTGTTGTTGTTGACGGAGAAAAATCAACCTATATCAACGTCGACTCAGGAGTGCCCCAGGGCTCTGTTCTCGGTCCATCTTTGTTCCTGTACTACATAAATGACATGCCAGCTAGTCTAAAATAAACTGTTAGGCTATTTGCCGACGACATCATAGCCTACCTGACAATAACATCAGAAGCTGGTGCCTTAGACCTACAATCAGACCTAAACAAACTTGGAATATGGGAGAAAAAGTGGAAGATGGAATTCCATCCAAATAAGTGCAATGTGCTCACCATCAGCAAGAAAGCAAACCCCATCAAGTTCGAATACAGATTACACAACCATCCTTTACAATCTGTAAACAGCGCAAGATACCTCGGCTGTCTTATTACTTCTGACCTCCGCTGGACAAACCACATCAACAATATATGTGGCAAAGCCAACAAAACACTTGGATTTCTGCGCAGAAACCTAAACATAGGATCGACCAACACCAAACAAAATGCGTACAACTCGCTAGTTAGACCCATAGTAGAGTATGCATCCACAGTATGGGATCCATATACGCAGAAAGACATACGTACTCTCGAAATGGTCCAACGTCGAGGAGCCAGATATGTTTGTAATAAGCATGGGAACCGATCCAGTGTAGAAACATGCTAGACAAACTGGAATGGAAGAGCTTAATACAACGGAGGAAAGAGGCAAGACTCACCATGCTCTACAAAATATACCATAAGGAAGTAGCTATAAGAGCGGAGAACAGGCTAATTCCACCTAGCCGCCTCACAAGGAACATGCACCAACTCTCGTTCCAAATACCCCTCACCAACAGTGAATACAGAAAGTTCTCCTTCTTCCCAAGAACAATCAGGGACTGGAACTCACTTCCTCCAGATATTGCCTCCGCAACAACAGTAACCACTTTCAAGGCGAAAGTGGCCGCCTTGATAGAGTAGAAACAAACAAGTGTATATAGTTTTAAATGTATATATCTGCTGTCAACGGGCAGTATCTTAAAAATAGAATCCTAAGGCTCGCATTCGACATGGCATAAAAATCAACAAGTTGATGGTGGCCATTAAAAGGCAGAAGCAGAAGCAGAAACAAGAATCCGTTGGCCCTACATAATTTAATTGTTGAAAGGTTACGTTATAGTACTAAATATATTGAGAGAAGTAAACGATTATGTACGTTGTGTAATTTTGAGGACATTGAAGATGAGTACCATTTTGTTTTAATTTGTCCAATTTATAAAAATCTGAGATATAATTATTTAAAAAAATTAATATTATTCGAACCCATATCATGATTCTTGTTTGTAATATTGTGTTTTTATATTTTAGTAGCTTATATATGGATATTTGAAGTGTATATTTTTGTTGTGTAAATATTTTGGAAAAGTTTATGTTTCTTCCGATGAGTCTGTGACTCAAGGGTAATAAAAACTTGAAACTTGAAACTGAACCGCCTCTGCCAATAAAACAATGATCAACAGTAGTTTACTTTTTTTTTATCAATCTGCAGTGTATTTTTTTTATGGATCTACAGGTGTTAGTTTAGTAATCTACAGTGGTTTATTTTTATCAATCTGTATGGTGGTTTATTTTATTAATTTACAGTGGATTTTTTTACTAATCTATACAGTGATTAGTTGCATCAATCTACACAGTTGCTTATTTTATGAATCTACACAGTGGTTTATTTCATCAATCTACACAGTGATTAATTTCTTCAATCTACACAGTGGTTTATTTCATCAATCTACACAGTGATTTATTTTATTAATCAACACAGTGATTAATTTCTTCAATCTACACAGTGGTTTATTTTATTAATCTACACAGTGGTTTATTTTATTAATCTACAGTGGTTTGTTTTACGAATCTAGAACTACTTAAAGCTCATCAAGAGGAAGCTATAACAATGTCTATATAAAATATTTTCACATTAAAAGTCTTTCTCCAGATGTCTTTTTCAGTCTAATGATTTAACTTCAACCCAAGGCCGCGCATCACATTTTGTATTTCTTGAAACGCAAACATGTCACCTAAATATGGGTCAAATTTGACCAAAAATACTGACCGACCTAATAATGCGACCTCAATTAATTAGGTCAAAGTTATCCAAAATATTTTTTGGGGTCGGTTATGTCTGTACCCAATATTCTTGGGTCAGATTTGATCCATATTTTGGAGTCAATTCGACCCAATCCTTCTAACAGTGTACACAGTGGTTTATTTTATGAATCTACACAGTGATTAATTTCATGAATCTACACAGTGTTTTTTTTATGAATCTACAGTGTATTGTAAATCTACGGTGTATTAATTTTATTACTCTACAGTGGTTTGTTTTATTAAAGCGTTTTTTGTACAATTAAGATAAAGAGGTGATCGTAGGCCTACTTGCTATACTAATTAAAAAATAGATAATGCAACTATATGAAATTATGGCATTTTTAACGATCAATAAAAAATTAAAATTATAGAAAGAAATTGCTAAATAAATAGTTGATAATAAATATGACCTTGGGTTACTTTGAATACACTTTCCATTTAATGACTGTGTACTTATGATCTCGACTACCGAGGGAATACGCCTTTAATACACATCATTAAACTGATCGACACATGTTTTTATCAAAAGAAAGAAGCCGAGTAAATCGTGTAGATTTAGTAACAAAGATATGACCCTCAAGTGATGCGGGAGTACGCTAAAACTTTCCAGGCGTATAACTGGACTCTTATATAGTAGATGTAAAATATCCTTTGGACAAGGGGGGAGGGGGGCAAAGGTTAGCGCGTGTGCGCTGTGACATAAAGGCCTGCCATTGAGTCAACTGGCGTGGTTTCGAATACCGGTTGTACGTGACGATCTCGTCGGTTTCTTTCCGAGGTCCTCTGGTTTCCCCCCACTGCTTAAGACCCCCTACGCGCAAGCGAATTGTTGAAATAAAATTAATCATATGTTAGTCCCGTAATTACGTAGTTTGTGTCGAGTGAACGCTAAACCACATTTCTCTCTCTCTCTCTCCCCTTGGACAAGATATCGTATAACCCACCATAAGAGATGGCACGTGGATTTGGTTCTTGCCAAACCGAAAGATGATAAAGGTGGAAAATGTGGTTAAATAAACTCATTATTTATTGCATAATTTTTCTTAATCAGGTACTAATAAATTACCATGAACAGGTTGATCTCGACAAGATTCTTTCAGAAACTAAAAACAAACTCATTTATAGCAACTGATAGGCTACACGACGTTGGATTTATTCATACATATTGTCGCGGACAATTAACTCAGATGGTGTTATGAAAAGTTGCTTCCAAACTACGAAATATTCATCTGGAATTATAATAAAGGATACCAAACACGGAAAACAAAAATCCAACCAAACAAACAAGGAGAACGCTAGATCGGAGACGGTCATGCACATGTTGTGACGTCATGGCTAGGCTTGGCCCAGGGTTAGGGCTAATCCTGTTTACATCTCGAGACTGGCGAAATCTGCAGGTCGTAAACCTAACCCACAATCCACATATGACATCATATGTGCTAAAATGTGAAGGACCGTCTCCAATCTAGCGTTCTCCAGCAGGTATGTCACCAAGGCCGCAACCTGGTTAAAACAGAGATCTATATTTCGTTTTTTTATACTTTGAATGGCCTCTACTACCTAAAATCTGACATGATGTACTTGAAGGTCGGCTTACGATCCTATGACGTCAGACATATATAATCGTTGACGTTTCTAGTGGTTTAGCCACAGTTCCGTACATGGCACACCAAGAACTCGCCGTAACAGAGCGTTTCATTGGCTAATCCTTCACTTCTACCACAACGCGAGTATAACAATTCTTTCAGGTCCTAGTGTAGTAATGACATGTAAAACGAAATTTTAAACTATAAAAAACGAAAAGAAATAAGATCTGTGTTTTAATCAGATTGCCAAAGCCGTTCTGTGTATTAAGTATAGAACGAATAAAAGCGAGGGAATGTACGGACCGTTTCTATTTTTCTCTTATCTAGAGACTGTCAATTATTTGTTTGAATTGATAGATATCCCCTCATAGTTTTATATAACAACTTTTAGTCTTAAACGGAATTATCAGTGAGATGAAATTCAAACGTGTATCTGATATCACTCGTTACATCAGTCAGTTATAAATCAGGATAACTCGTGTTTACCATTTTTTGTGTCACTTCCCGCTTCTTCATATCTACCGTAGCACTGATCCGCGTGTTAAAATTATATTTGGAATGTGTTTGACCAGTTCGTATATCATGTGATAAGGGCTGACACCAACAGTGTCCTTTAAATGTCAGGTATAGTCCATGTTCCAGAAACGACGGCCGCAAGTTTTACAACATAACCGTTGCTCTAACACTGGGCAATTCTTGAACTTTTACGCTTGTTGTTGATTGGCATTGTCCAATCAGAGGTCGTGACACTCACACTGTACTGCCACCGAGATCAAACTGGCACGCAATAAGACCATTCACCACACAATAAAGAACAATCAACTCAGCATGCAATATGGAATTCGCTGATCACGTGCTCTGTATGGGCTAATCCGAGCCTTCGATAAATAAAATGAATTGAAAGTAGTCTATTTTTAGTAACCCATTTAACGAAGGAATCTGATTGGATCACGGTTCGGGGCTATACCCAATCAAATTTAGTGCCGAAAAATGCAGAGTGTTGAGTGAAGGGTTTGATAAGCTGTATGTAGTTAAGGCGAGATCAAGCCTTCTATTGAAGATGGGTATAGTCATAATGTAGGCATCCGAGTGTAGTTCCCCAACATGAGGACTTTTTAATTATGTCAAACCCCATTTCATTTCCTAAAGAGGCGCCCTCGACCTCAATCTACATTATTTGAATACAGTCCGGCTTGTCAACCTCAAATTATTTACTTGAAATATTCCATTTAATATAGTTAAAGTGGAGACACTATAAGCTATAATAATCAAGAATGATTTATTACAGAGAATTTAATGTGATAATTCCTAAGATCCATTTTAGACCATGCACTTAAGCTGTGTTATCTGAACGTTATTAATCTTACTATCTATAACCTTGATACAGTCGTGCCTTGATATACCATTCAAAATCAGGGATATAGCCATGATTTGCTGAATGGTAGAAAAAACCTTTATCATTCCAATTCCTCTAATAGCGATTTTTTTTTATTTATGTTTTTTTTTTAAAGTTTAGGTGAATGTGATTGGTTGTTCCTTGTTTAAATAAAGGGGAGATTATTCTCTTTCCTCTAATATAGAATCTGTTGTTTTACTCGAAGTTTCGGTGAATATGATCGAGCGTCTCTTCTTTAAATAAAAGGGAACTTTCTGTGGGTGTGTGTTTACATATGATGTATTGTCAGCACATTAAAGCCCCAATAACACTCTTGTTGTAACTGAATAATATGTCCCAATCTTTATTCTGGTCAACAAATTGTACTATTTTACAATATTCCAATAAATAAATGATGCAAATTTCATCTTAAAGGAGCTAAATCGCTAATATTTGGGGCCTAGAAATTGACAAAAGTGGGTCGCAACGCATATAATACTGTAATATGAATGTATATGAACTTGTTTACATTCATTGGTTTCCGTTTTCACTCCAATTTCAAATCAGTTATATCCAGCGAAATAAGCCTTGCCGTCTCAATCTAGTCCACATTTCTAGCGCCTGGTTATTCCAGTCTACATTCTGCCGCTTGATACAATGCGATGTGTCTAGCCTCGTCCCTCGATAAAACTGGAGCTGATTATGGTACACGATTCGTGTACCAATGTTAAAAATATTTTATCTTAAGTATCGGATATCAGAAGCTCATCTTTTTCCCAGTAAGTTTACATCATCAATGTTGATTTAAATTGACCAATAATTCGTGTTTTCGATGTTGAAGATTTTGGAGAATTTTGAGTTACGGACATAGGTCCTTTAACACACCTTATTTTAAAAATTGGAAAAATTCAACCACATGCCGTAACATGGTTTGAAAAGTTTTACGTAAACACTTTCAAATGCAACTTGGATTTAAACATATTTTCGAACCCTCTGGACAAGTAAGATAGGTTGTAATGAATAATTTACACAACAGGTAGGACACTTAAACATCTAGTAGTTAGAATAAGGCTAATTTTTTTTCTAGACCTGTCAAGCCAGCAAGAGTGTTGTTGTCCCTTTAAGGTCCCCACAATTATTTTTGTACTGGGTGCCAGTAAACTCATTGTCATATAAAACGGCTTCATCAGAAGTTGGGTCTATATTGACCGTAAAATTTAACATTCATTACCTTCATTAGTTCTTACTGATTTATATTATAAAGCTCTATTTATTTACTATGGCTAGTGTCTGTGTAGTTTGTTCCAAGGACGTGTATAACAGAAACGCCTCCTTTACCTGTGGAACTTGATGGTGTTATAGAAAACACTATGACAGAAACTGATCTCTACCTGTCGATGCTGTCATGGAAGGAACAAATGCCGGCACACAGAACCTCACAGGACACAATTTAAAAAGAAGGAATAATCTTACATATTACGAGTCAAGAGAACCCTTATTTCCTGACTTAGATTTAAATGAAGTTTCCTCATCAAATTACTGGAACCCTGACAATTTGGGCTATTCGTCCTCAGATGACGGACATGAAGCTGTTCCAAAATTGTTGAAAATTCGCATTCCTCTGATAATTCTGAAATTATACCAATCGTTCCAGACATATCATTATCTGCTTTACCAGATAGCACTACAGGTACACCAAATGATCCACCGACTGAAGTATTGAATGGTTTAACAACATTAACGTCGGGACAACGCATTAATAGACATAACTGGTGTTTGTTTTGTAGTAAAAGATTGTCGAAAATGGCCAGACATCTGGAATCTATACATCATAACGAGATAGAAGTACAAAAACATTTATCTCTCAAGAAGTCTTCGAAACAGCGAAAATTGCATTATGCCAAAATTAAAAAGCGTGGAAATTATCTGCACAACAGAGATACTTTAGAGGGGGTATGAGTGATATCATACCAGTCCGAAGACCAACTTCATACAGAGGAGATCTTGCAAACTACACCCCATGCCAAACATGTCTATTTTTTTAAGAAACAAGAATTTTGGAGTCATGCAAAGATATGTAACCCCAAATCCTCAGGAAAAGTACACCATCAAAATGCAAGTGCTGCTTTGTTGCCGGTGTCAAAGAATGCTTGTAGCATTTTCAGGAAAAATATATTAGACAAACTTAATATAGACGAAATCAGTCTTGCTGCCAGAAATGATGCAATAATTATAACATTTGAAACAAAACTATTCAAAAAATGTGCCCAAATTAAGCAACAAAATAAACAGAAACATATATGCTTTAAAAGACTTTATGAGTATATTTTATGATATCCTAACTGCTGCTAAGAAAGTATTAAGATTCAATGAAGAGAATTCTACATATGCCACGTCCTCACTCGCTCCAAAGCTTGGTGGCTGTCTAAGAAAAAGTGTGCCGAACACATTATAGCAGAAGCAATTATCAATGGAGATGAGACCCTGAAGAAATTAAGAAACAGGAGGTAGATTTTCTTAAGTTATGCACGTCTAAATGTAATGTTGAGGTTTCTGTACTTGCTAGATTCGATAAACCTAAAAGGCTTCCAATGACAGAAGATTTACAAATTTATATTAAACAAGTATCTGAAGCAAACAGCTTGGCCCGATTCCTAGAAAATTCTTAAGAACATTCTTGTGCTTAGACTTTAAGTCGACTTCATTGTAAGCACAAGAACGATATAATGCGTTCCAAGGAAATTCTTCAGAACGTTTTGTGCTTGGATTTTAAGTAGACTTTATTGTAAGCACAAGAACGTTTTTATGCCTCCCAAGAAAAAACGTAAAGGGCCAATCCCGATAACTTTTTGGGGAATAAAACTGCTTAATTTTGTGTTAAAATCATTTAAAACCCATTATCTAAGGCCGATCAACTAACCCGATTTTTGTGATACGCTTGTAAATAACTTAAACCTGACAGTCTGCCTCTGGAAATGGAGACCTTTGTATCATACAGTATCTGAATAAAACCAGACTTTTTTCTATAAAAATAATATGTAGGTAAAATTTACCTTTTGTTATCAAGTACAGTACATGGGTCATTCACTGTATAGACCTCTCAAGAAACGTAAATCGATTATCAGGTCACCAAATGAAAAAATGACCCGAAATCTTAAAAGGGTTACGTGTCCGGATAAGCAGTTTTGGCGTTCACGTCCAAATGACTCAATATTTTGAGTTGAAATTTTGAGACAAGGTATATACACCATTCCCCTATATTTTGGCGTTTTATTTTCATACATTCTCAGACTTTTATTTTTGAGCCTCTGTATGATTCGGGATTGTCCCTTTAAGCACAACTTCGTTCTTAAACATAGTCAATCTAAGCTCAAGTCCCAAGCAAGAGCACAAGTCCCAAGCAAGGTATACGACTTGCTTACCAACCTTAATGTTTCTGCTTCAAAAAGAAGGCTGACCGTAGAGTTATTCGACGGCATTTCCGACACCTTTTGATGCCAAAGAGACAATTACAAGACAGAGAAAATCCTTCTCCAAAAGAAATTTAAAATGCTATAGAAAATTACGCTTCTACCCTGAAACCAATAATATTTGTTTGCCTAAACAATAGTCTACAAACACACAGGCTACTTTAAGACCAGACGCTCTCACAATTATTCAGTTAGTTTGTATGTGTCTGCATTTTTTATCTTGTGGCACATTTTATACACGTCCATGAAGCAGACTGCAAATTTATGACGTAATTCGCATACCAAATTTATTTTCAATGGGACGATATTTTAAAAGTTTCTTACGTAAGAAAAAGTGAAGCATGCCTTTGTGCTTACTTTAGCAATTTACTAGAAATCGGGGCCCAGAGTCGAAAAGGTCAGAAATTGAATCAAAACAGACAGTACAACATGAACTATATGGAGAAACTTTGCTGAAACACTACTTGTCCAAGTCGTACTTTTTAATAGAAGACTTTGAGGGGTGACACATTATCTTCTGTTACAGCAATTCCGTGATGATATTGGTAACATACTGACTATCACTTCGGAAGTAAAAAAATCATTATCTAAAATAGAGCAAAGGCTGTGTAAATATATGCACAGAGTTGAGGTGAGGGGTAAAAGAGGAAGAAGTGTTGCTGTTCTTTTAACAAATGATTTTAAAGTAAATATCGAGCTACTCAATAGTAAAAGAGGAAAAGGAGGTATGGCCAGTGAAAATCCTTATTTATTCGCCAGGATGGGTTCATCTGAAACTCCAATAAGAAGTTGTGATGTGCTACGAAACCAAAATCTGATAACATCAACAGGTTGAAGAAACAATTTCGCAAGTGATGAACTTACAAAATAATGAGCTAGATTGTTTGGCAAATTTCGTGGGGCATGACATACGCATTTACCGAGGAAACAATTCAGTTAGCAAAAGTGAGTAAATTGTTAATGGAAGTGGAAAGCGGACCTATACACACCTACATGTGGGTAAAACCTTAGACGAAATTGAAGTTAAAAGAACTCTTTGATTTCTATACTCCCCGGCGATCCAACCTTCGTTCTACAAGTGATCGTAGTATATTGAGGACCCCTAAATATAATAGGAGTTCTGGTGAATATGCTTTCCTTGTCAGAGCAGCTAAAATGTGGAATGATCTTCCAAAAAAAAAACGCTCCGAGAGTCCTCTTAAAAACATACTTATTTCAAACATGTTTTTGAATTGTTTTTTTTTTTTTTGTGAATGCGCTGAGAAACACTTATGTGTAATGAAGAGCTGTATAAATCGAATAATAATAATGAAGGATTGTATAAATTAAATTTATACAAAAGAGCTACATGCAAATCTGGCTATTGCAGTTCTTTCTGCCTTAAATGTTATGTAAATCAGTAATTAGACATTAATTAACTTGTCAAGACCATAACCAACTCTTAGTGACATTGTTTGCCTGTGATATTTGGTGGATTTGAATACATTTTCTGATTTAACGTAATAATGTATAATCGGGATTGTGTTTATTATCGTACACATGGTAGAAAGGGTATTCGATGGTGGCCAAATGGTTAACGCGTGATCACGATGTTTGTCATTGTGTCAAGCGGTGTGGTTTCGAATCCCCGCTTGTACATGGCACGGAGTAGGGTCGCCTGTGCAACCTTGTTGGTTGTCTCCGGGCCCCCTGTCTCTCCCACTGCTTAATACCCCTAGACGCTAGCGAATTATTTCAATAAGATTGAACCATTTTAGTCCCAAAATGATTAAGTTTGTGTCGAGAGAAAGTTAAATTCCATTTCTGAAATACCCATTCAAGCAAGCAAATAATTGAGAAAAAAAATAACCTTAGACTCAAATGATCTAGTTTTATGAGTGGAAGTTAAATTAGCACAACTGATTTATTCGTGTATTTATTTCTATTACATATACTTTAAATGTTGATACTGAAGATGAGAGTGTAGATGAAACATCTCAGATGAAACTACCATAGCATTTAACATTTATTCTGGCATTGATTGACTTTAAAGATTTTAAAACCAGCCAGTTTGGAAAGTTTGATTTCAGATAGATTGATTTATGATACCATATTTACCAATTCATTGTTATATCAATCAGCTTTTGGAAACTTCAATTGGCTGAAGCCAACAAGAATTTAGGTAAAAAAGTTAATATTTTAAAAAACTTGCTGCACAGTGCATAGCAATTTGATATTTATATTGTACTTTATATATAGATACTAGTAAAAGTGTTGAATATGATTTTGACCCCGATGTTGATAACTATGCTGATGACTTTCTAGAGGATGAATGCAGTAAGATTAAAGAGTCCAAGACCGGGAAAGGTACTATATTCAAGTTGACCATTGTTATGTCACGCTAAAAAGTAATGAACAGATTGGAAATAAATTTAAATAAATCATGCTGTTGGGTCAAGTGTCATGGTTACGATTCCACACATGTATGTAACAAGGGGTAGCGTCACTTGTGTCTTTCTTTTTCCAGCTAAGGTGCATTTAATGTACAAGCAAAGTATTGGGAGTGGATTTGCATAATTCCCAAAAGGATGTAGGTTATGTTGAGTGAATGCTAGACCCCCTTTCTTTGTCTTTGTATGGTTGATACTTACAGCAATGTTATTATTTACCAAATTAAATGCCTTCAGTATTGAGATTAATATAATAGGATAAAAATTTAAAAAAAAACAAGTACGAAAAATCCAAACCATTATATAAAATTAGAAGTCCTAAAAAACGGTATAGGCAAAATAGTGTAATCAGCAAATGGACTGTTCACCGTGTACAAAATACACGACAAACAGTGGTAACCGGTGTCCGGATGAGTAAGTTTACCTTGCGTTGCGTGCCACACCCACCATAGCTGCATCCAAACTATTATGATATTACAAGTAATTACACGAATATCTCTGTTGGTAAAAAAAAACTAAGACAAGTAAAACCGGTAAGTTTAAAAAATTAAGACAAGTAAAACCGACAAGTTTCGTGTTTTATTAAATAATTTACACTGTTATAATGGTGAAATAGAACTAATAAAATAAACAAATTAGAAACTTCATTCAATATTGTAGAAACAACAGTGAGATTTGCTTAATTCTATGTGCTGCCCTTTGTGGACCAGGGAAGATAAGATCATTATCAAGGAGTGGTTTAAATATCCAGGAGTATTCTGGAAGCTGTATTTAATACGCAGTCCATTTCCTTTGAATCCTATTTTCTGGTGTGGTTTCCCATTGTCCGTGTTACATGCCGAAGGATCTGAGAAAGGGAAATTGGGTAAAATTAAATTTAAAAAAAACTGGCAGTTCTCGCTATAATAGTTAAAAGATCGTCTATGAAAATAGAATATGCTGAAAATTTCAGTTAAATTGCTTTACTCGGAACCGAGATATTAGCCATTAAATTTAAGGCTAGTCGTGATCGTCATTACTACCGTTGGTACGATTATCCATTTTTACTTTAAATATTCAAATACACTAAATAACGCAAACGAATGGTGGCGTGAGAGTTAATGGTCTTGGAAAGTTCATTAATGTCTAATTAATAATTTATATATAACATTTAAGATCTAAAGACAAACCTACAATAGACAGATTTAGCGTTTGCGGACAGGGCCGTATGTAGGATTTCAAAAGTGGGGGTGCAGCAGAGTGCTTGGGCGCCAATATACATGTAATGCCCATGTTACTGATATTGATCATAATCAAGTGTGTCATTTTATAAGACTGTCAAATTGCGGGGTGGGCGCCATTTTTCTGGGGGTGCAATGTACTCCTTTACCCCCCCCCCCCCCACTAGATACGACCCTGTTGCAGGATGTATGTTTAAGGAAACTAGTCTTGGAAAGTTCATTAACATGTCTAACTAATTATTTATATAACATTTAAGATCCCAAGAAATAGGCAGATTTAGCTCTTGCATAATACATGTTTAAGGAAATTGATGTTTATGTTATTAACAACATCACTATAGGCACCAGTCGTTCGTGTTATTTCAAGCAATATGATAAATAATGAACAAAAGGTTATTCTGTTGATTTTTCTTTACAAATCAAATCACCGACATAAATCACGGTTAATGTGCCCTTGAGCTGAGTTTTCTTCTTTATGTCGAGCTTAACGTTCGCCAACACACAAGATTTAAAAATTATCCTTTTCATATACCTACATTTAAAAGTGATTGTAATCAGTGGGGTGGGGATGGTTTAGCACGCGCTGTAGGGATTATAATGTCTGTCATTAAAAGTTACGTGTTTTTTATTCCCCGCGATTATACATGACAAGCAGTAGGATCGTCTGTCCAACGACGTGGGTTTTCTCCGGATTCTCTGTTCCCCCCAACCCCACACGGCTAAAGATCCGTACTCAAAAGATGATTATTGAAATAAAGGTGAACTATGCATTAGTCTCGAAATTACCTAGTTTGTGTTGAGTGGAGGTTTATTTATTTGACTATATTATTACAGTAATAACAATGTGGATCGGCCGCCATATTGTTTTCACTCGTTAACGTTATTTCATCTTCCATCGTTTATATTGCCAACGAGACTTTATTTGATCATTACGTAGCTTCCGATGTAATTAGCGTTTTACAGCTTTATTAATTACAAATCAAACTTGTAGTGTTATCGCTTGGCGGGAAGCAACTGCATCGGACCGGAAGTAAAACGAATGAGGTGAAAGAAATTCCCTTTTGTTTTTTTAATATTAATAACAGTCTGTATCACCAAGTCCCTCCATTAACATATCCGTTATACGAAATCTGCTTAGGATCTTGTATAACACTATAGCCCCTATATACTGTAGAAGTCATAAGTTTTATAAGGGACTCTGTTTAATATATTGAGGTTGGTAGCTAGAACCACTGACAGCAAGAACTAGGTTAATAAGAATGTGTCTAGGGGTCTAGAGTCGGGCAATGACATCATGGTTAGATAATCCCATGCTTCAGAAACGTGATAAGCCATCCTCCTAGATGCCCATATAAGTACTATCGTGTTGATATCCATGTGCAACTGACTAATCTAGTAAAGGCAGCACCTGGTCAATCTCCCGGGGCTCAATAATGACTCAGGCACCAAACCTCTTTTAAAGGACGTGCGCGTTTGAATATCCTTCAGATATCATTGAGACACTGGGAAGTAAAGATCAGCGGGAAGCTGAGAACACCACAGCCTCCTACTGGCTCCTAGGCTGAGAGGCGAGAAAACACCCCACGAAACACAAGCGGGGGAAATAGAACTTATATATAGCTCATATTTAATGCAATAGATGTGTATCTAGTTTCCTGAATCGTGGATGTCATAAGGATATAAAAACATAGTTAACGTAAAAAGTGTTCCAGAGTTAATTAATCTTATACAAGGGCCGTTGTCTAGAAGTTCCTGATTACACATCTGGTGGGGCCGCGACACAGCATAGTGTCACACTTGGCGGATATCCAGTTGTAATCAAACCATGCACTGTTAAAACAAACTGATAATCAAAAAGAGTTGAAGAAGACGTCAGTGTGCAGTCGCAGCCTATCAGTTTGTACATACAAACAAACAAAAAATGACGGCATAAAGCTATGGAAGACCAAACAGCTCTTAGTTCTTGCTTCTTAATTCCTGGTCCTTCTGATTTCTTCGCTAATTGGTTAATCGAATGACTGACGTTATCGGGTCAAATGTCACTTGAGTGGTACCTGAGGTCATAGAACGTGAACTACCGTTAGATCTACATGTAGTGTAGGCCATCGAAAGTATAAAAAACGAAACGAAATATAGATCTTTATTTTAAGTTTGTCTATTGCATCCAGATATTTAAAGCGCGCAACAATACTAGTATATTCATTTAAGAGAAACTATGTCATCTATAGATTAACATATCGAACAAATTCCTATTCATTTGACGATCGATCTCCTATTTACAAACCTATGGTGCATCCCAACTACAGCAGATCATGGTTTAGGAACTTTTATCTGAACTACAGGGTACCTCATGTTTTAGAGACTACAGAGTAAATCATGGTTTATAGACGTTGTCTGAACTATATCAGGGATACATCGAACTACAGGGTATATCATGGTTTAGAGACTACTGAGTAAATCATGGTTTATAGACGTTGTTTGAACTATAACAGGGATACATCGAACTACAGGGTATATCATGGTTTAGAGGGATTATATCTGAACGACGGGGGACATCATGGTTAAGATATCCTGGTCCGTTCTGGTAGCATCAAGACCTTTAGTTACCACGGGTTCATTTCCGTCTGTTATTCATTTCACGACAAGGCGACAGGCTCCTGTGTTTGCCATAGTAGTACAATTTTTCTATGGGATTCAGTGGGGTTCTCTCCTTTCTTTTTTAAAACTGATCGTAAAAAAAAAAAGTTTCTGTAATTCGTCCTGATGTTTCTAGCTTACGCACAAATTTGATGTGTGACAATCCTATCTGAAATCAAGTTTTTAATCCAATATTGAATTCAGTAACCCTATAAACCTTATTACAAGCAATATCCACAAGAACAGGCATCGCCATTTTGGTTTCAATTTTAATTGTCGTTTCCCATTTACACGCTATTTGAATATCATTTCGCCGGCCATTTTGAATTTCAAGAATTCTCGAAATTTATTTTTGAGATCTAAGTTTAACCCAATAACCCCAAAAGACATATAAAACATATTACAAATTCCGCAATTTTGGATTAAATTTTGACGGCCATTTTTAATATATGTCATCATGGATTCAGATTAGTATTGAAGCCGGCGACATGAAAACCGTGTATATGACATGTTTCAAGTAAGTAGTATCCAACATAAAAAAAACAATTAAATTAATCTGCGCCGATTTGTGCTACTTCCATCTTTGATCTTTAAATTCAGACATCGAAAAGTATATAAAGGACATAGCAACAGTCATATCTTAATTAAGAGATTATCGCCGCCCTTTTATTACGAAATTTAGTATGGCCCGTATTTTGACATTTAAGACCCCCTCCCCCCTCCCCATCACTTAACAGAGTTTAATACGGTACAACTTTTCAAGTTATTTTCTGACACATTTATATTTACATACCTTTAAAAACGATCACAGTTTCACGGTACTAAATTTTATTAAGTGAGGGGAGGGGGTGGGGGCTTTAAAGTAAAAAAAAAAACGGATCTTAATAAGTATGTTTCTTGCTTGCTGCAAACTGTAAATTTATATATGCATACCCCGGTACCTTTATTTGCATACCTTGAAAAAAGCTCTAAAAAAGGACTGGCACTAACCGGTATTAAATGAGGAGGGGGGGGGGGGGCTATTTAACGTCAAAATACGGATCATAACACGAAATACAAGATATCGGGATATATATATGATTAAAAAAGTCCATATACATTTTTAAAATTATAAAATATTAATCTTCGCATTGCTTGTTAAAGCGGATACAATTTGGATCGTCTTATATTAAGATACAATTAACTTAAACAAAAATACATTTTACTGATATGACAAATGTCTGATGTGTGAACCAAATATTGATTTTAAGATATAAATGTTAATTTGAGTGTACAAATGTTAATTTTAGTGTACAAATGTCGAAATACGACTATTAACTAAGAGCTGAGAACATTGAATAAAGAGCTGTTTTGTCTCCCATATAAAGCTGATTGAACACAGTTTTTATGGGAATCAATTTATGGTATTATTGTTAAAGCACGACGTTTCGACAAGTATCCTCTCATCGTTAGCAAGCACATAAAGCTATGTGACTACTCTAGTGTGACACTCAACACTGTTTGTTACACTGATTTTAAATGTATTAAACTCATTAATAAATTTAAAAAAAAAAGGTTTCTGAAAAATTAATCACACAAATAATGCGACGGCCGGTTTCTGGCATACATTGCTCATAACAAACAAAAGACTACACTGGCAGTCTACCATTGTATTGGATCATTAATCAGAAATGAAAAAGGTATTCTTGTTTTAAGAGTTGCAATCTAATAAATGTGGGAAGGGGGCTTTTTTACGGGTCCTTAATTATGTCGACTAAAAAGAAAAATATTTGTTTCCTCCAAAATGATTATATTAATTCTTTATCGTTTTACCTTTCTGCCCCCCCCCCCACACTGTTTATGCGCCTATGCGAGGAACAAATATATAATTGGTTAATGATATATATCTCCTTTCTCGATGTTGGCAATGTAGATGTCATTATTCTTGTATATTTTATTTTGAATATGATGTACTTATAACGTGAAACGTTAATAAACTGCTTACTGTACAGACTCAGAGTTAGGGAAATTCAGAAATTTTAGTCTACCAGGGTTTATAGGAGACGAGCAATTGGATCGTTAATGAAACCTAATTGTGTTTGTCTTACATGCCTATGTAAATATTTATTTTTATTTCACGAGTTTATGAGCACATTTAGGCTCGTAGTCTGAGTAACGTCGAGTGTTTTTTTAATGCATATGCTATTATAAAACCACAGCAAAAATCGTTAAATACATATATAAATACCAAGCTACCTTAGCTACCTCAGCGATCGATGTAGGTTTACGACATGATATAACACAGTAGTGTCAATACAGGGTGGTAGTCCTACCTTTGTCATAATGATTTGTCTACAGCAGCTAAAGAATAAATTTTGTTTCATTTGAGTTTTTCGAAATAAATTATAAACTCATTGCAAGATCGTTTGATCCTTAGCGTATACACGGGCCCGTCAAAAAAAAGAACGACCATAGATATAAATTGTCCTCTGAGCCCCACCCCCACCTCATTGCTCTGAGGTAGTTACGACCCTGCGTATATGTTAAATTTTGTCTGAACCAGACAAATAGGGTGACCTCTAGCGGGTCTAATGCATCCCACCAAATTCGAAAATTCCATTAAAAACTGTGACCTCTGTGGCGATAACGAGACGATTGTTGGCTAACGGACATTATGTACGCCTACAAACAAAATACTACCACACTGCAATGTGTACGTATAAAATTGGTTTCAGAACAGCAAGCGAACAAAAAGTTAATCCTATCATCCAGAAAAATAGGTAAATCCAGAAAAATAGGTAAATCTGCTTATTGCGGGCTTTTCTTTGGGCCTGGAATGTTATATAAACTGTTAATTTGACATTAATTAACACGAAAAGACCATAATCAACTCTCGATGCCATCTTATGTGTCCGCTTTTCATTGGATTTGAATCCGATCTGCAGTTCAACGCCCGATGACTAAACGCAAAAAAGTATAATCGAGACTTTCATTTTCGTGACAACGGTAACAATGACAATCGAGGTAACATATATATATATATATAAGGGCTTCTCGACTTAGAGAGTGAAGCCATTTAAATGTAATTTTCAACATATTTCCTTTACATTATCTACTTTTTAACTAATATAGTGAGAACTACCAGCTCGTTATCTTATCTAATATTCCATAATGTATCTTTCATATTTACGTAGTAGGCCCTATTGAAGTCGCTGATCAATATTTTTAAAGCTTGATCTCAAGGGTGATTTAGTCTCCTACATTATTTACTAAGACAATATATGATTTGAAAAATTGTCATTATTCGGCATTCCCTGCAGACGACACAGTAACCAAGGAAAAATTTTCAAAGCAAGTCAGGATCCCCTAGAACTACAATCTGCAAGGAAATCGGAGTGCCAGGAGGAAACCCACACTAGGGCTCGAAACAACAGCCGCAAGCCAGAGGTGACCAGCCAGCTAGAGGTCGAAGCGAGGCACTAAGCCATCCCAACCCCCCATAATAAACATCAGAGATTGGGGAACATTAATTTGTTTTTATATTGTTGTGTAATTATTTTTTTTATTTTTTTTTTAAAACAACCATAGAAAATTCGTTTCAGTTAATAATTGATTTATATTGAAAAATCGGTTGTCAACAATAATTTTTGACAAATAGCCTCTGAATCCTGCCCCCACTACTGAGGTTGGCACCCAATGCCTGTGGGATCAATCTAAAGACGCAAAATGACTGCCGGGATACTAGTTCGTGTTTTGGAAGAATTGCAATCGCGTGACGCGGAATTCAGTCCTGTGACATTGCTGTCAGTCCCAACAGCTGAGGTGGTGTGAGTAGAATTGTGACGCATTTTAAGTGAGTAACAAATATGTTTCAGCTGTAATGATTGGTTGTACTCGGAAATTCTCATTGTCACTGGATTGTCACTATTTTCGGAATTGAGAGAATTCAATTCCGGAACGTTCAATCGAGTACGCCCTTTATAAACGTGATCCAGACTGCAGTTGGACGGAAAAATTTTAATGGTACATGTAACTGGATATCTGAGAATGGGACAACCTGATTTACTATTTTCGGCTCTTTAAGGTGCCCTCTTTGCACTGTAACAACTCTTTTCCATAAATGTTTTATAGATATTTGAGAAGGTTATTTGTATGTGGACACCCTGTAATCTTGACGTCATAAATACAATATTTATGAGGTATTTGGTATCTTTATTTTAAGTACCGTGGTTATGAATCACTTCCATAAATACAGGTTATTGTCAATGGGCTGGGTTAAGTCATTCATGCTTCAAGAGGTTTTTACAATGTCATTACATAACATGTGGTTATGAATCACCGAGAAAAAAAAAGATGCATTGTCATTATTCAAACAGTTAGAAATCATCTAGAGTATAAACAGTACTGGATCTAGTAGTGGGGGGGGACGCAAAGTGGGAAATTTTCCCGGGGACCCTTGGATGGCGCCAACAAGTACCTTGGGACGAGGGGATTGGTACCCTGGCCAGTTAGGGATGTTTGGGGGCCCCGGGACTGGTAGGTACCAACTGATTTTCGGAGGCCCAGCAATCAGTTAGGCCCTAAAATTAACTAAATTACATAGAGGCTCTACCAATGAATAGGTCCTAACCGGTTCCAGGGACCCCATCCCACGATGTGATTGCTGGGGCACAACCAGTCCTGGAAATTTCTGTTCCGACCTGGCCCTCAAGGATCCATATAGAGAAGGCTTCAAGAAGCAATATGCTCCATTTTAAATTCAAAAATGTCTTGGAGATATTTTATTAGCAGGTAAAATCTATTTTTTCCAACAAATGGACAATGAATTAAGGGGATGAATACATTAACAACAATATAACAATGACAAAAAGAAAAAAAAAACTTTGCTGAAGAATGTTAAGTTTATCCCCAGCAAGAAGTTACAATCGTAATTACACAATAAAACACTGTTTAACACACCTATAATATAATATCTGCACCAATTCCTTTTTTTGCGAATATCTGTCAGTTTTGGAAATTCAACTTCATTAGGTAAAAAAAGAACAACGTCACATGGAAACAGGGTAAAGAAAAAAGCTGGAAGAAGAGTAAAAAAAACAGGAGGAACTAACTCCGAGCAGACGAAGATAGATAAAGTTGCATCATATAAAAAGTGCACAAGTAATATAGCTTTTTCTCTCTTGAATTCTTCGAAAATTTTTGATGTTGTCATAAATAAAATCTCTAAAAAATTTCCTATAAAAATATCTTTATAGTCCACAAATCTGTATATTTGTCCACCTTTTGTTACTCGTTTATACAATTTGAGGTGTCGTTAAATTTTGGGTTTTCAACTTGGGTAAAATTCATAACAAGAAGGATCTGTGGAACTATATATATATATTTATATATGGTGTGGAAGGTTCCATATATCTTTTTTTTTCAAATGTTTTTTTTTATTTTCAAGTG
Source organism: Patella pellucida (assembly GCA_917208275.1). Lineage (NCBI taxonomy): Eukaryota > Metazoa > Mollusca > Gastropoda > Patellidae > Patella > Patella pellucida. Next base: position 15,612,246 of record OU795040.1, on the reverse strand, counting down.
TAGCTAGGCACCCTGGCACTATCGTTGATGACTATTCTTTTTTTTTTGCCTAAACTCAGATCTATCTAAGGATGATATGTTTCCTCGAATTCTGAAAAGAAGGAGAATACATGATTATTGATAATGGTTATATAATTGTATTGGGTTTGAGAAATACACACAATGGAAGACCGAAAATAACCTTGCAACTTAAAACAACTGGTGAATAAATCGATGACACACCCAATGAATAAACAACTAATTTAAACAAAATGGAAAATCGATGCCTCAGATGGAGAAAAAAAACAACATTTCAAAATGAAAGATTGTAATATGGCCTATTAAAGAAATTATCAATACTTTAGTTAACAATTGAATTCAATGGTGATTATCGATAATTTAACAGTGTTTATTTTCTGTTGAATAATCAATACATATGCTACAGTTTTAATCATCAAGGATAAAACATTTTCCTATAAAAATATTTAAAGGGAATCACAAAGTTAATTCTGCTGGGAGCCGTTAAAAAAAAAACAATCATGTTATATTTATATCACTAATTGCCATGTCATAAATGTAAATACTAACATGTCTGGAATCTCGTTAGTTAAAACTAACAATACAGATGTGACGTCATCCTTGGTATGGGCAACGTGCCAATTATAATTTTTTTTACATAGATGAAATATTGGACTCTCGTTATGATTTTATTGAATGCACTTGGAGGATAGTGTGTCTGTATTTACCTTGTTTAATGGCCTTCAGCTAAAGACATTGTGTAATTATAATATGCAATGTCATGCTCCAGACTAATCAACAACACTTCATCTTTTAAGAGAGAGAGAGATGCGGTTTAACATCCACTAACACAAACTTACTCATTTTGGGACTAACAAATGGTTCAATTTTATTTACATAATTTGCATGTGCGTTGGGGTCTTTAGCATTGACAGGAAACGGGAGGGAGAGAGAGAGAAATGGGTTTAACTCATTTTGGGACTAACATGGTTTAATTTTATTTCAATAATTAGCATGTGCGTAGGGGTCTTAAGCATTGGCAGGAAATGGGAGGACCCAGAGAAAACCCATGAGGTTGGACAGGCGACCCTACACCTGAAGAATTTAAACCACAGCAGTTGACTCAATAACAGACCTTATGATACAGTGTGCACATTCGGCCACCTACCGCCCATATGTTGTAAGAGACACTTACATGCATTCTGGTTTGAAGCATTGTCTGCAGATGGACTGGCACCACTAGAAGGCGTAGCAGCCTCTTTACTTGTAGATCTAACTGGTTTTCGAGGTCTAGGAGCACGTATAGATACACTAGGAACAACCGGTCTACAAATACAAAACATTTTTATATTACACACCTTCACTAAAATTGATTAGGGTATTTCATACCATATTCTCACAAAGTCTTTATCATGTGGTTAATTTAAAAAAAAGTATGGGCAAAGATGTCAGGGTATATAGCATCACGAACTGGCAACGTGACAGCTTATTGTATGCTAGCTTGACTGAGGCCAGGGCGGTTGTTATTTCTTGATCGATTGGTTTGGCGGTTTTGGGAGCATTCAGCGTTGTAAACATATAAGAGACTTGCAATTAAACGACAAAATCAAGTATTTATTTAGGTGCCAAGATGTATGGTAATTTGACAGTACATTGTAAGTAATGACAAGTACATTTTGAAAAATGGGCATTCCCTCAATTAAGGTGAGACGCGGCAGGAAAATGTCTAAAAATATTCAAAATTATGAATTTCGACATTTTGTATTCTTCGGCAGGTTAAATATGTCTATTATCAAATTACGAAAAAATATAATTGAAAAAATAAAAAATAAGTACCTAATTTCACGTTTTAAAAATGCCTAAGTCAATTAAAATCAATTTTATTGTATAGAGAATCGCAAAATATGCCACCGTCTTCAGCTCTCGTGGCTTTGACAGCATTGTTTTGGTCGCCATGTTTGATATATCGATGGAAAGAGGAAGTTTAAAAAATATCACGGAAACTGCCTTTTAGGGATTTTTGAATACATAAGGGTCAACCGGTTGTGAGCTCTTCCGGCGCATGCGCAGTACATGTAATCGTTACGTAGTCTAGTTACGGAAACGCGCGATCATACACGACTTACCATTTAGTTACTATTACTTATAAATGACAATCGCGACTACCGGGATGTTTTTTTATTCATTTTTTATCAATCTAAGTAAATGTTTACGCATTGTTTTACGTATTTTTAGCGAACAAATTAATTAATTTCCATTACATATATATGGAAATTATGTCTGCCAGGAAGTTTTCTATGAAAAAATAAACATTTAAAAAAAACCAACTTATTTTGGAATTGTTTTAGTACTAGTAGTAGTGAAACAAAAAAATAAAAGCAACAAAAAAATCCATTAGTAGGCCTACTACATATACTCATATAGGGGAACCCAGTAATACTAGCAGTACTACTCTTATAAGCTTAATAAGAGACAAATCTTCTATTGATATTATGCATGGCTGCCTGTACAAAAACAAAATTATAGACCTAATTTTATTAAATTTTTCTTAAATAGTTCTAGCAATTTTTTTTATATTAGTTCTAACTAAATCACTCCATGAAAGATGTTCTGTAGCTTGGTAACTTATAATAACACCCAGTCATAGAGAACAAGTTGCTCACTATTTTTTTGATTTTAATTTAACAAAAGCAGAAATATATTACGAGTTTAAAAAGAAATTGGACACAAAATCTTTGTTAGAAATATATCTGAAAGATGTGTTTGTTTCCAAAGACTGGTGCTGTAGTAATGGCCGTATAAAAATGGAATCCGAGAAGTGTGTGAAATGTTAATTATTGCTGCTATTCAGCCAAATAATCACTTATATCAAAACTGTAGAAATTCAGACAAAGTAGGCTGCAAATAGAAAACAAACAAAACAACAGACAAAGCATTAACGATTTTAACTAAAATGGAAGAGAAAGTATCCATCAATTTCCAATATCGCCCATTAGGATGCATGGTTGTATGAGCGGTTGGGCTACTGTATGATATAGGCACAGACAATATCAACCCTATAAAATATCAGAATAAAGCCTACAATTATTACTAATAAGTTTTTATATGATCCTGTAAGTGTTTAGCACTATAAAGGCCTGTCTATTACGGTTCTCATGTGTTTGTGTTGTTTTTATTTGAAGATCGCAACAAATTTGGCGTTTTCTCAAAACGCATATTTTTCACCTTAGGAAAGCTATAAAATAAAAAAATATTATTGAAATTTGGCATGTTTTTAGCCCTATACTTACTGTACAGGATTATCTATGAATCATTCATGTATGTTATATTACTATTTCACAATTGGTCTTTGTAAAATGGAAAAGATAGTAAGCTGGCACTGCCAGGCAGGATACGCCCACATTTTCGAGAGATGGTTAGAGAACAAACAAAACCAAAAGTGATTTTTCCTACAATCAAAGGCTATAATTCATTAAATTACAATTTGATATGCGCAAATATCGAAAAGAATCAAGATCTTTAGGTTATAACCATCCATTTCAAGTTTCATCAAAATCGAATCAAAATTGTGACCTATACTGGGTCCACAACCTTGATATACCATATTTTAACACTATTAGAGTACAAACGGCGGCCATTTTGTCTGGCAATTATGGTCTGATTTCCCTGAAATTCAAACTCAACCTTCGGTATGGTGTAACGGTGATAGAGTCAAGCTTTTTTTCAATCGGATAATAATCATAACCTCCAGAGGGACCATAGGCGAATTTTCGGGCAATCAGGGGCCATAATTCAGAAAGCTACGATATGATATGCGCAAATAACGAAAGGGACCAAGATCTTTGGGTTATAACCATGCATTTTAAGTTTTATCAAAATTTAATCAAAATTGTGACCTATACTGAGTCCACAACCTTGATATACCTTTTTATAACAGTATTCGCGTACATGCGGCGGCCATTTTGTATGGCAATTTTGTTCTGAATTTTTCCGAAAATCAAACTCAACCATCCGTAGGGTGTAACGGTGATATAATCAAACGATTTTTTAAATCGGATAATAATTGTGACCTCCATGGGACCACAAGCTAAACAAAGACGATTTTGCGTATAATCAGGGGCCATAATTCAGGAAGTTACAATCCGATATGCCCAAATATCGAAAGGAACCAAGATCTTTGGGTTATAACCATGCATTTCAAGTTTCATCAAAATCGAATTAAAATTGTGACCTCTACAGGGTCCACAACCTTGATATACCATATTTTAACAGTATTCGCGTACGAATGGCGGCCATTTTGTATGGCAATTTTGGTCCAATTTTACTGAAATTCGAACTCAACCTTTCTTAGGGTGTAACGGTGATATAATCAAACGATTTTTTAAATCGGATAATTATTGTAACCTCCAGAGGGACCACAAGCTAATTAAAGATGATTTTGCGTATAATTAGGGGCCATAATTCAGGAAGTTACGATCTGATATGCGCAAATATTGAAAGGAACCAAGATCTTTGGGTTATAACCATGCATTTCAAGTTTCATCAAAATCAAATTAAAATTGTGATCCCTACAGGGTCCACAACCTGGATATACCATTTTTTAACAGTATTCGCGTACGAACGGCGGCCATTTTGTATGGTAATTTTGGTCCGATTTTTCCGAAATTTGAACTCAACCATCCTTAGGGTGTAACGGTGATATAATCGAACGGTTTTTCAAATCGGATAATAATTGTGACCTCCAGAGGTACCACGAGCTAAAATAGGTGATTTTTCGGACAATCAGGGGCCATAATTCAGGAAATTACGTTCCGATAGGCGCAAATATCGAAAGGAACCAAGATCTTTGGGATATAAACATGCATGTCAAGTTTCATCAAAATCAGTTCAAAATTGTGACCTCTATAGGGTCCACAAGCTAAAAACTTGATTTTACGTACAATCAGGGGCCATAATCCATGAAGTTTTGATCTGATACGTGCCAATATCGAAAGCAGCCGAGATCTTTGGGGGATAAACCTATATTTCAAGTTTCGTCAAAATCGGGTAAGAATTGTGACCTGTAGAGAGTCCACAAACAATTGTGGACGGACGGATGTCCGGACGGACGGACGGAAGGGCCGACGACATAATACGTCCACATGAAAATGTGGGCGTATAAAAAGTGAAAATTTTCAAGTGATGAAGTTAACCAACACCCATTAGCTAAAATGAAGGTTGTCATTAACTTTGTATAGATAATCCTGTACACTGGTTATTTTGGAATTCAAAAATAGGTTGTTTTATGATATATATAACATGTATATTTCCCAGGAAAACTACTTTTCCTAAAAATTGTATTACTTTTCACCGTTTGCCTCCAATAAAATGTTCATAACTTAGTACCTAATATACCTAGGCATTTGATTTTTTGCACATAAACTCATAATAACCATATCCAAACACCTGTCAAATTTCAATAAAATCCATACAGTAGTTTAGAAAATAGATTTTTCCTGCCACGTCTTACCTTAAGTTAGGTGACCTGGCTTCTAAAAATAGATTTTTTATAGCTTGGGGTATCTAATTGCGAATACAAAGTTTTGAGAGAGGTTAAGGTCCACTTGATGCAAAAAAGGTCATTTCGGGACTAACATATGGTTTAATTCTATTTTAATGACTCGCTTGTGCGTAGGGGTCTTTAGCAGTGGGAGGAGGACCCAGAGAAAACCCACGCAGTTGGACAGGCGACACTTATCCAAACCACATCAGTTGACTCAATGGCAGACTTTATGGTACAGCGAGCATGTGCTAACCATTAAGCCATCCAACCCCCCTCATGAAGACAGACTTATGTCTGCCGTAAAGTGTGCTATGAGGGGAATTTTACCTGAATAGCAGCGCTACAACCTACATAGACACTATTTAATGTATATCTTACCTAGTTTTTGGCACTTGAGATTGTGTCTGTTGAGGTTTACTAGTAAACTGTAAAGGTTGTAATTGCGGGCGGACACCGGCAGGAGCAACCATACGATAATCACCTGAAAATGTTAAAAAAACACCTCGTCTCATTGTCAACATCCAACTCCTTACATCGTCTTTATCACAAATGTACATTATTGATCTGTCAACATTGATAAACAGATACTAGGTCATTTTGCGACTAACAAGAAGACCTCACTGCTTGTCACATACGTACAAGCTGTCAGTCGAAACCAACCCCACCTTGATAAAGAACACCATGTTTAGACTAATGGACTGACAATTAGGAAGAACAGGTTTATGAAGATAGTACACTGTCAAGTTCAACAACACTAGTACTACTACAGCTAAATAAAGGTTTCTAGAATAGCAGATTTATCTCCCTTTATTTGAAAAATACATGTATTGTACAGAGCCAAATATCAGTCATTCATGGTGACAAAAGCCGACAGTAAGAGCTGTTAATACCTGTAATACCACACTGGTCCATTCTAGCAAGCAATTTATCCATATAGGTCAGGTTCACTGGTTAATTGATTTGACTATTATAAGTAACTTATATAGTATAAATATATAGCATCCATTATTCAGGCAATATTTGTTATCAAATGTGACTTGCTGAATTAGTGTTAAGATTACACTAATTGATATTTTGCTGTTAACCTTTAATAGGGTTAATATTTCAAAGCCCAATTCATAGATTTTGGAGAAAAATATGTATTACATTTTCACTGTGTGAAAAGGCTGAAATATTACATTGTGTTCACCTCTTTAACATAATAAACTAGTTATCTAATTAAAAGACAGATCCTATTTTGTTACATTTTTATAGTTCAAAATTTTGTTTTACTTGTCTTTACTACAATAGGATCTGGAAGTGTTGTTATATTACTGGCATTTTGGTTGGCTTGAGTGATTAGCCAATGTAACGGTTAACTATTTGAGAGGTTAAATGTAGGTTGACCTATCCCAGGATGATTGATGAGTATAAATCTATTGAGAAATGGTTTTACTGGACAGCGTGTGTTTGTCAGTGAGTTTTATTGTTGTCTATACTATGGCTCATTGGATAAACTAGACATGCTTGTGAAATTAAAAACTTGTCCTCTGAGTATTTGGTCCGCCGAAAAATCAGTCTCAAGTTTGCGTGCAATAAACATGCTGGGGGAACCTTGCCGTTACGTGTGAATGAAATGTCAAGGCACAGTGGAGTAGTCCGTACCTGTGCAACACTGGGTCAACCAACTCACCTGTGGGCCTACAACGTAATGGTAGGTTATTATATTTGAACTCACTTGTAGGTCAACATTGTAAATGGTGTATAACTTACTGTAGATATAGTATATTACAACTAACCTGTACATTGTAAAAGCTGTATAACTTGTGATGGATATTATATTATAACTCACCTGGGGCCTGTTTCACGAAGTTTTAACTAAGATGAAATCCAAATTTTTGTAATTTGATTGGTTAATAGATTGATTTGATCTTTAGTTAAGACTTTGAGAAACATCGCCCCCTGTTCATTGTAAATGGTGTATAAGAATAACTCACCTGTACATTGTAAATGGTATATAAGAATAACTCACCTGTACATTGTAAATGGTATATAAGAATAACTCACCTGTACATTGTAAATGCTGTATAACTGTAGGAGATGTAGCTGGTACACCTCCACCTGTTGGTATTAATGTAACACCACCATCTTTACCACCTTCACCCATATATCCACTTTTATGCACACAGCTGGTCATTTGATAGCCTTTGGCCGCCAATGTCTGTCCGACATTATTTGGTACCATACCTCCTGTTTGCATATTAATGGGCATGCTAGGTCTTATAACGGACACACCTTGCGGAGGTGTTTGTGATTGAAGTCCTGGTAACTGTATAACTTGATTAATGGGGCGTGGTTGATTTGGGAACTGGTGTGGATAAGGTTGATAAGATGTGAACTGTTGACCTCCCGATGCTGATCCTTGCTGCGCGTAGCCTAAAGGTTGTCCCACATTTATTGCTATGTTCGGGTTCGGTATATTAGCACTGGGTTGACTAGGGGGAGTGGCAGCTCTTAAAGAGTTCTGTCCGGTAATTGTAAAAGCCATTTGTGGGCTAGCAGTCTGCGATACACTATAATACACAGGTGAGTGGGATTGTTGTCCATAATTTTGTTGACTATGTGGAGCGTACTGTATAGAATAAGAAGACATATTATCCGTATGCGACACTGGGTACATAGGAGCTGGTTGATACGACACAGGTGGCATCTCGCTCGCCTGCGGAGTTCCCTGATGCACAACATTTTGATAATTAGGATAACCGGACACATACGGCTGTGAATATTGTCCCACTAGTTGTGTAGTATTCGCGTGATTATGACATTCACCTTGGTTTGGACTCGCATATGTCATAGGATAAACATATCTCACAGGTTGGCCAGCCACACCTTGAGATGGATAATATGGATTCTGAAAAAAAATAAAATAGGATGAAAGTATCATAAAATTGTGTATTTGGCAAATCTTACCCTTAACTATATATAGTATACTAGGGTTTACTCAGCTTTACACGGAGGCCAAATTAAACCTAATCATTGTCTAAAACATTCTTGGGGTAATGCTGGTTAATTTGATACCACATATCGTTGGGTAAGAGCAAAAACATCGTAAGTGACATTTTTTAATTGTGGAGAAAAACGACGTTAAAGGTTGAAAACTTCTGGTAAATCCATTTTTTTAGCAATATATTTCACATTTCTCCAGTTGACTTATGATATTAAGGGGAACTGAAACATTTTAGTGCAATTTTGAAATTACAGTTATTTACGCCAATTCTGTCCAAAATATCACTTACGATGTTTTTGCTCTAAGTTAAATTCAATATTTACTCGATTAATTTAGTGCAACATATTTTTTACAACATATTCCACATTTCTCCAGTTGACTTATGATATTAAGGGAAACTGAAATGTTTTAGTGCAATTTTGGAATTACAGTCATTTACGCCCATTCTGTCCAAAATATCACTTACGATGTTTCTGCTCTAAGTTAAATTCAATATTCACTCACTTACAATGTTTTTGCTCTGAACTTAAATTTAATATTTACCCGATTAATTTATTGAATTAAAGTAAACATAAAAAACTGTATATTTTAATCACCTCCAATCTGTTTCCATAGAAATGTGGCTGTGATGTTATAAATTATGACGTCATATCAGCTATGGCATCATGTTCTTGCTCTAAACAAGTCAGATACGATGATTTTGCTCTCACCAATATTATGATATTTATGCACATACGATATATTGGGGGTAGCCATATCTCCGAGAAAAATTGAGAATTTCGTTTTTTCATAAGCCCAACAGGTGGATATAGGTTTTCAGACTCCAAAACAATCAAAAAACAGTTTTCGTAAAATTGTCACTTACGATGTTTTCGCTCTAACCCAGCGATATGTGGGGGTGGATTGCGGTGTCAAAGTGGGATGGGCGAATATACACACAGACATCTTTGATTTTATTTATATAGATAGATAACACACGAGACTAGTCATCAATACTGAATACTGCTTCAGCACTTGACTGATAATATGTCCCCTCCGGAATGTACATAAGATTTAAACTAGCGGGAACAGGGTTAAATATGGGCTGCCAGGCAACAAATCATGCACCGACCAGCAGCTAAATCATTCAAACAGTTACCACAAAATTTGAAAAGATCAGATCATAATTCAAATTTCTAAGGTGCGGTTAGAGGATTTGTAACAAATCATGATGTTCAATATATTTGATATATCAAAAATGATAAATACTGATCAACATATTTTTAAATATAACTTAACATGAGTATGACAATTTTCTATAAATGAAACAGCTTTTACAAAAGAGAAATGAAGACATGTTAATAGGTAGTTCCTTTAGGAACTGTCTCTGAGCGAACGATGTCTCGCTAACAGTTCCTCACGGGCCTTATTATCAACTAGTATGAAAATAAGGCTTTTCTCCATCTCGGTTCTAAGGCTATTTTAGATCCTTACCGTCTACTTTGCACCGTGATTCTTCTTTGATCGCCAAAAGAAAACATTTCCTGACACAACCGACACAAATTTATAATAATTCAACACTATTTTCATGTAGAATTCGACGTTAGAAAAAGATAAACAAAATCGTTCAAATCTGGCCGCCATGTTTGTTTACTGACGTCAGCGTAGACCGGTCTTTTTCTAACATCGAATTCTACACGAAAATAGTGTTGGATTATTATAAATTTGTCTCGGTTGTGTCAGGAAATGATTTTTTTTGGTGATCAGAAAAGTTTCACGGTGCAAAATAGACGGTAAGGCTCTAAAATAGCCTTAGAACCGAGATGGGGTAAAGCTTTATTTTCATACTAGTTGATAATAAGGTCCATGAGGAATTGTTAGCGAGACATCGTTCGCTCAGAGACAGTTCCTAAAGGAACTAGTTAATAGGGACCTTTCGCATTGGTACAAAAATGAACACGTTTGTTTACATTTTTGTATCATTGAAATCTGATAATAGCCAGATGGCATTAATTTCCACTCAATGAACTTGTCTGTCCATGCAAAAGTCCAATTGATGTTTTGGCAGATGTACAACAAATCAAGCAGAAAATAGACTGGCCCAGTCTCTTCTATTTATTTTACATTTCGATTTATATAAAAGTATTAATTTTTAGTAAACCAACACTTTCGTTTCAATTTGTATAAAAAAAACTTTGAGTTAACCTGTAACCAGCACCAGAGACTGGAAAATTTGCGAACTTCACAATAAAATTGGCGTTCTTGCTATGTTTTTCCTCCTACCTTATTTGGAATGATTGACAGCTATCAAGCACGCCCGAGTCACGTGACATGAATCATGTGTCTCAACTTGAGTGCAAAGCAGTCATGCTGAGACCGTCTGAGGGTTGATGTCACGTTGTTCACGACGTCACACGACCTACATAATGCAGATTGACCTACTAGATGAGATTGAAGCTCTATTTGCCCAGTCTCTAGAGATAACGTTTTTTTTTCTGTTTTTTTTTGGAGAGGACTGGCCAATTTTTGGTGCGAGGAGAAGACTGGCCACCAGTCCAAGCAGAAAACTGCATTTGTGCACATTCTACAAACTCTACACAATCAACAAAATACACAAGGCCTCGAAAAATTGTGAAAATTGCAGTATATGAAACAAGGAAAATTGTCATTTGCATACCTAGTGAATCAAGCTCAACGCGCGTAAAGTTTGCGTATTTGTACCGATGCGAAAGGCACCTAATACTAAACTTACTTGTACATATTGATTGGTTGGTTGCTGTTGTGGAGGATAAGCTTGATGTCCACTCATCATGAAGGTATGGGGGTGAGATGAAGGGGCTGTTCCTAAAGTGTGTACCTCTATATTATCTGGTGTATGGGGTGCCAACGCCATAGGCTGTAATTTATGGCATATTTCCCCCACACTTTCCTTCAAAATAACAGAATATACTATATGAATACATTCATTTTGCAGTTTCACAATAACCAAATATTCTAGGAGAATACATTTATAGTTTCAATTCAACAAAATTCGGAAAAAAACTGAAAATTGTGGATATAAAGAAGTCCCGAGCCACTTATAAGAGTTAGCTAAGATTGTTTTTTATCCAATAGAATTCAAGCTCTGACATATCTATCTTTGACATTTTGGTCTTGTTTTGTAATTAAATGTTAAATAATCAATTTAGGTGAAAAAGGAGATACTGGCCTAAAAAGTGCACGATCAGAATAAAGCAACTTTAAATTCAATGGTTATTTATTGACAAAAACAACTTTAATACTTGTCTAACTATTTCTGTTGAACTGTAAATATACAAATGTCTTAAGTCTCTAAGGGGGGGGGGGGGGGAGAGAGAGAGAAAGGAGGTAAATAAAAATAAAACTTACTACTGATGGTTGTTTGATTGTGGATGTATAGTTCATACCAGAGTTTTGTTGTCCAGTTACACCACTCAACCAAGGCGGTGGAGGTTGATTGGGATCATAGTGATAATTTGAACCATCTGGATTTTTGTATGGTGTCACTTAAATAATAAACATGCAATATATTTATTTAAACTTATGAACAGCTGTTTTTAAAGGGTTTATGAGGGTTCTTTTATGTGCACACCAACAGGACCTTGTTTTTTTAACTATTGAACAACACTGTAGCTATGTGGGTGAGATGCTGACTTGTAAGTCTAAAGGTCACGTGTTTCCCCTTGTCAGTCATGCAGGACTAAGGTCCCAACATGGACAGCTGTCAAGTCAATTGGGACAACAAAACCCCCCAGGTCCTGTGTATTCTTTGGTGTGCACGTAACAGATTCCTTTTAATTCTATATAAGATTAGGCCGTAGCCCTGCTGTCAGGGCAAATTTCCCCTTGTAGCACACTGTTTGGTGTTTGCCTGTCTTCATTTGCCCAGTCAGAGCAGGACAGTAGGACGTTAAACTCCCATTTTATTTTATTTCCTTACAAGATCCTCGGTCTTGCATCACTTAAAAGAGGAAACCATGCAAGGAAGTTTCTCACCAACACCAAGATTGAACCAGTGTCCCCAAGGTTAGCTTGCAAGGTTCATAAGAATATAATCTGAATGTTACTTATATGTCCATTAAAGCCAATTTATTCTACACTAGGGACCGGGTATCATTCCGATTTAATGAAAAAGGGAAAGAAACTGAGCTTACCATCTAGAATCTAAAACACATATTCAGTTAATAGATTGTCATCCAGAAAGTGTTAAATACCATCAAGATTCATCAAAAAAGTCCAGTTTGTGCTACCATTTAGTTTGACATAGGTTGTCTAGTTTATGAAACTAAATGGTCACAAACTGGATGTCCAATATCAAAACTACACTAAATGGTCATAAACTAGGATGACTGATGTCAAAACTAAGTGGTGTTTCTTAAACTAAACAGTAGCACAAACTGGGTGTTTTTTGATGAATCTTGATAGTATTTAATACTTTCTGGATGGCAATCTATTAACTGAATATGTGTATTAGATTCTAGATGGTGAGCTCAGTTTCTTTCCCTTTCGTCATCAAATCTGAATGATACCTGGTCCCTAGTGCTCTAATATTTATTAACTTACTTGTTTGTTGATTAATCATGAGGCTACCAGGTGGTATAGAACTAAAATCTGGTGCTACAATCAATGGCAGTGGATGATTTTGACCAGGCATCACTAAAAAAAACCCAAAAAACCCATTTTATATAGATATCAGCCATATATCTTGTGCATGATTAGTCTTTATTGTTAAATTTTCTTTAAGATCCAATTGTGGCAGAAGGTAAAAAAAAAAATTATTATTTTTGTTCTTTTTAAATGTAACGGAATTGTGGGAAGGAAAGAATTATATAATATAGTAATTTAGATGATTGTTTAGATACCACATTGTTTGTTGATGAAAATGAGTTCAGATATTGACAGGCTGTTACAAATAAAGATGGCAGTGTGAAATCAATGCAAAGTAATGCAAACTTAAAATGACATTAACTTCTGTCAAGATAGATCGATTCCATCAACTTCTGGATCTGTGTGTTTTTGATAATACAAAGTTTCATTTAGTGGGTCCAGATGACTTTACATGTATTAGTCATTTACGTGTGGTTTAACGGTCAAGATTCAGTGCAAGAACACCATTAAACAAATTAAAATACAAGACACACTATCCCACACCTGGATCTCATTAAAATCATCAAGCGATAGTCACGTTTCCAGAACTGCCCAGAACCATTATTTTAGATAAAACCATGTCACATCTGCATTCTAATCTGGAATATAGGGCCTTTATATGATTCCATACCACTCCACCCAACTCTGCTTGATGATTATGAAGTGAATGACTTACCTTGTTGTAATGGAGATTGTATCGGACCGGCCGAACTACTACGTGACGCAGTATCACCATAATAACTAGGTGGTGTTGCCACTGCATTAGGTGGTCGAGTTAAACAAGTATCAAAACTTCCCGAATGTGAACTACCAAATGAATCTGTAATACAATAATTAAAATATTTCTAAATCTATAACAAATTGTTTTTCAATTAGCAGTGATGTTTATCATTATTTCTTTGCCATACATATTTTAGCGATCAATGCAAATGGCACAATGTTACTAAAGAAATAAACAGATAAAATCCAAATTTTAGTTGATACGTAATTTTTCAGCGGTGTCTATTAGTTCCCCAAAGTATATTTACCTGCTTTTGAAAAACTGTAACTGGTTGTTCTGTTGGGTAATTTATGTGGCGACGATATTCCACCATAACTATTAGCTTTAGGTAATAAACGTCCTCGAACAATATTAGAGTTATCTGTACCATAGCCACTTGAATCTGTACTACTCCAATGGCGAACTGTTAGATCATCTTTACTGCTCAACAAACTACATTTACTAGATCTGGTCATTAAAAAATGATGACCTAACTTAGCAATGATTAATTAACCTAGCCTAACTTAGCAATGATTAATGACAAGGGCCTAACTTAGCCATGTTTAGTTAACAGGCCTGGCGGTAATTTAGCAATGATTAATGACAAGGGCCTAACTTAGCCACAATTAATTAATCTGGCTTGGCCTAACTAAACAATGATTAATGATCATGACAGAACTGAGCAATGATTAATGACCATGGCCTATCTTAGCCACATAATTAAACTGGTCTAATTAACAATGATTAATTAACATGACATAACTTAGCAGCATTAATTAAACTGGTCTAACTTAACAATGATTAATTAACATAGTCTATTTTAGCAATCATTAATTACATGGCCTATCTTAGCAAAACTATTAATTAACCTAGCCTAGCCTATCTAATAAGCAATGATTAAATAACAAGGCCTATATATATATATTTTACTCTTATAATACGTTTTTCTTACGAACATCTATAAAGAAATCTATAAATATGATCTAATTTTTGTTTCAAAGATTGCTTTAAGATTCTGATTTTTTTAAGTGCAAAATAATAATAAAATATTTGAATGAATAAGGATTAACATCCTAGTCTTCTGCACCAGCTGGGTCAATGAAGACGATGAATAAAAAAGATATAAATGTCATGTTTGCTTACCTAAGAGGTCCTGCTTCATCTTGACCAGACTGAAATAGATAATCAGGCTATATTAACAATTAATTTGGGAAAAACATTCTTCAGTGAACTTCAGTCAAGACTCATAACAAAAGATATTTACAAAGTAACAGCTCAACCAAATTAATTTTAATGTTTTAGTGGCATTTAGCTATCGGGAAACACATAACAGAACACAGTTTTTATGGGATCAGTAATCTCTAGTTTTATTCTAAAAGCATGACGTTTTGACAAGTATCCGATAAGAGGATACTTTTCGAAATGTGGTCCTTTTAGAATAAAACTAGTGATTGTATCCCATAAAAACTGTGTTCTGTTATAAATTAATTTTCATGACTTAGGTAGCCAAATGACTCCACTTTGTCCACACAGTCAGTTTTGTCAGCAGGGGAATACTCAATTGCAATACTTTTCCAGTTTTAAACAGGCAGTAGTTTTATCGGGAATATTTGATGTGTTTTTAATTATATAGTTATATTAGGATGTCCAGGTGAGATTGACAAATTCTTTGCAGGTTTTTAATGATTTTAATGAAGACTTAATATATTGAAGATATGTATATAGTTTATTGCTCTTTGAGCATGCTCATGGATGGAATACAATCAAGATAAAGCACACCAATTATCTTCTACAAAACATTATTTACAAAAAACAATCGTGGTAATTATAATTCTCCTATATGCCTAGTCAATTTGATTAAAGATACATTATGGGAGATTAGATAAATCACTGGCAGTTCTCACTGCTGAAAATGCCTGTCATATTGATCCACTTTGAACCGAGAATTGGGCGATTAAATTTTGGGCCTAACTTCGATCATCATTACCAAAGTTAGTACGATAAAAAACATTGTCTTTATTATTTATTTCTTGATTTACTCATGAATGAGAGTTGAGCAGCAGATCAGATCCTAGTCCAGTAAATATCGCAGGTTAGCAATGACATTTCAGACCTACAGAAAGACCTGCAATTGGCAGGTTTAGCTCTTGCATAATGTAAATGTTCATGTATGTTTAATTACATAAATTTGATATGGTTACCATTGCTTATATTCATTTTAAATTACATAAGTTTTAAATAGTAACCATTGCTTGTATTTATTTTATATCTATTACCCTTTCAAATTAATTATCTAAACATTTAATACAATTTTTGTGGTATTGGCCTACTTTTCGGATTGATCAATGTAGCGTTTTTTAAATTAATTAACATTGAAAGTGAAAATTTATGTGGTTTTGGTAATCTTCGGCTAAATCATGGTTTCTACTACATATTTATACACCACCCTACTGCATTGCATCTCTGAGGGGTTAATGGGTCTGACATTTTTCCTTATATGTACATACCTCTCCATTAAATATTCTAGCTTTATGCTCATCGTAACTTTTTTGTCTTTCTTCTAATGATTTAGCCCGGTTATTTCCTATATGAGGTTTTTGTAATCCTGCACTCTAAAATAAACATAGGTTGCTATTTTATTATACAGAGAGAGAGAGAGAGAGACAGAGAGAAAGAGAGAGAGAGATGGGGTTCAACATTCACTCAAGACACAAACTAGGTCATTTCTGGACTAAACATAGGCTTTAATCTTTTTCAATAATCTTTGTTATATTTTTTAGAGGGAGGAAACCGGAAGACCTGGAGAAAACTCACAAAGTTGGAGAGGCAACACTACTTGTTATGTATAAAAGAGGAATAAAAACCATGCCACTTCACTCAATGATTGACCTTGTGATCTTAAGTGCCCCCCCCCCTTTATCATACAATAAGTCACTTGTCCTGACTTCAGACTGACAAGACATACGCTGCGTCATCAACAAAAAAATATATTTATGGATAACAATTATTATGGTTTATTTCACTGCCGCATTTCAACAAAATAGTGTTTTATTTGATTTTGTTCCAATTACTAACTGCCATTTAAAGAATATACATGAACATAGTGTCAAGCCAGTTCATTATAATATAATATTCATTCAACCATTCAGCTTTTCTATAAGTCTGATGAATATGGTTTTACTAGATTTGTATTGTTCAAACGTTATTGATTGAAATTTAAATCCATACAAATATGCAGGATCAACACACTTCCTGGATAAATTAGCCAAATCTGATCAAAGTGTTGTTCCCCACTTGACCGAAATATCCAGAAAACAACACAGACTGCATCAAAAATATGTTTTAAAGATAATCAAGGGAGGTAACTCTTTGATTACCTATTATCTCCCCTTAGACCACGAGGATAACAAATTCATCAGGGGCCTGTTTCACGAAATTTTAACTAAGATAAAATCCGATTTTAGTAATTCGATTGGATAGTATTAGATTGATTTTAGCGCTTAGCCAATCAGATTTAAGTATGTACTAAATTTGGATTTTATCTTAAGTAAAAATTTCGTGAAACAGGCAGGCCCCAGGTTCTTTCTTTCTTTCTTTGGTGCAAAAAGAATAGTTTCTGATAAAATATATGAAGAGAATTCATCATACCTGGCTTTCATCCATACTCGGAACTTTTCTTGGTAAAATCTGTCTTTTAGGTTGCAATTCTCCCCCTTTGAATACATAATCTTCAAATACTAAATCAGGCCTGCAATAAAAGATGCAATTGAAAGTAAAATCAGTGTACTATTTGAGGATGCTCAATTCACAGTCCAGAACATCCTGAAATGACAGAATTGTAATCAAGTGACACGGATATCAGTCCTGTCACAGTTCCATCAATCCTGACTACAGAGGTAGTGCAAGTAGAATCAGGACATAAAGAACCCAATGAATATGATTAAGCTGCATGGTTGGTCAAGTTATTTACTTATCCAGTCGACGCATGCGTTGTAGCCTGAAATACCCCTTTTCACTCGATTGTCACTATTTTTGGGATTGAGAGTATTCAATTCCGCAATATTCCATCGAGTACACCCTTAGGGAAATTAAGCACTGCAGCCTAATCATATTAAAAAAAACCTTTGATGTGTTGACAATGTAAGTGCAGACCATGGGTGTTTTTTTGCCTATCAAAATGACTATTATTTAAACCATCCTTAATTTTAAACGGATTTCTTCGATTATGAACAAACTACTTAACGTTTGTTATTATAAACTTACATTGTACAATAAAACATCCCAATGAAATGAAAAAAAGTTCTCTTGAAAAATTTGACGTATTTACAACTGGATCGAACACAGTACCTCCTGGGTAGTGAGCCACAACATCTCCATGTTAAGAATACAATTTACTTAATTTGTGACTAAAAGAGAAGAAACTTACACTCTTGTTTTCTTAGTTTTACTGACTATAACTGATTTGCCTCTCTGGTCAACATTATGATCCAGTCCGAAAAAAGCAGCAATGCGATGTACCAACATCCTATCATAGGATGACATATCAGGTAATTGAAGATATTGATGTCTGAAAAAAAATGTGAATGAATGAATGAAATGGGGTTTAAGGTCCTACACTTGAACTGCACCTAACCTGGGCTAATTGAAGATGAGCATACGCCATACAGTGTGCTAGGAGGGAAATTTTTGCCCGGGCATCAACTGAATTCCAACTGGCAAGGGATCTTTTACATGCACGCCAATGTGTACATGGGACCTAGTTTTTTTGTCCCATCCAAATGACTAGAATTTAAAAAAAAATAAATGTATAACCATGTCAACTAAATACATAATTCAATTCTTCTATACATTAAAGATGCATTACGTAAAAACTAAATCTGCATAATGCAGATCTTTGGGTTGGCCCAAATGTTATATTAATCATTAGTTAGACATTTATTCATTAGTCAAGCCCATTATCAATGCTCTAAATCATTGGGTGCTTTTGATTTTCAATGGATTTAAGCACAATTGTCTGTTCATAATCTAATCAAAAAATTGGGTTTCAGAAAACGATGACATTCCGATTAGGATGTAACAGCTCAATAAATTATTAAACCGGTGAATTGGTCCTGAAAAAAACCCAACTTGTTAACCGATTTTTGAACATTTAATCAACAATTATTATTAGATATTTGGTGATCCATGTTTAAATAATTATTATTATAGCTTTTATTTTTAAGTTTAACCACAATTCAAATTTCATTCATTTTTTTTCTTCTTGATGTTTCATTTCTCCATCTTGCACTGTGACAGTATAGATCAGTTGAAATTAGATTGATTCTTTTAAAAAAAGCTTCCATAATAATACTTTGTCAAAATTTAATAACTTACTTGGGTTCTTTAATAAATTTCTTAAAATCTCTTTCTAATTGAAGAAGCATTTTCTTATCTTTGACAGATTTGTTCAAAGTTTTTCTTATAAACTCGACCAAATCTATACCAGTTGAATCTTTATATGTAGAATCTATGCTGGAATCTGTAATTGACACAAAATATATTGAACAAAAAAAAAACAATACTCTAAGATCACAATTCAGCAAGGATTAAAAATTTGCTATGTCAAGTGGCATGGTTTCGATTCCCAGCGTACACCCGATGAGTATGGTCGCCTGTCAAACCTCGTGGGTTTTCTCCTAGTCCTATGGTTTCATCCCACTGCCATGGCCCCTATGAGCAAGCAAATTATTGAAATACAATTGAAACATGTTAGTCCTGAAATGACCTAGTTAGTGTTGAATGGATGTCCAACCCCATTTCTCTCTCTCAAGGTGTTCTACGGAACAGCAGATTCTGTCTGTCCACAGATCTATGCGTTAAAATTTACCACTTTTTTCTAATTTCCTTCAAGGAATTGTGTAAAGTATAAATATTGATAATTAGAATACCTCGAGAAAGACATGGAGAAGCAGAAGTTTCTGAACCCTGGGAACCTTGTTTTTCTAATTTAATATTATTTGGTATAACCAGGGTATCATAGCTAGTTGGTGTTTCATATGCAGGACTTTCACCCTCAAAGCTATCGGCTCTCTCTGGTGGTGGAGTAACATCATCACACAGGGCTTCTGCTCTCTTCAATTTCTGAAACAAGAATATAATAAAAATAATTTACACAGAGGCAATTAATTACATTCTTTCTAATCCCCCACTTGCAGGTAATTATATTGATATTGCTGTTATAAAAATAAATTCTAAGACCATCATGACATATCACCAGAACTCATCATTTTTAAATTCCTAAAAAGACATTAAATTCATCCCTTACGCCATGAAGTGTACACAGGACGACATCTGAATAACTAGACAGACCCTCTATCTTGCACCACTGACAGTGGAAAACAGCAGCACAAAATTCAGAGGAACTCGGTCAGACATCACAAGGAGCGAACCAATGACAGAAGCGATCATCCATGTATTGAAATTAACAGCCATTTTGGAAATTTTGGTCCAGTTTTAAACACACGGATAAAAAAAAATCCAATGCAGTACATGTATAATTTGTATGTAACATATGATTACAGTTACACAACTTTTTAATCTTTAAAGTGGCAGTTAGCGATAGAGAAATACATTAACAATAGAACACACTTCTCTTCTGTTAAACTGTTGTATTCTCTTAAGGATCAACAGTAATTTAAATTCATCTGTTCACAAAAACTTTGAAAATAGCGCCTTGTACTGAAAACCAATAATCAAGAGAATGGAAGTCTAAAAATATGTGACAAATCTCGAGAATGTACACCGAAAGACACACCAAATTTATTTTCTGTTCTTCCAAAATTTGTGAGCTAAACACAGCATACTTTTCCTAAAGAAATAAGTAAACCTTTTTATATATAGGTGTTTCCGAAGAACCGAAAATTAAATAAGTGAGGGTTGACCCCCCCTTATTTTCTAAACTGACTTGACTAGCACAACTGGAGGAAGTGTCTATGAAAAATGAATTTCCACAATAATAGAATTGATGACTTATTAGTGTCTACAGGAAACACAATTTAATCATTGAGTCATCAGCTCATGTTTCTTACAGAATGAAATTAAGAGTAAAATAAATATCAAATTTATAATTTTGTTTTCTTAAAAATTAAAAACTAGCTTGATTTTGACAAAGTAAAAAAACAAAACGCTCCCTCCCCACATCAATTTTTACAAAGGATTTTCAGAGAACAAAATATATTTTTTTGTGTGGCCTTAGTTATCGAAGCAATATTCAAGACAAACTGTGTCCATTAATAACATCTTGACTTTTCTATCCGACGATAAGAAATGGCTTGTTAATTATTTATGTATGCAGTGTATTTAAGAAAGTCAAGAATAAGGGAGTAACTCTATAACAAAGTATGAAGCAGGTATTAAGTAAAGAATAGTTAATCAATGTATTGTATTGAACAAGAGTTCTTCAACAGAAATTAAGTTACACAAGTCTAGTTTATGTTCTTTCAGCCTTAATCCTTCATAAAATACTTGTTCGTGTGTCCTAGAACTAGTTTTCTACTTCAATGAAAATCAATACTATTACACAAAGAGACACAGGAGACAAAAGATAACTGGTATAGCTATAATAAATCATATATTTTATACCATGTTCGTACTGAAATTCTGTACTTTCTTCAAGGAGACAGAGAGAGATGGGGTTAAACATCGACACAACACAAATCTTTCATTTTGAGACTAGCATATGGTCCATTTTTTGTTTGTAATGTAAATAATTCATTTAAAAATCTGGCTCTTATGGAGTGGGATGAAACCCAAGAGACTAGCAGGTGGATACGATTCTTGAGTGAAACAAGTCTTGGATCAAATCATGCCACTATTCAAAGACGAAAATGTTTATAAGTTTAGGTATAATGCACCTATTGAACATCTAAAGTGTATAGTATCTACGAACTGGATGACAGTTTTAGTGGGTCCAAAGAGAGGGAGAGAAATGGGTTTAACGTCCTCTTGACACAAACTAGGTCATTTTGGAACTAACATGGTTTAATCTTATTTCAATAATTCGCTTGCATGTAGGGGTCTTTAGAAGTGGAAGGAAACCGGAGGAAACCCACGGGGTCATAGCTGCCAACCCCTGGCCATGAAAATGAGTGAGATCCTAAAGTTAGCCGGGGTCCAGGGAGGCGAAGCCCCCCAGCGGAAAAACAATTTTTACACTTTTTTTACTAAATTTAGAGGTATTAGGTTGATTGAATTTCTTACTGATAAGGTAAAAAAAAAATGTAAGAATCAACATTTAAAATAGATTTTAATACCGGGTAGTTTAAAGTAGTCAGTGAAAAACATGTCAACATGACAAAAATAAAATTCACTTTGGTTACATTGCTTTGTCACCACAGTGTGAACAGTTGAGTTTTGCTCACCCACTTCCGTTTCACGTCGTGGGGAAAACGTGTTGACATGAATGTCAGAGAAATTTGCGATTATTTGCATGAAAAACACAAACAAATATATAAAACGAGGGTACACATCGCTCAAATTCTCATTCTCCATAATGTCCATGGGTGAATCCATCTTGAAAATAATTTGACCTTCACCTCTTTCGACTCGACCTCCTTCGGGACATTTGGGATTTTGTCGGAGGCCCTCGGAATTAGTTTTAATCGCATCCGATAGATGCCATGGCGTTATTACGCATTGAGTGTGAACGCTCCAGAACCGGATCTAATTCTGAATAACGCTTTTGGAATGCGGTGTTTTGACATGCATGAGAAAGATAGTAAGCTGGCACTGCCAGGCAGGATACGCCCACATTTTCGAGAGATGGATAGAGAACAAGGAAAACCGAAAGTGATTTTTCCTACAATCAAAGGCTATAATTCATTAAATTACAATTTGATATGCGCAAATATCGAAAAGAATCAAGATCTTTAGGTTATAAACATGCATTTCAAGTTTCAACAAAATCGAATTAAAATTGTGACCTATACTGGGTCCACAAAATTGATATACCATATTTTAACACTATAAGCGTACCAACGGCGGCCACTTTGTGTGGCAATTATGGTCCGATTCCCCTGAAATTCAAACAACCTTCCGTATGGTGTAAAGGTGATAAGAGTCGAGCATTTTTTTAAATCGGATAATAATCGTGACCTCCAGAGGGACCATAGGCGATTTTTTGGACAATCAGGGGCCATAATTCAGGAAGTTATGAACTGATATGTGCAAATAACGAAAGGAACCAAGATCTTTGGGTTATAACCATGCATTTCAAGTTTCATCAAAATTGAATCAAAATATTGACCTATACACTGGGTCCACAACCTTGATATACCATTTTACAACAGTATTCGTGTACACACGGCGGCCATTTTGTATGGCAATTTTGTTCCGAATTTTTGCGAAATTCGAACTCAACCTTCCTTAGGGTGTAACGGTGATATAATCAAACGATTTTTTAAATCAGATAATAATTGTGACCTCCAGAGGGACCACAAGCTAAACAAAGGCGATTTTGCGTATAATCAGGGGCCATAATTCAGAAAGTTACGATCCAATATGCGCAAATATCGAAAGGAACCAAGATCTTTGGGTTATAACCATGCATTTCAAGTTTCATCAAAATCGAAATTAAAATTGTGACCTCTACAGGGTCCACAACCGTGATATACCATTTTTTAACCATATTCGCGTACGAATGTCGGCCATTTTGTATGGCAATTTTGGTCTAATTTTTCCGAAATTCGAACTCAACCTCCCTTAGGGTGTAACGGTGATATAAACAAACGATTTTTTAAATCGGATAATTATTGTAACCTCCAGAGGGACCACAAGCTAAACCAAGGTGATTTTGCGTATAATCAGGGGCCATAATTCAGGAAGTTACGATCCGATATGCGCAAATATCGAAAGGAACCAAGATCTTTGGGTTATAACCATGCATTTCAAGTTTCATCAAAATCGAATTAAAATTGTGATCTCTACAGGGTCCACAACCTAGATATACCATTTTTAACAGTATTCGCGTACGAACGGCGGCCATTTTTTTGTATGGTAATTTTGGTCCGATTGTTCCGAAATTTGAACTCAACCCTCCTTAGGGTGTAACAGTGATATAATCGAACGGTTTTTCAAATCGGATAATAATTGTGACCTCCAGAGGTACCACGAGCAAAAATAGGTGATTTTTCGGACAATCAGGGGCCATAATTCAGGAAATTACGTTCCGATAG
The DNA here is from genome assembly GCA_917208275.1 of Patella pellucida. Taxonomy (NCBI): domain Eukaryota; kingdom Metazoa; phylum Mollusca; class Gastropoda; family Patellidae; genus Patella; species Patella pellucida. Next base: position 15,588,106 of record OU795040.1, on the reverse strand, counting down.
GCGCAAATATCGAAAGGAACCAAGATCTTTGGGTGATAAACATGCATGTCAAGTTTCATAAAAATCAGTTCAAAATTGTGACCTCTATAGGGTCCACAAGCTAAAAACGTGATTTTTCGTACAATCAGGGGCCATAATCCATGAAGTTTTGATTCGATACATGCCAATATCTAAAGCAGCCGAGATCTTTTGGGGATAAACCTATATTTCAAGTTTCGTTAAAATCCGACAAGAATTGTGACCTGTAGAGAGTCCACAAACAATTGTGGACGGACGGACGGACAGGGGCGACGACATAATACGTCCACATGAAAATGTGGGCGTATAAAAAGTGTGTTAGGCGTGTGAGCGTGATCACAGGTCAAAATGTGTGAGTCTCACACCAAATGTGTGACAGTTGGCATGTATACGAGGTTGGACAGGCGACCCTACTCCTTGTCACATACAACCGGGGATTTGAAACCACGGCAGTTGACTCAATAACAGGCTTTATGATACAGCACGCACATACTTACCATATTGCCATCCATCCCCCCAGTTTTAGTGTGTCTAAAATGCATACTTAAGACTTGATGCATATGAAGATGATATGACAGAGAGAGAGAGAAATGGGGTTTAACGTCCACTCAACACAACTAGGTCGTTTCGGTACTAACATATGGTTAAATTTTATTTCAATAATTTGCTTGCGTGAAGTGGTCTTTGACAGTGGGGGGAAACCGGGGGAAACCGGAGTGCCCGGAGGAAACCCATGAGGTTGAGAAGGCGCCCCTATCTCCATGCCACATACACTCACACCAGGGCTCGACACCACATCCACAAGCCAGAGGTGGCTAGATGTCGAAGCGCAGCACTCTCGACCACTAGGCGACCCCAACCCCCGAAGATGATATGAAATACATCATAACTTAATCAAGCATCTAAATCAAGTACATGTACCAGCTTGAAGGTCACGTCAGTAATATTCACGAATAAATTATTGCCTTTGTTTATTCTTCCATGAATAAAGTGAAATGTTCGTAATAATAGTGGTACATCAGTAGACCAAAATTAGGATATTTTATTAGAAAATGTTTTAGTCGAAATAACCTGATACGACACCATGGTATTTCTTTATATTTGACACCAACTGTTGTTTTTATCTATCACGTAACTTGCAAAACTTTTTATTCATTTATAGATGATATGGCACAATGACCCAGTGACACTCATAATAAAAATTTGTTTATAAAATAAAATTCCGTACCACTATAACATAAGCTTTCAATAATAATAACAATATTCAGGATAATGAACCACATGGTATGACTGTATTATAGTCAATATAAGTTGATTGACTTCTTAACCAAAAAGTATACATGTAACTAACGTGTTGTAATTTATTGAGCCAATAAATAGATTGATTTGTAAAAACGATAAATATTGACCAAAAAGAGCAACTAGTTTGGTAACAACTATTCTTTGAACTATGTTCGCGGTCAACTATCTAATCAAGCATAAATAAGACTGCATGAGTTTTGTGTGTGTGCGATAGCTCGTGTCTCGTGGCAAGCCTGTGATAACTTCTCTGCCCGATGCTACAAAATATGACCTTAGAGATTGTGGTAGCAATAAGTACATGTCTCCGGTTTTCATTAGAAAATGGAATGAAATGGGGGTTTTAACGTCCCATTTTTCTACTGAGCTAATGAAGATGGGCATACGCCATACTGTGTGCTATGAGGGTAATTTTGCCCAGAGAGTATTGAATTCCAAATGTTAATGGATCTTTTACGTGCACCTCAATGTGTACATAAGAACTTGTGCGTTCATGATCATTAATAATACAAGTGAGTCAAAGAAAATCTGGATTTCAACACTAAAAACATTTCCAACGGGCGTCCTCGCTGAAGGAATTCCCACCAGGTGTCGCTGGTAAAAACTCGGTTCCACGTGACCTTATTGATTGTAAGAGAACCGTATCGGTATTAAATTCCATATAAACGACAAAAACTAACGTTTGTCAACACACCATTTTGTAATGAATGTACAGGAACCCTGTGCTATAAGGTAAACAATCAGATCACGTGGGACCGCCTTCCGTATAAAATAAGTCCCTTTATTTCTAGCGAGGCACCCATTAGGCAGGAAAGCAAAATATTGTCTAGTTTAAATACTTACAGCGGAAGCATTATTTGACCTTGGTGGTTTTTCTTTCCTTTCTGTATCTATACATTCTGATGTGGCCGGTTCTTCTGGTGAACCATTTTCTGGAGAATCACTGGCTGACTGAATACAGACAGGTATATCTATAATACAGATGACATCATATTTATATCAGACAAGATGACAAGAGTTCTAAGAAACATCCTACTTTTCTTAAACGACGGGGATAATGAAGACAGACATACACAATGACTTACACTATGAGTGAAATTTTGCACAGACAGCAGCGTTCACTGGAAAATTGGTATGGTTTAACTTGGTGTATATAGCCCTAACTTCTCTTCTGTGTAGAATTATTCATTACTATAGTTTAATTTTAGCTACATGTAATAGTGTTCAACGTGTACTTGTGTACAACTTAAATCATAGTGTTTAATTTTGATTACCAAGCGTCTAATTAACAAGTTAAACACTTGGTAATCAAAATTAAACACTATGATTTAATTTGTACACAAGTACAAGTTGAACACCATTAGCCAAAATTAAACTATAGTAATGAATAATTCTACACAGAAGAGAAATTAGGGCTATTTACACCAAGTTAAACCATATCCAGTTTCCAGTGGTTACAGCCTAATCTTACTTTAATCTCAACTCTCAAGGATTTTTATAAGTATGTGTAAGCGAATTTGTACCCAGGAACTTGCATTTTTTGCCCCATCCAAACAACTAGACACTTTCCTTGTCAGACCCACTACCCTTCACCGCTCACAAGGGGGGAAAGCCCATAGCTGAAAAATAGTAACTGTTCCTCCTTTAGGAAACAAATTTGAAAGAGAATCCTAATCGGAGAGCACAACATTTTGCAACTGATCACTGTAAAAAAAAATTTTTTAATCCACAACATGATCAAGTCAACAGTAATAGATCAAATTTAACAAGCAATATATCATACATGTATGTCCAATTGCTACAATCATAGACATCATTTTTCAGTTAAACCTGTAAACTAAACATCCTATTTTGAAGCAACTTTAACAAATGACAGATACAAAACAGATGAATGACATTGAACATCACTTGCCTAATTACTGTAAGGGAAAGATTGCATTGCATCGTTTACATGTACCTATCAATAGTGCTGACATCAGGTAAAATTTTTCGTACTGTTGCACCGAAAGTAACCTTCAATACTTGCCTAGGGACCCTTGGTGCATCAGCAAATCTCTATGTTTCAATTTATAGGAGGAGAATCCTTAAATTAGTTTTATTTACCAAAGAAGAACATTTTTTTAAAACGTCTTGCGAAATTATCCACCGATTTTTAGGGGATTTTAGAGACGGTTGGCACTATTTTAATTCAATTACAGCAACATGGGATAGCTGCATTAGAATGTACATGTACTCAACATCTGGGGACTTTAGTGTGAATTAGCTGAGAACACTGTTCTTATCTGAGTCATTTGATTCTTGTAACACTTCTGATATAACTTGTTCAAACAATCTTCAACTGACAACCAACCAAGGTCGTAATTAACTTGATATTCTAAATATTTCTCCTCATATGCATCACTGAATAGCTGTGCGTAGGTAAATAATTACATTATGCATCGATCCCGATGCATGATAACCGCACTAACTATCCATATAAATTCTGCAGATGACTGTATTTAACTTTCTATCATAATGAGGGAATACTCCACCCTTGATTATTTGTTCTCACTAGATCAATTACACAATTATACAGCTTTTAAAAATCAGGTTCACGCCCTTTTTACATTCATTCATTTGAAAACTAACGCATTTTTATGTAAACATGGGCCTTTTGTAGATAAATGCTATACAAATTACATCATTAATTTTACAAACATTGGTTTTCTTACCTACATTAACTATTTGTATCTTATCACACTTATATTTGTAAACAATTTCTATAGTCTATAAATTTATGACTTGTCACTTACTGACTTAGTTAAATTGTTTTTTTATTGCTCACAGTCTTATAAATTCTGATATCACCTGTCTAGAGTTCTACATTAATTACACATTCACATATCAACATAAGATCATAGCGGATCATAGGGAAGACATTGTTTTCAATCATATGCTGCATGTAAACGCATCCCAGTTAAGCCAGATTAGAAGATCAACATTTTTTGAATACAGATACATGTACGTACATGTATGTATGAACCAGATGGACTTAAAACTGGTTCTTTTTGTGAATCAAGATAGCCAATATAGAAAGAAATGATCTATTACAAGACATTTGGAAAAACAAAAATTGGACTACTACTACATGTACCCATTGTCAATGTTGCACAAATATGTCAGTATCTTGGATCAAGGAAAAAAATTGATGATCTAAAAGAGCCCAATTTAATGTTACTGTATGTACTTTAAGTATTGAAAAGAGAAATTTTCTCTTAAATTTGTCATTAGGTCAATAATATACAATCAATATGGTTGTTCAGGGTCACTCACTTTTGACAAAGCACAGTGATACTTTTACTTAGCTTTATGGCACATACATAGTGAAACAAACCCCATGTTATTTAACCAAAGACTTACTTGCAGTAATCGTTGCATCGGAAACATCAGAATTCGGACTTCCATTTGTCTCATCTGATGCACTTTCTTCTGTTTCTTCTATTTCGGATTGTTTAATTAATTGAGTTTTGATCGTGCGACGCTCGGTCATGGTCATTTAAAGGCCTGAAAAATATAATTAAATTAACAGTTAAGTTATCTATAATATTAATCTTTAATATAAAGTAAAATTGCAGAACACAAACACACAACCTGAATTGAACATGTTGTTTTACTATAAACAATTTGTAGGTTAACAATTTATCAATAACCCTCGAGCAAAGGATTTTTGCTAAAGTAATTTAATGAGCAGCTGACTTCACTTCACTCAGTCACTAAAAAATATTTGTGTAAATAAGGCATCTCTTGTAAACATTTACAGAGAGCAATTAATCGGGTTAAATTAACGTCCACGAATCAAAAACTAGGATATTTTGGGACTAACATGGTTCAATTATAAGTCAATTCACTTGCGCGTAGGGGTTTTTAGCAGTGGGAGAAAACCAGAGAAAACCCACAAGGTTGAACAGGTGACCCTACTCCTTGTTACGTACAAATGAGAAACGAAACCACGCCAGTTGACTCAATGACAGACCTTATAATACAGTGCACACTTACTAACCATTCTGCCATCCAATCCCCCTCCTGAACATTTACAAGATATATCAGTCGTGAAATCCTTATTTTCAAAACATAATTATCGGTCTTATAAAATAAGAAATAAACCGGTGTAGTTCTCGGTGTGAACAGAATTTTTCATGAATTGAAGAAAATTGAGCATTTTGCATTCTGTACGTTTGAGTACAGTGAACTTCCATAAGAAATACACACCTCACAAACACACGTGTAAATAGTGAATTTTACCTTGAGCTGTAAACTATGACTCAACTTAATAAATATAGGTAAATAGACATCGAGAAACACATGTACACTCAGTCAGCATGGTGCGTCTTCATGCACTCAATTACTAGTAATCAACCACAACAACACAGTTATTTTTAACTTTACTCTCACTTGTGTTTAACAATAAAAGCAATTCCTTTTCCAATCAAAATCTGTAGTCACCAAATTAGTATGTACATTAATACTAAACAAATGTCGTGTTTTGTGTTACAATTTACCAACACCCACTGTCATATATATTAAACAAATTTTGATTAAGATTACATGTACATTTGTTACGAATGAAATCTTCATCAATTACCCCCCTTGCATGTACATGTAACAGAAAAACTGAAATTGTTAGAAACTTTATGTGATCTACATTTTCTTTGAAAACAGTCAGAAATATACCATATGGCAATTATCTACATCCTTAAATAAAGAGTCATGAATCCCTTTTTATTCAGCCAGGTGAATTATTTCTTTGTGTAATTGACATGTTTATAAAGCAGGAAGTTACACCCATCACAATAATGTACTATGTTAATATTAAACCCGTCAGGTGAGCCACATTGTTCATTCCCGGTATATCTACATCACTACCCAGTCTCTTCTAATAATGTATTAATAAAAAGGGAGTGCTTAAAGAGGCACTATCACTAAGGCTATAACATTTTTTGATATAAATGGAATCGATCTCAGTTGGAAATGAAACAGGATTTGAACATTTTATATTTGTGCACTAACCCTGCTAATAAAGACGTGGACATGCCTGCCACATGCCGAGTGCTTTGAATAGAATCTTAATAAATTGTATTGAACATCGGTATAAGATGACTAACCTTTAATTATAAGTCAAAATTCCTTCGACATGTGACATCACATAGCGTCGATCACAGGCTTGATAGCTCATGCAATATTTATACAAAATGGACTGGTCTTTGCAGAATGACATCTTTTAATCATTTCATATACTCATTTACACTAAATAGGAAGTATTCTTTATCAAGATGTACCTTAAAACACCTAGAAATTAATTTGCACATGGTAAAAAGATAATATTGCGAGCTCATTAGGTCGCATCGATGTCATCCCTATCACTGATTGTAGCAACCTAGCGAATATTCACCGCTGACCAGTGTGAGAACTTAGAAGAGTTTGATAAATGAATGACACAATCTACAGTAAGTCATTTCAAGACTAGCATATGGTTAAATTTTATATTAATAATTTGCTTCATTGTGTGTAGGGGTCTCTAGCAGTGGAAGGAAACACGGACGAGGTTAGATAGGCGACCCTACATGCCTCTTTAAGAACAAAAACAAGAAATCACGTTATTAGATTCGATGACAGACCATATTATCTAAAGCCCCCCACCACACCAGAATCAAATTTTAAAACAATCCACATACACTTTACAGTCATTCACTAATGTTTATTTTTTATTGAACCACCTTTCGAACAACAAATTAATATTTTAAGATATCAATTAAATCCCACGTATACATGTTCAATATTCTTACGTGGCTCTAAGATTATTTTTAATAAATCTTGCTTTATAGATACACTTTAATCTTGCAATTCTGAATATAACAACATCAGATCATGATTACAACATGTAAGAAAAACCATTTCATTATTGCCTAAATGCTAAAATCGAAATTCGACAATGCTGAAAATCAAAATTGTGTGGTGCAGACATGTGGCATAAAATTGCTTTTAAAAAGTTAGAATCTGTAAAACTAAAATGCATACAGCTCTGTGGAAGACGCAATGATATGCCGAGGTCGACACCTGAACACTGTCAATGCATTGCTCCATAAGTTCATTCAAAAGCTACAGGAACACACAAGCAGTTTATCTCCTCCTTTAGCTGACAGTTACATGTACATCACTACATGGTGTGGGTGGCAGCTAAATATGGACACACACATATTACTGACTTGATTTGTATCACTGCAAATGGTGCCAATAAAAGCTCACAATGGGGTTCATTTATTTTTTGTCAATTTTTCATTTTAATTTATTAGCCATATATTTTTCCGCTGAAAAAAAAGGAACAAATATCTACATGTATTATTAGATTTTTTTTCAGTTATTTTCATTTACATAAGTACATACAATATACTTATTGTATCAACTCACTCAGCCAAGTCATAATAGATTGTAACAATGTGTGTACATGGCTTGAAATCAAGGCTTTGTGGCAAGAAACTTTTATCGCCGAAAAATGAATCGCCATACCAGAAAACATCGCGAAAGATTTTATCAACAAAATTATATTTTTATCGCAATTGGCGGAAATGGTGATCGACAGAGTGAGCGTGCTAGTGTTTTGTTATTACATTTAATACCTCAGTGGGTTGCAATAAGCTCTCTTGTGTCGGAAATGCCAAACATCACATTTTAACTGCAATGTTCCTGGGTACTTAAATCAAATCCATCCATTAATTAAACAAGATGAAATAAAAGGCCTTTTTGTTTCTATTGAATGTTAGAATGGATCTTCAAAGTTGCAGCCTATACATCAAATAACATACATCTAATCATTAGTAAATATCTCAGTCAAATTTGTATCAAAAATCATGTAATGCTCCTTCACCCTAATTCCCAACCTGCTATCCCAAAAATTAACAAAACTGTGCTTTGACAAATTTTCTGGCCTGAATTTTCCCTTTAAATCAAAATAATGTCTCAAACCTTGAATGAACAACATTTTGCCTGATGCGACATCTCTCAAACTTAAGCCAGGCTTATGTCAACTTTGCAACTGGGAGCAACTGAGAGCAACTAGTTGCAAGTGTGCTCATGTCGATCAAATCTGCAACTAGGGGCAACTGAAAGTAACCGAAATTCGAGCGCTTATGTCGACGCAGAACTTGTACTAATTACACAAAATACGTGACTGATTTGTATCATGTGATCAACAACATGGAGAATCGTAAAAATTGAAGTGAATATTAGCCTAGTGCATATCATCATTTAATAAGTTCATGCTACAACATAATGGTATTATCGAAATCATTGACGTCGTTCGCTTCCATTTTGCCTATTTACATGGTAACATCACATGGCAGATTTCTTGTGTATCACATGACACTATTTCCATTGAAAAGAGTTAATGCCAGTTGCAAGAACGCTCATGTCGACTGCAACTAGTTGCTGCGTCGCCAGTTGCAGAAAGTTGAAAATGTTTGCAACTAGTTGTAAGAGGGGCTAAGGTCGACTTTTTTTCAGTTGCATTCAGTTGCCCCCAGTTAGGGTTACCATACATCCCGTTTTACCGGGACAGTTCCGGTTTTGGGGGTCCTTTTTGTCGTCCCGTCCCGATGCCTCTCATGTGCCTAAATGTCCCGGTTTTTAAATCAGGTGTTTTTCAATTGAAAATAATAACACAACACACATAAACTAGTGTTTAAAATGTATAAAATAGAGTGTGCTACACAGTCTTACTTCAGCACACCACTTCTGATCTAAATTGTACATTCGGCAAACCCCGGCAGACTCCTGTATTGTACATCTAGATTCGTAGAAGTTACCGTGTTGTGCCGAATGTGCATAATACAGGCCTCTGGACGGCTTTTTACAAAAATGACCCATTCAGCAACATATATTTTTAGTGTAACCACCGTCAAAAAGTGGCCGAAAATGCATCTCCCGGCTTCTACAAATGAAAAATTTCTGGGGGATCATGCCCGCAAACTGCCACCCCCTAGTAAGTTCGCGTTTCCTACACTCAATGTTTCGCACCATGTGGGCTCTCTTTGATAAAATTAGATTTAGTCTACTCAGAATAATAAATGTCCCGGTTTCTTCAATGAATAATCTGGTAACCCTACTCCCAGTTATAGACTGCCAGTTGCATTCAGTTGCAAGGTCGACATAAGCCCCCCTTTATTACACTAGTTAAAAACATTTTATCTTATCTTTATAGGACTGTTATTTTAATCTAAATATTGTTTCACACAGTTCATCTATAACCCCCACAAATAATAAATCATATTACATAAAAAGTCCTAATAGATTGTATAATGTTTGAGATTATAAAACAGTGGCCAGATATTCACCTTTATAAACCCATACATTTAACAACAACAGACAACTATGTACAGCCAAGCCCAACCCCAACTATCAGCTGTATCAAACAATTAGGTTGTATTACACAGCAACTAGTATTATTGTTGTCATGGTGACCTACTTGCCAGAGTTTAGTGCTGCCTGATTGGTCCATATTCACTGATTGGAAGAAGCAAATGTGTGATTTTCATTGATTATATATTTACTGTTTCAACATTGATATCTTACGCTTAGCTTGGTTAAAATAACCAATAGTCCACAAAATATCATCTTACTTCACATCTGTTATATATTGCATTGTTGTGTACATGTTACGAACCACAAACTCATTGCCTCACAAACCAAAAGATATTTTTACAACAGCAGTGGCAAATCTACATGATGTAATGTTCTTGACAACCACCTATAAACAGTCTATAGGGATGCTGAAATGCATTAAGGAAGTCCAAAGGTTTCCAATTGGGGTAGGTCAAACATTCAACACCGTGATTTAAACCAGAGACAGTCTAGTTTTTAGTCAAACTTCCTTACCCTCAACATATTCAAGTATGAAGCTCCAATATATATACAGACTGAACTTAATTTGAAGATCCTGCTACTCTAAGAACTATTTCTGGAAGCTAATTTTAGACTTTATATAAGCAGTGGAAATAAAATTTAACATCCCATTGTTCTTATAATCAGACTAGGGTTATGAACACAACCATTATGCCATACAGTGTGCTATGATGGATGCCCTGAGATTGACAGCGGCACTGTGGCCTACTCCAAGTGTCAAGGGTTCTTTTATGTGCAAGCCAAGTTGTCCACCCTACCACTGAAAAGGTATGTCGGATATTTACGATAAACTTTCTTGGTCAAAGCAGCGATCAAAGAACCTCTTCCTCACCAAGCCACTGTGGCACTAAAAACTATCTGAACGATTAATTTTCTTAATATTACTCTAAACAAAGGAATTTGTGAGAAACAATTTATTTACAGAAATAATGTTAGAACGAGGAATACCAACTTTGGCGCGAGCTTTGTCAATTTGCAGTAATAAATGTCCGATTTTGGTTACAAACAAACTGTCCACAAGATCACAGGAAAGGAAATGAAATGGGTATAACATCCTACTGTTCCGACTGGGCTAGTGAGGATGGGAGAAGAAGATAAGGGAATGTGGGCATAAAGGGTGTCCTGTGTAGTGTGTACCAAAAGAAATACAATGGTCAATGCTTGTGACCACTTTGTGATGATACTACCTGCGTATATGTTATACATTAAAGTAAGCAAAACTATACACCAGTATTGAGTTAAAAAAAAATTTGAAGAAATATTTATAAGTCAGATCAATTCTGATAGTCATAAGCACTACATGAAAATTTAAAGTATACATGTACAGACTTAATCACATTTTGGTAGAATAGGCCAGTTAGTTACAACCATGTCACATGTGCCTAAAATGGCTAATTGACTCAATGCTAAACTTACATAGCAATATACCGTATTTCCTCTAATAAGCGCCGGGCCTCTAATAAGCGCCGGGGGGTCAAGGGGTGCTGAAAAAATAAGCGCCCGGGCGCTTATTAGCGGAAATACGGTACATACATGTATGATGCATGAAAAAAAGAAGATTTACAGGCATCATATGATTTTAAACACTACATGTACACGGTTGTGTTCCAAATATTTTTTTATTAGGTTTTCAGTCTCATCCAAATGTAGCCATTTCCTTCGTTTGTTGGCCATGACATTTTACAGAGCAAAGGGCAAACGTTTCTTGGCTCTGAATTATTCAAAATCTTTGATATTCATGTAGTAACTTTACAACAAACAGTAGTCATTACTGTAACAGCTTATCATGCCCAAACCATTCTCACCCCACTCCCAAAATTTAAAAAGAGATGGTTATGAATTCTAAAAAGTAACTACATGTACTACTGTACATCATGTACATTGTACAACATAAAACACTAGATATTTAAACTCAATATACCGTTAAACATTAAACAAGGTGTGGTCCACATAAATAGTATACATTGATAAATAGTCCACCTATTATACTCCTATGTACACAAGTCTACTTACAGGCTATTTTTTTAATGGATTTTACTAGGTCAAATTTATATCTAACTTGTACTTTGCATTAGCCGTACTGTTTAATCGTTATCCTTTTCATTGATATCAAATAATAGTTATTGTTCATTCAACATTAGCTAACGTAAATATAATATGGTTGAACATCTACTTCAGCATTTTAAGAGGGAAATTTCTCCCAGAAAGTGGCAGCGACATAACAGTTTACACTAATTTTGAATTCAACTGTCAAAGGTACTTTTACATGCACCAAATGTGTACACTGAACCTCATTTTAATTCCATATGCGAAAAACTAGACACTTTTCCACGTCAAGCCGGTGTTTGAGATCAGCCAGGAGACAAAAAGTTACTGAGTGAGTAAAGATGCAGGTTCACTAACCAGGATGTCATGGGTTCGCTCTCCAAGAAAGTTACTCGCGATTGTCAGTGGTATAATTCAGAGGGTTTGTGGTAGTGTCTAGTCAGTTGGATAGGACAAAAAATCAAGGCCCCTTGTTCACATACTGTAAAGGAGCAGGTAGAAGAACCCTTGACAACTGGCATTTGATGTAAAAGAAGGCAATTTTTCCTATTTTTTCCAAAAACAAAACTCGGAATACAAAATTTGACAACATGTACATATTGTGTCAAAAGACAGTTTCTAACTAGTAGCTCGAGTAAACAGTAATAATATATAATATATATGCAAAGCATTCGTCTAATTGTAACTATTTTAAAATTCCACTTACTAATGTAAAGTGCGCTCACAATGTTTACGGCAAGTGTGCTTTTTTTGTTTTTCACACTCACACTTTTTATAAAATAATGAAGGCCTGGTGTACATGTATGTTATTAAGGTCATTCATAACTGCTGATTATTTCTTGGTTTGAGGGGACTCTCCAAATAAGACACACATATACTCAGATAGTTTATGCAACAAAAAGACAGACATACTCTGATAGTTTATTCAACAAAAATGAAATGGGGTGCAACTCATTACTCTGACTGGGCTTTTGAAGATGGAGATACAATGTGCTACATGTACATGTATATAGAAGGGAAATTTGGTGGCGCCACAGCCTATTCTTATATTGAATTCCAAATGCCAAGCGATCTATTACATGCAGTCATGCACGTACATTTTTTGTCCCATCCAACAAACAACTAGACAGTTGTCCTTGTACAGCCCTAAATTCGATACCCCTGACAAGGGGAAACCCCAGCGGAAAACCCTATGAAATTTATCGGCCAACATCGGGATTGAACCCGCGACATGCCAACAAGGCTCTTTTCTAAAAACAAATTGACGATGATTAAACACAATGAAAGTTGTCATTCTGCATAATGAATGAAATGGGGTTTAACGTCTTACTGTTAATCATTCTGCATAAAGAATAGGCTCTAGTATTATTTTTTTAAAACAATGATCACTTTGTCTGCCCATGCTAAGAGCACCTGTAATTTGTTGATATTTTATATGTTGTTATATGAAATGGTGGCCCGAAATGTGAAAGACTATGTAACTATAGAATGGGATTTAAAAGTGTCAACACCATAAATACTTCAGTCATTTTGAGACTATGTGGTCATTTTTATTTATGTGTGCAATGTAGATTTAGGAGACTTTTAGTCAGACAACAGATTTTCTGCCTACTCTCTTATGATTCCCAGCTGCCGAAGTGATTCCTTTTTTTTCTTGCACCATTTGAACAAGTTCCGGTTAATAAAGTAAGTACACTTTCCTGCAAGGCTCTAACAAGTGAAGTCTGGAAAATGTAGGATCTTCTTGGTTCAAATTTATCAAATTGATAATGCTTGTACATGTATAACCTTTGCTTCAGTTTTATACCCACATACCAAGTGTAAATGGAGTCTAAACATTCTTCTACCCATAATAATTTTAAAGCTAAATTAAAAGGCATATATTATAGGCATACACAGAGTCAATCTTGAACCAGAAAAATTTTGGAGAAAGAAATTTCTCTGGTGCAACTGGGTAGCCATTTTCCCGTAAGGGACGAATCACACGACTGTCACGTGACATGTATTTATTTTAAGTGTCTGGATCACTTAAAAATATACACACGCGTTAAAAAAATAGATCTTTACGAAAACTAAAATTTTTACATTTAGGATCCACTTTTGTTATGTCAGCGAGTTGACTTTGACTCAAGAATCATTTCACAAAAAACAAAACGACGATCCGACATCTTGTTTTCGAAAAAAAAGGCCCACAAAAGATTGACCAATCAGAGGTCAGAATTGGCGGGGCTTACCTGTAAAAAAAATTGAAGATAATGGACGGTCTTTGGCCCCAGAGGCCTCTGCCCCGGCGGCTGACTCTGGGAACGAGATTGACACAGTATCAGCATTCACAGTGTGCACTGTGCATGTAAAATTAGTAAACAACTGACTAAAATCAAAAAAAATTCCAAAAGTACCCTGCTCGCTTACCTACATATTGTACAGGGTCGTCAAGGTCATTACTACATGTAGGTACAAACAATTTTTTTGGATGAGGGCTTGGGTGAAATTTGAAAAAAAATCCGATGGGCCTTAGAAGGGGGGTAAGCTTACACTTACACGTTATATGGTAGAAGTGTCCAGTAGGCCTATTATTGTACCTTGATATACATGTACCAGTACCCTGATATAAATATGCTGTTCTCTTTAATGGTTCAATTACTTTGATTCTCTTTCTTTTGAATGCTGATGTCAAGAGAAAATCATAGGGTGGAAAGTAGGCAAAGCTTAAAGACAATATTCTTACCGGTACTTGGTAAGCTTGTCGTTTGCAACTTTAACTGTAGAAAATTAATAGAATTAGACACATAATAATGCAAATGGTTGTGTTATAAAACCGAGTTAGAAAATTAGCATACCAGTACATGTAAGGTATACAATTTACGAAGCAACAAATTGTTTTTACTAGGTAACCCCCAGCAAATATATATATTTTTTTTTGTTAAGTCTTTTATGTGAATCATTTTAGTGAAGCCTGTACCAAGACAGGCCCAGGACTGTACAGCGCAATGGACGCTTACGACTGGCCCCCGGATCCATTCACTTGATTTGATAATTGTTTACTTTTTGCAATGTCTATTTTCTGTCTTGTCCGCAGGTTTATCTTTAGTTTTTGTTTTACGTGACTTTTGGAGCATTTCGCTGAATATAACGGATGGCATTTCAAAGTAAAACGCAAACGATTGAATGTAAAACAGTTTATATAAATTCATGTGTTGCGACCCATTTGTACCAAGTCCAAAATATTAACGATTTAG
Organism: Patella pellucida; assembly: GCA_917208275.1. Classification (NCBI taxonomy): domain Eukaryota; kingdom Metazoa; phylum Mollusca; class Gastropoda; family Patellidae; genus Patella; species Patella pellucida. The sequence continues at coordinate 15,573,071 of OU795040.1, read as the reverse complement.
CTCCTTAAGTCCTTTAAATGTACAGACAAATGGCAAAAACCTTGATTACTCAATCATATTATTTAACAGAACAATCACCTACACATGTAACATAGGCTGACAGTATCCAATGTATGGTTATCCTACGTAAGGCACAATGTGCAATGTTGGAAATGATGACAGTCAGCTCTGAGTCTGACTGGCATTTAATAGAACTCGAGTGCCAAAAGTAAGGATAGGATACACCACCAGTCACCTTTCCATTTATCACACAAGAAATAAAGCATTGAGTAAGAACGAGGCAAATATCTTACCTTAACAGCCCTAGGTTTTCGTAGGTAACGTCTCGGATGACGAAAATGATCGTCATAAAAAGAATTCACTTTGACTTGCCCGCATGCAGACTTGCTGGTTACTCGCGTTGCCCCCCGAATCCCTTCTTCAGAAGGTTAGAACTGACAATATTTTCACGCCTGGTACAGTAACAGGACAATTGGTTTGCTGAATTGTTAAGCTGTTTTCTTAACACGGCTTCCAGAAGCCATTTTGGTTCGAAGTTTTGGCATTTATTGCGAATACCTGTCTCAATGATATCGAATTTGCTCCTTACTTCAGTAAAAATGGCAGTCGGTAGCTGTTATGACGTCACAGGAAGTAGAATTCACACGTGGGGGCGCCCTGTTAAGTGAAAGTAAAAGACGGCAAAACAACTTGCGTGTTTCTATATCGATTTACCAAAGTGGTTCGTGAATACGGATGTTAAAACTTTACTCGACTTATATTGCAATATGAAACAGATACAAAATGATATTTTTTTATTGAAACAGGAATGACATTTAGTAGGTGCAATTTGTGGTCATTTTGCAGATCAAATTTCGGGGGAAAGTATAGGCTACCGTATATTAATTTGTATTTCTTCTCTAATAACAGCCAGGTGCAGTGTGATAAATAATTCCCGTCGGGATTAATTAAGATATGGAGCGATTTATACTCTATCGAGCAATAAGAGAACACTTCAACACAAATATAGGAGAAAAGAATAAATACAGTAGAGTAGAATGCTATTGAACTGCAAAAAAGTAGTTTTTCAAGAAATTTATTTGATTATTGTAGGTCTACTATTTTGAAACCAGCCGGCCTAATAAATATGGGCACACGTTTGTATAAACAGGTAAGTATTTCTGTCACGTGCATATTTTGGATCTAGAAATTGGCACAAATGGGTGCACGGCAACAAATATAATAGGCTATAATTTAAATAAACGTTTTTCATTCAATCGTTTCTGTTTTACTGTGAATTATCACCCGTTATGTTCAGCGAAATACATCAGAAGTCTCAACCGAAAGTCAGTTTCTAGTGTCGAACCCCCCATTCATTAGTGGTAAATACATGATCTTATCAACGATATTTAAAAAGAAAATGGAAAAATTCCGTTGGGTGGATTGTGTTGTCACCCTTTTCCAGTCAATCAAATCTGGATCTAATTATCTCCCTTGATAGAAATTGCTCTCAGATAATTTGAAATTCTTTACGTAAAGACTTATAAATGTGACTTGGATTTTAAAATATTTTCGAACCCTTTTGACAAGTAAAATAGGACGTAATGGATAATTTACATAACAGGTAGGACACTTAAACATCTAGTACCTAGAATAGGCTACTATTTATTTTCTGGAGATGTCAAGTCAGCTACGGGCCTAATATAGCTCTTCTATTTAATTCTTAGGAATTCTAGCAAAGTTATCTCCCTTATTCTTGCTTATTGACGTCATTCAGCAGGCGAACGCCGTCAACAGGTCAAAGCCTACCTCATTGCATAGTTATTTCACAGAGTAAGTAGTAGTAGGCCGAATGTGCCATGCGTAGGACGTTAAACCTGATTTTATTCATTTAATTCTAAAGTTCGATTATTTTAGTTTACTGGGTGCGTGGCTAGTTTGTCTCCTGTGTTAGTGCTTGGCTATAATTTGGTGATTAGAGGTTATCCTGAACTCTACTAAAAGAGACATTTTTAATTTTTGGTAAGTAAAACGGCTACCAACAAAACTTATGTTAGCCCTACATTGTCATTATAACCCTGGTTCTAATACTAATAGCAACAATAAATGAATAAAAAGATATAATAAATATCACATAGCCTTCTGCACCAACAAAGGTTTATTAATAGCCTACATAGTCTAATCTTGATTTGTCAAAAATAAATATCATAATAAAACAAAACTCGGTTAGGGCCTAGACCTAAGGCCATATCAATTTTACTCTGTATTTTTTTTTAACTTCGTGTAGGAGGTAAGCCCTGGGTATAGTCGTTCATATGGGACGAAACCCGAAGACCGCGTCAGTTAGAATTGTTTGCCCCCACCCCTCCCCGAAAAAAAAGTTGCCGACCATAGCTCGAAAATACCTACTGCAGACCCCTAAAGACCCCAAATCGTTGAATACCATTTAATTTTTTTCACTTTAAAATGTTTAACAGTTCATGAAATGGGTGTAATGTTCTGAATTATCGCTTCAGAGTTCAGCTGGAAACTTCTAAACAAATGTAAACGCTCTTTTACAACTATAGGAACACGGACTGCATTTCCTTTGTTTGAGAACTAAACACCCTAAATAAAATTCGTGTGATTTATGGGTCTTTGAAATCCAGTAGGGAATTGTATCACCCCAATAAAAGTCCTGGATTTCGGACACTTCATTTCATATTTTTCCTTTTACATCCACCGAAGGTTTTTTTTCATCGTTGACCACTGTCCTAATAAGTTGATGATCGCCCGTAAAATAAAAGGTTGATTGTCCGACTCGGGGCTGAAGCCCCCTCTGGCCTCCCCGGGTTCGCACACGGTACGCCTATGGACGCTACCTCTGACAAGACGAAGTATGTGTTGCAGTTTCACTCGATACCCGGTTTGGCGCGTTTCCTTATGCGTGAAACGTCATCAGTTATACTTTTCTATACTTTGTTCTTGTTTTCTTTTATTTATATTTTATGGCTCCAACCATGTGGGTTTTCTCCGGATCCTCCGATTCCCCCCACTGCTAAAGACCCCTACGCGAAAGCGAATTTTTGAAATGAAATTAAACCATATGTTAGTCCCGAAATGACCTATAGTTTGTGCCGAGTGGACGTTAAACCCCTGCATTTCACCCTCTCTCATATTTTAAGGCAGTTGAGAATTTGATTTAGCATGTTGTATTCATATTCATTGTCGTTAGAGAGCTTTTCAACTAACAGCTTTTTAATACGAGTATAAATCTTTTGGTGTTGTAATTCTATTTTATTTACAGTTTTTTTAAAAGCTTCTTTTTATATTATTAGTCAAAATAGGTCAAATAAATAGTGTACTATGCCTGCGGCGTGTCTTTTATTTTACGTGTAAAAATGTCAAGGGCAAAAACATTGATGTTTTTCTTACTAAAATACTTTTTTTTTAAATCGACACCAAGCGTGACATTCTGTCGAGTGTTCAGTGTGATAACCGCCTCTCCTTTAAATGATCTCCCCATATTCCTTTTACCTCAATATGTATCATCTCAAACTATATCTTTTGCGATATCATGAACGCGAATCAAGATGGTTGTAGGACATAGGATGTGTTTAATGCGTTTTCTTGGCCTGGAACTCAAAATCCCCGTCGTGCACGAGTGGTGCAGTTGTTTGGTTTTTTAACCGCTTCAGTTGCCCCACTTGACGAGAAAAGAAATGACAAAAGGGGGCGATTTCGGATAGAACGATCAGACGAATCGAATTCTGCAACATCGAACAAAAAATTAAAAATCGCATATGAATCTGCATTACACAGGGCCCACGGGGCTGGGACACGTGTCGATGGTCCCGGAGCCCAGAGGTGCCCGGAGATATGCCCATTATTTTTTTAACAGAAAAACGTTGGTATAAATTAATATAAAAAATTACACTCTATAAGAAACCTTGTGACTTTCCTGAATGTGGGAATACAGTGGTGTGGGTACGATTCAGATTCTGTCAGTCCACTTTTCTTTTTCTTTTTTAAATTGGTCAATTAAAAATTATAGGCCACCTTCACCGGGCCTTCGTGCTGTGGGGCCCAGGCCCGTCCTCGTTCTGTTGGAGGCTCTCGTCACCGTCAGCGTTTCCGGGCCGTGGCAGGTCATCGGAGCCTTTTATATAGTTCGGACCTTTAGAACGCTACAATGATGAAAAGCGCCCCAGTCTGCGGCCGCTATATAGCTCGCTTCCAAGTGAGGAGGGAAATGTTCAACATGTTTAGTATCGGGGTATTGAAAAATAAACAAATAGTACTGAATATTTTTTCTTTTTGATATCTTAGCTTCTGCTGGTCACGGTATTTGGTTTTACCATTTGTTTGCTTGCTTAAAATTTCTTTGTCAAAATCTTGTACGATCTAGCAGTGGGAGGAAATCGGAGGACCCGGAGAATACCCACGAGTTTGGACAGGAGACCCTACTCATCGTCACGTACAAATAGGGAATCAAAACCGGGTTTGTGTCGAGTGGAATTGAACCCCATTTCTCTCTATCTCTGATTATTATTATTACATCCTAAAACGTGGTATTGTATTTGGTACGTCATATGGTGTTGTGTTAAATCTCATTTACTGTGTTTAAGCAAAGTGACCCCCATGCAGTTACGCTAAAAAGACCATGTATCTTTCAAACATTTTCGAGGGAGGAGCCCATTTGTCATGTCTTGATATTCTAAACCAAAGTATAGCTGAAAATATAAAATCTGTAGTTCTTCGAAAATGTATCGTAGTCGTTCAAATCACTGCTGAAATGAAATGAAATAGGGTTTAACGTCCTACTATTCTGCTCCTAAACTTAGATAATGAAGACGGGAAAATGACTACTAAGCAGTTGTGTAAACTCATACATCTGAAACTGCTTCTTTAATTTCTGTGTCTATTCGGAATAATTCATTGCGTGGGTGGTAGTCCACATGATGTCAAGTGAAACCTTGACAGTTCTGTTTTTCCTAATTCCTAATTTTCTGTCCTAGATCTTGGAAACCCTGCGTGACATCGAAACAATTTCCCTCCCTATTAATCAAAGAAATTGTCATAATCACAGCAGATTCTCACAACCGGAAGGAATTGATTACGATGTGTTTTTTTTTAATGTGTACGCAAGAGGGAGTAAGATCAATTACGTTGGGAAGGTATGTTAGTTGAAGTATGCGGTCTTTGTGGGATAATTTCAGATACATTATAGTTTATGATCTAATTGTCACAGATGACGTACGGGAGAGTGCTCGAGACAGAGAAATGGGTTTTAACGGCCACTCGATACAAACTAGGTCATTTCGGGAGTAACATATGGGGTTTAATTTTATTTCAATAATTCGCTTGTGTGTAGTGGTCTTTAGCAGTGGGGGGAAGCCGGAGGACCCGTTGAAAACCCACGAGATTGGACAGGCGACCCTACTCCTTGTCACGTACAACCGTGGTTGACGTATGGGACATATTATATGTAAATTTTAATTAATAACTGAAGTTGTTGGGTGCATAATTTTTGTCATTTTATCGATACTTTGTTTTTGTCTTTTATTTATATACCAAGTTTTTCTGTGCTCTCCTAATTCTAATAAGTGATATTTTGTCTGTGGAATATCCAATACTCTAAATTTACTGAATGAAAGTCAGTTCTCTCTCACTATCATATAATATACCCGAATGATGGATCGATTGATGACGTTATCGCTGATCTGAAGACATCTTCTCAAGACTATAAGTCCTTGACCTTCGACATATCTGACGGTATTGAATGAGATTTTTGATTAAAATATTTTAGATGTAAATCGCCGAGAACCTTTCACACATGTCTGATAAACAATGATTCCGAGTCACCACGTGACCCCCAAATGTAGTTCTATCACGAATACGTAAGAGAAGAGTGCAAACAGACAGATTAATCTTTCCATCCATCACGCGGGGGTGTCAATATACACCCACGCGATTTATTTCTAGAGTCTGTACGTCTGCTTGTCTTCCAATATGTATAGATAGACAGATGAAAGATATGTCTATGTATTCCCGTTTCCGTGTTTAGGTCAATAACAATATGTGTATGTAAATGTGTGTATGTTTGCGCGAGCGCGCGAGGCTGCCAAATGGCAAGTTTATAAATAAGATATAGTACGTATATATGATATTATATCGGTGCCTTACCCCTATTCTATGGAAAGATAACGTTGCCAATATTATTCCATTGTTCACGGTGCAAACTACAAATGTCAGGAGTTCACAATATTATTGAGAAGTGTATTCTGTATTTTAACACCGTGACATTGGTATTGTTGAACAATGGAAATTGCAAATTATAAAACTAAAATACGTATTTTAAACTATTGACATTTGCAGTTTGCACCGTGAATTATGAAATGATATTGGCAACGTTATCTTTCCATACTATTCTCGTCATAATTAACCGCGATGTTAAGATAGTTTATTAAGTTTAACACATGACACATGAGTTCATCATAAAAAAAAAACGCAGGTGTTACTTTAATTTTTGAAATTGTTTTAGTAAACGTGAAAATGTGACATTGGCCACCTTTTTTTTTATAAGATCACCGACCTTGTTGCACCTAACAAGTGTTCATCTTCAGCTTGAATTTCTTTTTTTCGTTTTTATTACAGAAATTGAGATTGATGGACGTTTAGTGTTTGTAAAATTCGTATTTTCTATAATTGATCGTTTTCAAAGAATGAAACCTATCCCATTTTTTTTTGGCAATCTCTCACTTCGTTTTTAAAGGACAATATTGGTGCCAGTCAATATCACATGTGTATAAGAGCTGGTTCAACTTATTCCACATATAACATTAACGCAGAGATCATTGCTACGATAGCTGAGTAATACACGTTTCCCGAATCAGCATTGACGTAGCAAAAAGGAAAACACGAATGACCGTTCTACGTAACTGACTGAAGCGACGAGTGATAATAGATACACGGCCGAATTTCTGCTCACTAATAATTTCTTCGAAGACCAAAAGTATTGAATTAGAGATTTAGCTCCTTTAAAATTTCAAAGGGAAAGGGTTCTTTTACATGCACGACAATTTGTTCGCCCCTTGACGATATGTTAGAAAATAAACCATTTGTGAATTATACGCAGTCATGTTTTTTTTATATATATAAATGTGTTGATGAAATTTTATTGTTATGGTGAATATGGGTCAGTGGATCTTATCAATATTGATTTGTTATATTTTATGTACAATGATATACAATGTATATAAAAATAGGTATAAATATTGAATTTATTGATTCTGTGTGGGTCTTTTGTTGACAATAAAAAATTATGTAAAAAAAAGTATGTTATAAGCTCATATTGATACAATTATCCAATATAATGAAATGGAGTTTAACGTCCTACTATTATGCACCTTTATCACCCAATAATACATTTGACAGTAGATATCGCTTGTGTGATAAATTACATAATCTACTGTGATATATACACAGTAGTGATATCGCTTTACATAAATTTGATTGGTCAATCAAAAAGGAACTACTTTCTTTTATTTTAAAGAGACCACTTTGTTTAAGTAAAGAGTGACTTTTTTATAAAAAAAAAAGGAAACTGCTTTTATTTAATTGACCTTGAAGGAAAAAACTGGGTCAGTATATAGGATTATACAATAGCTAAACTGCTTTCAAAAAATGATGTATCACTACGCTGTAATGTAATTAGGTTCTATAAAAGTGAAATCTATACCAAAGAATTATATTTATTTATTTGTGCATGTAAGAAAGAATGAATGAATGAAATGGGGTTTAACGTCCTACGCTTAAGCACCTAACCTGGGCCAATTGAAGACGGGCATACGCCAACAGTGTGCTATGAGGGAAATTTTGCCCGGGCAGCGGCGCTACGGCCTACTCTTATATCGAATTCCAACTGCCAAGGGATCTTTTACGTGCACTCCAATTTGTACACGGGACCTCGGTTTTTCGTCCCATCCGAACGACTAGGCAGCTGTCCTTGTCAGGCCCTCCTTCTGCATCACTGACAAGGGGAAATCACGCCGGAAAATCGAGATGAACTTTCTCGGCCAATGCAGATGTAAGAAAGGATTGGGTGATAAATAAAATCTCCAACTCGTGTTTTTTGATACCAAAAAATATCAACACTCGTTGATAAAGTAAAAAAACTCGGCAGAGCCTCGGTTTTTTTTACTTTATCAACTTGTGTTGATATTTTTTGATATCAAAAAACACTCATAGGAGATTCTCTATTTATCCAATATAAACACAATAAGATCGTCATTAAAAAAAAGATTGTCATTAAATATTTAAAAAACTACACAAAAAACTACACAAAAGCAGTAATACACTATTTTACTTCATAGACTTTAAAGAAACATTATGGGAGATTAGATAAAGAGCCGACAGTTCTCACTATAATAGTTAAAAACTAAATAATGTAAAGGGAATTCGCTAGAAAATATCAGTGAAAGTCATCCACTCTGAACCGAGAATAAACGACTGAATTTTTGGCCTAGCCTCGGTCATATTACCTAAAGTCAGTACGATAAAAAAAAACAAAAAAAAAACATCTTCTCGATTATCGATTTCATGATTATATGATGAATGAAAGTTGGGCAGCAAATCGGATCCCAATCCAGTAAATATCTCAGACTAGCGATAACAAAAAAACATAGCGATAAAAAAAACATATTCGCGATTATCCATTTCATAATTAAATCACGAATGGAAGCTGAGCAGCAAATCGGATCGTAATCCAGTAAATATCACAGGCTAGCGTTGACATCGAGAGTTGATTCTGGTCTGGATTAAAATGTCTAATTAATAATTCAGATAACATTTCAGGCCTAAAGAAAGACCTGCAATAGGCAGATTAAGCTAATGAAATAAAATGGGGTTAACGTCCTACTGTTCTGCTCCGAACTGGGCTAATGAAGACTGACTGTAAATTTTGCCCGGACAGCGGCACTACAACCTACTCCTTTAACGAATTCCAACTGACAGGGGCCTCATTATACCCTAGGGCCATCTACATCTAACTCCGGCATTGTATACAATTCTGGAAAATACAATGTATATACAATTCTGGAAAATACAATGTATATACAATCTCCAGTTCCACAATAAAACTAATAAAGGTGCGTTGAAAGAGAACGGCCGAGAAAGTTCATCCAGATTTTCCGGCGTGGTTCCCCTTTGCCAATGATGCAGGACAAAGGGCCTGGCAAGGACAGCTGTCTAGTCGTTCTGGTGGGAGGAAAAACCGAGGTCCCGTGGACACACTGGCGTTCACGTATCATATCCCATGACAGTTGGAATTCCATAAAAGAGGAGGTCGTAATGTCGTTCCTCGGGCCAAATGTCCCTCATAGCACACAGTATGGCGTATGCCCGTCTTCATTATCCCAGAAAAATAGGACTTAAACCCCATCTCATTTCATTTCTAAAGAGAATGTAAAATTTAGCGGTATATAATTTTTCTATCGGCTTACCGTCTGTTGTAATTAAAATAACATCGATAAATCTGACACCATATTCATCATAGTCCGCCATATCTAGAACAGCACGGTCTGTAGTAATATACCACTTTAATTATTTTGACGTGGGCCGGAAAGCCGGGTTCTTTCAACTGGAGGTTTCTATTCGTTTGGTGTGGGTGTTAAATGGGGCACTTAAAAGTTTAAATTCTCGGGAAAGTGATGCTTAATACCGCTGTGATGATAGTAAATAACGTATTGTGCTAATGTTAAAGGAGAATGCTAAAGTAAAAGTTTAATTTTATCATTTACTTAGTTGATTATGTAACACATTTCAGATTTTTTTTGATTTTTTTTTAAGTTCTAATATTAAATAACGTTAAAAACACTCTCGGATTTCCGCAATTACGGAAACACCCGACAATTAATGAGCTGAAGCTATATCACGTGACATGACGTAATAGTTGATCTACGAATAGCAGTCGATGTATTATATCAATAGGATCAGCAGAAAGTAACAGCTTGTCAGACATTGATTTCGCCCAGAGTGTTCTTCCCTATCAGGACCAACGAATTAGAAATACGAGGAACAACGGTGACGGTGATGGTTCGGAACATTCTAGTTACAATAATGATAAATAAATAGGCACTAGAAATTACAAACAGCGTAGACACGCCTTCGCCTTCACTTGTCTTATCCTTCCTTCCTATGCCTAGCCTATCTATCACTCAGTCCTTCGATTCGCAATGACTTTCGGCTTTATTGCGGCCCTGTTGGTGTTAACGCTTCATCGGAAAAAAATATATCAGATAAAAACTAACAATTATGGTATTATATGCCCTATACTAGATACGAGAACGTCGCTAAAAATGGGTCACATCGTCATCATTAGACAGTGATAGGACCATGGTCCAGTAGGGCCTTCGCTCACGCTAAACAAAAAGTAGTATCACGCTCATAATTTACAAAGTTACATCGGACAAACTTCTAACATGATTTAGTACTATTTATGATCGACTGCAAAATCATCGAAATAGGCCTACGGAAGACGCTCCAAAAGGGGGATAGTAATTAACAATAGTATTCAGGCTACCACTCTAGCGGTGTTTACATTTCGTTGCTATGGTTACATAATAGTATTAATAGGTTTCTAAAGATAGATTTTGAAAGCTTGCCGGTTTCGCCGTAGAATGCACAGAGTTTTAACAGAAAGATAAAACAACGGTTATATCTTTATCGACATAATAAAGTTATTAAAATTGCACTGGTCCCGTTCATAAGCAGGTATAACTCTAAAATTTTCCGAACAAGAATTTGAGAGAGAAGCGTGTTTTGTTGACATCGCCTCGTTGATCGTTGTGTCCCGACTCAGACCTTTTCTGCGCGTTGTCTCGCTTGGAAATTTAAAAAAAAAATGACAGACGCTTCCCGATTTATTCTCAGTGCTATTAGTATATCCCCAAGCAAGGCAATTGTCTATGTTTATGCACCCAGTTAGTCAAATTGACGGCATGCCGTGCTCAGTTTCAATAGCCTTCTATAGGGAAATTCACAAAGTCGATCAACTATTACGTCATTCACGGAAAAAATCAAAACGAGGCTTCAGATATGCATAAAGGTCAATTGGGTGTTTTTTGGTATATTTTTCCTTTGTAAAAAAATTTAGAGTGACTTTTAAAATTTCGCAGGGTCAAAAATATTCTAATATAAACGTTATTTTTCATATTAAAATAACTTTTTGCGTTAGTATTCTCCTAATGTTAAATGTTTAATGTAGGTATAAGCCGATGTGGCTCAGTGAATGGGACGCTGGCTCGTTAACCTTGGGATCCCATGTTGGCAGGGACACAGACTACCTTACTCATTGTCACGTACAAGCTGGGAATCGAAGCCACGCGCCTTAACTTAATGACACGCCTTGTAATCTTAGTGCACACCATAGACCTTTCGGCCAACCAACCCCTAACCAGTTTGTGATGAAGTAATCGAAATTGGGTTGATCTGTTTTATCAGTAATTCAAGGGCCAAGAATTGGTCCTTTTATTTCTCGTGTCCCCTCCCAAATAGTCGTAGCTATATTAACCAGCTTCCTGCAGACCTAATAAAGAGTTGGCAAAGTTACCCCACCCCGATTATTTAGGCGCTTGGGAAATGCTCGCATCGATAAAGATCATTTACGAAGACTGGGCCTGTTTCACTAATTTTTAACTTAGATCAAATACAATCCAAATTTGATTAATTTGATTGGATAATATCAGATTGATTTTAGTGCTTGGCCATTCGTTTTGGGGTATCTACTAAAATTTGCATTTTATCTTTAGTTAAGATTTCGAGAAACAGGGCCCTGGTTTCTATCAGGAAATAAAGAACAAAAACCACAAATGTCATATTTCAGTGAGCTATTATTAATGTTTTGGATGCACACAGCATCAACTACAAATAACAGATTACGATGTTACAGCAATCTGATTAAAATAGAGATCTATTTTTCGTTGCGTTTTTTTATACTTTCGATGGCCTACACTACATAAATATCTGAAAAGTGGTATTCGAAGGTCGTGTCAGGAATCGTACGAGCGGCTTTTGACCCAATGACGTCATACATTAATTAATCAATCAGCGTTGACGTTTCTGGTAGTGGTTTACCAACAGTTCCGTGCATGGCATACCAACAGTTGGCTAATCCCTCCTTTTAACCAAAACGCCGGTAATATAACAGCTCTTCCAGATCCTTGTGTTGTAAAGACAAGTAAAACGAAATTTGGACGATATAAAACAACGAAAAGAAGTAAGATCTGTGGTTTAATCAGATTGAATGTTACAAGAGCTGACAGCCTCATTTTAAACTTTACATCGCATATTTATATTCGCATATTTGTACTAAGGCTTTATCGTATCCGGTCGCATCATGCGAATGACTAGATATTTTATCCTAAAAGCCCTCTATTGAGGTTTGGGGGGGGGGGGGGGCAATATCAACTCGGTATGGTTATACCATTTTTGAATATTAATAATAAAATATCTTTTAATTACTGTAGACTAATGGTAGGCCTACGCAAGATTTTGGTTGGCGGTGAGAGACCTATTACTACTTTCACACCAACCCCCAAAAAGCTAAAAATACACTTATATAACATAAATAGAGATGAATATGTATACTGTGATTTAGGTGAGGGGGATAGGCCACTGCATGTAGAATACTTACGTGCAGTGAAGTTAATGGGTTGGGTAAGCGAGACATTCGCTATATAGCCTACAACCCACTGCTTGGGGTGATCCTGAGGGTGCCGTAAGCTTCAATCAGTAGTCAAATACTGCCATAGGTTCAATCTAAAATTACCATTGACCTATTGCTTGAAGGCAGTGATTTTTTCTCAAACATATAATATAAAGACGGTATTATGAGTTAGGCTTACCCAACGGTATCACGTTGTTTGATCTAAATATGTCATGTAAAAGGGACACGAGCGTACTGGTCGTGTAGCCGTGGCGATAGAGAGGCGGCTTCTCACCAATGAAACGAGGGTTCAATCCCAGCTCAGGGCAAGAACTTTATAGTTGTAAGTGAGAGCGATATTCGGTCTCCCGTCCGATCAGGCAGGTTTCCCCCGAGTTCTTCGGTTTCTTCCTGCAGTAATAATCGAAATCATTCGCACGATCTGTGCCAAGGGCCAAATTGGAAAAAGGCCTCTGGCCTAATTTGCTACCCTTGTAAAATGACGCGATTATTATTAATTATTATTATTATTATTATTACTATGAACCGAGTATTACCTCATCGCGGTCATCTTGTAATTGTGGCGTCATATCAAAATTCGAAGTCCGGCAATCAATGGTTGAGGCTAAAAAGTAAGGCCCATTTCAGATTTCGTCATCAAAAGGTCACGTGATTGTTGACGAGATTGTGGGTTAGGTTGTCATAACCTTAACCCTATTTACATCACGCACAGCTGAACGGGAAACCACAAGATTTCTGCAATCGGTCTTAGCTTTTAGCCTCAACAGACAATCGTAAAAGGAATCACCATTCTAAGTTTCATGTCGATCGTATATGAATTGGAGGACGACTAGAACGTCGCTTCAAAAACAGCAAGAACAACAACTAGATGAGTAGCGCTGAAAAGAAGAAATTATGAATGGTAGTTATAGGCTTCCATAGTACTTTCTATGGTGATTAAATCCCACTCAGTCATAAACTTGCATGTGAGTCACGTGGATAATTTTAAAACTCAGCGTAAACTTGATTGTCTACCTAGACGATATATTTGTCACGTTACAGGCGCCTGTGGTTGAGAAGCGTCTTTACGATCCGCAATGTTCAACGCGGTGAGAATAGTCATTCACCTTGATTCACCCACTCCCTAGGCTTCGTTTGACATTTCTCGCTGGTCGGATGAGCTAGTAATTTGACCAGTGCTGGATTAACTATAAGGAAAAATAGGCACGTGCCTTAGGGCCAGCCAAAATAATGAGGAATGAATTAAAACTTTTTTGATAATTATCAGGTGGTGACAAAAATGTTTGGCTTTATTTTTATGTAAATAAATTGCACCCTTCTTCATCTTACGCATTTGTCCTTAAAAGCTTTTCATACTCTAACAAAGGAGTTGACATGATGTTTGGTGCCTTTACACACTTGAGGTTTGTTTACATTTGTTGTTGGAAAGAATCTAGTAAAAAGTTTCATATTTTTTAAAAGTGTTCATTGATTTCGCAATTGACATTAGATGTATTCACGTACCGGTAATTATAAACATGCATAGACCAACATATAACGAGCGAAACATTGTCGAAAACAAGCTTATATGACTAGGGAAGCCAAGGTGAAAATTCTGATGGCGGTTCTGTGAAAAGACAATCCCCAGCCTAGTCAGCCGTTCAAAACGTCTTGGTATAGGCTACTGGCACTTCTCTGCATTGAAAGTGATTTACTTCATAAAATTGACTTCAAAAAGTTGCAGTCACAAAAGCACCTTAAGTCGTTATCGAGCTAGGCAGTGAATGCGAATATGTAGGATACTTATAGTAAATACAGTACTGTCAATGTTCTGAATTTTCTTGTAATACATTTTCTGTTGCTAAATAGAACTTAATTCCTTTTTATTTGTCATGAGCCCAACATATCTGTATTTTCAGGCCACCTATCAAAATGTGCCTTGGGGCCAGCAGAGCCTTAATCTGGCGACAGGCTGTATCTGGTCAACTCTTATTTATCTCGACTATCTTTACCTGAAATACTGTCAGGTTGTATTTCCGGCAGTCTATATTTCAAAAATTATCGGGGGGGGGGGGGCTCTCTGGTCGGATATACTAGTGATTTGGCTACAGACGGTCGCTGATGAGGAGGATTAACCCGTCAAGCCCGTTTGGTTAATACTTGCCTCACATGTTGGATAAACTAGTGATTGGGCAACAGGCGGTACTATCTGGTCAGCTACATTTCCGGCAGTCTTTTTTTCAAGATTTTCTCGGGGGTAGTCTCCCATTTCCCTGTTGGAGTTCACGCATTCGGTGCCGCCACTGTGTTCATGATTGATTATTTTTTTTTACAATCTATACCTAAACCTCAAAATTTCTCAATATTTAGTTTTGTGTTAACAAGAATTGCCGGAATACATGTGTATGGAGCAAAATGCGTATTGTGCGTGTTCATCTGAAAAGCTGATCTTTAAGGATTTCGCAATGCCAGGAACCTTTGCCATATTAGGTCGATCTTCTAAGTACAAAACTGACAAGGAAGTATATTAATAAATATACAAGTGAAATTATTGTGAAATAAGTTTCTTTCTCTAATCTGTTCATTGTCAATTTATAACCCTTAACGTCTTCTCGCCTGGCTTGAAATGAAATAAAATGGGGTTTAGCGTCCCACTTGTAAAAGATGCTAGTCCACTACACTACACGAGAATGTTGACATATCTACATACTTTACACCTATCCCTGCATTATAAAAAGTGAAGCCTTTATTTAATATATTAAAACGCAATTCATGTCATAAACCATTTGTAGTAACCATATTGTAATACAATAGTAAAAGCCAGCAGTAACAAATCGAGACAGCAAGAAGTCTCAACGGTAATCGATTACAAAATAAATCTTGACGATAAAGTAGGATTTTAATGGTTAGGAGTGCGTATTTATGCGACGAACGAGAGAATCAAGTATCAACATTTCGCAATAAATCTGATATCAATTAGTAATAGAAAGAAAACTATACCAGATAAATTTCTGTGTTTACTTATAGAAATCCGAATGTTTATTCTATATGTATGGAATCCTATAGGAGTCAGTAACACGATAATTATCGCAATATTAATTTGGTATTATTGGTAATATGTCTACATAAATATTGTGATTTGTTCTGCATAATATTTTGATTGTTCTGGTCATTTAATCTCTGAAAAGCCAATTTTTGTCGAGTTAATTGAATAACTCGCCATGTTGTATGTCATCCATTCGTTCTAAATGCACACGTCGACATAGCGCATGGCGATATTTTCAGAGAGAGAGATGGGGTTTAACGTCCACTCGACACAAACTAGGTCATTTCGGTACTAACATATGGTTTAATTTTTATTTCAATAATTCGCTTGCGCATAGGGATCTTTAGCAGTGGGAGGAAACCGGAGGACCCGGAGAAAACCCACGAGGTTGGACAGCGACCCTAATCCTTGTCACAAACATGGACAACCGGGGTTCAAAACCATGCCATTTAACTCAATTGCAGGCTTTATGATACAGCGCGCACGTGCTAACCATTCGGCAACCCAACCCCCCGATATTTTCCGAACATGTCGATATATACTACTGCGGAATGGAATATGTCGATACAGCTTCAGAATATTCTAACGCAAACGTGCACATTTAAAACGAAATGGGGACATATTATAACATCATCTGAACAATCACAACACATGTTATTGATTGACCCCTATACGCTTCCATATGTATGGGTTTTAAACTGTCGTTATGGAAAATAAATGCAGTTTGTCTTTCAGTGTTAATTATATACACAGTGATGTTACTTTAGCGCCCTTTATAATTTTACGACACTGTAAAAGCCTTTTGCTGTTTTCGTTTCAATTAAAGTTCTTATTATGTATATTTATAAAGTGAAATAAATTGTTTTTCTGTGGATCGATAGTTTAGCTATGCTCTAAATGTAAATAAAAAGCACAAATACAAGAAGATCTTTCCATAGGATATCAGTTACATTTTGACAGTGACCGTCTCTTCAATAGCGATAGAGAGAGAGGGGGGGGGGGGGTAAAGAGAGAGAGAGAGAGGGGGGGTATATCAGTTACATTTTGATAGCTGGATGTTTCCACTCTAGTTTGAGATTCTTTCGGTACAGAATAAAAATATAAATGAATTAACGATTTCATTAGCTCAGTATGTAATGTAAACGAATGACGTAAATGCACTTTTCTAATCACATTCTGCACGCAGAGAACCATCTGCTTTGAGAAAATATCAATGTCCTAAATGGCCGCCATATGTATACTCACAAATTTGGTGTAGGCCTACTAGTTTTTATGCGGTTCTAATCTGATTCATACGCGCAAAGACTAAAGAAACAGTTTTAATTTTATTGCATGATAGGAAAATGGAAGAGGAATAAAAACTCCTCAAAATTCTCGATTTATACTTCGTGTTTTCGACTAAAATTGTTGAAATGAATTGGGGGTGGGGGAGGGTCGGCCAATTAGCTTTGTGCTGGTTCTGAATCGGGGCTAATTCTAGGAAAATGTAAGTTTCGTATGCTTTCATAAATTATGCGGTTTAAACTGTTTCATATTTTCTTAATGCCAAATGCACTTTCCCGTTACTGTTTTAGGGGACACGCGGTGGTCGATCGTAAAGCGTTGTTATTGCAAACTTGTAAGAGTGACAGACACGGGACGCAGGGCACTGATAACATTGTTTAGGACTCGAGAGAGAGAGAGAGAGAGAGAGAGAGAGAAAGAGAGAAAGGGACAAAAGAGAGAGAGAGAAATGGGGTTAAACGTCCACTCGACACAAACTAGTTCATTTTGGGACTAACATATGGTTTAATTTTATTTTAATAATTTGCTTGCGCGTATTAGTGTTTTAGCAGTTGGAGGAAATTGCTTAAGGGAGAGGGAGAAATGGGGTTTAACCTCCACTCGACACAAACTAGGTCATTTTGGGACTAACATATGGTTTAATTTCATTTCAATAATTTGCTTGCGCGTATTAGTCTTTTAGCAGTTGGAGGAAATCGGAGGACCCGGAGAAAACTCACGAGGTTGGACAGGTGACCCTACTCCTTGTCACGCACAACCGGGGATTCGAAACCACGCCAGTTGACTCAATAACCGGCTTTATGATACAGCACACACCTGCGAAACATTTGGTCATCCAACCCCCTACATTGCTTAAGACTTGACACAATATTCAGACAAACATAGTAGTTTATATCTCCATGTACGTTCATATTAAAAATGAATTAGCCTACCTGTAGATAAAACTGTAACCCTCAAAGAGCCTGCTACCTCCTGAAGGAAAAGTCGATATCTGACTTATTTCAAACAGACAATCAAGAACAGACAATCCTATTCCCGCCCTCGTAAACCGCTCGGTGATTTCCGGGAAAAGCCCCTGGAGATTTACGCCGTCCTACATGATATCTCCTCTACTTACCCACTCATATTCGTTTAGAGGAACCGTCACACATTCTCTTGATTAAAACAGGCCCGTAGCCAGGGGATGGCACGGGGGGGGGGGGGGGAACTGCCCTCCCAATACTGAGTCTTGGGTTAGGGTTATCACAAGAAAATTGGCCTTTACCGCAAAATTCATGCAGATGCCAATGCTAGTTGGCCCTCCCGAAAACATCTTTGCCCCCCCCCCCAAAAAAAATACCCAACTTCCTGGCTACGGGTCTGGCATTGAGTCGAGCGGTTAAAGGCCCCATACCCACAAGCGAATTATTGAAAAAGAATTGAACCATATGTTCGCCCATAAATGACCAAGTTTGCAACAAGTGGACGATAAACAATCGTGACGTCATATCAATTTCGAAGTCTTTTAATCCATGCGGAGCCTTATAGACATTTTCGAAGAGCGTCGCCGACACCAACAACCAGATGAGTAGCGGTATAAGTATAGGCGTAAGAGCCCTACGGCTGGCGGCTCTGCCCCCCTTGTTTTGTAGATCTGTAATAAATTTAAAATAAACAACCATCACGGCTTTGTGGAAAATTCGTTATCTTTAATGACTGATTCATTCTAAATATTTGGGTGGCAAAAAATAATTTCGGCCAAATACTGTTCCCTCTCCCCTTCCCAACACCCCTACTACCGAGCCCCCCCCCCCCCCTATGCCAATGACGGTAAGGGGTTACTTCCTGGTTCAAAAGGTCTAAACTTCTATCATCGATTGAACGACGGGTACGATCTAACATTCAGCATGACATGTTGGCTTGACAATTCAAGATCTTGTTCTCGTTCACCACGCCGTTAGTTGCGTAGGAGAAGCGATTGTAATTTTAGTTATCAAGGGACGCTATTCCGCATCACGATTTATAATTAATCGAATACTATCGCTATATAGGCCACTGTTATAGATTTCGCCATAATCGCCTACAATGAAATTTTAATTGACAAGAATTTCGCCATTTCATTCACAATGCAAACATTTTTAAATGTATTTTATATTTCAAATTAACCTATTTTTTTTATTTTGTTCATTTGTTTAGCAGCTCATATTAAGGCGATTATATTCGATCAGGGACCAAACGTGACGGTAAAAAATGAGTCTTAATTTCATAGAAATAGTTAGTTTACACATACACGCAGATATGAATGATATGATAAATTCGACAATTTGTTTTCCACGGCCCGCGCCGAACGCGTAAACATTTTCATACACCCACATTTAATGTTTGTCTGGACGTCCGTCCGTCCGTCCGTTTGCCCGTCCACAATTGTTTGTGGACCTTCTACAGGTCACAGTTCTTGTCCGATTTTGACGAAACTTGAAATATAGCTTTATCCCCAAAAGATCTCGGCTGCTTTCGATATCGGCATGTATCGGATCGAAACTTCGTGGATTATGGCCCCTGATTGTACAAAAAATCACGTTTTTAGCTTGTGGCCAAATATATTCATAATTTTGAGCCAATTTCGACGAGACTTGACATGCACGTTTATAACCCAAAGATCTTGGTTCCTTTCGATATTTGCGCATATCGGATCGTAACTTCCTGAATTATGGCCACTGATTATACGCAAAATCGGCTTTGTTTAGCTTGTGGTCCCTCTGGAGGTGACAAAACCGTTTGAATATATCACCGTTACACCCTAAGGAAAGTTTAGTTCGATTTCGGGAAAATCGGACCAAAATTGCCATACAAAATGGCCGTCGTTTGTACGCGAATACTGTTAAAAATGGTATATCAAGGTTGTGGACCCTGTAGAGGTCAAAATTTTAATTCGATTTTGATGAGAATTAAAATGCATGGTTATAACCCAAAGATCTTAGTTCCTTTCGATATTTGCGCATATCGGATCGTAACTTCTTGAATTATGGCCCCTGATTGTCCGAAAAATCCCCTATGGTCCCTCTGGAGGTCACGATTATTATCCAATTTAAAAAAAAACGTTTGACTTTATTACCGTTACACCATACGGAAGGTTGAGTTCGAATTTCAAGAAGATTGAACCATAATTCCCAGACAAAATGGCCGCCGTTTGTACGCGAATAGTGTAGAAAATATGGCATATTTTGATGAAACTTGAATGCATGTTTATAACCGAAAGATCTTGTGCCAGCTTACTATCTTTTAGCTTGTGGTCCCTCCGTAGGTCACAATTATTATCCAATTTATATCACCGTTACACCGAAATAATAATAATAATGTTTTATTTCGTACTCACAATATAATACAGAATTTACATAATTATTTACAGGTTTGTAATATAAGTAAACTTTTCTCTGTGATGTACATAAACAGTTGATAATTTTGTGAAAATCGGACCAAAACTACCGGACAAAATGTCCGCCGCTTGCTAATAGTATTAAAAAATATATGGTATATCAAGGTTGTGGACCCTGTAGAGGTCACAAATTTAATCCGATTTTGATGAAACTTGAAAAGCATATTTATACCCCATAGATCATGGTTCCTTTCACATATCGAATCGTAACTTTCTGAATTATGGCCCCTGATTGTACGAAAAATCCCCATTTTTAGTTTGTGGTTCGAGGTCACAATTATCAACGGTTATATCACCGTTACACCATGACGTAATGAAGGTTGAGTTTGTGAAAATCGTACCAAAAATGGCAGATTTTGATGAATTTTTAAATGCATGTTTATAACCCAAAGAAATTGGTTCCTTTCGATATTCGCGCATATCGAATTGTAACTCCATGAATTATGGCCCTTGATTGTAGGAAAAATCACCTTATTTTCTTTTAGCTTGTTCTCTATCCATCTCTCGAAAACGTGGGTGTATCCTGCCTGGCAGCCACTGGTTTAGTTCACTTTAAAGGAGCTAAACCTCTAATTCGGACCAAATTAGAGGGGTAATGCTTTGTCCTGTTCCCCAATCCTTTCAGTTTTTCTGAATAAATATTGTTTATATAAAAAAAAAACCTTTAATTCCATTTTATCCTTTAGATACGAAATTAAAATAAAAAACACGATTAAGAATTCATTTTAAAGGAGCGAAACCTCAAACTCAATATTATCCTTGACTATTCGAAATTAAAAATACGAATAAGATTTCTTAAGGCCTTAAATGTTATGTAAATTATTAATTATTAGACATTTATTAACGTGACAAGACCATAATCAATTCTCGGTGGCTCCGATTTTAAGTAGATTAAAACGGTACGGTCATTTAATAGTTTATTTTAAAACTGGGAAAACAAGTCAAAGTCTCAAGCATACCAGTACCGTGGTTTTCATAATAAACAATTGATGCACACATCTTGTCAAAACTATATTCAGCGATGACTTGGTTTAGAATAAAGTAATTATAATGAAATTTTCAATATATTCATTTTGTATTATCTATATTTGTAGGAAGAATGGCCAGCTCTGTATCTAAATATTACATAATGTATCTTTAAGGCACAATAAACAGGTTAAAATTCGTACATGGCGTCGTGTCCTCTATGCACATAATGGTTTCGACTGCTACTTGTAATGATCAAAGAAAAACATATCACAAAAGACAAAGCGGAAGTATTTAAAAATGGCTGATCGAGTTACAAACAAAGAATGGAGCGAGAAGAGAAACGACCACCGTTCAATTTGGACTGTTAGCATATTTCGCCGAACAAAATTTATTATTATTCTATAATGACCAACTTTATAATAATATGTACTTTTAGACCTTTTTTTCGTATTTTAAATTTCCAAAAGAATAGAGCTAAGCCATTTTAACATGAACATGGTTCATGATTGATTTGGACACGATAATTTATCTGATACACAAGCTGTATTCTTAGAATGCCAATTATAGAATGTGTACATACACAAAACGGTTTTTAAAAATCTCAACATCAATATAAAATCACTTATCTTGAGAAACCCAAACATGTAAATTGTATTAAACTAAATGGAACACGCAAGGCTCGTTATAATTAGAGAAATTGACACTAGAACAAATCAATAGATATTTTTATACATGACGACATTGTCGGCCTTGTTCTGCGTGAAAGAAAATTGGATTGAACAAAAGAGATATTTTATACAATTCTGGCAGGTGAATTGAAATGAAATCGGATTTAACGACCTACTTTCTCTGTAGGATAAAGTTCGAAACTGAGGTTCAGGTTATGCTGGGGAAAAAAGACTGAAGAAAATACCCGAGAAAAAGAAAAACCGAGGGCGACAGTCCCAGGTTTTTGTTTCGGAAGGAGTTTTCTGAAGTCTTTCTTCCCCAGCATAACCGAAGTTGAGGACTTTCTCTTGCTTATAAACCGTCTATGTTTACGTGTACGTAAAACGAGAACTCCAGTAAGAAAAACCTACCCGATACAGGTTTAAAGAAAAACTGTCAGAAGAATAAACACAAATTCCCCTGTATATATTCAAAACCGTCCCGACTTTCAGACCGCAAGTTATTCCAGGCATAGGATATACCTCACAGATCAACGAGATTTACCGTTCTTATAACATATTATGTTATAAGAACACGGGACCTCTGATTTTCGTACACTCAGAAAAACAAGATGGCGTCATTTGTCAGACTCCCCATGTACACCACTGATAAGGTGAAACCAGGCGGAATTGACCGAGAAAGGAACTGGCCCAATTTGGACACAAACCCAACGCCTACTCTTCATCGAGTTTCACCATGGACCCTATAATACATTTAAGCCCGTTAAGGTCCATGGTTTCACTCCCAAACCTCAGGTTTTCTTCCTTTCCGAACGAACGATTGGGCGTTGTTCCTTGTCAGATCTAAATATTAAGGCCACCTGCAGATTTCGCCAAGGCCACGAGATGTTAACAGGGCTAGCGCCAACCCTAACCCACAATCAATGGCAACATTCACGTGCCCTAACCCTTTTTACATCTCGTGACCTTGGCGAAACGGGGTAACTAGGCTGGAAAATCAAATGTTCATTACATGAATGGGTCATATACTAAAACATTGTAATTATACTCCGAGGGCATTGGCTTCCGCTTGGCGATGATGCAGATAGGATGTCCTGGCAAAAGGAAGTCTACTCGTGCAAATGGGACGAAAGTCGAGGTTTCTTGTACACGTTGGCGTGGTTGTCAAAGTACCCCCGACAGTTGAAATTCTGAAATGCATAACACATTATCCCGGTTGCTGCAAAAAAGTAGAACGTGAAATCCCATTTCTTTTCATTTCCATCATATCTTCATAATGTGAATGACTTATATAACTGAGCGAACTCTGGTGTAAACAGGGGGGTGGCCGAATGGTAAGCACGTGCACGCTGTATCACAAGGTCTGTCATTGAGTCAACCGTAGTTTCGATTCTTCGGTTGTACGTGACAAGGAGTAAGGTCGCCTATCCAACCTCGTGGGTTTACGCACAAGCGAATATTAAAATGAAATTGAACCATATGCTAGTGAAATAAATTGAACCATATGTTAGTCCCGAAATGACCTAGTTTGTGTCAAGTAGACGTTAAACCTCATTCTCTCTCTCACTGGTAGTAAACTGTTCCATTGAATATCTGTGACGTAATATCGTAGATTGCAGATGATTGAATGACTGATCTAGTTTCGTGTCGTGATCATGTAGGTTGATTCTGATGTGTTCAATTCTTCGTAGCACTACGGCCATATGGTAACACCATCGATCATATTACTAATATGCACGATTCTAAATAGGCGATTATAGCCAATCACGTGATCAACTTAATCACTTAACCTAGATTTCGGGATTGGCATCTGTATTGACGGAGATATTGACGATGTGGGTCAGGGGTCAAACGTTAAGGATCTAATTCTCATCACGTCCATTCGTGACCTCCTTAAAAACTTATGTTAAAGGGCGCATGGCTCTACTTTTAGAACCTTGAAATAGACAAAATGGTTCTAAAACACAAATGAATGTTATATGGATGCATGTAAGGGATTTAAATTTAATTTTGAAAAACAATATTGTCATTCCCAATCATTTAGGTTCAGTGAAATACGAAGAGGCGGATACAGGAAATCCAGTAAGGGGGGCCCGTTGGGGTCACCTGAGAAAAAATTTGCAAAAATCGGGGTGATTTGTGGCGTATATCTATTTTTTTATACTGTTATTTATGGATTTAGGGGGGGGGGGCCGGGCGCCTAGGGCCCTCCCCCTGGATCCGCCTCTGGAAATACGTGAACAGTTCAAAATGAACGGCAGTCGTTTAATTTCGCCTGCTTAGAGGGTTCTACACGTTTTTAAATTATTAAATCAGCCTTTCACATTGTAGGATATGTTTTGTATTTGTCCCATCTGAACAATTAGACAGTTGTTATTGTAGGGCCTCCGTCCTGCATCACTGGCAAGGAGAAGCCCCTTTCTTGACCAATACAGGGATCGAATACCCAACCTCCAGGCTAGCGTGCCAGCGTCTTACCGACCTAGCCACCGTCAACCCCCTTTAATATACTGAGAGTTGCAGGAAATATTCAATTTAATTCCGTGTTGCTGTGTTTGTAAAATACACTATAAACCTGGGAGCGAGGACGTCTTTTCATTGTATTCTGGTATACGTTCAGGCCTCGGGGTTATAGTCGTTTAGAGAGAGAGAAAGAGAGAGAGAGAGAGAGTGAGGGTCATTTCGGGACTAACATATGGTTTAATTTTATTTAAATAATTCGCTTGGGCATAGGGGTCTTTGGCAGTGGGAGGAAATCCACGAGGAAATCCACGAGGTTGAGAAGGCGCCCCTATTTCCTTGCCACATACGCTCACACCAGGCCATAGTCGTTTGGACTTCCGATTCTAATGGGAAAGAAATTGAACAGAAGAGACGGAGTTGTTTCTATCAAACACCGCCTAAAACAAGATTTGCAACTCTCTCGCGTCCGTAGGCCTATTATCAATTCATGAAACATTATTGTTGATTGGTGAGATATTAGGAATATTTTATGTCGTGGCACCTGTCCGAACGTACGAACGTCCGTTCATATTTCTTTGTTGACAAAAATATTTGTCCAGTGAAACTTAATATATATCTATATTCCACAGATCCAGGTTGATCTCGATTTTGGCACATATTGACCCGTACCTTCCTGGATTAATGACGTAAATCAACAACATACAACTACAAATTTTATCTCATTTTGACGAAACTTACAATATGTTTATTACACAAAAATCGCGGATTTCCCATTAAAATTGACCCTCCCAATCAAGCAAAACTTCTTGGATTAAGGCTTCTGTCTGGATATGAAATGTGTGAACGCACCAAAGGCAACAATGTTTATCCGATTTAGATGAAACTTAATATATATTATGTTATCGATTTGGGACGAGTTTTGTAATTTAATTTAAACATACATTATGCAAGAGCTTAATATGCCTATTGTGGGCCTTTCTTGGAGCCTGAGATGTTATATACATTATTAATTTTACATGTATTAATATGTGTCCGATTTTCATTGGATTTGAATCCGAGCTGCTGTTTAACGCTAATTGATCATTAACCGTAAACATGGATAATTGAGACTTTGATGATTATCGTGCCTTTGCACGGTTACAATGACAACTCAGGCTACAGTGTCGATTGGCTGACTATCGCCATTGAAGAGACGACCACTTACAAGATCGGTCGCATTTTTTTGTTACGTCTTTTATGTAAATCATTTTAGTGAAGCCTGTACCAAGACAGGCCCGGGACTGTACAGCGCAGTGGACGCTTACGGCTGGCCCCCGGATCCATTCACTTGATTTGATAATTGTTTAGTTTTTGCAATGTCTATTTTCTGTCTTGTCCGCAGGTTTATCTTGTAGATTTTTGTTTTGCGTGTAGTGCAGTCCTCCTGCATTTACTATTAGAGTAGAGTTTTAGCCCTTCGTACTGCAGAATGTTCTCGTTGTCGGGCTTTGCTCCTGATAGCTCACTACATTTATTTTTTTAGCGTTTTCCGAGTTTGTCCGGATTATCGCCCTTATTGTTAAAATTATTTGACGTTCTAACACCTGACGTCGATTGGCTGACTATCGCCATTGAAGAGACGACCACTTACAAGATCGGTCGCATTTTTTTGTTACGTCTTTTATGTAAATCATTTTAGTGAAGCCTGTACCAAGACAGGCCCGGGACTGTACAGCGCAGTGGACGCTTACGGCTGGCCCCCGGATCCATTCACTTGATTTGATAATTGTTTAGTTTTTGCAATGTCTATTTTCTGTCTTGTCCGCAGGTTTATCTTGTAGATTTTTTGTTTTGCGTGTAGTGCAGTCCTCCTGCATTTACTATTAGAGTAGAGTTTTAGCCCTTCGTACTGCAGAATGTTCTCGTTGTCGGGCTTTGCTCCTGATAGCTCACTACATTTATTTTTTTAGCGTTTTCCGAGTTTGTCCGGATTATCGCCCTTATTGTTAAAATTATTTGACGTTCTAACACCTGACGTCGATTGGCTGACTATCGCCATTGAAGAGACGACCACTTACAAGATCGGTCGCATTTTTTTGTTACGTCTTTTATGTAAATCATTTTAGTGAAGCCTGTACCAAGACAGGCCCGGGACTGTACAGCGCAGTGGACGCTTACGGCTGGCCCCCGGATCCATTCACTTGATTTGATAATTGTTTAGTTTTTGCAATGTCTATTTTCTGTCTTGTCCGCAGGTTTATCTTGTAGATTTTTTGTTTTGCGTGTAGTGCAGTCCTCCTGCATTTACTATTAGAGTAGAGTTTTAGCCCTTCGTACTGCAGAATGTTCTCGTTGTCGGGCTTTGCTCCTGATAGCTCACTACATTTATTTTTTTAGCGTTTTCCGAGTTTGTCCGGATTATCGCCCTTATTGTTAAAATTATTTGACGTTCTAACACCTGACGTCGATTGGCTGACTATCGCCATTGAAGAGACGACCACTTACAAGATCGGTCGCATTTTTTTGTTACGTCTTTTATGTAAATCATTTTAGTGAAGCCTGTACCAAGACAGGCCCGGGACTGTACAGCGCAGTGGACGCTTACGGCTGGCCCCCGGATCCATTCACTTGATTTGATAATTGTTTAGTTTTTGCAATGTCTATTTTCTGTCTTGTCCGCAGGTTTATCTTGTAGATTTTTTGTTTTGCGTGTAGTGCAGTCCTCCTGCATTTACTATTAGAGTAGAGTTTTAGCCCTTCGTACTGCAGAATGTTCTCGTTGTCGGGCTTTGCTCCTGATAGCTCACTACATTTATTTTTTTAGCGTTTTCCGAGTTTGTCCGGATTATCGCCCTTATTGTTAAAATTATTTGACGTTCTAACACCTGACGTCGATTGGCTGACTATCGCCATTGAAGAGACGACCACTTACAAGATCGGTCGCATTTTTTTGTTACGTCTTTTATGTAAATCATTTTAGTGAAGCCTGTACCAAGACAGGCCCGGGACTGTACAGCGCAGTGGACGCTTACGGCTGGCCCCCGGATCCATTCACTTGATTTGATAATTGTTTAGTTTTTGCAATGTCTATTTTCTGTCTTGTCCGCAGGTTTATCTTGTAGATTTTTTGTTTTGCGTGTAGTGCAGTCCTCCTGCATTTACTATTAGAGTAGAGTTTTAGCCCTTCGTACTGCAGAATGTTCTCGTTGTCGGGCTTTGCTCCTGATAGCTCACTACATTTATTTTTTTAGCGTTTTCCGAGTTTGTCCGGATTATCGCCCTTATTGTTAAAATTATTTGACGTTCTAACACCTGACGTCGATTGGCTGACTATCGCCATTGAAGAGACGACCACTTACAAGATCGGTCGCATTTTTTTTGTTACGTCTTTTATGTAAATCATTTTAGTGAAGCCTGTACCAAGACAGGCCCGGGACTGTACAGCGCAGTGGACGCTTACGGCTGGCCCCCGGATCCATTCACTTGATTTGATAATTGTTTAGTTTTTGCAATGTCTATTTTCTGTCTTGTCCGCAGGTTTATCTTGTAGATTTTTTGTTTTGCGTGTAGTGCAGTCCTCCTGCATTTACTATTAGAGTAGAGTTTTAGCCCTTCGTACTGCAGAATGTTCTCGTTGTCGGGCTTTGCTCCTGATAGCTCACTACATTTATTTTTTTAGCGTTTTCCGAGTTTGTCCGGATTATCGCCCTTATTGTTAAAATTATTTGACGTTCTAACACCTGACGTCGATTGGCTGACTATCGCCATTGAAGAGACGACCACTTACAAGATCGGTCGCATTTTTTTGTTACGTCTTTTATGTAAATCATTTTAGTGAAGCCTGTACCAAGACAGGCCCGGGACTGTACAGCGCAGTGGACGCTTACGGCTGGCCCCCGGATCCATTCACTTGATTTGATAATTGTTTAGTTTTTGCAATGTCTATTTTCTGTCTTGTCCGCAGGTTTATCTTGTAGATTTTTTGTTTTGCGTGTAGTGCAGTCCTCCTGCATTTACTATTAGAGTAGAGTTTTAGCCCTTCGTACTGCAGAATGTTCTCGTTGTCGGGCTTTGCTCCTGATAGCTCACTACATTTATTTTTTTAGCGTTTTCCGAGTTTGTCCGGATTATCGCCCTTATTGTTAAAATTATTTGACGTTCTAACACCTGACGTCGATTGGCTGACTATCGCCATTGAAGAGACGACCACTTACAAGATCGGTCGCATTTTTTTGTTACGTCTTTTATGTAAATCATTTTAGTGAAGCCTGTACCAAGACAGGCCCGGGACTGTACAGCGCAGTGGACGCTTACGGCTGGCCCCCGGATCCATTCACTTGATTTGATAATTGTTTAGTTTTTGCAATGTCTATTTTCTGTCTTGTCCGCAGGTTTATCTTGTAGATTTTTTGTTTTGCGTGTAGTGCAGTCCTCCTGCATTTACTATTAGAGTAGAGTTTTAGCCCTTCGTACTGCAGAATGTTCTCGTTGTCGGGCTTTGCTCCTGATAGCTCACTACATTTATTTTTTTAGCGTTTTCCGAGTTTGTCCGGATTATCGCCCTTATTGTTAAAATTATTTGACGTTCTAACACCTGACGTCGATTGGCTGACTATCGCCATTGAAGAGACGACCACTTACAAGATCGGTCGCATTTTTTTGTTACGTCTTTTATGTAAATCATTTTAGTGAAGCCTGTACCAAGACAGGCCCGGGACTGTACAGCGCAGTGGACGCTTACGGCTGGCCCCCGGATCCATTCACTTGATTTGATAATTGTTTAGTTTTTGCAATGTCTATTTTCTGTCTTGTCCGCAGGTTTATCTTGTAGATTTTTTGTTTTGCGTGTAGTGCAGTCCTCCTGCATTTACTATTAGAGTAGAGTTTTAGCCCTTCGTACTGCAGAATGTTCTCGTTGTCGGGCTTTGCTCCTGATAGCTCACTACATTTATTTTTTTAGCGTTTTCCGAGTTTGTCCGGATTATCGCCCTTATTGTTAAAATTATTTGACGTTCTAACACCTGACGTCGATTGGCTGACTATCGCCATTGAAGAGACGACCACTTACAAGATCGGTCGCATTTTTTTGTTACGTCTTTTATGTAAATCATTTTAGTGAAGCCTGTACCAAGACAGGCCCGGGACTGTACAGCGCAGTGGACGCTTACGGCTGGCCCCCGGATCCATTCACTTGATTTGATAATTGTTTAGTTTTTGCAATGTCTATTTTCTGTCTTGTCCGCAGGTTTATCTTGTAGATTTTTTGTTTTGCGTGTAGTGCAGTCCTCCTGCATTTACTATTAGAGTAGAGTTTTAGCCCTTCGTACTGCAGAATGTTCTCGTTGTCGGGCTTTGCTCCTGATAGCTCACTACATTTATTTTTTTAGCGTTTTCCGAGTTTGTCCGGATTATCGCCCTTATTGTTAAAATTATTTGACGTTCTAACACCTGACGTCGATTGGCTGACTATCGCCATTGAAGAGACGACCACTTACAAGATCGGTCGCATTTTTTTTGTTACGTCTTTTATGTAAATCATTTTAGTGAAGCCTGTACCAAGACAGGCCCGGGACTGTACAGCGCAGTGGACGCTTACGGCTGGCCCCCGGATCCATTCACTTGATTTGATAATTGTTTAGTTTTTGCAATGTCTATTTTCTGTCTTGTCCGCAGGTTTATCTTGTAGATTTTTTGTTTTGCGTGTAGTGCAGTCCTCCTGCATTTACTATTAGAGTGAAGCAATTTGACTGGAATTTTCAGCATATTTCCTTTACATTATCTAGTTTTTAACTATTATAGTGAGAACTGCCAACTCTTTATCTAGTCATCCATTATATATCTTTAATGTACTTAAAGCCACGTTTGATAGTAGAGAAAGAACATCCGGATATCAGTAACCATCGGAGAAGAGATTCGCTAGTTATGAGTTAGATTCCGGGATAAATGAAATGGAATGGGGTTTAACGTTTATGCACCTAACCGGGGCTAATGGAAGGTGAATTAATGAAATGAAATGGGGTTTAATTTCCTACTGTTCTGCTTCTAAACTGGGCTGATGACGACGGGCATATGCCATAGAGTAAGCTATGAGGGAAATTTTGCCCGGGCAATATCGAATTCCAACTGCCAAGGCTTATAGATAAAAAAAATACTTATCATAAGTACAAACCCCAGTTGTTCAACGCATAATATGACAACATTGCATTGCTATATAGGTCGGAAACATTTGGTCACGGACATTGAACCAAAGTTAAATACTCATGATTCATGACTATCCAATCGCACCACAAATTATGGACCAATGCATCAAGTGGGGCCAATAGTCATGTCTTATTTAAATGAAATGGGGTTTAACGTCCTACTTTTCAGAAACGACTTGAATAATGAAGATCGACTGGAATTTCAAAGTAAAGCCAGAATAGGTTCGAATCACAATCGAATCCATAGAATAAATATAGGAAGAAGTAAAGAAATGGATTGAAATCTGCTGCAAGAAACCAACACTGCACATGGGAAGGGGGGATAAAACTGACCGTGTTAAGATCATGCAGGTCTGGTACGTTTGGTGGATGTACTGCATGCTAAAAATTCGTTGGGCACATGCTGCAATATCCTTGTATAAGTTATGTTTGCGTTGGGGATAAGTTATGAATAAGTTACTCATACGTTAAACATAGGTTATATTTTCGTTCAGCCAGTTGCACGTGCGTTATATATGCGTCCAAAAAGAGCATCCTCTTGATTTTTAAATTCAGCTTTAGTGTATGCCAGCGTGTTGGAACTAGTAATTCATACGTGGGAATAAGTTGTCTAAAACGTTATAGTATGACCGGCCCATCAGCAAAAAAAGATCTCTTTGTAAAGTATTTATTTTTAGGCGTGCCAACATTCCTTAAACTAACTTTAACGCGCCCTTAGGAATCCATGAGACTTACCAATCTATTAAAAAGGCAATCGGCACTTTCAAAAACTAATGGGAAAATCAAACAAGTGGCAAAACCGCTCCACTGTCTCTGCTGATTGCAGTTTTCCAAACCCAAAACTTTTCAAAAGTACGTGACAGAGTTGGTGCATCAATTCCGGTATACGCTAACAGCAGACGATCGCATCCTGAACTGCAATCAGAAGGATTTCTGTTTAATGTGATACTGTATAATGCTTTCTCAAATAACCCCACTGACTGATTTATATTTAATCTAATACCAATAAATACAATCTGAAATTACCCTAGAGCGGGATCTAATATAGACCACGATGCCTGCTCCCCAATCCCTATTCAGATACAAAAAAAAACTCTACATATATTTATTGTATTTCAAGCATGTTTAAAGGAGCTAAATCGCTAACATTTGGTACCTAAAAATTGACAAAAGTGGGTCGCAACACATGGAACACTGCAATATGAATGTATATAAACTGATTTACATTCAAAGGTTTCCTTTTTTACACTAATTTCAAATCAGTTATGTTCGACGAAATAAGCCATGCAGTCTCAATCTAGTGTACTTTTTTTAAGCGTCTGGCTATTCCAGTCTACATGTGCCGTCTGGTTTGGTGTAATGTGCCTAGCCTCGTCCTTCGATTCTCTTATCACAACTGGGGCTGGAGCGCATAATGGTACACGACTCGTGTACCAATATTTAAAAAAAATATTTTATCTTAAATATCGGATATCAGAAGCTCATCTTTTCCCAGTAAGTTTACATCATCAATGTTGATATAAATTGAACAATAATTCTGGTTTTCGATATCGACGATTTTGGAGGATTTAGAGTTACGGACTTAGGTCCTTTAAAGGAGAATAAAGAGCTGCCAACTTATATCCACGGTTTAATTCCGCAATCGCTCCTGATTCTCTGATTAATATCAGCCATGCAAACTGGTGTTTAATTATATCATTTACAGAACGTGTCAGGAAGCGGCCCCACCTTAATTTGAGTCTTTGATGACATGATCAATCATACATGTACACATATTGGAATGTAATAAAGCAAGCAGCTTTTATTGATTAAATATATTAGTCTTGAACATGAAGTCGATGACGTGTGTGTGTTTTTTTGTGTTGTTGGGGGGGGGGGGGGGGCAGTTCGCTATTCCCCTGTGATTTATCAAACAAAACGTTATTCTACTGGTCACACTTTGATATCATTGTTCATATTAACAATCCCATCCTATGTTACCGAAAAACCAATAGTTCTAATTGCTTAACTAAATCTAATATTTCAGTGTTAATTATAAAGCTATCGAATTAATATTCTCTATTTAAATATGCTTCAGAGGTAGTTCGGATTTATCAACTAAATCAAATATTGAAACGTTAATTATAAAGTCTTCAAATGAAATAAAAACCAGAAAGCATAATTGTATAACATTAATATCGTGACAACCGGCTTATATATATTTGTGTGAACATAACATGGGTAATGTTATTCAGCTTGGTATTTTTCCGAATCATTTGTTTGCCAACAAATAATAGAGCGCAACTCGCAGGTAACAGTTTAATTCTAGACAATTAATACGAATCAATGACTTAAAGAAATGAGTAAAAACGTAATCTAACGGAATTCATAACACCCTGGCATTACACAATGATTTCTTTGGGTTGTATTCCGGGGGTCGGTTGCTCAAAACTTAGTTATTTTAACGATCCGTTAAACTCTAACAGACATATCTTGGTAACGGACATATCTTGGTAAATTTACTACAGAAAACACTATAGAATACTTTATTTTTTCCTTTAGAAATATTAGCATAAATCTGTAGGAAAAATTTGTACCACTGAATGTTCGGGGCCTTTATTTCCAGCAACAACCTTTCTCTCCGTTAAAGTTGACGGATCGTTAAAAGATAACGGAGCTTTGAGCAACCGGCCCCTGATTGTTTTCAATATTGAGTGAAGTCTGTGTCACAACAGGCCCGGGAGTGTAGAGCGCCGTGGTCGCTTACGGCTAGCGCCTAGATCCATTCACTCTTTTTTGAATTGCTTATTTGTTTGTGGTTTCTGAGTATGATGTCTTGTCCGTATATTTGTAAATTGTGTTTGGTGCAGTCCCCCTGCATATATACTATAACTATTATGTTTACAATATACTGTGTGTGTTCTGTCTCGTGTATTCTTCAACCTCGTTATACCTTTAACAAATGGTGGAGGGGCTGGTTTATGTATACTGTAGGGGTGTGGATGGATTGCCGAATGGTTAGCACGTAAGGTCTGTCATTAAGTCAACTGGCATGGTTTCGATTCCCCGACTGTACGTGGCAAGGGGTAGGGTCGCCTGTCCAATCTGAGGGTTTTCTTCCGGTCCGCCGGCTCCCTCCCACCGGTAAAGACCCCTTCGCGCAAGCGAATTATTGAAATTCAATTGGACCATATAATATGTTAGTCCCGAAATGACTCTCTCTCTCCATTTCTTTCTCTATCTCTCTCTGTGTAATGTGTAGTGTTTAGGAAGAATACCCTTCCTTTCTCTCTCCCTCTCCCTCTCTCTCTCTCTCTCTCTCTCGCTTCTAGGCTCTTGACAAGGCGGAAACAACTCGGTTATCCCTCTCTCTCTCTCTTTTGTGGTTAGGATATTAACAAATAACGTGTATTATTGATCGAAAACCACAACACAAACATATCAGCAAATCATACTGAAACTATAACACTACCAGCAGTAAAAATACAGAAATAGATGACTTACCTGTTCGGCGATATTTGAATCTCTCTTCCTAGAGCCTGTAGAGTCAACACTTTAAGGCTTCCAAGATGGTCCAAAAGGTAATATTGTTCTCGGTCGGTTATTGCACAAGAACTAAATAAGAACTACTTCTAAATACTTATTTCTTTGACAATCATATAGATTACGATCATTTTTATTTGATAGAAAACAAAGCCACACACATTAACCTTTGGAACACTACAGTTATTGATCGAAAGTATTGCGAAAGACTTGTATTTTGAACTTTGGGAAATTATCATGTTTCAGGTTTTCTGTTCGGTTACAATTAATTATGAGGACATTTTCTATCCTAACAAATGTCACTAAAAATCTTGAACTTTTGAAAAATAAATTTCAAAATCGAAAAGGGTATGACGAAAAGAAATTAAGATTAGCAACTGTTTAAAACATAATTTAAGAGTTGTTTTTCATTTAAAGTGGAAACCACCGTGATATTTTGATTCGGTTTTGGGTCTTGGTCTCAGCTTAAGATATGGGGGAATCACGTGGCCTAGTGGGTACGTAGGTGTTGGATCGCTCGCCTGGAGGTCTGGTGTTCGATCCCTGCATTGGCCGAGAAAGCTCATCTCGATTTTCCGGCGTGGTTTCCCCTTGTCAGGGATGCTTGACAAGGACAGCTGCCTAGTCGTTCGGATAGGACGAAATACCGAGGTCCTGTGTACACCTTGGCGTGCACGTAAAAGATCCCTTGTCAGTTGGTATTTAGGTGTTGCCCGGGTAAAAATTCCCTCATAGCCCACTGCATGGCGTAGGCCAGGTGCAGAAGCGTAGGACGTTAAACCCCAGTTCATTCATTCATTTAGCTTAAGATATGATTAAAGAGCATGTCAAATGACTATATTATGAAAGTTGTATGTACTTGAAGCTAATGATTAGACACTTGCGCACTAATCGGATTAGGTCATTTCGGGACTAACGTATGTTTTTCAATTTTTATTTCAATAATTCGCTTGCGCGTAGGGATCTTTAGCAGTGGGAGGAAAACGGGTTTGCCCCGAGGAAACCCACGAGGTGGAGAAGACGCCCCTATATCCATGTCACATGCGCTCACACTAGTGCTCGAAACCACAGCCGCAAGCCAGAGGTGACCGGCCAGCTAGAGGTCGAAGCGCGGCACTCTAGGCCATCCCAACCCCAACCCCCTCTTTTTTTTTAAAAGCCTGAATTCAGTTGATTGATGCGTGACGTCACACGGGCTACACTATCTTTCCACTGATGTGGATTGACGTCTCGCTGTACTAATCATTAGGCCTACCTAAGTTATAAAAAATCAGGGGGGGGGGGGGGGGCTAGTGCCGCGCTTCGACCCCCAGTTGGCTGGTCACCTCGAGCTTGCGGCTTGGTTTCTATTCCCGTGTGAGCGTATGTGCGCTTATATATAAAAAAATGAAGAAAAAAAAGATTTGTCTGCGATTTCACCGCCAGTGGAAGCGGATGTTAAACAATAAGACCAAAAACAACAACAACAACTACTCTATATATAGTGTAGAAATGGTGGTAACCACGAACCCTTCGGGTCTAGTATTGTTATAGATTTTACCTTGTGGCTAGATTATAATATTATTTTAAAATACAGATGTGACGTCACCCTTTGATGTTGGCGTACCATTATTTAAAATAATTGAAACTAGCGTGACATATTTCACCATAGACGCACGTGTGGACTGTCTGTATTTTGAGTTGTTTAAAGCCCAGCTTATGTCGCCCTACGATGCGATAAAACTGTCGGCGACTAGCGGGAACTGGCAGCCTATGTCGCTACGACTAATTTTATCCATGACTGGTAGCAACCACGAGAAACCAGTTGATCGAAGTCGTAAGAGCGCTTATGTCGCCCGGCATCAGTTGAAGATTTGGAGCCACAACTGACCTCATGACTGACACGTGATGACCTTCAAATTGGCCTCATTACATATGGTTGTTACCGCCCCCTGGGTACTACGTGACTAATTAACCGATGCGCTTATGTCGCTTGCGACTAGAGACAACTAGTTGTAACGATAAGAGAATACTTGTCGAAATATAACGATAAGAGAATACTTGTCGAAACGTCGTGCTATATATATATATAAACCAGTGATTGTTATTTCCATATAAATTGTGTTGTGTTTTTTAGTTGTATCCAGTCGTAGGAGTAAAACAAACTGGAGACAACTCGACGGCGACTGGCTTGCGTCCGACACACACCAGTCGTAAGAGCGCTTATGTCGCCCAAGTAGTTACGACTGATTGTATCCACTTGATCGTCGCCGATTTCCAGTTGCCGATAGTTTTATCGCGTCGTTAGGGCGACATAAGCTGGGGCCTGTTTCACGAAATTTTAACTTAAGATAAAATCCAAATTTTAGTACATACTTAAATCTGATTGGCTAAGCGCTAAAATCAATCTAATACTATCCAATCGAATTACTAAAATCGGATTTTATCTTAGTTAAAATTTCGTGAAACAGGCCCCTGGTCTTCAAGGTCTCGAGCTTAAGACATTGCGTAATATATTGTAAAAACACTCGAACCTCAAGGACCTCTTGTTGTTACAATATATTACTTAATGTCTCGCTCTCGACTTAGAGTCAATTTACTAATGCCACACTATCTTTAATTGTGTGACTGAAGAATTGTGCTAGGTTTACGAAGGTAGATACTCCAATTTCTTTCATAGATTTACCAAGTATTACGGAAAGCGTGGGTTGTATTTGTAAATTATTAAAATCCTGATTTTGTCAAGTTAAGGTCACGACGGAAATTTATAATAAACATTTGTTATGGTCTATTAGTAAGTGCAGGAGGAACGCACTACACGCAAAACAAAAATATACAAGATAACCTGCGGACAAGACAGAAAATAGACTTTTCAAAAAATTAAAAAATATCGAATCAAGTGAATTGATCCAGTGACCATCCGTAAGCGTCCACTGTGCTGTACAGTTCCTGGCCTGTTGTGGTACAGGCTTCACTAAAATGATTCACAAAAATAATGCGACCAATCTTGACAGTGGTCGTGTATGACATAATTTTATTCAGTGTTTTGGAATACTCAAACAGAAAAGAAATTTCCAGGTTCCATTTCCGCTATTCAATTGTTATCGGCCATTGTCGACATCATATCATTTATTGTGGGAATCACGATGGCTATAGGTGGGTGAGACTCTGGTTCGCTAGTCTTGAGTTCGGGTGTTCGATCCCTGCATTGGCCGAGAAAGTTCATCCAGATTTTATTTCAGACGTGGTCCCCCCCTTGTCAGTCGTGTAGGACGGAGGGCCGGAAGAGGACAGCTGTCTATTCGTTCGGATGGGACGAGAAAACAAGGTGCCGAGTACACATTGACGTGCACGTAAAAGATCCATTGACAGTTGGAATTCAATATAAGAGTAGTGCCGTTGTCAAGGCCAAATTTCCCTCTTAGCACACTGAATAGCGTAAGCCCGCCCGTCTTCATTAGGCCAGTTCGGAGCAGAACAGTCGGACGTTAAACCCCATTTCATTTTATCACGTTTAAAACTTAATTAGCAGCTATAGTAGGGCCTAAAATTACTAGTTCCTTTAGGAACTGTCTCTGAGCGGACGTAGTCCACTGACAGTTCCGGTATGGCCTTATATAGCTGCAATATGAAAATACGGTAAAATACCGCTCTTCGCCGCCTGTGTTCTCGGTCAGTTTTAGAAACCTAACCTTCTATTTTTCACCCAAAGGAATCATTAATCAATATATTTGACACAAATTTTTAATTATTCGAAACAATTTGCGCATGTTTGTGTCTCGTAATGCATGTCAGATCAAACGTATTTTGTGTATGTTTTTAATCGCAGAATTCTACTTGATGTGTGTCGGCTGTGGCAAGAAATGATTCCTTTGGCGAATATATTATAATAAAGGTAAAAAATAGTAGGGAAGGATTCCAAAATAGCCTTAGAACAGAGGTGAGGAAGAGCGGTATTTTCATATTGCAGCTATATAGGGACCAAAGGGAACTGTTGTGGATATCGTCCGCTCAGAGACAGTTTCTAAAGGAAATATAAAATTACGTGCCTTGGAGCACGAACGTGCTTATAAAGGCGAAATCCGGGCGTCGAAAATAAGAAGACCGTGCTCTGAAAAAAATGGCGTACCCTTGTTACTGATAGAATATAAGTGTAGATGTTGATGTGATGATAGAATTTGAATTATAATTTAAATATTATCGTAACAAAAATGGTGTGTTATCATCTTAGTGCTGAGTGTTCATGAGCAGAGCCAAATAAACTCCCATGTGAACTGCCCCAGAATAGTCCACAGATGCCGTTTTTCAGCTCTGAATTTTCTGATGGAGGCACGTTCGGCGTTCGCGGGCGGTCGGTCCTCCAAGGACACAGAATCAATTCTACG
This sequence comes from Patella pellucida, assembly GCA_917208275.1. Lineage (NCBI taxonomy): Eukaryota > Metazoa > Mollusca > Gastropoda > Patellidae > Patella > Patella pellucida. The sequence goes on along the minus strand of OU795040.1, from coordinate 15,534,497 downwards.
CGAAGTTAACCTTATTTTGGCCCTGGCAGCTAGTCAACCAATAACACAAACACCTTTTCCGTTTCTTTATGAACATCTTCCAAAATAATCCGAAAGGAGCAACTACCTGCGACTTTATAGTCGTCTCCCCACAACGCCATCTTTTTAATGTGTATACTTCTGCTTATTTGAACTTGATGGAATTTACTCGATAAAAACTGTTACCTCGCCTATTTAACACGTAAATTCAAAGCTAATGAAGAGTAATTCAAATATGGCATGAGATATACAATGTTAAACCTTTTTTTTAATTCAGTCGTGTGACGAAGGTAACAGAACACACGTATGGCTGTAACGGCTTCCTTGATTATCCAGCAATCTGATTAAAATTCAGATCTATATTTCGTTTCGTTTCTTACACTTTCGATGGCTCACCCTGCATGAAGGTCTGGCCGGTTGTAGTGGGGGTCGCGTTAGGGGTTATACGAGCGGCTTTTGACCCTCTGACATCAGAGATTGATTAACCAGAACATTCTGTAGTGCAAATTTTTACTACAGATTTATGCTAGTATAAAAAATAATTTATTCTATACTGGTTTCTGTAGTAAATTTAACACCACGTTACCAAGATATGTCCGTGGGTTTTCTCCGGGCAATCCGATTTCCTCCCATATTGAAATAAAATTAAACCATATGTTAGTCCCGAAATGACCTAGTCGTGTCGAGTAGACGTTAAACGCCATTTCCCTCTCTCTCTCAACGACGAAACGTCGTCGGTAACGATAATTTCGGTCGTTTACATGGCTTCAGTGTAGTCATCGGCGATTGTCACCACTTTGGGGATTATTGATCCAATCGAAGAAATTGTTCCTGGGAAAAAAAAAGTCTTTCGTGATTCCATATCTTTGAAGTGATTGACGACGAAGAGGAACTCTATCGTTCTTGGTGGTTAATTAGTCTGTTGGCTTGGCGTCGATATGGTTTCGCCTCAGGTCATTTAAATATTTCATCGTTAAATCACAGTCTCGTGATTCTCGGTACAAAAAGCAAACCTCGAAAATGTGAAGTAGATAACCGACAGTATAGAAAGGAGAATTAACACGTGTAGTGCCACACGGCAAATCTCGACAGATTCCAATACCCTACATCTAGACTCGCCTGTATGACGAATTCCGCCATTTTGGAACTATTGTAAAGGACCCGGATAAAACAAATGGCTGCCCCCATGAAGATTACATCAACAAACTAAAAATGGCTGCCCCCATAGATATAATATCTAGAAAAGACGCCATTTTGGGACTTTTTTGTAAAAGCGGCACGTTTTCCTGTTGAAGTAAATCGGTAGTCGACTAGCCGCATCGCAAACGTATGGTCGTAGGTACATATAAATTACTGTCATACAGCCGAGTCTAGATGTAGGGTTACGGAGAGTACCGGAATCTGTCGAGGTTTGCCGAATGGTGTAGTGCATCTCCTCCGGGTTTTATAATAGGCGTACAAGACGAGCCAGGGGAGGGGGGGGGCTACCCTAACTTGTAGGCAATCTGACTTTTCTAGTTGGCAAAACAAGGTATCCGAGTTATTGACATTGTTTCACGTTAATTTTGGATCGCACAAGCGAGTGTTAAAGAAGCTAAGTCGCTAACGTGTTGGACCTAGAAATGAACACAAATGGGTAGCAACGCATATAATAATGTAATATGAATGTGTAGACCTGATTTGCATTCAATTGTTTACGTTTTTACTCTAATTTAAAAAAAAAAGTTATGTTCGGCGAAATACGCGAGGTATTTCTTGCGCATGCTTCCCAGTTCACATAATGATGTTTGGCCACGGACCACGCACCATACTTCTTTACTACAAAATGTGAGTCCGCGTCAAGGATATGAACAATCGCATTGACTTGTGGGATATTTTAGCATCGTTCTTCCAGTGCCTTATTACAATTAATTTATCTTAAATATCGTATATAAGAAGCTAATTTTTCCCCGGTAAGTTTACATCATCAATGTTGATTTAAATTGACCAATAATACGTGTTTTCGATGTCGAAGATTTTGGAAGATTGTGAGTTACAGACTTAGGTCCTTTAAACATAATGGACATGGTATCTTATTAAATTTCTATAATTAACATTAATTACATCTGGAGTTAAGGCCCTTGTTTATTTGTAAACCCTCTATCGGCATAAGTATTAAATTCCAATTAATTAATTCTAGAATTATTGCCCTTGCTCAACTTGTAAATGTTTCAAATAGATCATCTGATCTGCATTAAATTTATTGTTTGATTCGATTATTGTGAAGATATCAATTACAAAAAACTTTCATAACTACTCACAGAGTTATTGCCCTTGAATATGCCATAGATTTTTTCTTGCGTTTCACAGTACGACAAAATTTATCGACTTGGCAAACGTATATTAACTGCTGCGTGGGTGTCGTTTCGTTGCCCGGGAACCTATCTTTTAACAATGGCAGTAATTATCTGTACATTTGGACCCATGTGTACAGAATATTTTACGAATCTGGGTGATTTAATTTTTGCCCCATTAAGCTATCAAGAAAGGGCGGAGCTTAACACGAAACAATGTCTGAAATAACAATTATTAATACAAATCTTTAAGAGGCATTTAGTAAGTGGATAGAGCAATAAACTATAACACATACTTATAGAAAAACAGCTACTTATTTTTTTGAGCGACGTTTCGAAGAGTATTCTCTCAACGTTTTCAAGCTAATAAATAATACAAAAATGTAAGGCCAATTATTCATACACATCTGGACAGTTGAAAGTGGTGACATTTTAAACTACGTCCCAAAAACATTTCTGATGTAATCTGTGAAAATACTAACATCGATATTAGAAATAATAAAGACACAGACAGAAAAAAAATGACAGTGGTATTTCAACCAAGATTAGAAAACCATGAGTCACGGTGGCCCAGTGAGTAAGACACTGGTTCGCTAAACCAAGAGGTCTCGTGTTGGTCGAGAAAGTTCCTCGGATTTTTTGGCACGGTTACCCTTGTCAGTGGTGAAGGGCATTGGCCGAGAAAGTTCATCGGGATTTTCCGGTGTGGTTTCCCTCTGTCAGTGATGCAGGAAGGACGGCCTGACAAGGACAGCTGTCTAGTCGTTCAGGTGGCGTGCACGTAAAATATCCCTTGGCAGCTGGAATTGGATATAAGAGTAGGCCATAGTAGGCCAATGTATGGTGTATTCCCGCATACATTACGACCATTAGCCCAGTATAAGGGCGGGACAGTGTTATCATTTCTATGGGGCCCCACTAGAACCCCACCTCACCCACTCATTTTACTTTTGTTAAAGGGCTGTTGAATCCCATTCCCTTCTCTTATTCTATATCAAACTTCAATAATAGGTAGCACTCTTAGGGCATGTTTTGTTGGTTAATAAGTCTTATTGTTATAAATAAACTGCTGACAATCATAATTACACGCTAATCAATAATATATGTGTTACAGTTTGATCTCGCTACTGTTAGTGCAGATATTGGGATTTAAAGGAGTTGTTGGGGATTTAAACATAAACTAGGACATTTTGGGACTAACATACATATGGTTTATTTCCATTTCAATAATTCGCTTGCGCGTAGGGGGGGGGGGGCTTTAGCATTCAGTGGGAGGAAATCCGAGGACCCGGAGATAGCCCACGAGGTTCGTCAGTCGACCCTACCCTATATACTCTTCAGCCGACCCTATATACTCCCCGTCTTTATGGCCGAATAGATTATAAGGTCTGCCATTCAGTCATCTGGCGTGGTTTTGATTCCCCGGTTGTGACAAGGAGTATGTTCACCTGTCCAACCTCGTGAGTTTTCTTCGGGTCCTCCGGTTTCCCCTACGCGCAAGCGAATTATAGTCCCGAAATGACCTAGTTGGTGTCGAGTGGAAGATTAACACAATTTCTCTCTCTCTCTCTCATATACAAACTTTAGATCGAAACCACACTACTTGACTCAATGACAGACCTTATGATCTAAAGCACACGCGTTAGACCGCTCGACCACCCACGCCCATTTACAGAACAGACACAACGCATATACAGCGTTTTGATATAACGACAAAAAGAGGGTCTATGTCAGAAATCACGATTTATAAGCCGAAGATTGAGTGGGCGGGTGGAGAAATGTCATAGTACCACGGCAACCTTCATACTCGCTTAAAAACATTGACTGAAGCACCTTTGATATTTTCCTTGACCGAATTGATCAGCAGGCAGGCAGTCATCGAGAGAGAGAGAAAGTTAGTTGCCAAGTTGCCGGGGTTTGTTAATATTGATTGCGAGAGCCAGTGTACACGTTTCCTAAGGCAACAACACACGGACGTTATCAAATATGTACGTTTGATTATATGAACGTAATTAAAATCTTTGACAAACTCATTATTTATTAATCTCAGAACCTTAATTGACGATGTCTTATTTCGTTCCGTCTGGTAGGCTTAATATATCGTTGTCTCATTGTAAAGTCTTAGACGTTGATTGTTCAGGGAATTTTAGTAGGTCACTAGTTTTACTTTATGTTTTTTTTATAGGGGTGGGGCCGTGTACTTAGTTAGATTTATGATAGTAACCAGGAAGATATACTCACGTATAAAGGATTATTGAAGTGGATCGTTTGAATTTGAAAGAAAACGTCATGTTTGGCGGTGATATCTAGGGAGGTGGGAGTTTTACCCTAAGACAATATTTCGGCTCAGTGAAGCGAATGAAGTAAGAGCTTGGGGTGAGGCGAAAACGGCGTCAATGCTCCGCACGCAGTTTATTGGACGCTATTTATATGAATGAATGAAATGGGGTTTAACGTCCTACTGTTATGCTCTTAACCTGAACTAATTGAAGACAGGCATACTCCATACAGTGTGCTACGAGGGGAATTTTGCCCGGGCAGCGGCGCTACGGCCTACTCTTATATCGAATTCCAACTGCCAAGGGGTCTTTCACGTGCATTCCCATGTGTACACGGGGCCGCGGTTTTTCGTTCCACCCGAACGACTAGGTAGCTGTCTTTGTCAGGCCCTCCTTCTGCATCACTGACAAGAGGAAATCATGTCGGAAAATCGAGATGAACTTTCTCGGCCAATGCAGGGATCGAACACCCGACCTCCAGGCTAGCGAACCAGCGCCCTATCCACTTAGCCACCGGTATGAATGTAGGCGGAAAAATACCCTCCTCTCGAGCAGGGAAGGGCCCGGAATCCTCGGACCTCTCCTCTGGACGTGCATATACATAAAAGTGCAATGCTTTTTTTTTCAGTTTGAAACCTTCGTTTTAGTCAGTTGAAGATCTTCTTTTCTAAAACAAATTGTTGATATTTTAAGAAAGACATAAAAACTCCATTGTACGTGTCTGCTTAGAAAGTTCGATGCATTTAGGTCCACACGCATTTATCCTGTCAGATGAAACCGTAAAAGCACAATCTCGCACGAGATGTAATTGCGATATTAAAATGCTGCTTCGGTTGCCTGTGTTTAAAATATGGTAGGATACTCCCGCGGGGACTTACACGAGACGTCACAAAGCCATTAAGATGTTTTTGTTCTTAAAGGAGCACGCATACTGACGTCATGTTTCTATGGTACCAATTGATGAGTTCCAGGAACCTTGGACAGACACTTCAGGACATGTTACTGTAGAATGTTAATTTGTGTGAAGAGAAATAAAGCCAGCGACTAAAGCCTCTGTGTATTGACGGTTTCGTTTCAGAATTGTCATTGAAAAAAAAGTGTACTTATTCACTTTAAAGAGACAGAAGTGAGTTTAACGCCCATTCGACAGAAACTAGGTCAATTCGTGACTAACATAGGGCCTTATATGGGTCAATTTTATTTCAATGTTTTGCTTGTGCGTAGGGTTCTTTAGCAGTGGGAGAAAACCGGAGGACTCGGAGAAAGCCCCAAGGCTGGACAGGTACAAGTGGGGATTTGACACCACACCACTTGACTCAGTGACAGACCTTATGATGCGAAGTACACGCGTAAACCACCCAACCCCCCTTATTCACTTTAAAGGCCCGCCGTGCCACTCCGAGCGTTATATCATGGAACCCGATCAATGCACACTGGATTAGCCAAACGTAACTAACGTGACGAAATTTATGAGGTAGCTTGCTTTTTTTTTTGCACGTAGGCCTACACAGTGGCTGGCTATTTTGCGCAGTAATCCAAGCCAGAATTTGGCTATTTTGTTAAAATTGCTATAAAGATTTAAATTTATGTTTAAAACTGAAATAAATTAACTACTAGTCAATCCCCACGCTAAAAACATTAAAATAATTGATTGTGTATATATCTGAAATAGACCCGACCGAAGCACAAAATAATTCCAAGATGTCAGCGCCCATGAGCGAAAAGTTTCGGGACGCTATACATTTTCAAAGTCGAAGTTAGGAGTTACAAACTTAAATTTGAAGGGAAAAACAAGTGGAGGGATTACATGCTTTTTATGAAGGTCACGACTCATCCAAAACTTAGGCTGCCTATCTACTTCTAGCTTCGGCTGAGAATAGGCCCTAACCTAATTAACCGACATTTTAATTCCTACATCGACTATTTTAGTCGATAACACCGAGTGTGCTTTTAGAAGTTTTGAGAAGTATTTATTTCTCTTCTATTGTCATATTGAATGAAATTAAATATGTTTATTTAGCCGTTGTGTGTATGAAAGATGTCAAACTGATCAAGAGCCGAACCACAAAAAAGTCCCCTAATTATTCAACATGGCAGGCCCCATAGACGACAAGTTATATAATAATAATATAATATATCTTTATTCAAGTACTTTGTGGCCAAATGCCAATAGTACAAAATGTATACAGTGCAAAAAAAAAAACCAAACAAAACAACAAGTTCACAGAAGTGGTTTTATTTGCGAAGAAAAATTTAGGCGTATATAGGCCTTGTTTTGAAAGATAAACACACTGACACTTTAAAGACAGTTTACAATGGTAAAGAATGTATTGCAATATTACCCATAGCACATATTATATATCGTTTTTAGCCGAGTGGCAGAACTTGAAATTTGACTTTGTGTTTACAAAAACCATGTGCTACGGTCTATTTTCACTCTGTTGTGTAAACACAGGTGACGTAAGTCCCGCCCACGCCTTCCTGGCCCCGCCCCAAAATGATGACGTGAGCGTTTTAAATGGAGTCCAATTAGCACAGTGTTCCATTCTGGTAATGACGTAGGTGGAACGCTGTGTGCAGTATGGTCACGACTGTGAAGCTGTGTTACCGAAATGCTATGGCAAGAGCCGGATTTTTCAAATTCTCCCATGGATATTACAAAAGAAATACAAGGAAGAGTGAAGCCATGATTTTTATTGTTAGTGTGTTGACCTCATGACCTGCGACGTATAGACCACGTGATATGAAAACATGTCGATTGAATGGGTCTGAGATAACTTCTCCGCAGGTAGCGTGTCTCAGATGTTCAGAATATGGATTAGCAATACACCGTTCGACTGTTCCCAAATGTCCCCGAAAAATGACCCGGCACTGCAGCTTCCAAATTATGAACCCTTATATCAATGCATTTATAACCCATGTTTTATAAGCTATTCCCCACTATAGGAAAGTGGGTTAAAGATTCATTCCAGGGTACAAACTTTGTGATTTGATGACATATTTGTACTAAAACCATATTCAAAGTAACCAATTTATCAAAAGTTTGCTTCAATTCCCTTTCAAAACTTTGCTTTCAACGTGGATACCTATAGCTATAAGTAAGCTGTTGTTAGACGCAATGTTTGCCAACTTAGCTTCATTGTGGTAGGGTCCATTTTTCAGAATGTATCTATCATTACTTACTGTATATTTACCATACTTATTCAGGCCTAAGTAAATTCTTAATTTTCTTGTTCTGCTGTTTAAATGCAGAGTCGTTTGTACATTGACAACCCCCTTGTTCCCAAAACCGCCTAAACATTTAAGCAAGAAATAACAACTGCTCCCTGACCTAAGCCAGCAGACAATAAGCTAGCAAAACCTGTCGGGTTGACAGTTAGGGATTCGCTGACAATATTGCCCAGTGCTTGCCCAATAGGCGTTTTTCGCGTAATCCAGTATTTTTCTAGTAAGATTGGGTGTATATATTTTCCATATATACCACATTTGCCATACTTTTATTGGAAATGACCACCCGATAAATACTTTGCTGGGAACCCATCTTTAAGAAGGACCCTTGCTTAAAACGGACCCCGACCATATCCAAGAACCAGGCACAGCCTGCATATTAACCCAACGAGTTCGTTATGCTGTCGTATGTTGATTTTGTTTTCGATTTTAGTATAATGACGCTAAAGAAGCTGCTGGAAGAGACTTTTGGTACTCGTGTCTCATTAAACGGGTCTTCAAACAAATCAAGCCTTTCGATCAATATTCGTGGTTCTTGACTGTAACTTAAAGGAGCTAAATCGCTAATATTTGAGACCTAGAACTTGACATAAATCATGGGTTGAAACACATAAAATAATATGATATGAACGTATATAAAAACATTTACATTCAATGGTTTCCGTTTTTACTGCTTTTTCAAATCAGTTATGTTGGGCGAAAAACGCCATAGCTCCCAATCGAATGGCAATCTGTAGCGCCTGGTTATTCCAGTCCACACAGATAATATTTATTGGGCAGGCTCTCCAGATAAGAATATGTATCACCGTTTGACAAGACTCGTGGAATATGTCTTGTCTCGTACCTTGAGTCCCTTGTTACAAATGGCAATGAAACGAACTATGGTACACGATTTGTGTACCAATGTTAAAATGTTTATTTTGTCTTAATTATATTGGATATCAGAAGCCCATCTTTTCCCGGTAAGATCACAACTTTACTGTTGATTTAAATTGACAAATGATTCGTGTATTCAATATCGAAGACTTTGGATGATATTGAGTTAGAGAGCTACTTTAACTCACGAAGTTATCATTTGATTTGCTGAATTGTCATCACGACAGATATAGAGCTGATGTATTACAAAACATGGGTGGGTTTTCTATGTCAATTATGATTTACATTCGCAAAGGGTTGAAGTTATATAGGTCCTGTCTTTTAAACGTTTATGATAACTGACTTATTTTCTGTATCTCTCAACTGTAGAGCTACATGAAAAATAGGCTATATTGCTAAAACACTGACTTAACGTCCATTCGACATAAACTAGGTCATTGAGGGACTAAAGCCTGGTTCAGTTTAGGGGGTTTTGAGTACCGGAGGACTGGGAGGCTGGACAGGCGAACCCAACCCCTATCATGTACAAGCGGGGAATCGCAACCACACCACTCGACTCAATGACAGACCTTGTGACCTAAAGCGCACGCCTTAGTCCATTTAGCCAACTGGTCCCTCTATTATAGAACTAAGGAGGCACGGAGGGGATAATGTTTACCCCAGAACAAATGTTAATAAAACGCATTGACAAATAATAGCCTAACGTCTTCCCCATCTCCATCTTTAGGATGATATATTTTGGATCTTCCTCGTTCAGAGAGATTTAATGGGGCTAAACCTATAACTCAATATTGTTTTAACAATATTGACCAATATTGAGTTTTAACACCTTTTTTTTATTTCAAATGTTATTAAAATAACATTTGAAATTAAAAACAGGTGTTAAAACTCAATATTGGCCAATTTAAATCAACATTGCAATACGAAAATACGGGGTCCTAATATTGAAAATTTAAGACACAGCTCACATATAAAAATTAGTACACGAGTCGTGTACTTATATGGTTTCGGGTGCCATTTGTAATGAACAATGAAAACATATGCTACAAGAGAGTAATTATTAATGGCGATTTACAAGCGACGAAATAGTAATGAAAATACGTGTAGAATGGAGTAAGCAGGCGTAAACGACTGTCTTTCAATTTGGAATATTGCGTATTTTACCGAAAATAATTGATTACAGATTACAGCAAAGGTTTTTAAAAAATGAATATAAGTCGCTTATATACAGTCATATTTCCTATTGGAAATTCACTTTAAAGGGACGGTCCCGATTCGAACAGAGTCTCAAAAAATAAAAGTCCGAGAACGTATGAAATTTAAGCGCCAAAATGTAGAGGAATATCAAAATTTCAGCTCAAAATGTTGAGTCGGTTTGACGTGAATGTCAAAGCTGCTTATCTGGACACTAACCCTTTTAAGAGTTCGGATCAGTTTTGTCACTGGATGACCTAATAATCGATTCCTATTTCTTTAGACGTCTGTCTAGTGAATGACCCATGTGCTGCACTTGATAACGAAAGGTAACTTTCACCTGCACATTATTTTTATAAAGGTAGAGGATTTGAGGGATTTTAGCTCACATTTGAGCAGTTTTATTCTTCAAAATATTATCAGAATTTACCCTTTAAGGACAACCACTAACGTCAGGTCCTACCGATCATCGACAAGATCGTCTACTTAAGGTGTGTTCTGAATTTTCTTTTCAAATAAGGGACACCAAATGGTCGACGCAGCAAAATGGCTGATTTTGTGAAAAGAAATGGAGTTTTTAACGTTCTGTTTATATTGTATGTCACCATTTCGTTCTTAAAGCTACACTTTCATATTTTTAAGTTTTATTTTTATAATGTATTAAAATAAAGACTTTAAATAGATGGTACCTACCGTATTAAGTAATAGTCCTATTAATCCTATATAACGCACTATTGCCAGTTGAGAAATTGGCAAAAATATCATTTACAACTTCAAATTCAAACGTTTGAAGATAGCTAGTCCATGGGGAGAATAGGTACTGGTAATTGTGTTATTATCACAGGTGTCAATGATGTTTAAGTGTGGAAAAAAAAGCCTATGATTGTATAATAGTGAGTGGACAACATATTGAGAACAAGACATAGAAATAATGATGTTTTGACTTTCTTAGAAAATATGAAATACACTTTTTTACATACGTGCGCATTAAAAATGCAATGACCACACACAACATGGTGCGTTTCGTTAATCCAATTAATTCAGCTAAAATTGTCTTTTCAAGGTTAAAATTATTCCAACAATCACAATATTTTGACATATGACCTTATTAATATCGCGCTATCTGTCGTGATATTGACCCCTATACGCATCCATACCTACGGTACCCTATCCAAATAAAAACGGGGGATCACGTGGCTAAGTGAATAAGACGCTGGCTCGCTAGCCTGGGGGTCGGGTATTCGATGCCTTCATTGGCCAAGATTTCCCGGCATGGTTTTCTCTTGTCAGTTATGCATGACGGAGGGACTGACAAGTACAGCTATCTAGTCCTTCGGAGGACCCGGAGAAAACCCACGAGGTTGGACAGGCGCCCCTTATCCTTGCCACGTGCAACACACACTTGCTAACCATTCGGCCATCCCCCCCCCCTGCCCGGGCAAAATGTTCCTCATAGCACACTGCATGGCGTGTGCCCGTCTTCGTTAGCCCAATCGAATCTCCGGTTGTACGTGGCAAGGAGTAGGTTCGCCTGTCCAACCTCTTGGGTTTTCTCCGTGTCCTCCGGTTTCCTCTCACTGCTAAAGACCCCTACGCGCAAGCGAATTATTGAAATTAAATTAAACCATATGTTAGTTCCGAATTGACCTAGTTTGTGTCGAGTGGACGTTAAACCCCATTTCTCTCTCTCTCATTAGCCCAAGTTAGGAGCAGAACAGTAGGACGTTAAACCCCATTTCATTTCATTAATTTCATTCATTTCCAAATAAAAACAAAACTTTAAGTGGGCCTTTATGATTCCATCGAATTATACGTCATTATGTCATTCACCACGATTGACGAGTTAATTGCCTATGGTTGTGATTGTCGGTGTTCAGATTTTACCTGTCTACACCATTGATGAAAATAGCATCTTAGTTTGGAATCAGCTCTATAGGAATATTGATTAATCCCAGTCCCTTGCGTGTTTGTTTATATCCTTTTAGTTACGCCACACAGCATCTGATTTATAAGCCTTTGGTCAATTAATCTGTTGATCAAGCAACTTGTTTAATAGGATTATTCTGCCTACAGCTACACCGTACTACCACAATCATACATAATATTGTGCGGTTAGCCTATTTCTTGGGGGATGTAGGTGACATAAAACCTATAATTTTCCAGGAGTTAATGTTATACCGTTCTTCTCAGATAAAACTTTGTTTGGCAGGAGGCTTATAGAATCAATGAAATGAAATTAAATGGGGTTTAACGTCCTACTGTTCTGCTTTTATACTGGGCTAATAAAGACGGGCATACGCCATACAGTATGCTATAAAGGAAATTTTGTCCGTGCAGCGGCAATATTACCTACTCTTATATCGTATTCCAACTACCAAGGGATTATTTGCGTGCACGTCAATGTATACATGGAACCTCGGTTTTTCGTATCATTCGAAGGACCAGATAGCTCTCCTTTCTGAAACCACTGAAAATGGGGAATACCACGCCAAAAAATCCCGATAAACTTTATCAGTCTACGCAAGGATCGAACACCGTCCTCCAGACTAGCTAGCCAGCGTCTTACCCACTTATTCTTTATTTACTTTTTCCGGGGCTAACGCATGGTTCAATTGTATTTCAATACTTCGCTAGCGCGTAGGAGTCTCTAGCCGTGGGAGGAAGTGGAGGACCAGGAGAAAACCCACGAGGTTGGGCAGGTGACCCTACTTTGTCACGTACCAAACGAGAAATCTGAACCACGCCAGTCGACCTTATGATACAGCACGCACGCGCTAACCATTCAGCCCCCCCTCACTTTGTTCTGCTTTCCGGGTTCTCATATTACACCTTATATTTGTATTATAAAATAATATTAATGATAAGAGCTTTATTATCCAATCAAGGGTCCATAGGGGACATGGTACAGATCAAACAAAGAGATGAAATCCATATGACAATCAAATAACAATAATGATAAGATATAACAATGTGCAAATTAGTCTCGTTATTGAATCAAGGGGAGCTAAATATAAATATGCACTAAGGCTTCAGGGCCAATAAAGATAAACGCCAGCTCGTAAAAAAATATTATTAATGAAAGGGAGATAAACCCATTTAACCGCGCAGGATGCTACAATACTAAGGACTAAGACTAGTAATTATTTGCCTAGTTTTCATGATGTAGTGCGAGTTATTAATAGACAATTTTTCCCTTAATTTTTTTCTCCCCTCTTCCTGCATTTTTGGGTTGACTTTTTGGTCTAGAATAGGTGAAAAGGGATCAAATTTGGAAATTTAAAGCAGTTTTGGGTAATACTGGTGATGGTGATATTACAGCGGAGGGATGGGGGAGTAAAATGTCTTTCTGCGAAGCAGTGAAATGTATCGGAAGTGAGATTTTCACCCCAGTCAACTTCAAATCCCTGTAGCAAAAAATCTAAACCAATTTAACCCTACATGTTTATGATGGGGAGATTGCCAAATGTGGTCCCCATTGTGACTAAAAAGATTGGAACCAACAGAATGTTGAGCAAAAAACTACAGCCTGTAATGTTAAGGCCATTTAGCATTGAAGTCAATGGGCAAATAATTACTAGTCTGAGTCCATAAATAAGTAATCTCCAATATTAAGTCATAAATTATGTAAACCTTTATATTATTCACTGTATATGATGTTTAACCAAGATAAAGAAAATAACTTAATGTCATGTGCTTGTGCAAAAGGCGACGAACTTCATTTATAATAAGTCTACATTTTCACAAGGTAAATGAATTCCCTGTCTGTTGCCAAATGTGTAATGTCAATGAACTTCATTCTAAACTTTCCTCGACAAGCGAGAGGGAGAGAGAAAGGACGTTTAATATCCACTGGACACAAACATAGGTGTACGGGCTCAATGACAGCTAGGGGACAGAACCCGAAATGCCCGAAAAAAATAGGGTTTACAGACAGTGGCGCCGGTCTTCTTCGAGATGCGAAGAAACGGGAGCTTACCTTGTATCCCCCCCCCCTCCTCCAATGAAAATTTTGAAAATTAAACAGCCGCAAACGCGTTTTCCTGCTATTTCAGCCGGTGAACAAAGCAAATTCAAAGTGGTCTAATACAGCCTAATTAAGTTTGCTGACCCGAATTCCAATCAATCGTTTACAGCAACTTCAATTTGGTACAATATAGCCTACCTGGCTCACCCGAATTCCAAACAACCTATCAATCGTCGCGCGGTATGGGGGCTTCACCCTCCAGGAGAGGATTTTGGAAATTTAATCACCGCCCGTGTAAGCAACTCCAAAAGTATCCAATGTTTTGTAACATAAACCCCACTCTGAATTCCAATCATCCAATGAGACTGGTGCATCTGCATTCACAAATAATAATCGATGTCCGAGTGGCCCCAGACGAAATGTTTTAATCCATAGTTAACTCCGTCCAAATTCGTGATATTCAATTTCAAAAAATGAAAATTAGTGTTTTGTTACGGCTCGTTGTCAGTTAGGGAAGCAAAAGTAGAAATTCCCGAATAATTTCGTGTTTATAGACAGCGGTGCGGTGTCAGTTTTCTTTGTGAGGCGAAGAAGTGGAGCTGACCAAGAAAATTTTGGATTATTTGACGCCGCTAAAGCGGTTTACTGCTATACCAGTCCGTAAAATTAGTGTTTTATTCAATTTCGGGCATTTTATTTTTCCAAGTAGATGAAATATTTTTTTTTTCACTTTACCCGTCTGCCCGAATAGTCAGCTTGCCCCAAAGTTAGGGGGGCAGCTCAATGGTGCGTGCATTATTAACATAAGACGTTACTGGTTCGGGAAGAATTACTGCCTTTTACACTAAACAGGAAATATTTTTTACCTACATTTACTTGAAACACCTATATTTATTTTTCTAATGCTTAAAAATATGTCCTAGAATTTAATTTGCAGAAGGAAAAAAGTGAATACTGCGAGCTCATTAAGCCGCACGGATGTCATCCCTATCAGTGATTGTAGCAGTGGCGAATATTCAAACAAGGACCAATATACGGAATAAACATAAAGACATCTAATACGCGCAAGCAAATTATTAAAATAATATTAAACCATATGTTAGTCCTGAAATAACCTGGTTTGTGTCGAGTGGACGTTAAACCCCATCTCTCTCTCTCTCTCTCTCTCTCTTTTTAAAGAAAAGGAAAATATCTATAAACTCTACACTTACGGCCTAATATATATATGTTTAGCGAACTGTTTAATTGAACTCACCTTTAGGTATTAAACAGTGTACCGGGATTAAATTAAGGTTATAACACAGAGGTTACCCCCCACCCCCTGTTAAATCCAATTCCCTCATGTGTATATATTATACTGTTATATCTATGTTGTTATTGTTTCTATACAATGTATTTATGTACGGTTTGTAAATAAACAATATCTATGTCTATTACTTTACAGTGTAAGATGGCCGATCATGTAGACGGGTATATACGTCATACAGTATGAGATAAATTTTGCCCGGGCTACTCTTATATCAAATTCCAACTGTCCAAGGACCTTTTACGTCCACGCCAATGTATACACGGGATATCGGCCTTTTGTACAATCCGAACGACTAGACAGCTGTCCTTGTCAAGCCTCCGGCCCTGCACCTCTGACAGGGGGGAAAACACCCCGGAAAATCGAACCCCGTACCTACAGGCTAGCGAGCCAGCGTCTTACTTACTTATATATTATAACATAATATTAATATTGCACTGTCTTCATCAAAGCGCCTCGATACATTTTGTATAAGGAAACGTAAAATTATCATGTAAAGTTTTGCTGCACATTAGTATTATTTATTTTCTTAGTAAACCGATTATATATACATATTATTTTAAATTGCTGTTTTTTTTTCTGTATTTAGGTAATTTTACCTTCATCAAACTTTGTCCAACAACCCACAATGAAGACAAATAACACAAATTTGAACAGATTTCTTAGAATATGACCGTTCAAAAAAGCAGAAACCTTAGTTATTGCAGAAATTAGACAGGGTGTAGATTAGGTTGCAGTAGAATCACCAGACAATTCCAAGAAGCTATTATCTATTGAGAACGAGGAACATGCAAAGTTAATCCAGCTTAGCAATCAAGTTGTGAAATGATTGATGCTGTAGTGTTATTACGATCACAAAGAAACACAACAGATTAGAGAAAGATGGTGGACAAATTATTACAACACAGAAATAAATTCTTGAAGAAATTTTACTAAAAACTTTACAAGAAAAGAGATTCAATTAATGATGAGACGGATATAAAATTAAAAATGTCCAAAGTCTTTTTTGCCAACTATCCGACAATGAAGCTGGAGAGCTTGACGGCCAAATAAAAGAGAACGAAGCCCTTTAATTTAAAAAAAAAACGATGAAAAATGAAAGGAGTCCAGGATCTTCGGGTTTCCCCGCAGAATTCTTTAAAATGTTTTGGTCAGACTTAGGGCCCTTTGTAATTCGATCTATAAACAACTGCTATGAGGAAAATGAAATGGAATCTATATAGTACAAAAATTAGGTATACTAACGTGCATACCCAAACCAAACAAGCCAAAACACATTTTGAAAATCTTATAAACACTGTATATAAAATAGCCACAGCCCACAGGCACAATAGCAAACAGAATAAATAAAATAATTTGGATACGATTATTGATAACGATCAAACGGGTTTATTAAGGTTAGATATATAGGCCAAAATATTCGTTTAATATATGACGTCCTTGAACATACAAAAAACAAACAACAAGGACTTTATTTTCTTTTAAATCTAAACTCGGCTACCTTGATCGAATTATACCTTCATCATACTACTCTGGCAGCAGGAAAAATTAAATTTAACACTCTCGCCTTCGACTCTCTTGCAGCGATTTAAACGGACATCGTTTTCTCAGGCATATTTCTGACAGGCCGAACATTTTCTTTTAATCTGTCCCTTACGTTTAAACCACGATCTGAGTGAATATCAAAACTCCAAAAACTTTATCAACATTCTCAAAATTTATTATTTGGAACTGAAGACAAAACAATTCTGAAGTAATATTTTCGGCAGTATAAACATCCTGATTGTGGTTTGTAAATATCGTGTATAGTGTATATTATATAGCCATCTTATAATTTAATAGTACCTCTCTTCTTTACTTTACCTTTCTTCACTTTTCAAGACATGTTTATGTTTGTACTTTTTTGGAGAGGGGTCTATAGGCTTCTGTCTGTTCTCCAATCCAGCTTCTATGAATTTAATATTGTTTAGAAAAAAATACAAAAATTACCAGGACTATTGCTAATGCTAGATTTTAAAAGGCTGGAATTTCATAGATACAGCTTTTGACATTTTTGGCGTTAAAAACTCCATTAAAAAATGGATATCAACCCTACACAAAAATTCAGAATCAAGAGTTATAATAAATGGGCATCTCTCGGTTACAATCACACTCGGGAAGGGTTGTAGACGAGGCGATCTCCTGAGGCCTTATATATTTATTATATGCGCAGAGCTATTGTCTATATTAATTTATAGAAATACAAAAAATGTCAAAAGCTGTATAAAAATAACCAATTTCTTAGTTATGAACAATTTGTTATAAAAATTTGGCATAAAAAAAGATTTTTTAACCATGAATCATTGTTGCAATTAATAACAAAATTCAATAAAAAAAATTAATATAGAACTCAGAAATGTAATCATCCAATCTCCAATATTGCCATTTTAACTGTGCAGCTTTCTGAAGTATAAAACAAATGGTAATTGCGTAATCAAAAAAAAAAAGCCTACAAAAAAATACATCCTCCAAAATTTCAAAACAAATTTAGACAGACAGGACTGGTGTCTACACCTTTAAACTGCTGTAATGATACAAAACTTACAATGGTTTCAATATAGAATTATTTGTAATATTATGGTTAACTGAATAATCATAAATGTTAAATTGTTTATATACAGAACAAAATTTAAACATGTATCAATGGAAATCAAAGCAATTAAAAATATGTTAAAAGAAAAAAATTGAAATAAAAACGTATTGCTTACACAGTAGTGAAAACTCTGACAAATATTTAGGTTTGCATATCTATAACTATTAACTACTGTATGAACTGTACATTTTCATCCATTTTATTAAAGTTATTTAATATGTATGTGTATGCTATTAACTATGTATATACTGAAATGAAATGAAATGGGGTTTAACGTCCTACTGCTCTGCTCCTAAACTGGGCTAATGAAGACGGGCATATGAGGAAAATTTTACCCGGGCAGCGGCGCTGCGGTCTACTCTTATATCGAATTCCAACTGCCAAGGGGTCTTTTACGTGAACGTCAATGTGTACATGGGACCTCGGCTTTCCGTCCCATCCGAACGACTAGACAGCTGTCCTTGTCAGGCCCCCCGTCATGCATCACTGACTCGGGGAAACCAAGCCGGAAAATCTAGATGAACTTTCTCGGCCAAAGCAGGGATCGAACACCCGACTTCCAGGATAGCGAGCCAGCGTCTTACTCACTTGGCCACCGTGGTCCCCCTATTTATATACACCCATTTGCATTAATATTATATCTGCGGCGGAGCCAGACGGATGGGGGGGGGGTCCAAACAACACCCTGCTCAGCTACCTGTTTTAATGTCTTGCATCAATGAAATTAAATCACAATTTGATCCTACATTATTACACATATGTTTTCTCTCTTTAAAATTCTCAATTTGTATGTATGATTATGTAATTTAAAGACGATGATCGCATCGAGCATTTTAACAGTCAGATTTTCTTTTAACAAACCCCCTCCTGCAAAAATTCCTGGATCCGCTCTCCTGTATATATATATATGTAAATTATTTAAGGATGGGAATTTTACATAGGCTAAGTCTGTTCCGCAATCTCATCCAATCAACCACCCGAATTAAAATATTGTTTATAAAAAAATCTTCTTTTTACAGTAAATAAAACTTAAGGTATTTCTAATGGATATTGAAAGATCCGGGAACGAAGGTCTCTTATTTATTGAGTACAATAGAAATTAGTATACCTGTAAATATAACCTATATCTACAGGGCTGACCCTTTTTTTAAGTTAAACTTATCTTGCCGCTACTGGGTATTCTTCGTTCAACAGAGCGTATCGTATCCGGGAGTACGAGGCGATTACAAAATTGGATTGGTTAGCCCAAATTATGGACAAATATTTCTTCTTAAATAATATTATTGTTCAAACCCGGAAATATCCGTTAAATTATGATTGGCCAGCTCTGATTTTACCTATTTGTATATAAGTATGGAGCTTCATCATGAATTTCATCAATATTCAAACCGTTCTATTATTGAACGTAATTGTAGAAGTTAGCAGTTGTGTTAGAGAACCTGATTTCAAGTCTTCAACATGTCTCCACCAATGTTTGATCTTCAAACTAAAGACAGTAACCAAGATGTAAAGGCGGGTTCAGTAAAATACTAAATAATTTCTTTAACATATTATTTAAAAAAAATTTTCTTCAAGAAAATATTTTGTTAAATAATTTCCTTAACATATTATTATTATTTTATTTTCTTCAAGATAATATTTTATTTTCTTCAAGATAATATTTCATTTTCTTCAAGATAATATTTCATTTTCTTCAAGATAATATTTCATTTTCTTCAAGATAATATTTCATTTTCTTCAAGATAATATTTCATATTCTTCAAGATAATATTTCATTTTCTTCAAGATAATATTTCATTTTCTTCAAGATAATATTTCATTTTCTTCAAGATAATATTTCATTTTCTTCAAGATAATATTTCATTTTCTTCAAGATAATATTTCATTTTCTTCAAGATAATGTTTCATTACATTGTTACAAGATAATATTTCATTACAAGATAATGTTTCATTTTCTTCAAGTTAATGTTTCATTTTCTTCAAGTTAATGTTTCATTTTCTTCAAAAAGATATTATTGCTTCTCTTGCCGAATAAAAAAAAGGTATACCATAATATTAATATCGCACTGTCTTCATTAAAGCGCTTCGATAAATTTTGAATACGGAAATATAAAAATTATCCGAAGTATGTCTGCTACATATTACTATTTTTTTATTTTCTTACCGATAATATACATAGGTGTATATTATTTAAAATTGATGTTTTTTTTTCTGTATTTAGGTAATTCTACCTTCATCAAATTTTGTTCAACAACCTACAGTGAAGACAAACAACAAAAAATATTATCTAATTGCTGTATCGGTTATTAGCGCTGCTGTGGTTATAACCCTTGGGGCGATGGGCTCTGTTGCACTTTACCATCATATGAACAGACCACAGGTAAAAACAAAATTTTGTAGTCAAAAATAATTATAAAAACCTCTCTGTCTTTGCCAAAAGTTTCTGGGGATATAAGACAGAAATTTTAAGTGGCATTGTGTAAGAGCTAAATCTGCCTTTTGCAGGCATAACTTTTGGATTCAAATGTTATACAAATTATGAATTATATATTGATTAACATGACAAGCCCATAAACATGGTCGCTGTTTCATTATTTAATTTAAAATCGGTTTATTATCACAACAACGCTAATCTTTAAAAATTCATAACTTCGCTTGGATTGGGGTAATATTTTGACTGAAATTTTCCAATATTCCCATTGCATTGTCTATAGTTTAAAGTTACTTACATGCGAACAAACTGAGTGATTTGATGATATATTTGGACTAAAACATATTCAAACGAATTAATCGATCTAAATTTTGCTTCAAAACCTCTTTAAAACATTTAATTTGTGAGGAAAACCCTGCTATAAAACAATCGTTTAAAAAGGGTCACGTTTGTGTCACGTGTGACAGTACCTACCAACGGATGTGGAGCCGGGTGGGGGTGGGGGGAGATTCATTGCATATACAAGACAATGTTATTGTCTTTAATCGCTGATTATTTCACATAAATACCGAAGCCTCATTAAATCCACTGACCACGTCTTTTTCCGCAGTTTTTATCCCAGAAACTGTTGTACGCTTAAGTTCACCATCAATGTTATCAGCACATTCAAGCGACAAGCGCTTACAAACGCTGCGATCTTCTCGTGAAAACTTTGACGTCAAAAGCAGACATCCCTGTCGTCGGGTTGACGAATAGGGAAACCTTTATATTTATGTCCCGTATGAGCTCCATGGATGTTGTTCGGGAATGGAGTATTTTTCAAGTAAGATTGGATGTTTCAACCTTCCATATATCGAGGGGGAAAGTTATGCAGCAAATTGGAACATAATCCAACAAATATCGCAGGCTAGTGTTGACATCGAGGGTTGATTATGGTCTGGATACGTTTTTTAATGCCTAATTAATAGTTTATAAAACATTCCAGACTAAAAAAAAATACCTACAATGGACAGATTTAGCTCTAGCTTAATGTATGTTTTAGAAATAAAATAAATAAACAATGTAATATTTTTCAGGAATACGATACAGAAACACTTTATAATGGCCACCATATTCCTGAACATGCTCGTGTAGATTATGTAAATAAATTAACTTATGTTAATAATACACAGTATGGTAAAGTGATGGCTGGCAACAATCTACATGATTATAACAGGGTAAGTTTACATTCGCCCGTTCTTTTTGTCTAGGAGGGGGGGGGGGAGTTCATCCTGAATTTCTGGGTGGTTTCCCCTGGTCAGTGATGCAGGGATGATGGCCTGACAAGGGACGTCGGTTGTGACGATAAACCGAGGCCCGTTGTACACACTGTCGTGCACGTAAATATCCCCTTGCAGTGGAATTCGATATAATAGTAGGCCGTGGTGCCACTGCCCAGACAAAATTTCCCACGCCCACGTTGACTAAGAAGTCTTTTGATTCTCAACGATGTCCGATAATCATTGCCAGAGTTACGGCCCTTGGTCACGTTGGAAAATCTCGTGGAAGCTCTACATTCGGCAAACCTCGACAGATTCCGGTACTCTCCGTAACCTTCATCTAGACTCGGATGTATGATAGTCATTGATATGTACCTACGACCATACATTTGCGATGCGGCTTATCGACTACCGATTTACTCTAACAGGAAAACGTTCCGCTTTTACAAAAAAGTCCCAAAATCTGGTTAAGCTGCCCACACCCGTTGGTGGAGTCGTCCACACGACTTAGTATAATTTCTGGACACATAATGTATTTGTAAATAGTATAGTTTTTCTGCGAGGTCACCCTTTCTCTCGGTAAATAAACAACAAAGTAAAAAATTTCTGGATATTGTAATACGTTTTTTGGAATCGTCCACACGATGTATTTTTAATTAGTATAGTTTTTCTGCGTGGTCACCCTTTCTCTCGGTAAATAAACAACAAAGTAAAAAATTTCTGGATATTGTAATACGTTTTTTAGAGTCGTCCACACGATGTATTTTTAATTAGTATATTTTTTTTCTGCGTGGTCACCCTTTCGCCCGGCAAATAAACAACAAAGTAAATCGTTTTATTCCATAAATAACAAATTCATTAACAAATTCATAAACAAATTTAGTTGTGGACGACATCACTAATAGTTGTTGACGACATCACAAATGCCTTGTGGACGACTCCACCAACGGTTGTGGACGACTTCGCTTGTGGACGACTTGACTGGCACCCATCTCCTGGGGGCAACCATGTTTATCCGGGTCCTTTAAAATAGTTCCAAAATGGCGGACTACATTATACAGCCGAGTCTAGATATAGGGCACCGGAATCTGTCGAGGTTTGCCGAATGGGAAGCTCTAGAGACTTAAGTTGATATAAATTGTTCCTGGTCATGAGACAAATAAACGAAACCAATTCTAATGATATCTGATAATTACTTTTAAGTATAAGATTTTCGTGTGTTGTAAACCCGGACGACTTACTTGCTATGGGCGTATGTTTCGTTGTCTGACAGACTATCTTTTTTTTCAGAAATTGTTAGTATTTAAAGATATGGCTAATAAAGTTTGTTATATTGATAAACTAGAAGGAACATTTGAAGAAGGTGTAGCTTTACTCGCCCAAAAGGTAAATATCTTTTATATTCCAAAAAGTTTACAGGTTGAAAAATAAAGAGCCACACTCCCTTTAACTTTTGCAAGCAGTGCACAATTATATAATATTCATGTTTATTTGTTTCTTTAACAGACACGAAGCACCCCAACACCAGTCAAACGAGTACATGCCAGTAATGAATCCATCCATGCAGATGTTTTAAGAAAATTTGCTGGGGATGATATTGCTGACCATTGTAAAGACCTTCCAACATTTTGGGTTATTGATGAAGCCGATGGAGGTAAATATAACGTTTTACTTTTACAGTAAGTTATGAGGGGAATTATGCCCGGGCAGCGGCGCTAGGGCCTACTCTTTTATCGAATTCCAACTGCCAAGGAATCTTTTACGTGCACGGGACCTCGGGTTTTCGTCCCACCCGAACGATAATATATATGGAGGAGGGGAGACGGGTATTTCCGACAGTAATTTGTACCAAAGGTTGCTTTGGTGTATAAGTAATAATGGGACATGAATGTTTTCTTATTGACATCATTTTCAAATTGCCCCCCCCCACCAAATATTCAAAATATCCCTTTTTCTTTTTTCCTCGCTGTTGTAACTGTGTGGAATCTATTTATTTGTTTTTGTTTGTTACAGTTGACGGTGAGCCGAATGGAGAGATGATAATAGATGGTGAGCCGAATGGAGAGATGACAATAGATTGTACTAACTACGCTTCTAATCCTCTCTGTAGAAACAAGAGGGGGTTACGTATAAGGATACGTATAATGATTTGTCATAGCCTAGTATTAGAGATCAATATAAGAATTTAAAATGAGATACAATTCTACCTTTAGCCCTAGCCTGCTAAATATTATATGACATCACCCAGGTTTATATAAAATGAATTTGATTTGGTATATAGTTTTTTTCGGATCGCGGATGTCGAGGAGATACATCTTAAAAGATATGATGTGTCATTTCCATTTATTCGCTAAATATCAAATTTCTCACTGCCTAATCCACTCCGATTGAATAGTTAACATTTAATTAAGAAGTCACAATAACAACGCTAGATATTCCCCCTGGCTTGGATTCTGTTCGTCCATCACAAAACTGATCCGGACTTATTGCACAGCAAGCATCATAGATCGATGCAATTTGAATTCAATATATCTTTGTAAATACCAAACGAAATTGAACTATTTTTGTAGTGATTCACCTTTCACAGTATTGTTGCTTGCAAGGGATTCATATTGCACTAAAATGACGCAATGAGACTTATTTTTTTTGTTGCATTTTACTTTTTGGTATTTTTTTTTCTTGTTACTTTTTGGTATTTTTTTTTCTTGTTACTTTTTGGTATTAAATTAGTGTTTGTACAAATAAATGTGTTCTATTAACTAATTATTTTATATTTATTTTATTTTTTATTGTGTTTGTAAACACAATGAATATGTTTATTAATGGGGCATTATATGAAATAAGATCAAGAGTTGACAGTTCTGGCTATAAAAGTTAAAATATAGATAAACTAACTAGAATATGCTGAAAATTTCAGTCAAATTATCCTAATCAGAACAGAGGTATTAGCTTTTGAATTTTAGGCTAGCCTCGATCATCATTACAAAAGTCAGTACGATAAAAACAAAGTCTTGATTAACGACTTTTACGTTTAATCATGTCACAAAATGTATCCCAATCTGCTAAATCACAGGCGAGCAATTACATTGAGAGTTCATTATGGTCTGTTTAAGTTAATTAATATCTAATTATAGAGCAAGTCAGGATTTGTGGGGGTGGGGAATTGTTTCCTCTTCAGTGTTATTTGATGTAAGTATGGCCAATATGTCTAGGTCATATGTTATTTTTTATTAATTCTGTTTTTAATTTTAAATCTATATTTTAATATTCATTATTGCTTGGTTAGTCATTAGAGACAGGCAGCAATTACTCTTGTTAGTCAGTTGAAATTATGACAGGTTGTCATGTAAAGTGGTTGATCTGTTTCAAACTGCCAGCACTTTCATAAGATCTAATTTAGATAAAAGGCAAATGTGTGTTAGATAAAGTATTAGTTGGAGAGACCAGCTTAGGGAATCTATATATTACTAGTTGGAAATTATAAGGTGTTTAACTATTTCTGTCATTTGATCATGAAATAAAGTGTTGATGATTCATTCCAAGAATTTGTATTCAATTTTGATACTTGAGAAAACAGGTTGACAGACTCAACTAGGATAGAGGCCTCATAGTTTAGTCATGTGGAATATTCTCACTACTATACAATTATCTTTACGGTCATCAACAGAGTATTATAATAACACAAACCCACCAATCAGTTGGCATGGTAACCACGTAAACCATAGCTCATGTTCATAGAGGGGCTCATATCTTGGAGAAAGAGAAATGGAGTTTCACGTCCACTTGACACAAACTAGGTCATTTCGGGACCAAAATATGGTTTATAAATCTATCTTAATAATTCGCTTGCACATAGGGGTCTTTAGCAGTGGGAGGAAACCGGAGGACCTGGAGCAAAACCCATGAGATATCTTGAACAAATTGTCCGATATGTAATCATGGTTGTCTAGCAGAACATTATCAACACTGACGCCATTTCCTCAACTTGCTGACTGTTAGCTGGTCACAAATTAGATCAAATGTGGTTTAATATTCTAAGTGCTATGAGGGTAAACTTTCCAGGTCAATCGCATTTCCCTCCATGTCTCGCCCTACTCCAACAATTAAAGGGGTGTTGGATGGCTGAATAGTTAGCATGCACGCGCTGTACCATAAAGCCTGTCATTGAGTCAACTGGCATGGTTTCGAAACCCGGTTGTATGTGGCAAGGAGTAGGGTCGCCTGTCCAACAACATGGGTTTTCTCCAGGTCCTCCAGTTTCCTCCCACTGCTAAAGACCCCTAGTGCAAACGAATTATTGAAATAAAAATTAAACCAGATGTTAGTCCCGAAATGACCTAGTTTGTGTCGAGTGGACATTAAACACCATTTCTCTCTCTCTCTCCCAACAGTTAAATGTTCTTTTACGTGCACACAAACATGTACACCAGTGCTGGGTTTTTGCCATGGCAGTCACGATTCGGGTGCTACAATTCTGATCCCGATTGATAACAACAAAGGGAACCAACATTTGAAAATTTAGAGAAACTTTCACGTCAAACACACCGGAAACCAACTCGATAAAAAGCAGAAGAACGTTCATGACGACCACCAAGAGCGAACACAAGACAGGTTTGCTACGGAGGCCGAATGATGATGAAAGCAATTTATGTCCACATTACATGGATTTATTAAATCCCCAGGTTATAATGGCTGGTAACAAAATTAAACATAATTCCATATTTTTTTTAATAAAAGGTTGATTTTGCTGGTTGAATGGTTTTTTGCTTCCACAGTTCAATCAGTACATGTATGTATATACAAACAATGTCTATCATCTATCCTTGCAACTTTCACTCTAGTTTCATTAATAAAACAATCATGGGTATAATAATATAAAATCTATTCTACATCATCTTCTTCTAAAACAGCTTCTGTACTGGTAGGTGGTCCTGCTGCTCCTCCAGGTACTAATCCTGACAATCTCTACAAAATATAGAACAAATATTGTGTAATACAAATGATACAAGAACTATTGTATGATGCACAAATATACCAGGAATATTGTGTATGTATACAAAGATGCATAAATATACAAGGAATATTGTGCAATACACAAATTGAAAGGAGGTAATTACATACTTTATTCAAAACCCATAATGTCAATTATATTCTTAAACATGATATAATTCCCTTTTAAACCAAATTGCACCTGGTGTTGGTCTAGAAAATTTATCAGGATTTTCCTGCATGGTGTCCCCTTTTCAGAGGTGCCGGACAGAGGGCCTGACAAGGACAGCTGTCCAGTCGTTCGAATGGAATGTGAAACAGAGGTCTTGTGTACACATTGTTGTGCATGTAAAAGATCCCCAGACAATTGTTAATTCGATATAAGAGTAGGCCTTAGCGCTGCTCTCCGGGCAAACTTTCCCTTGTAGCACATTGTATGGTGTATGTCCCTCTCCATTAGCCCAGTTGAAGCAGAAAAGTAGGACGTTAAACCCCATTTCATTTTGTTTTCAACAAATTAATCTAAATCATTAAATGAAATGGGATTAAATGTCTTATTTTTTTGTGCCAGTAGGGCTCATGAAGACTGGCCTATGCCATGCTTGGTTCTACTGGGGAAAGCTTGCCCCAAAAGCAGATACATAATGCATTCTTATTTCAATTACCAATTGTCAGTAATCTCAAACCTGCTGACAATGGTATGTATAACACCTTGGATATCCACAGTTCCACGCACCCCGTGCCAAAAACTCACATGGTCAACAATGCGGGTTATATAATAACTCCTCCAGATTCTAGTGTAGTAAAGACAAGTACAACAAAATTTTGAACTATTAAAAACAAAACGAAATAGAATATGTGTTTTAATCAGATTGAAAAAAACTCTGATCAATGAATGAATAAATGAAATGGGGTTTAACGTCCTACGCTTAAGCACCTCACCTGGGCTAATTGAAGACGGGCATATGCCATACAGTGTGCTATGAGGGAAATTTTGCCTTGGCAGCAATTGAATTCCAACTGACAAGGGGAAATCGAGATGAACTTTCTTGGCCAATGCAGGGATCGAACACCCGACCTCCAGGCTAGCGAACCAGCGCCTTATCCACTTAGCCACCGTGATCCCCAAACTCTGATCACCATTTGAAAATTATTATTACCTGGCCAACAGATGGAAGTTTTTCTAATAAGAGGGCAAAAACTTGAGGTGGTAATGTTTGACGTAATACTTGTAGTAATTGTTGAGGTTGACCACAAACTGCTACAGCATAGCTCAGATGTTCTACACCTCCCTCAATATCTCCTAAAAATAAATCATCATTTATATTAACATGTATATATACTAATATAAGACATAATGTGAGAAACAAGTTTACCAGAGCAACGGCAGAGTATTCAGTGAAGTACCACTATCTCTAATAATCTGTCAGATACACAAGAGTCATATCGAAAACTGTCAGTTTAAACATACATTATGCAAGAGCTAAATCTATCTATTGCAGGCCTTTCTTTACGCCTGAATTGTTACCTAAATTATTAATTAGACATTTAATACCATTAAAATTTCAACTACATCTTGTTACAGCTTTCAGCATAGATCGATGAAATTTTAATTCAATATAACTTAGTTAATACTGGACTGATATTCCTATTATAAAGAGAGAGATGGGGTTTAACGTCTCCACGACACAAACTAGGTCATTTTGGGACTAACATGTGGTTTAATTTTATTTCTATAATTCGCTTGCCCAATGGGGTCTTCAGTAGTGGAAGGAAGGCAGGGGACCCGGAAAACCCCACGACCCTACTCCCTGTCACATACAACCGGGGATTTGAAACCATGCCAGTTGACTTAATTACAGCCTTTATGATACAGCACGCACGTGCTAACCATTCGGCCATGCAACCCCTATTCGAGATTAACTTTTTACAATATTGTAGTTTGAAATGTTAATAAATAAATATACCTGTGGCCAATAACTCTTCTCCTAGTTGTACTTCTTGAAGGAAAAATCGCTGCATTGCTTCTGGATTTGTTAAATCAGGAAACTAAAAAGCAAAATTGAAGATGAAATGTGGTTTATTGCCATCTTTTGCTGCCCCAATTTACCAAATACAGTTTTCTATGAGTGAGAGAAAAAAGGTCCTTGACGTCCACTTGACACAAATTAGGTCATTTCGGGACTAACACTTGGCATTGGGTCAATTTTATTTCAATAATTCACTTGCACATAGGGATCTTTAACAGATGACCCTACTCCTTGTCACGTACAACCAGATAATCGCAACCACGCCAACTGACTCAATGACAGACCTTACGACACAGCACGCACATGCTAATTATTCTGCCATACACCGCCCTTTCTATTAGTGAGTGCACGAGGACCGCACTACACGCCAAACAAAAATCTAAAAGTTAAACCTGTGGACATTCCAACAGGCGACCCTACCCCTTGTCACTAAGAAGCTAAAAAATCAAAACCATGCCACTTGACTCAATGACAGACCATCTGATCAAACACACACGTGTTAACCATTCGCCCCCCCCCCCCCTTTAATATCAATAGAGTATCTGGCGTATATCAAAAATAATTAGCCAATCCAAAAGTAGTGCATGTCTCCTGACAGGATTGAACCTACAGCTAGAACATCTGAAAAAACCAATATCTAAATTTGTGTGGCCTCCCACATAGATGGATGAAATTTTATTTATATTTTAATGTCTGTACCTCTGTTCCTGCTCCTGTTGGCGCTTTCGTCTTTCTGTTAGCACTTCTTCTTTCTTAAATAGAATCAAATTATCTGTATAGTTATTTTTATTCAGATCACATACAAAAATTATTGTTAAAAAAAAAAACTAGCTTAGTACTAATAGTAGGTCACAAAACAAAATAACAAAACAGGTTTGCTACCGGTATATTGCCTAAAAAATGTAAATGTCCTGTTTTTCTCCAGTGTGCTATTAGGAAAATTTTGCTCAGAAAGTGGCACTACGGCCTACGCTTGTTTGAAAATCCCAACTGTCATTAGTTCTTCATTTTAATGGTAGGCCTACACTAGGGCCTAGTAGGCCTAGAGGGGAAATCGGTTTTGACTGTGGTTGGGGTCAATATCATCTATTATTGTTTGATGCTTTTTTTTAAATTTTGCATATTGATTGTGCACGGATATTGACAATGTTCGCGAACTAAAAATTAATAACAATATTGAAGAAATCAAGTTTCAACATTCATTGCCCGTTTCAACATTCATTGCCCGGGCAGCGTGTTAGACTTACTTTCTCGCAGTTTTTGTTTAAAATTAGGGTCGCTTCTTCTTTTGTGGTCAAAATAAACACAGTACCCTAAGAAACACAACCCAGCCCCTGCTGCAGCGATACCGAAGGCTGACTTGGGAACCATTATAAATATTTATATAAGGGGCCACTTTTTTCCATGCACCCCACTGAGCTCTTGTACGGGAAAAGGAAGAAAAAATAAACGGAAGCGGTGTCGACCATAGTTGATCGTTCATGAAATTCTGTAAATGCACACATTTATTACCTGAATTGTGTATGTTTTGTCTGTTGTCTGTCTAAAATTGATTTTGCAATAAACATCTGTAGAATAAATATATGTTTGTTCAAAGTAAACCTTATTAATTATTATGTCTACAATTTAGATTTTGGTCTGAAGAAAGAGATGCAAGGGAGATAACTATAATTAATCCGTTAACTGGGATTGAACCACCAAAGCTTTTCCATGTTCACGATATTGCTGAAAAGTGGACAACTGAACAATATGACAAACCATAAGTCAAAAAGAGAGTTCAAGATCAAACATTAACAAAAGTAACTTTTCAAAAAGTCTTACTAGTTATTTAAATAGTTCGACCCCAACGTAAATTGTTAGGTCCCTGTGCTACTTAAAGTAAAGTTAAAATTAGTTTCACACCGTCCATTTTGTGGGTCTGTAGCCTAATCGTTTGAAATATTTTCGATTTGTATCTGATAACATCGATGTCAGGCGGTTGTCTAATCTTCATTTTCTAAATTACTAAATTTAGGCCTATCTAATTAACATATTAAAACATAGCCTAGTACACCAAAATCTTATTACGAAAAAAGTGAAGATCACCAAGCAGAATTTGAATGTAATTTAAATAACAACAGTCGTTCTGTTTCATTATTTTATTTTCACCCATTTGGTATTTGTCTAATAGATTGCACTTTAAGGGGCCTGGGATGGACAGGGCATTGGGGCAATCGCTCTATCGGTGATGGAAAATATGTGACGTCACAGTAGAAATCTGAAGTCCCGCTTGTTGCCCGACAACGTTAGGTTCATCAACTGGTTAGTTGGTTTATTAAATCGTTGTTGATTTTCTTTTAAAGTTATCAATACTTTACGATTATTTAAAAAGAAGAAAGGTAAGTTTAGTAAAAAAAATTTACTAAGTCTTTTTTTTAAAATTTAGAATACTTAAACAATAACAATAGATGTAAACGCTTTGTCAGCATTTGATATTAAACAATATTTGATTATAAAATGTTTAATTCAAGTTTATAAATTACATATAAATGTAAGTTTTCTATGTATTAGATTTTACTAAATATATTTTATAATTTAAATATTTAAACAATACTAATTATAAAATATTTAGCCGCTGTAAAATCTACAAAATTTGTCGGAATTTAGGGTGGAACGGGTTGAATGAGGCTGGCGATGACAGCAAACTGCTATCCTCTATTGTTTTAAAAACTTAATAAAAGCAGATCTACATTGACAGTATAAATACAAAGTCTTGTAACACCTCTACTTTAATTTTAAAAAAACTATATATGAGAAATCTCCCCTAAATTTACAACGCCGACTCCGTCTCCCCGCCTCATTTTCGGAAATCCTGGATACGCCATAGTTTAATATTTAAATATAATTTATGATATAGATGTCAGTGACAATCGAAGACATCGACATTGGCTGTGGGGAGGAGATAAGAAAAATAGAAGAAACGAAACCTATGTGTTTGTTGTGTTCAGGTAATATTATTATCTATAGTCTATATTATTATATATAGCAATAAATAGTCTATATTATTATCTAGTCTATATTATTATATATAGCAATAAATAGTAGAATATTGTCTAACATAGCTGCGAAAACGTAGCTAAAAACGTTGATATACATGTACGAGTATTACGAATGGGCTTGTTTTTAGCAATGATTGGGTGCCTTCGGTATCACCTTGTAAATTTAATGTTTTTACTAATACGTGTAACATTCTAAAACATACGCAAACCAATATAATGAAACAACTTTCTTTTACATCTATCTGCAAAAATGTCAATATAGGCAAAGGGAATCAATCATTGTTTTTATTGAAATTGATACTTTCATTGGCTGTTGTACACGACATATTTATATTTAGCCCCGCCTTCGTGGCATAAAGACGTACACTTTAAGAGAGAGAGAGAGAGAGAGAGAGAGAGGGGGAGATGGGGTTTAACGTCCACTCGACACAAACTAGGTCATTTCGGGACTATGATATGGTCCAATTTTACTTCAATAATTCGCTTGCGCGTAGGGGTCTTTAGCAGTGGGAGGAAACCCTACTCCTTGCCACGTACAACCGAGGATTCTAAACCAGGCCAGTTGGCTCAATGACAGGCTTTAAGATACAGTGCGCGCACGCTAACCATTTGCCCCCCCCCCTTCCGTTTCAGATAGGATTATATGGTTAATCGTAGTTGGATGTGAGAGAAATGTTATAATAACAATAATCAATCGTTGATTTGAAAGATAAAATTATCGGTTTTGCTTATTGAACTACGATCTGATCTGGATCGGACTTTGTCAATTGAATCTTACCATCTCTTATATCAAGAAAGTTAATTTCGGGACTAACACATGATTCAATACTCGTTTCGTGACAGGCAAATTTTAATATCACCATATATCATAATTGTATTTCTTATACTTATTTTATTCTTCAGATGAAATTGCCCAGGCAATCGCCGACATTCAACAGTCCATTAAGGAAACAATAGAGGAGTGTGAAAGGGAAGGTAAACACACTTATCATTTACCTTCAATTATCGGTGTCGTCAATAGAGTGGGGGAGGGGACTGAAATATTTGAAAATTTCAATTTCATTTTATTAATTTTTTTACAGAAAGAATGAAGGATATGGAGAAGAGAGAACATGATGAAGAAGATAAGGATGGAGAAGAAGATGAAGATAGAGATGAAGCTGGAGAAACCAACACAGCTATTGGTATAAATAGTTTATTTTTCCTGATAATCTAAAATAACATCGCTATAGTCTGACAAAAGGGGTGTGACCAGAAACACACCTGGTTGGTATAGAAAGATGGCCGCCCGGGTCAAATCGAATCCTTGACAGCTTTATTCTGATCTGACCATCTTTATGTAAATGACCTTTGATCTCATTTCTGTTGCACAAGAAACTATTGTCTTTGTGTTGTGGTACTAATTGCGTATTTAATGTATTCTATTCACAGTCAATTGTCCAAAAAGTAATAATGTATGATATATTTCTGGGGAGAATTGGCGCACTGGAAACTTGACAAACGAAATGAATTGTGGTTGAACTTCTTAGTTGAAGCAACCGAGATAATTACAGAGAAGAGGGGAAGTTTGCTGTGGGTCAAATTTATTCCTATTCCAAAACGTCTGGGAATCTTTAAAGTACGGCCAATGGTATACACAAACTCGACCCCAGTCTTTCACCCCATTCTGTGTAAATGTCAGACCACAGAACGCGAGACCCCTGCTTAATTAGCCAGTTCCTTACTCACCAAGTCAACCTCTGTACTTCATATAGGGCAAAGATATTAATAAATAAATAACTTGATACTTATATACAGGTAATGTTGAACGCCAGGAAGAAAAAGAAGTTCCAGAATCAAGTCGCTGGAGCCGATTCCTGGCGGTAAGTTTCATATTAATTGTAGTTTGTAATTTTCTGTTTGAATTTGTAGCATGGGCAATTAATATTATTAAATTAAATGTCACTGAAAAATTACAACAGACATAATATTATATAATCTGTTTTCCGTAT
Source organism: Patella pellucida (assembly GCA_917208275.1). Lineage (NCBI taxonomy): Eukaryota > Metazoa > Mollusca > Gastropoda > Patellidae > Patella > Patella pellucida. The sequence goes on along the minus strand of OU795040.1, from coordinate 15,500,929 downwards.
TTATTGCTTTTCTTGGTGTTAATTTTAGTTTATATATTTTAGAGTAAAGTTCTATTAAACAAGTTTTCATATTAGACTATTAAAGTTATATAATGATGTTTTAATATTTCAGGCTGTTGGACTAAAGAAAGGGGTTACGCACACCCCAGTCAAAAACTTTAAGGCCCCGTCTTCAAGTGAGTATTTTAGCGTATCTGTAAGATATATAATTAATGTGCCAATATTTAATTATTATACAGATAGCATAAATTAATTTAATGAAATAAATCTTTCTAAATACAGATAACTGGTGTTATGTAAATCTATCAGAATTGAATTCCGAGAATGGCCTTTAATAAATTAAAGTCTTTTTTTTTATTATTATACAGAGAGCTCCAGATTTAAAAGATCATTTCTTCGTTTGATATCATGTGGAAGAATAGAACGCGACTAATTTATATTTTATATATATTTATTCATTTCAATATAACCATTAATATAACCATTTATAGAAATTCACCAAAACCCTGCATTATGTACTCATTCATTTATTTTCTTGGTATAATTTAGTTTATTTATTATTTTTTTGGAAGGGGGTGGTCGAGTTGAAGGTGGTGGTATGCTCTACTGTGACGGCGGTGGAAGTGTGTGTGTGAGAGAGGGGTATGGGGTAGGTAAGCGGGGGGGGGGGGGGGGGTAAGAGACAGGATATTGGAATAAGGCTGGGGTGGTGGTGGTTCAGTTTAAATCTATTCTTTCAAAATCCAAATTAATATATTTATTTTTAGACACATTATTTGTTGGTAGCGTATGAAGATTTTTATATTTTACATTTTATTTTAATAGATAACTAGTGATGTCATCTGATAAAGTTGTGTTTTAATGTCTCATTAATTTCGTTAAATAATTGATAACAGATAGATGTTTGATATTATTTAACTTGAGTATTATTATATATTATTTATTTCAATAATAATATATAGAACACTCCAGATTTATAATTTGGTGTGTTGTGTTCATTAAACACAAATTATTAGATTCCATTTCTTTGCTATTACAATAAATCTAAACATTAATTAATTTCAATAAATAATGGATTACAGATAGATGTTTAAAATTATTTTATTTGAAATTAATTATATATTATTTATCTTTATTTAATGTGAGTTTTAATTTTCGATTAATGTCAATAGATTGTGGATTACAGATAGATGTTTGAAATTATTTTATTTGAGATTAATCGTTTTTATTATTTCTCGTAACATTAAATCAAGTTAAAAATATATATCCGTAATTGGATACAAAAATTATATATTTCTTTTTTGGCTTGGTAAAAATGCTGTCTTTTTCAGCAACAAAATGTAAATTATCAATTTATTTGCATAAGATTTGGTATTTTAAAAGAATAGGTGTGAATTATTGTTTTGGCGGGAATTATTCTATTTTGGAACTATTTTTTTAGTAGATATTTTAAAAAGATTATCCAAAAATAATAACTTTTTTAATGGGTAAATATATTTTTGGGGTTATTTTAGGGGGGGGGGGTGCTTAATGCAGGGTTTTGTTCAAAAACCAAAATCAGATTAACTATGTAATTTATTTATTATCTATTAATGTAAATATTCTATTAATATTAAGCTTTCATTTTACAATAAATACTAAATAAATTCTTATACACTTAAAAAAACAATTCGATTCCTTCTTTGATTACCCGATGGTGGTGGTGGTGGGGCGGTTAACGCGTTCGTCCTTGTACTTCACAAGGAGTAGGGTCGCCTGTCCAACCTCGTGGGTCTTCTCTGGGACCTCCGACTTCCTCTGCTAAAGACCTTTGGGTGCTAGCGAATTATAAAATTGATATTGAACCATGCCAGTTCCAAAATGACCTAGTATGTGTCGAGTGAACTTTAAACCCTACCTCTATCTGTTTGTTCGTCCGCCCGTATGTCCGCCATTTATAACTAACCCTCCACTCATTATAATTGGGTCATTTTGGAATTGTTTAGTTTTCTAAAACGAAGAGTCCGATTAATCACGTCGATACACATTTTTAAAACTAGGTCATAAACGGCCTCTTAACCGCCTCTGTTTCGTACTCTGGGGCTGAATTTCGAACCTAGTAACATTTCAATCCCGATATTCCGAGTTTTTGTACTCCATTCTATGTTACAGTGACTCTGAATACAGCAGTACATGGTTTGGTTTTTCTTTTTAACGCATGTTAAAGATATTTCATTCGAAACACAAGTTACGGATCTAGAAACAATCTACAATGAATGCCAACAAAATACTGGTTATAACACAAAGCGCCCCGGTAATTATCTCGCCGGAAAGTAGTTTTATGCAAATTGACATAAAGTTCATCCCATATTATGATTGTTTTTGATTTTGTTGTGAACCTTGGGGGCAATGGCGTAGTTAAGATCTTTGTGAAGGTGGGAGGGGGCATCCTGCGCGAGCAATCTGGTGGTGGATTTCGTTAGGGAGGAGCTCCTACCCTCCTGATGAATTTGAGTAAATTTACTGGCATTTAAGGGGCATTGCTGGCAGAACATTCATGTGAACGAGAATATTGGAAATGGATCAGAATCTCGAGATCTGCCTGTCAATTCTACCTGCATTGAGAGTTAACAGAACATTGTTTATACAGTCTGTCACCCCACGTACTATTAGTACTATTAACTGGCTGATTTACTTTAAAGGGTCAATCCCGATAATGTTTTTGAGAATAAATCCATTTTGTGTTAAAATCCATTAAGATCCCCTACCCTAGGGCCGAGCAACTAACTCAATATAATAATTATGTGATACGTTTTCAAACAACTTCAACCCACAGTCCCAAACTGTATTATGCGGTGATTTAATAAAACCAGACTTTTATTTTATAAAAACAATGGGTCGGTGAAATTTTCCTTTTGTTATCAAATGCAGCACACGGACCATTCACCGTGTAGACCTGTAAAGGAACGGGAATTATTTATCGGGTCACCCAACGAAAGAATTAACCCGAAATCTTAAAAGGGTTACGTGCCCGGATAAGCTGTTTTAACGCTCACGTCCAAACGACTCAATATTTTGAGCTGAAATTTTGAGTCAGGGTATATACACCATTATATTCTATATTTTGGCGTTTAAATTTCATACAGACTCGGACTTTTATTTTTGAGGCTCTGTTCTATTCGGGACAGTCCCTTTAACTGTGAATATGATAAACAATCTGCCACCCCACGTAGGCCTACTATTAATACTATTAACCGGGTGGTTCAATATATAGATAGAACTCAATGACCATTGAATACCGCTCGGGTTATTCAATGGTTCACTCGAGGGTATCCCTGCGCAAGTATTCCACGAGCTTTATAAATGGAATTTGTAAGTCATATAAATGACCCATTGTGACCGCATTCGCCCGCCATACGTAAGTGACAATGAGTAAGGTAGCCTATCTAACCTCGTGGGTCTTCTCAGGACCCGATAAATCACGGCTAGACACATTATTAAAACCAGGTCGTAAACGGTCTCTTACTTAACCGCCATTGTTACATACTCTGTTACGGCCTCTGCTGATTTCAATTTCAATGTCGAAGATTTTGGATATATTGAGTTACGGGTTAAATGTAAATTTCGTAAGGGAGCTTTTGTACGGGAAAAGTCAGAAACAATAAACTGAAGCGGTGTCGACTATAACGAATCCTTTACCTGGGGTTGAAGGTTGAACCACCAAAGGTTTTCCCCTGTTCATGATTTTGTGGTTAATTCTTTCATCTTCGATTTCAAATATCCAGTCTTTTGACAGCTGTCAATAACGAAAAAAATGGCTCTATTCGTTTTCTTTGTTTTGTGGGACAAAGATCTCTTATTATTTATTTATTATAAACTACACTGACAGGAGCTGCAAAGCATAACTTATTACACGGATAGGCTACATTACGATTCGAAGGGACCTTTTTTGTAAACCAAGGAAAACAGGGTTTCGTAAACCAGGGAAAACAATGAAAAAACACAAGTTCTACTCTACCGATTTTTAACAAATTCGGCGTCCTACCTACTTAGCCACCGTGGTCCCCATTGTATGAAATAGATTTTATTTCAAACCAGTTTACATAACGACCTATGGAAATACTCACATAAGTTTATCAAGCACTAGCTTAGCTATTTGTGTGACGGAGTGAGAATAGCTAGGGCAAAGCCTTGTATATAGATAAATATAAGGCCCTGGCTAGGGGTATTATTTTGAGTTAGGCTAATGGTACAAGGGAGTCAACTACAGTTTTGTAAGGTTTGATAAGGGGAGAACATTATTTCCCAGGGTGCATTGTGTTTGTCACCCAGCCCAGCTCAATAATTCCTACATCTAGATTCTAATGTCATTTGTTTTGTTTCTTTCCCCACAGGTTACTACTTAGTTTACCATCAACATAATAGGTGTTCATGGTAATCCTTTTTGATATTTTTATAGTCAGTATTTTAAGTAATGAACAGACCGAGTTGAAATCTTACAAAACACATGGTTTTTGCACCCAATCCATCTCAAGTCATACGCTTTGAGCAAGAAAACATATGTCCCAGTCATACGCCTCAATCATGGACGTGATGTAATTTTATCGCATGTAAAATCTTACGTCCAGCCTTCGAGCGATGATCGGAAATTCTCTTACGTCAAGCATTCAAGCGATGACTTGAGACAATCTTGAGACATGGTCGTACGGCTGCGCATGCTGTAAGCATGTTTCCAATTGGATAATATTTAGCATATTGTTTTTTATTTTATCGCATTTAAATCCTTACGTCAAGCCTTCAAGCGATGATCGGAAATTCTAGCTATTGCGCATGCTGTAGGCCTATAATAAATGTTTTCCTAAAACATTTTTTTTTTCGACGCCATCTTTCCTTTGCTATATATATACATTGTAATTTTTGAGAATTTTATTAATAATCTGATAGAACACCCGATACAACTGAGGTATACCCTATTCAATAAGCCTCTATGATTCAGTTCCATCCGGTTGAACAGGGGAACTATTATAATGTAATAATATATAATGATTGAGGTATTAGCCAATCAGATTTCATGTCTACGTCATCAAAGTCTAAAGAAGTAGGCTGGTAGTTTTAGGCGCGATTCGACATCTTGGACAAGAATTAGTTATTTTTACTCTGTGACTCGGGCCTATGAATTTACCGTTACGATGTCGCCAACGAAACAAGTTTCTTCTACTCCTACAGCTATACTGCCACAATCAGAGGTAAGATTCTAAATACTTTTCACGGATCAAGATTCTAAAAATAGACTTGACTAAGCAAGCGTAGGCCTCCGGCTCCGGACAAGCCTACTTTTTATTTCTAGATTTATTATAGACATAGTCTAGTCCTATGCCTTCTTTGGCCCCAAACGAGTTTTTAGCTGGTGAGGTCTAGCTTTATTTTAGTATTACATTTTTAAAATATTGTCCCGAGTTTGCTTTTTATTTTTATCAAATCGACAACTCTTGTGTGCTGTGCCGATAATCGATCTAACTTCTAAGGATGGTATCGAGTGCGCCCTCGTACTTCGTTTTGAATTTAAAACTGACCTTGTTCTAGAAAATTTAAGGTTAGACTCCAGCTTATAAATATTATATAAAACCCATTCCGCTATGGTTAGCCTATATAATATATTTGTTAAAGAAAGGCCAGCTCAGTTTTCGTCAAGGTCGCTGAGATGTAAACAAGGTAAGGTTAGGCCTATTGTCTTCGCCATGATGACCAATAAACGGATTTCCTCGATTATGAACAAAATAGTTAACTTTGGTTATTATAATCGTACCTGTGTGTTTGTAATGAACTCCCGTTAAATAAAATCCATTGCACACCTAATTATCACAACTATGAACACAAGTTCTCTCTTGAAAAATTTGAAAATTTACTAGTAATTTCGACCGAGTCGAATGTCAACAATATCCTCGTGTTTATTGGACGAATCCAATATACCTGTTGCGGGGGTGGCTAAACATTGATAGATAATTTGGCAAACACGTGATGTAATCAAAACAAAGCGCGAGTATTTAGAGCTTTTGAGTTTAGGCGACGAAAATATCAATTGAAGGCAATACCGTTATTCCCGACCTCTGTTCTGAGGCTATTTTGGAATCCTTAGCTACTATTTTTTACCTTTATTCTAATTTATTCGCCTAAGAAATCATTTCTTGCCACAGCTGACACACATTTTTAATGATTCAACACTATTTTTAAGTAGAATTCTGCGATTAAAAACATACACAAAATATGTTTGATCTGAAAGCCATTACGAGACTCGAACATGCACAAACCGCATGTTTTATTCATCGCTAAATTCTACTTGAAAATTGTGTTATTAATTAAAAAATTGTGTCAAATATATTGATAAATGGTTCCTTTTTGTGGGAAATAAAGAATCACGTTGAAAAATAGAAGGTTGGTGTTCTAAAACAGCCTGAGGAGAGAGGTGGGTAAGAACGGTATTTTACCGTATTTTCATATTGCAGCCTGTATATGGCACGACAGGAACTGTCAGTGAACATCGTCCGCTCAGAGACAGTTCTTAGCGGAAATACTCCAGTAACATCTTTAAGCGTGTTGCGAAACCCTCAAAGTGCCTATTGGGTGGGTTTGAAATGCTAATAAGCCCGTAAGAAACGGAACATTAATTCCCGAATTGACAGAAATGTAATAAGGCCCGTAAAATGAATGTAGTTGTTTTTGTGCGGCATTCGTGTTCAAAAGAAAATTATCTCATCCGAGTCTCAAAACAAATAAATAAAATAAAATATTTCAAAAGGTAAAGCTATAAAATTTGCAGAGATTTTACTAGAATATAAAAGACGGTAATGTGTGCGAACGCTCAAACTCTATGCTAATTGTCGAAGGTATCCAGACCACTCGAACCGAAGACTACTCGGACTAAGACCAGGCGGACCAAAAAAAGACCAGTTGGACCAATTAAATTATATTATTAGGCTAGAAGATATGCTATTTATTTATTATTAAATCACAATTCAAAGAAGCAAATAATTCTTATACGGAATTCTTATATTTAGAGTCGTTTAGTTCAATTATCTTGTGTACGGAAAATAAATCAACGATAATGGTGCCGAAAACAATATCAATCTAATTTTTCTTATTTACTCTTGCAATGAGACTCGGTATGTCCGGACTTTTGACAGTTTCTACATAATACTGTTCTTATCTGAAAGCCTAATTTTTACTTTTTCCACATTCGCGGTATCCCCAGTGGTTTCATTCCGTTCTACCCCACTAACCCCTGAGTTAATATATGGGGGTGGGGGGACACGTTTTCAAGTTATCCGTCCTTGATGCGTTAATATTAACAGCACATAATCAATCTCCCAAACTGGGTTGTCTTCCTTTGCAGTCCACACTATGCTGGATAGCGAGACTTGCGTGGGTAATGGCACATAATAATACGAAGACCCCCTTTTAAATTCCCCTTTTTAAACGTGACTTGTGTGGTACTCGGTATCCCCCCCAAAACACTTCATTATTGGTTCGAGTTATAGTCATATTAAAACAAACACAATTATCAATTTATTAAAATGGCACTTTATTATTTGTTCGAGTCATCATATTAAAACAAACGGAATCATAAATTTATTAAAACAACACTTTATTATTGGTCCGAGTCGTATTTCTGTTGGGTCCGAGTAGTCTTTATGTTTAGGCCGAGTGGTCTATCAGTTGGTCCGAATGGCCTTGAACCGATTGGTGTTGGTCCGAGTGGTTCTGTCATCCCTCATCCGAAATGGTATTTCCCACGTAAACATCTGCCATATTGGAAAATTTCTCTGGGAAGTTTGTGTTATTTCAATTTTTCAAGAGAGTACGTGTTTTCATGGTTGTGATAATTAGTTGTGCAATGGATTTTATTTAACGGGAGTTGATTTCAAACACACAGGTAAGATTATACTAACCAAAATTAACTATAGTTTGCTCATAATCGAAGAAATCCGTTTATTAGTTATCATGGCGAAGACAATAGGCTAGGGGGAGAGAGAGAAATATGGGGTTTAACTAGGTCATTTCGGGACTAACATTATAATTATAAACATGCATGGTTTTAATTTTATTTCAATAATTCACTTGTGCGAAGGGGTCTTTAGCAGTGGGAGGAACCCAGAGAAACCCACGACACGCCATTTGACTCGATGATGACAGGCCTTAGGCTTAATACAGCGCGCACTTGCCATCGGACCCCCCTAGCCTAGAACTAGGAGGCACACAATTGTTCTTGTTGGCGAGATTGAAGGTTGGGGTAAGGCCTATGCTATAGGCAGGAGTATACATTTTTTTTGTTTCTGCAGGCCTTTATTATCTACATTTATATAGCGCATCTTTCACTGAAATGTTCAGATGCGCTTAACAATAACAAAGTAAACATACAATTTATAATAAAAAGAAGTTCCTAAAAATACAATTTATAATAAAAAGAAGTTTCTAAAAATACAATTATAATAAAAAGAAGTTCCTAAAAACAGTTCCTGTGGAATATGTCATAATCGCGTTGGCGCACATCAATGACACACCAAGCCAAAGTTTGTACACTGTTAACCGACTGAATTTACAAATTAATTCTAATATTAAAACACAATGAAACAGGAATATTTATGCCAGGGGACGGAATATATCGACCTCTTCGCCCATGAATAAATCATTGGAATTTGTACATTTAGATTGTTTCATTTTAATGTTTGTTTTGCAGATAACTTACCAAACATTGAAGACTGCACAGCGCAGTGGAGGCTGTTGGTGGATGATGACTACAGAGATATAGCCCAAAAGCTCCCCACTGTTGTTGGCCCAAAGAAAACCCTAAGAAGATTTTTCCTTGGTAAATTTGTTTTAATCGCCCACATTTTTATGGTGTCGCCCCGTTCTCATTTTTATGGAGGACTCTACTATTGTCCCTGCCAGTCCCTGGTTGTACGAAAATTACCAAGTGTGAAGCATTGGGCCAATGAACACTTAATAATTTTAACTTTTGAAATGTGGGGGTTAAGTGCATAGCAAGCCCTTGTTGTTGAAAGATAGCTACAATGTTATACTCATTTGCCTTCATACGACTACGTGATATATTGCGGTAGGTATATGGCTGTATGTGTCTCTTGTCTAGAACAAGGCTCCGATCGTGCAAAATGTCAATGCGCCACACTTCAGTATGATAATTCTATTGATATATAAAAAGAATATCTTAATTGCACCGGCATACTACACCTGTGGATAATATTGATGATAAAATAAACTCTTTTTATTTTCAGATCACCGGCTTACCCGATGTAGGTGTCGATCTGGTTTGTGTAGACAAGAACATGGTGGGTAACCAGATTATGCGAATTAGGGGTGTTACAGCGACCCTCCCAGTATGGTACCAAGAAGCTCAAAATTGACCGGTAAATGTGGTCTATTATTTATTAAAATTACAGTTTGTCTATTTGGGGATTTCATTATGGCTTCAGAAGTTATATAAATTATTATTTATACCTTTTATTCACGTGGCAAGCACATACTTAACTTTTTAGATGACCAGATAGCTTAGATATTGAATGGATTAAATAATTCCAACCATGTGTGCGATAAACGCTAATATTTCCCCGACATGTGTGATATCACTAATGGAAATAACTTCGCACAGAATATCAATAAAGTAATTTCACTGAAATTTTCAATATATTCATTATTAATTAATTACATCTGGCCTCGGGAGGGTCCACAACATTCGACATTCGTACATAATTTACAATTACACATAAATGTTAGGGGATCAAAATCAAACCTGGATACTAGTTTTTATGCGCCCTCATTTTCATGTTGTCGTTACTGTCGTCGACCCTGTCCGTCAGTACGCCCACAATTTATTGTGGCCACCCTACAAGTCACAATTGTTATCCGATTTTTACGAAACTTGAAATATATGCTTTTCTCCAAAAGATATTGGTTTCTTTCGATATTCGCATGTATCAGATCGTAATTATTTAACTTTATGGCCTCTAATTGTATGAAAAGACACGTTTTTAGCTTTTGGTCCCCTGAACACAGGTCACAATTTTTATCCGATTTAAAAAAACGTTCACTATAATATATATCATTATCATCATTCATCACTGTTAAACCATAATGATAATTGGGTTCGAATTTCGTATAAATCGTACCGAAACTGCCCAACAAAATAAATTACCTCTCCTTGTCATAATATGTATATTATTACTCATAGTATAATGAGTTACTCGGGTGGTATATTATAACTCATAGTATAATGAGTTACTCGGGTGGTAATTTATTTAACAATTGACCTCGGGTCTAGTTATCTCACACTTTGCATAGACACGCTGCAGTCAACATCTCATTGTAATAATACTTGTCTGATCCAAAAATAAACATTGAACTTACTCATGACTACTCATTTATTTACTACCGTAAGTATTAACTTCAACTTTGTTTTATATTTCCTTTCAAAGATCAAGAAAGAGCTAAAGAAGAGGCACTCAGAAAGAGACGAAGCTATGGCTACTGGTAAGGTTTGTTTATATTTCCGAAAACCTTGGGAATTTTTCATGTTTGATGTCATTCATTGGGACAATGAATGGATTAGCCCATTTGATTTGCTCTGTTTTCTTGCAAAATGTAGTCATATCTTGCATGTCAGCCTTTTTCGTGAAATTTATATACATTGACCCTTAAATTTGTACATAACCTTCGTACATATTTTACAACTCTACAAAAGGGTTAGGGGGCCAATTTTAAATCTAGAGTTTACTTACAGTACAGTTTTTTAATGTTGTTTTTTTTATATTTAATTTACGGTGGATAAGGCACTGGTTCGCTAGCCTGGAGGTCAAGTTTTCGATCCCTGCATTGGCCGAGAAAGTTCATCTCGATTTTCCCACGTGATTTCCCTTGTCAGTGATGCAGAAGGAGGGCCTGACAAGGACAGCTGCCTAGTCCTTCAGATGGGACGGAAAACCCAGGTCCTGTGTACACATTGGAGTGCACGTTAAAGATCCCTTGGCAGTTGGAATTCGATATGAGAGTAGGCCGTAGCGCCGCTGCCCGGGCTAAAATTTCCCTCATAGCACACGGAAAAGATTGTTTCCAGCTTCGATTGAACACCCGACCTCCAGGCTATCGAGCCAGCGTCTTACCCACTTAGCCATGGGGCATGTCAATGTTTTTTGTGGTTATACCATTACCTCTTATGACACCTATGTCACATCCTGTTTTTCAGGGTTATTTTTATTGAAATATACAGAATCTTTAAATTATGTTTTTCAGAATATGAAGTAGAGAAGGTTATAAAGAGAAGAAGGGGAGGAAAATATGAATTTCTGTTAAGGTGGAAAAGTTTCCCTGTGAAACAGAGGATAATCTAAATCCTTACCTTTTAAACATGACTAATTATTAAAAATTATTACAAAAAATAAAGTGTTTGTATTTTGTACATTGAACCATACTTTATCTGAATATTAACTATTTGTATCATGTGCACATGTTGTATTTTGGGCTACCTTAAGCCTTTATATCCTGAGGTTTTATATCCATAAATCCTTTCATGTGTACGGAAAAATTTGTCCTATAGGTTATAGATTTTCTGGCCTACGGATAAATCCTTAGGTTTAGAACTAGCCCTATTGATGTAGGATTTGTTCTATGAAAATGCAAGCGCTCCCTGTATGTATGACGTTAACATAAACACTGGGGCCATTACAAAATTTTATTTTTTATTTCAACCGCCAAAGCATACTGTGATGATTCAATCTTCAAATTACCATTGACGCAAGAAAGGGCTTATTTACATTTCTGCTAACTGTTGTCGCATGACAAAAACCCATAGGATTTTACTTACTTTATGACTAAAAAAGCCTAGAGGATTTATCCTTAAAGACTTTCGCTGTCAAATGTCTAGATAGTAGTCCAATCAATTTAAGATTTTACCCCAAACCAATTGCAAGAAAACGTTTTTATTCATTTTTGTACGCCCACATTGAAATGTGGTCGTATATTGCCGTCGCCCCCGTCCGGCGTCCACAATTTCTTGTGGACGCTCTAGAGGCCAAAGTTAATATTCGATTGACTTTAAATTTATACACAGTGTTTAAGGTCATGAGACGAAGAAGCCTATTGATTTTCAGCAATTTCCGATAACTGTCAGAGTTATGGCCCTTGATCACTTTAAAAAATCTTGTGGACGCTCTAGAGGCCAAAGTTAATATCCGATTCACTTTAGATTTATACACAGTGTTTAAAGTCATGAGACGAAGAAGCCTATTGATTTTCAGCGATTTCCGATAAAAACTGTCAGAGTTATGGCCCTTGATCACTTAAAAAACTCTTGTGGACGCTCTAGAGGCCAAAGTTAATATCAGATTCACTTTAGATTTATAGACAGTGTTTAAAGTCATGAGACGAAGAAGCCTTTTGATTTTCAACAATTTCCAATAATTACTGTCAAGAGTTATGGCCCTTGATCACTTCAAAATTATTGTGGATGCTCTAGAGGCTAAAGTTAATAACCGATTGACTTTAGATTTATACACAGTGTTTAAGGTCATGAAACGAAGAAGCCTATTGATTTTCAACAATTTCCAATAATTACTGTCAGAGTTATGGCCCTTGATCACTTCAAAATTCTTGTGGATGCTCTAGAGGCCAAAGCTAATATCCAATTGACTTTAAATTTATACAGTGTTTAAGGTCATGAGACGAAGAGGCCTATTGATTTTCAGCGTTTCCGATAATTACTCACTGAGTTATGGCCCTTGATCACTTTCAAAATTTTGTGGATGCTCTAGAGGCTAAAGTTAATATCCGATTGGCTTTAAATTTATACAAATTGTTGAAGATAACTTGAACAGCATGGAGGAGAACTTTATCAAGGCAAAACAAATTCCAATGATTTTCTGATAATTACATAATGAGTTGTTACTTTTAATCAGATTTTAGTGTATTATAAATGTTTCATTACCGAAAAAAGTAAAATATGCGACAACTCTTGTTGACTGCCCGGACGATTTAGCCGCTGTGGGCGTATGTTTCGTTGCCTGGCAACCTATGTTTGCGTTTATTTAGGTGTACTTTATAAAATCCCCAAAGTATACCAAATTTTGTGCACCGGAAGGTGGTAAAATCCAAGAAAACCCTAAACTGTTGGTTTAAGACCCTATAAATAGACTGAGAGCTCGATGACCGAACTGTAAAAAGTTGAGCACGAAAGGTTTGACCATCGGAATGTGACTGCATATCGATAAGAATGAGAAAAAATCATTTCTTGAGTTTCACGGTTGGGGCTTGGGTAGGCCCCCGAAAGGGATCGCAAATTGTGCTTTGAATTAAAACTTCTACCACGAGATTTATTTTCACATGGTATGTTCTATGAGGTATATAGAGTAAGAAAAAGAATTCCCAGGCATTCTCAAACAAGAAGGGGGTTCCAAACCCCCCCAGGGGGGGCAACTGTGAAATTTCGAGCAGGAGTGAAATTTGTTTTTCAGTCATCCCTTGGCATCCAATCATGATTGAAAATAATGGTCAAGAAAAATTTTGCCCGGGCATATAAAGATAAGAAAGCTCCCCGGGATGGGGGTTCCAGGGGCATTTCGGTATTTCAGGAAAATATGAAACATTGCGCACGAGCCAAATTTCTTCGCTGATCATTGGGCATCGATGCATGGATCATATATCCAGTGGACAAGAAATTTTCCACTGGGGCATTTCCAGACAAGAAGGGGGGTTTCTGACCCTCCTGGAAGGTCAACTGTAAAATTTCGAGCACGAGTGAAATTCGTTTTCCAGTCATCCCTTGGCATCCAATCATGACTAAAAAGCATGGTCAAGAAAACTTTTGCCCGGACACCTACAGATAAGAAGGCACCGAACTGGTGGATGTTCAGGGGTTTCGGCATTCAAGGAAAATATTAAATGTTGCGCACGAGCAAAATTTCTTCGTTGATCATCGGACATCGATGCATTGGTCATAAATCAAGTCCACAAGAATTTTTTCACCGGGGCATTTACCGACAAGAACAGTCTGTATGGAAAGAGATGGGGTCCAGTTGAAATAACTTAACAAGTAATATGGACGTTTAGATCGCATTAGCATTAACTGGCGTTATGTCACTTTACAATTTAACGCTGATGCTATTGCGACGACATCAAATGTCCCTAATTTTGCATTCAATCATTCTTCCATAAGTAAATTATTGATGATAGAATATATGCATATGACAAAATACAATCACTAGTATGAGCATAGACTCGCTAAATTTTTAGATACAGAAAATTGAGCGGATTTGTAGATTCAGATAATTTTTACAGATTATTAAAATTATTTCGAACGTAACTTAACCTTAGGATACTTATCCGATATCATAGTCACCTGTCCAATTTTATATAGTTTTATAAGACATTGAATTTTGAACAATAGATTAATCCTGGTCTCCACATTATACATAGATTAAATATCTGGATGAAAGGATGTGTTTCGGCTGTAAAAGTTGCTCTGTTGGACGCATAGATTCAATATCTGAGCAAAAGTCGCTCTGTTCATCTGGATTAGTTAATGTCTGGTCGATGGTGTGTATATATATATGTTTTGGTCGCCAATTTCGCTCTGTTACGTACACACACTAAATATCTAGAAATTAGGCTGTGTAAACGTGGCTTTGTTCAACTGATATAGTAAATGTCTAGGGGAAAGGGTGGCTTTTGGCTGTAAAAGTTGCTCTGTTAGATGAACACATTAAACATCTATAGGAAAGGGAGGGTTTGGCCTGTAAAGGTCGCTCTGTAAGATGAACACATTAAACATCTAAACGAAATCATGGGTTTGTACTGTAAAAATCGCTCTTTAGATGCGCACATTACATATCTAGACGAAATCATGGGTTTGTGCTGTAAAAGTCGCTCTGTTAGATGACCACATTAAACATCTAGACAAAATCATGGGTTTGTGCTGTAAAAGTCGCTCTTTAGGATGCGCACATTAAATATCTAGAGGAAAGGATGGGTTGTAGCTGTAAATGACGCTCTTTTACATTCACACATTGATTATCTGAGAAAAAGTCGCGATATATAGAGAATCTCCTACGAGTGTTTTTTGATATCAAAAAATATCAACACAAGTTGATAAAGTAAAAAAAAACGAGGCTCTGCCGAGTTTTTTTTACTTTATCAACGAGTGTTGATATTTTTTGGTATCAAAAAACCCGAGTTGGAGATTTTATTTATCACCCAATCCTTTCTTACATGCACAAATTAATAAATATAATTCTTTGGTATAGATTTCACTTTTATAGAACCTAATTACATTACAGCGTAGTGATACATCATTTTTTGAAAGCAGTTTAGCTATTGTATAGTCCTATATACTGACCCAGTTTTTTCCTTCAAGGTCAATTAAATAAAAGCAGTTTCCTTTTTTTTTATAAAAAAGTCACTCTTTACTTAAACAAAGTGGTTTCTTTAAAATAAAAGAAAGTAGTTCCTTTTTGATTGACCAATCAAATTTATGTAAAACGATATCACCACTGTGTATATATCACAGTAGATTATGTAATTTATCACACAAGCGATATCTACTGTCAAATGTATTATTGGGTGATAAATAACTGTTACAGTAAATGTCTAGTCGGAGAGGTGGGTTTTGACTCTAAATATCGCTCTGTTAGATGTACTCATTAAATATATCTAGAAGGACGGGTGGTTTTGGGCTGTAAATGTCGCTCTGTTAGATGTACACAATAACATATAGAGGAAAGGAATGGGTTTGGGCTGTAAAAGTCACTCTGTTAGATGCACATAATAAATACCTAGAGGAAAGGATTAGTTTGGACAATAAAAGTCGCTCTGTTTAGATGAGCACATTAAACATCAAGAGGAAAGCATGGGTTTCGGCTGTAAAAGTTGCCCTGTTACAATCACACATTGAATATCTGAGAAAAGGTAGCGCTGTCCAACTGATACAGTAAATGTCTGGTCGGGGGGGATAGGCTTTGGCTCTAAATATCGCTCCGTTAGCTGCGCACGTTAAATATCTAGGGGAAAAGACGGGTTTGGACTGTAAAAGTCGCACTGTTAGATGAACACATTAAACATCTGGACGAAATCATGGGTTTATGCTGTAAATGTCGCTCTATTAGATGCGCAGATTACATATCTAGAGGAAAAGGATGGGTTTGAACTGTAAAAGTCGCTCTGTTAGATGAACACAGAAAATATTGCAACAGTCTATATCACAACGTACGCTTCACCCAAATACAAAAACTCCAAACCTTACAAAACTCTGCTGCCCGATTAGTTACAAGACAAGGCAAGTTTGCTCCATCAGTCCCTATACTACGTGAACTCCACTGGCTTCCAGTACCCCAAAGATCAATATTCAAAATCATTCTATAACTTTGAAAATTATCCACGGTTCAGCACCTATATATGTACCTGAACGAACTTGTCACTGTTAAAAATGCAACTCAAAACACCCGGTTCGCTCAAGGTAGTTGTCTGGAATACCCCCCAAAACCTCCCAAAACCAAATTTTATGGGTCGCGAGCTTTTAAACACTCAGCTCCTGAACTCTGGAACTCTCTCCCAATACTCCTCCGTGAAATCGCAGAAATTGCTTCATTTAAACGCTGTTTAAAAACACATTTGTTCAAACAATGCTACTTGTTAACATGTTTTTATGTATGTGCATGTATATGAATATGCAAATGTCTGTATGTGAATATGTGTGTATGTACTTGTATTGATTGTATTAATTGCTCTTATATATTTTTGTTCTTTTCAAATGTACCTATTTTATATGTAATGCCTTGTACAGGACATTGAAACTATGTGTAATGCGCTATATAAAAATAAATTATTATTTTATTATTATAATTAGAAAAAATTTCGAAACGATTCGGGCATTTTTAAAAAAGGTTATTTAGGATTTTCGGGTGAAAAACGCGACTTTGGAAATATCGTTACGCCCCCCCCCCCCCTGGAATTGGAATAACGCTCGCCCTGACCCTCTCGGAATCACGATCAAGTTCAAATGTATTTCATTTTGGGCAGGTAGCCAAGGGGTAGGGCCAAATTTGGGACCGATCGGGACCATAGGGGGTTAATACGGGCCCTTTTCCGGAGGAAAATTGGTCAAAAACCGCCAAAAAAAAATGAAAATACTCGCGCGCGGATGCATCTCACACCCTTCGATTCATGCGCACACACTCGAAACTAACTTAGGTACCTCCACTATGGTCCCAGTCACAATGTCCCCAAAAATGTTTGGGCCATGACTCATATGGGCCGAACGGGTGCCATTTTCCCGGGGGTATATAGGGAGTCAACTTTCAAATAGAGGTGGAACTAGGTGTTCGATTTTAATTTTGAGATCAGATTCGGATGCGCAATGGTCGAAAATGGGGGGGGGGGTAGCCAAAAAAGCTAAGAATTTCTTATAATATGTGTTAGCTAACATCCCAAGTTACAACCCTAACCCTAACCCCTGCTAAAACACGCTCGCGCAATTTTGCCTATTTTTTGCCTATTTTCGACTTTATTAGACTAACAAGTCACTTTTTAAGCGCTACGTTTGCGGTCCTATTTCTCGGCCTCTAGAGTTTCGAATCTAGATTTTTTGCGCGGGATCGATAGCCCGAACAATTCGCTCCATCGTATAAAAAGTTGAGGCCCATACCGAGAACATCGGGCACGTGGCAGGGTATCAAACATGGCTTCCCAAAACGAGGGGCCATGTTTGCGGCCATATATCTCGGCCCCTATGGGTTCGAATCCAAATGTTGTGGACGGGATCGATAGCCCGGACAACTCCCTCTATTGTATAAAAGTTGTAGTCCCTCACCCTAAACTCTGTACGTAGGGGGCCAAACATGGCTTCCCAAACCTCTGCACCAAAGTCACTTTTTTAAGTTTAGGCCGGCGCTACGTTTGCTGCCCTATATCGTGGCTCCTATTGGTCCGATTCTAGATGTTTTGGGCGGGATCGATAGCCCGGACAACCCGCTCCATCGTATCAAAAACTTAAGGCCCCATTCTCTAAAATCGGGCACGTGGCAGGGTGGCAATCATGGTTTCCGAAAACGAGGGGCCATGTTTGCGGCCGTATATCTCGGCCCCTATGGGTTTGAATCCAGATGTTTTGGGCGGGATCAATAGCGCAGAAAACCCCCTCCATCGTATAAAAAGTTGGGGCCTCTCTCTCCCAAATCGGGCACGTAGCAGGGTGGCGATCATGGCTTTCCGAATTTCTGCACCCAAAACTCAAATTTTCTCTCAGCGGCTCAATTTTTGAATGATTTTTCTGCAAATTTAATGCGAAATGCGCATTCCCCACAGGCAGATTGTATTAAAATTTCAGAACAATCGTCCAAAAATGGAATATTGTTTTGAATTTTGACCCACTTCCGGTAGCCGCAGAAAAATCCGAGATCCTGACGTGACGCGCAAGGGTCGATTGTGGGTAGCCGCAAAGACATCAACTTCCGGTTTGGTCAAATTCCCAAAGTTCGGGAGTTTGAAGTTGACCTTTGAACTATGTCGGAGAGGTCAGACTAGGTCATGACCTTGACCCACTAGGACGTCCCGGTCTACGGGCTTGTGAGTCATGACCTCAACCGTTACCTCTCTGCCGAATTTCTGGACGGTACCTAAAGTTTTGGGAATTTTCGACCTCAAGGTCAAATTTCAGATCAAAGGTCAAGGTATGGCATGAAAGGTCATTGATGTGTTCATCCAAGGTCATGACCCTTTTCATGGCTCTTAAAGGTCAAGGTTAAGGTCAAACGTTACTTCATGGGGCCGTTTCGCCCACTTCCGGTCGCCGGACGCCCATTTTGAAGTGACCCAGCGACTTGTCGGGGTAGATATACCTATCGAATACCAAGCCTCGAAACCTCGGTGAAATTGCTCCAAGTCCGGTGAGATTAAAGGTGATTTTTTTTCTATGTCCCCTAGGGGGCAAGCTAAGTAAGCCAGGGTCATCACCTTGACCCAACGGGACGGCTCGGTCAAAGTCCTTGTGGGACGTGACCTTGACCTTGACCTTGACATATCTTCAGAATTTCTGGACGGTCCCTAAAGTTTTGATGTATTTTGGACCCGAAGGTCAAACGTCAGATCGAAGGTCAAGGTCTCATATGAAAAGGCATTGATGTGTTCATCCAAAGTCATGACCTTCGATATGCCACGTGGTCCTGGGATCGAAACATAGGCCCCGGAACACGCGTGTATGTAGTTATTTTAATGACCTTGACCCTTTCAGATGACCTTGACCTTTTGGGGTCATGTGGGTCACGACGGAAGGTCGACAGGTCAAGACCCGAGGGTTCTATCTTAATTAGTTTGGCCTCCAGGGGGCAAAAACCGCACAACTTCCGGCACCCCTAGCGGGTCAAGGTCACGATATTTGACTGGCGATTTTAAAAAATGAAGAACAAATGAGGGGGTGTTCTACCCGGCCACGCACTTTTGGGCCGATCGGAAGACCATTTAGGAGAAAAAATCACTCAGAAAGTCAATTTGATCGTGAAAAATGCCTGTGGGCAAAGGGGACATAACTCTTTCGCCCCTAGTCGATTCTGACGACCTTGAGGTCGCGGCCTTATAAACTAAATCGACCCCTGGGAGTCGCGTGGTGACCTTGGTTTGACCCTTAGAGGTCAAGGTCAAGGTTAAGTCAACATCGTGAAGCCATCTGGCCCACTTCCGGTGGTCGCAGAGAGTTTTCAAGGGTACCACGCGACTCCCAGGGGTCGATTTAGGGTATAGCCGCGAGGAATAGTTCCGCAAAAGAGCTGATATTTTTTTTTTTTTAAAATAGCTGAAAAATGCACATGTGCCCCCACCCGAACCCGGGGCGACAGAAAATTCCGGGTTTTTACACCGGATCCTGGGTCGGGACATCGGTCTGGGTCACCACACCAATTTTCAGACCTCTACCACTTGTGTGGATTTCCGAAAAAATTCTACATCTCTGCAACTCCTTTTTCTGGGTTAAATCTCCGCGAAGGGACAAGGCCCACGAAAAAGGGCCCTACACCCTAGAATCGGACATTGCGAATCAGGATATCAGGCAAAGTGGGCCTTTGAGGCCTTTGAGTAAAAAAAAGCCGCGATTTCACCCACTTCCGGTCCAGGGGGGGGGGATCTGAGGGTAAAAAACGACTCCCCTGGGGTGATATACTTTATGAATACCCAACCCCCCCCCCCCCCCCCCCCCTGGGGTGCATCTGGGTGTTTACAGGTGAAAATTGGTGTTTTGTTTCGGGTAAAAATATTTGGACTCTGAACCGAACGAGGGGTCATGTTTTCGACCCTATATCTCGGCTTCTATGGGTCAGATCCGAGGGGTTGAGGGCGGGATCGATAGCGTGGGCTAATAAAAGATGAGATTGAGACCTAACCTTTCAATATCGAGCACGTGGCAGTGTCGCAAACATGGCTTCTCGAATCGTCCACAGCTCCGCCCCTATGGGTAGTGAACCTTAGATTTTGGGGGGCGGCAGGGCCATAACGAAAGGAAAGATTTGACGTCAGAATATTTTTTTACCGGGGGGTGCATGCCCCTTTAATGTCAAATTGCGAATTAAAAATATAATTCGCATGCGCAAAAAAATTGCGCCCCCCACCACCTCCCGGGGCCGTCCCCACAGAACTTGATTTTAGCGTTGCCCGGGGGCAGGGGCCTTTGACCTATATAATAGGTCCTCAATCGATAACCCTAACCCTAATTAGGGGCATAGTGAGGTAGCCACGTAAAAATATATATTTGGCGTAAAACAGGTCATCCGCGCACACGGAAGCTTGAAACCCAGGCCCAGGGAGAGTCGAGATAACGCCATGGATTACCGAGCCTTAAACATACTTGTCCCGTGGTGGCCTTTATGTCCACATGAAGGTGGTCATAAATTTACCATACGGTAAAAACGGCATGCCGTTTCGTTTACCGCCTTGAAGGCCGATTTATTTCGTTGTTATAAGGCGGTAATAATATTGGAACGGGTGAATTATCTCAAATAAAATAAAATCCCTAGTCCAGGACAACAAGTTATCTTTTCTGTAACTTTCAACGCTATTAACGTCAGGCCCATGCCGCCAATATTTTCATGGGTCGTCAATGTTGAATATACTTGCTGTCATTTTCTACTTCAGATTAGGACCGATTGGGTTTGATTTATTTTATACGGAAGTTTCTTTTATAAACGGAGGGGTATTTTTCATAACAGGGCCGACCCGACTTCGCTAAAGTAGGATGAATAAGGTCACCAATCGGGCTTGAAAAGGCACAGATGTTAGCTTGACAACCGAGACTAGGATGTACTTGATTACCAATATTCGATCATGCTCTTTTGCACCCGCCACCCAATCTCTCAAACAGAGTTGTCTTCCCTTAGCGAGACTTGCGTGGACAATGCCCCCCACCCCCACCTCGACCCTCCTTACGCCTAGGTGCTGTGCGATTCGTATCTTACCCTCGCCTATAGCTCATCCTACTGACATACGATGCTATAGAATACAGAAACATTTTTTAAGCACCTGTGCGTCTCATAAAATTATTAGGATAAAATGAGGCGAAGGCAAAAAACCCAACAACCTTAATAAACCATGCAGACTTGTGAGAAATTTGTTTTAGCCCATTTTAATTGGTTTTAGTTCCCCATTGCAAACAATGGCATCTTTTTTGGATTAAAACAATTATTTAGTATAAGAAAATTAACGTCAGTCAAATTAAAGGAAGAGGGCATGCACCCCCGGGTTGCATCGGGTTCATCAGGATTTAAATGCGATAAAATAAAAAACAATACTATGCTAAATATTATCCAATTGGAAACATGCTTACAACATGCGCAGCCGTACGACCATGTCTCAAGATTGTCTCAAGTCATCGCTTGAATGCTTGACGTAAGAGAATTTCCGATCATCGCTCGAAGGCTGGACGTAAGATTTTACATGCGATAAAATTACATCACGTCCATGATTGAGGCGTATGACTGGGACATATGTTTTCTTGCTTGAAGCGTATGACTTGGGATGGATTGGGTGGTTTTTGTCACGGCAGCCATCATCGTTGTAATAGTATAACTAAGGCCTAGCCATACACCATGACTAATATAAATAATTAATGTCATGTGACTGTCATAGTTTAGTACTATTGGTAATGTTGCTAATTAAGTGTTTGATGGTAGGCCTTGTTAAGGCTTAAGCCTAAGTAAAATAGATTATTGATAATGATATCGAGTGTTTGTCACCCAGCCCAGCTCGGCACAAGCTAGGTCATTTCATGACTATGGTGGTCCAATTTTATTTCAATAATTCGTTTGCGCTTAGGGGTCTTTAGCAGTGGGAGGAAACCCTACTCCTTGCCCGTACAACCGAGGATTCTAAACCAGGCCAGTTGACTCAATGACAGGCCTTATGATACAGTGCGCGCACGCTAACCATTGTGAGAGAAATGTTATAAATAACAATAATCAATCGTTGATTTGAAAGATAGAATTATCAGTTTTGCTTGTTGAACTACGATCTGATCTGGATCTGACTTTGTCAATTGAATCTCACCATCTCTTATCTCAAGAAAGTTAATTTCGGGACTAACACATGATTCAATATTTGGTCCATTACACTGACAGGCAACTTTAAATATCACCATATATTATAATTGTATTTGAACTATTTCTTATACTTATTTTATTCTTCAGATGAAATTGCCCAGGCAATAGCCGACATACAGCAGTCCATTAAGGACACAATAGAGGAGTGTGAAAGGGAAGGTAAACACACTTATCATTTACCTTTAATTATCGGTGTCGTCAAAAGAGTGGGGGAGGGGTCTGAAATATTTGAAAAATTCAACTTCATCTTTATTTTTTGTTTTACAGAGAGAATGAAGAATATGCATAATAGAGAAATTAAAACAGATGATGATGAAGATGAAAATAATGAAGGTGATGGAGATGGTGAAAAAGTAGAAACCGAGAACCCTATTGGTATAAATAGTTTGTTATTCCTGATAATCTAAAATAACATCGCTATAGTCTGACAAAAGGGGTGTGACCAGAAACACACCTGGTTGGTATAGAAAGATGGCCGCCCGGGTCAAACCGAATCCTTGACAGCTTTATTCTGACCTGGCCATCTTTATGTAAATGACCTTTGATCTTATTTCTGTCCTACAAGAAACTATTGTCTTTGTGTTGATGTACTAATTGCGTATTTAATATATTCTATTCAGAGTCAATTGTCCAAAAAGTAATAATGTATGAAATATTTCTGGGAAAAATTCGCGCACTTGAAACTTGACAAACGAAATGAATTGTGGTTGAACTTCTTAGTTGAACCAACCGAGATAATAACAGAGAAGAGGGGAAGTTTGCTGTGGGTCAAACTTATTGCTATTCCAAAACGTCTGGGAATCTTTAAAGTACGGCCAATGGTATACATAAACTGGACCCCAGTCTTTCATCCCTTTCTGTGTAAATGTCAGACCACAGAACGCGAGACCCCTGCTTAATTAGCCAGTTCCTTACTCACCAAGTCAACCTCTGTACTTCATATAGGGCAAAGATATTAATAAATAAATAACTTGATACTTATTTACAGGTAATGTTGAACGCCAGGAAGAAAAAGAAGTTCCAGAATCAAGTCGCTGAAGCCGATTCCTGGCGGTAAGTTTCATATAAATTGTAGTTTGGAATTCTCTGTTTGAATTTGTAGCTTGGACAATTAATATTAATAAATTAAATGTCACTGAAATTACAATACACATAATTATTATATATCTTGTTATCCGTTTTTATTGCTTTTCTTGGTGTAAATTTTAGTTTACATTTTAGTGTAAAGTTCTATTAAACAAGTTTTCGTATTAGACTATTAAATTAATATAATCATGTTTTAATATTTCAGGCAATTGGAGTTAAGAAAGGGTTACGCACACCCCAGTCAAAACATTTAAGGACCCTTCTTCAAATGAGTATTTTAGCTTATTTGTAAGATATTCAATTAAGGTGCCAATATTTAATTATATAGGTAGTGTAAATAATTTGATTAAATACAGATAACTGATGTTATATAAATCTATCAGAATTGAATTCTGAGTATTTATGATTGGCCTTTGTATATACAATAAATTAAAGTGTTTTTTTTTTATTATACAGAGAGCTCCAGATTTAAAAAAAGCAATCATTGGATTGATAGCATGCGGAAGAGTAGAACGCGATTAATTTACATTTTCTATATTTATTCATTTCAATATTACCTTTTTAGAAATTCACCAAAACCCTGCATTATGTACTCATTCATTTTTTTTTCTTGGTATAGTTTATTTATTATTTTTTTATGGGAAGGTGGGGGCATTATGTACTCATTCATTTATTTCCTTGGTATTATTAATTAGTTTATTTATTATTTTTTATGGGAAGGTGGGGGTCGAGTTGTAGGGGGTGGTATTCTCTACTGTGACGGCGGTGGAAGTGTGTGTGTGGGTAGGGGGTAGGTAAGGGGGGGGGGGTAAGGGACAGGATGTTGAAAAAAGGGTGGGTGGTCGTAGTTCAGTTCAAATCTATTCTTTTAAATATCCTAATTAATATATTTATGTTTAGACCCATTATTTGTTGGTAACTTATGAAGATTTTCCTATTTTACATATTATTTTAATAGATAACTAATGATGTCATCTGATAAATTTGTGTTTTAATGTCTCATTAATTTCGTTAAATAATTGATAACAGATAGATGTTTGATATTATTTAACTTGAGTATTATTATATATTATTTATTTCAATAATATATAGAACACTCCAGATTTATAATTTGGTGTGTTGGGTTCATTAACACAAATTATTAGATTCCATTTCTTTGCTATTACAATAAATCAAAACATTAATTAATTTCAATAAATAATGGATTACAGATAGATGTTTGATATTATTTTATTTGAAATTAATTATATATTATTCATCCTAATTTAATTTGAGTTTTAATTTTCAATTAATTTCAATAAATAATGGATTACAGATAGATGTTTGAAATTATTTTATTTGAAATTAATTATATATTATTTATCTTTATTTAATGTGAGTATTAAATTTCGATTAATGTCAATAGATGGTGGATTACAGATAGATGTTTGAAATTATTTTATTTGAGATTAATCGTTTATTATTTCTCGTAACATTAAATCAAGTTAAAAATATATATCCGTAATTGGATACAAAAATTATATATTTCTTTTTTTGGCTTGGTAAAAATGCTGTCTTTTTCAGCAACAAAATGTAAATTATCAATTTATTTGCATAAGATTTGGTATTTTAAAAGAATAGGTGTGAAATATTGTTTGGGCGGGAATTGTTTTATTATGGAACTATTTTCTAAGTAGATATTTTAAAAAGATCATCCAAAAATAATAACTTTTTTAATGGGTAAATATATTTTGTTGGTTATTTTAGGGGGGGGGGGGATAGTGCTTAATGCAGGGTTTTGTTCAAAAACCAAAATCAGATTAACTATGTACATTATTTATTATCTATTAATGTAAAAATTCTATTAATATTAAACTTTCATTCTACAATAAAAACTAAATAAAATCTTATACACTTAAAAAAACCTATTCGATTCCTTCTCTGATTACGCGATGGTGGTGGTGGGGCGGTTAACGCGCTCGTCCTTGTACTTGACAAGGAGTAGGATCGCCTGTCAAACCTCGTGGGTCTTCTCTGGGACCTCCGACTTCCTCTGCTAAAGACCTTTGGGTGCTAGCGAATTATTAAAT
The DNA here is from genome assembly GCA_917208275.1 of Patella pellucida. Lineage (NCBI taxonomy): Eukaryota > Metazoa > Mollusca > Gastropoda > Patellidae > Patella > Patella pellucida. The sequence goes on along the minus strand of OU795040.1, from coordinate 15,475,161 downwards.
TGATATTGAACCATGCCAGTTCCAAAATGACCTAGTATGTGTCGAGTGAACGTTAAACCCCACCTCTATCTGTTTGTTCGTCCGTCCGTATGTCCGCCATTCATAACTAACCCTCCAATCATTATAATTGGGTCATTTTGGAATTGTTTTCTAAAACGAAGTCCGATTAATCACGTCCATACACATTTTTAAAACTAGGTCATAAACGGCCTCTTAACCGCCTCTGTTTCGTACTCTGGGGCTGAATTTCGAACCTAGTAACATTTCAATCCCGATAGTCTGAGTTTTTGTACTCCATTCTATGTTACAGTGACTCTGAATACAGCAGTACATGGTTTGGTTTTTCTTTTCAACGCATGTTAAAGATATTTTATTCGAAACACAAGTTACGGATCTAAAAACTGTGAATTGGAATGGTTCCAAATCCATGGCACCATCTACAATCTCACCCTACAATGAATGTCAACAAAATACTGGTTATAACACAAAGCGCCCCGGTAATTATTTCGCCGGAAAGTAGTTTTATGCAAATTGACATAAAGTTCATCCCATATTATGATTGTTTTTGATTTTGTTGTGAACCTTGGGGGCTTTGGCGTAGTTAAGATCTTTGTGAAGGTGGGAGGGGGCATCCTGCGCGAGCAATCTGGTGGGGGATTTGGTAAGGGAGGAGCTCCCACCCTCCTGATGAATTTGAGTCAATTTACTGGCATTTAAGGGGCATTGATGGCAGAACATTCCTGTGAACGAGAATATTGGAAATGGATTAGAATCTCGAGATCTGCCTGTCAATTCTACCTGCATTGAGAGTTAACAGAACATTATTTATACAGTCTGTCGCCCCACGCTATAGTGGTATTAATAACTTGGTGGTTCACTATAACTGTGAATATGATAGTGTTTATACAGTCTGTCACCCCACGTACTATTAGTACTATTAACTGGCTGGTTTACTTTAAAGGGTCAATCCTGATAATGTTTTTGAGAATAAATCCATTTTGTGTTAAAATCCATTAAGATCCCCTACCTTAGGGCCGAGCAACTAACTCAATATATGTGATACGTTTTCAAACAACTTCAACCCACAGTCTTCATCTTGAAATTGAGTCCGGTGTCCCAAACTGTATTATGCGGTGATTTAAATAAAACCAGACTTTTATTTTATAAAAACAATGTGTCGGTGAAATTTTCCTTTTGTTATCAAATGCAGCACACGGACCATTCACTGTGTAGACCTCTAAAAGAACGGGAATTATTTATCGGGTCACCTAACGAAAGAATTAACCCGAAATCTTAAAAGGGTTACGTGCCCGGATAAGCTGTTTTAACGCTCACGTCCAAACGACTCAATATTTTGAGCTGAAATTTTGAGTCAGGGTATATACTATGGAGGGATATCCTCGCCAAAACTCTCAATTTGTGAAAATACATTTGTCGATTTGTGAAGGTACATTTGTTAGTTTGTCAAAATACAAAGTACGTTTGTCGATTTGTGAAAGTACATTTGTCGATTTGTGAAAGTACATTTGTTAATTTGTCAAAATGCAAAATACAGTTGTCGAACCTACAAAGTACAAATTTTGAAATAACACAGCTTAACTTTATAGTTTCAAGATATGTAATTTCAGCATTTGTATTTTCAAGAGGTGTAATTTCAACATTTGCAGTTTCAACATTTGTTGTTTTAACAATTGTATTAACGACACTTGCATTAACGAGCCTTGCATTAGCAAGCCGTGCATTAGAGAACTATGACCATATTTGGGTTATTGTATGGTATTGAAGCCTATTGCGGCCATTTCAGAATCTCGACAACACAATAGTCCAAAATAATTTTAATCTCTTCTGGCAAAGACAATATTGTATTCTGTAATCGATTTTAATTCTTCAAACAAATCTTTCTTTGCTCTCCAACTTCAACAACGTTCATCGGATATTTTGATGCGTGGTCTTGTCAGTACTTTCGTTTGGGGAGTCTGGCAAGGGACAACGTATAGTCGATCAAATGGGATTAAAAATAACGATGTCAACTGCTTGTTAGTGGTATAGGGTGGAAGGCCTGGCAAGGGACAACGCATAGCCGTTCGAATGTTATAGATAAAAAAAACTAGGTTCCTTGTCCGGAATCGAAATGAAGTGGAGGCTACGGTGGCTCAGTGAGTAGGACGCTTGCTCTCTAGCTTCATCGAACTGCATCGGAATTTATCTTGAGATATCTCCCCTTTTCCGTAGTGTAGATGGAGGACGGAGAGTCTGGCAACGGATAACGTGTAGTCGTGCGGATGGGACAAAATAACGGGGCCCCGTGTAAATATTGGTTTCGATTCGCCGCTTGAACGTGACAATGATTAGGGTCGTCTGTTCAACCGAGGGGTGAACCACTCTCTCTCTCTCTCTCTCTCTCTCTCTTTCTTTCTCTTTTTCGCATTCATTGACATCCACGTACAAGAACCCTTTACCGTGGGAATTCGAAATAAGAGTAGGCCCTCGTAGCACACTGCATGACGTACATTATTAGCTTTCGTTAGCTCAGTTGGAGAAGAATGGTTAACGCGTTCGCAATTGATCATAAGGACTGTCATTGAATCAACTGGCGCGGTATCGATTCGCCGCTTGTACGTGACAAGGGATAGATCGACTGTCCATTCCGTGGGTTCTCTCTTGGTCCTTCAGTTTCCTCCTACTGTTAAAGACCCTTTACCGTTAGGTGCGTTTTTGTATGAAGCCTATGTATGTATGTATGTTCGCCCATCACGCTGATATCTATAACGGAAGTTGCTGAAATTCAATAGGAGTCTTTGTTTTACTAATTTAAATGATGCATATACATTTCATACGAGAGAGGGAGAAATGGGGTTTAACGTCCACTCAACACAACTAGGTCATTTCGGGACTAACGTATGGTTTAATTTTATTTCAATAATTCGCTTGCGCGTAGGGGTCTTTAGCAGTGGGAGGAAACCGGAGTGTCCGTAGGAAACCCACGAGGATGAGAAGGTTCCTCTATTTCCTTGTCACATACGCTTACACTAGGGCTCGAAACCACAGCCGCAAGCCAGGGGTGACCGGTCAGCTAGAGGTCGAAGCGCGGCACTCTAGACCACTAGGTCATCCCAACCCCCCACATTTCATACGGAGCGTCCACAAGATGCAACAACGTGAAACAATGGCAATAACTCCAGAAGAAATTAACGGAAGTTATTGAAATTAAAAAGGCTTCTTCATCTAACTAATATAAGCATCATATTTCAATTTAAATACAATCAAATGAAAAATGAAGCCTGTAGAGTGTTCACAAGAAATTGCGGACGACGGATGGACTGATTGACAGACGGGCGGACGGACGGGGTCGAGGGCAATATACGACCACATTCCCATGTTGGCGTATACAAAACACGACCACGTGAATGTTTTAGACTGTCAAATCTGGGCCACAGGCGAATTTATGCCCGCGGCGAGAAGTCGAGATTCTGAAATGGCCGCAATAGGCTTCCATACCATACATCAACCCAAATATGGTCATAGTTCGCTAATACATGGCTTGCTAATGCAAGGCTCGTTAATGCAAGTGTCGTTAATACAACTGTTGAAACTACAAATGTTGAAACTGCAAATGTTGAAATTACATCTCTTGAAACTATAAAGTTAAGCTGTGTTATTTCAAAATTTGTACTTTGTAGGTTCGACAAATGTATTTTGCATTTTGACAAATTAACAAATGTACTTTCACAAATCGACAAATGTACTTTCACAAATCGACAAATGTACTTTCACGAATCGACAAATGTACTTTATATTTTGAAAAGTAACAAATGTACTTTATATTTTGAAAAGTAACAAATGTACTTTATATTTTGACAAAGTAACAAATGTACTTTCACAAATCGACAAATGTATTTTCACAAATAGAGAGTTTTGGCGAGGATCCCCCTCCATAATATACGCCATTATTCTATATTTTGGCGTTTAAATTTCATACAGACTCGGACTTTTATTGTTGAGGCTCTGTTCTATTCGGGACAGTCCCTTTAACTGTGAATATGATAGTGTTTAAATAATTTGTCACCCCACGTACTATTAATACTATTAACTGGGCGGTTCAATATAAATGTAAATATTATGATAGTGTTAATATAATATGAGACCTAGGGGAAGTGTAAGAGTGATGATACAATGATATCGAGCGAATAAAAATAGATTAAGACGGCGACGTTTAATCTGTAACTGAGCTTATAATTTTTTGGAACAGAGCCTGAAATTTTTGGTAAATTTCATGCACTAGAGTTCATTTATGGGAGCAGAAATGGGACAGAATCTCGAGACCTGCTTAGGGGCGCTTACTTTATGTCGAGGGGGCTCTGCCTGTCTGTTATTGGCATTTTTAATCTACTCGCATATCAAATGGATCTGCACTTAAAACTGTACAGATCATGTTTTCAACAAGCAAAAATGCTTAAAGTGTTCATAATTTAGGCGAGGGGTGGGGTGGGGGTGGGGTGGATGGCCGAATGATTAGCACGTGCGTGCTATAGCATAGAATGGTTCCAAATCCAGGGCGTAATCAACAATCTCACCCTACAATGAATGTCAACAAAATACTGGTTATAACACAAAGCGTCTCGGTAGTATTATGGAAATCGAGTCAATTTCCTTGTATTTGTCGTCAGGATCAGACACCTAGGTCTACATGAAGTGGTTTTCTTGGAAAAGCGGTAACGGAATTACAAATCTGAGCGGTAACGGAATTACGAATATTAGAACTATTTAGAGGATAAACTTACAAGCAACACTTTATTTAATATACAATATTCGACCTATTTATGTATAACTATTTTTAATAAAGCAAACCACAAAGCATTTTTCTGAACACAAATTGTAAATGCTCCAAATTTAAAGTTGGTGGCTACACTTTTCTAAGCAAGGTGTGGTTTCAATGGGTTTTACATTGATACATCATATTTATTAATATCTTTATTCATATCAAGTTACTGAAAGTCAACACCAATAGTATTTATTGTGCATGCTCTCCAAATAAGAATCGTCTAGCCTCATTCTTTGAGCACCTTGTTACAAATGACATTGGAACGCATTATGGTACACGATTCGTGTACCAATTGTAAAATGTTTATTTTGTCTTAAATATTGGATATCAGAGGCCCATCTTTTCCAGGTAAGATCACAACACCAATGCTGATTTCAATTTCAATGTCGAAGATTTTGGATATATTGAGTTACGGGTTAAATGAAAATTTGGTAAGGGAGCTTTTGTACGGAAAAAGTCAGAAACAATAAACGGAAGCGGTGTCGACTATAACTAATCCTTTACCTGGGGTTGAACCACCAAAGGTTTTCCCCTGTTCATGATTTTGTGGTTATTTCTTTCCTCTTCGATTTCAAATAGCCAGTCTTTTGACAGCTGTCAATAACGAAAAAAATGGCTCTATTCGTTTTCTTTGTTTTGTGGGACAAAGATCTCTTATTATTTGTTTATTATAAACCACACTGACAGGAGCTACAAAGCATAACTTATTACACGAATAGGCTACGTTACGATTCGAAGGGGCCTTTTTTGTAAACCAAGAAAACAGGGTTTCGTAAACCATGGATAACAGGATTTCGTAAACCAGGGATAACAGGATTTCGTAAATCAGGGAAAACAATGAATAAATACAAGTTCTTCTCTACCGATTTTAACAAATTCGGCGTCTTAACTACTTAGCCACCGTGGTCCCCATTATATGAAATAAGATTTTATTTCAAACCAGTTTACATAACGACCTATGGAAATACTCACATAAGTTTATCAATCACTACCTTAGCTATTTGTGTGACGGGGTGGGAATAGCTAGGAGCAAAGCCTTGTATATAGAAGGCTCTGGTCCTATAGGGACCAGGGGGTATTATTTTGAGTAAGGCTAATGGTACAAGGGAGACAACTACAGTTTTGCAAGGTTTGATAAGGGGAGATATGTTTTTTCTTCAATCCAGTCGTTTTGATTTGCATAAATACTCCCACAAAACGATATCAAAGCCAATTGTTTCCAATATTTACATTATTTTCGAGCATTTTCATTCTGTCCGCGACTCCATGACGGACTGACGCTGACGTCACACAAATAGACGCATTGGGCAGACCTAGTTAGTTTTTTGTTAAGGAGATGCCGAATATGTCAATAGTAGGCCTATACAGAATTGAAACATCTATACATAATCGGCCTACTATTTAAGAAAAAAAAACCAAAATATAATAAATAAATAGTCCATTCAATTTTTAAGGGCCTCAACAAAACCATTTGTAGTTTGTTGGATTTACCCCACAGCATTTTTAAAAAGGAAAAAACTTTATAAATTATATAGATCTATATAGGCCTATATATAAAAAAAAATCCAACACATTGTAGTTTGTTGAATTTACCCAACAGAATTTTAAAAAAATAGATTCTTTTATATAATATATATATAGGCCCATATCAACAAAACTCCTGCACATATTCGAGTATTGACACATTGTAGTTTGTTGGATTTACCCAACAGCATTTTTAAAAAAATAAAAAAACCTTTATATATAGTTAATATAGGCCTATATTAAATAAATAAAAAAATCCTGCACATAATTTTTTTGAGTATTGACATATTCGGCAACCCCTAAACAAAAAACTAACGAGGTCTGTCGAATGCGTCTATTTGTGTGCTGCCAGCGTCACACCGTCATGGATCGCGGACAGAATAAAAACGCTCGAAAAAATGTAAATATTGGAAACAATTGGCTTTGATATCGTTTTGTGGGAGTATTTATGAAAATCAAAAGGACTGGATTGAAGAAAAAACATATCTGAGTGGATCGGCAGAGGTTTGATTGCCTGACATTACGAATTGTGGAGAAAAAAAAACAACAACCGAGGTGTGAACAACAGGTAAAATCGAGTCTTCAAAAGGCATTGCATTCCTGTTCTTTTTTATTATATATTGTCTGGTACGACAATAATGTCGACATGGTGTATGCATATATATATATATACGGATAGAAGGTCAGATTCCTGTGCATAGTCATAGTCAGTGGTCAAGTCAAATAATATAGATAAATAAAAGGCTGGCTAGGGGTATTATTTTGAGTTAGGCTAATGGTACAAGGGAGACAACTACAGTTTTGCAAGGTTTTATAAGGGGAGATAATTAATTCCCAGGGTGCATTGTGTTTGTCACCCAGTCCAGCTCAATAATTCCTACATCTAGATTCTAATGTCATTTGTTTTGTTTCTTTCCCCACAGGTAACTACTTAGTTTACCATCACCATAATAGGTGTTCATGGTAATCCTTTTTGATATTTTTATAGTCAGTATTTTAAGTAATGAGCAGACCTAGTTGAAATACCTTGAAATCTTACAAAACACATGGTTTTTGTCACGGCAGCCATCGTTGTAATATTAGGCCTAGCCATACAACATGACTTATATAAATAATTAATGTCATGTGACTGTCATAGTTCAGTACTATTGGTAATGTTGCTAATTAAGTGTTTGATGGTAGGCCTTGTTAAGGCTTAAGCCTAAGTAGAATAGATTAGTGATAATGATATCGAGTGTTTGTCACCCAGCCCAGCTCGACACAAACTAGGTCATTTCGGGACTATGATATGGTCCAATTTTATTTCAATAATTCGCTTGCGCGTAGGGGTCTTCAGCAGTGGTAGGAAACCCTACTCCTTGCCCCGTACAACCGAGGATTCTAAACCAGGCCAGTTGACTCAGTGACGGGCTTTATGATACAGTGCGCGCACGCTAACCATTGTTGGATGAGAGAGAAATGTTATAAATTATATAACAATAATCAATCGTTGATTTGAAAGGTAAAATTATCAGTTTTACTGAACTACGATCTGGTCTGGATCGGACTTTGTCAATTAAATCTTACCATCTCTTATCTCGAAAAAGTTAATTTCAGGACTAACACATGATTCAATATTTGGTCCATGACACTGACAGTCAACTTTTAATATCACCATATATCATAATTGTATTTCTTATACTTATTTTATTCTTCAGATTAACTGGCCCAGGCAATAGCCGACATACAACAGTCCATTAAGGACACAATAGAGGAGTGTGAAAGGGAAGGTAAACACACTTATCATTTACCTTTAATTATCGGTGTAGTCAATAGAGTGGGGGAGGGGTCTGAAATATTTGAAAAATTCAACTCCATCTTTATTTTTTGTTTTACAGAGAAAATGAAGAATATGCGTAATAGAGAAGATGGAAATGATAAAGGTGATGAAGATGGAGATGGTGAAAAAGTAGAAACCGAGAACCTTATTGGTATATATAGTTTATTATTCCTGATAATCTAAAATAACATCGCTTTAGTCTGACAAAAGGGGTGTGACCAGAAACACACCTGGTTGGTATAGAAAGATGGCCGCCCGGGTCAAATCAAATCCTTGACAGCTTTATTCTAATCTGACCTTCTTTATGTAAATGACCTTTGATCTTATTTCTGTTGCACAAGAAACTATTGTCTTTGTGTTGTACTAATTGCGTACTTAATGTATTCTATTCAGAGTCAATTGTCCAAAAATTAATAATGTATGAAATATTTCTGGGAAAAATTCGCGCACTGGAAACTTGACAAACGAAATGAATTGTGGTTGAAATTCTTAGTTGAACCAACCGAGATAATAACAGAGAAGAGGGGATGTTTGCTGTGGGTCAAACTTATTGCTATTCCAAAACGTCTGCGAATCTTTGAAGTACGGCCAATGGTATACACAATCTGGACCCCAGTCTTCCACCCCTTTCTGTGTAAATGTCAGACCACAGAACGCGAGACCCATGCTTAATGAGCCAGTTCCTTACTCACACTAAGCTACCCTCTGTTCTTCGTAGTGTAAAGATGTTTATAAATAAATAACTTATATCATAGATATACTATACTAATTTACAGGTGGCGTGGAAAAACAGGAAAAAATGGAAGTTCCAAGACCAAGTCTTTGGAGGCGATTCTTGGATGTAAGTTTCATATTTTTTGTAGTTTGGAATTCGATGTTTGTATTTGTAGCTTGAACATTTAATATTATTAAATTAAATGTCACTTAAATTACAATACACATATATAACCTGTTTTCCGTTTTTATTGCTTTTCTTGATGTAAATTTTAGTTTATATTTTAGTGTAAAGTTCTATTAAACAAGTTTTCATATTAGACTATTAAAGTTATATAATGATGTTTTAATATTTCAGGCTGTTGGAGTAAAGAAATATTTAAGGCCCCTTCTTCAAATGAGTATTGTAGCGTATTTGTTAGATATATAATTAATGTGCCAATATTTAATTATTATATAGGTAAAATAATTTAATTTGATTAAATACTTCTTTCTAAATACAGATAACTGGTGTTATGCAAATCTATCAGAATTGAATTCCGAGTATTTATGATTGGCCTTTGTATAAACAATAAATTAAAGTGTTTTTTTTTTCTTTTTATACAGAAAGCTCCAGATTCAAGAAATCTATTCTTAGTTTCATATCATGTGGAAGGATTGAACGGGATTGATTATATTTTATATATTTATTGATTTCAATTTAACCATTCATATAACCCTTTTTAGAAATTCACCAAAACCCTGCATTATGTACTCATTCATTTATTTTCTTGGTATTATTTAGTTTATTTATTATTTTTTATGGGAAGATGGGGGCATTATGTACTCATTCATTTATTTCCTTGGTATTATTGAGTTTATTTATTATTTTTTATGGGAAGGTGGGGGTACATTTGAAGGGGGTGGTATTCTCTACTGTGACGGCGGTGGAAGTGCGTGTGTGGGTAGGGGGCAGGTAAGGGAGGGGTGTAAGGGACAGGATGTTGAAATAAGGGTGGGGTGGTGGTGGTTCAGTTCAAATCTATTCTTTAAAAAGGTGGGGGCATTATGTACTCATTCATTTATTTCCTTGGTATTATTTAGTTTATTTATTATTTTTATGGGAAGGTGGGGTCGAGTTGTAGGGGATGGTATTCTCTATTGTAAAGGCGGTTGAAGTGTGAATGGGAGAGGGGTAGAGGGTACGTTAGGGGGGGGGGGTTAAGGAACAGGATGTTGAAATAAGTGTGGGGTGGTGGTGGTTCAGTTTAAATCTATTCTTTAAAATATCCGAATTAATATACATGTATTTATTTTTAAACCCATTATTGGTTGGTAACATATGAAGATTTTCATATTTTACATTTTATTTTAATAGATAACTAATGATGTCATCTGATAAAGTTGTGTTTTAATGTCTCATTAATTTCGTTAAATAATTAATTACAGATAGATGTTTAATATTATTTAACTTGAGTATTATTATATATTATTTATTTCAATAATATATAGAACACTCCAGATTTAAAATTTGTTGTGTTGGGTATATTAAACACAAATTATTAGATTCCATTTCTTTGCTATTACAATTAATTATATATTATTCATCCTAATTTAATTTGAGTTTTGTTTTTCAATTAATTTCAATAAATAATGGATTACAGATAGATGTTTGATATTGTTTTATTTGAAATTAATTATATATTATTTATCTTTATTTAATTTGAGTTTTAATTTTCGATTAATGTCAATAGATAATGTATTACAGATAGATGTTTGAAATTACTTTATTTGAGATTAATCGTTTATTTTTTCTCGTTACATTAAATCAAGTTAAAAATATATATCCGTATAATTGGATACAAAAATTATATATATGTTTTTTTGCTTGGAAAAAATGTTGTCTTTTTGCAGCAACAAAATGTAAATTATCAATTTATTTTCAAAAGGTTTTGGTATTTTAAAAGAATAGGTTTTAACTTTTTTTGACACTTAAATATCATTTTAGGTTATTGTTCTTGTACGAAACTATTATTCGTTTTTCACTAGATATTTTAAGAAATTATCAAAAAATATATATATTTTTTTTTTCATTTTGAGAATATCATGTAATTTTAAAAAAATATTTTTTTGCGGGAACATATGATATATGTATTATATGTTTAAAGAATGGTGCCTAATGCAGGGTTTTGATCAAAAATCAGTTAAAATTATGTACATTTTACTATTCTTTATCTATTATTTACATTAATTTAAAAACTCTCCACAAATCCTGAATAAATTCTGTACACTTCAAAAAATATTCGATTCCTTCTTTAAACAGGGTGGCTTGGTGACCGAATGGATAACGCGTAAGTCAAGGGGCGTGGTTACGATCCTCCGCTCGTACGTGACAAGGCCAGAGTATGGTAGCCTATCTAACCTCGTGGGTCTTCTCAGGACCCGATTAATCACGTCTAGACACATTTTAGAACTAGGTCATGAAATTCCTCTCAACCGCCTCTGTTACGTACTGTTAGGTGCATAATAGTCTGACGTTAATCCCCCATTTCGTTCATTCTGTTACGTACTCTGGGGCTTAATTTGATAGCTAGTAATATTGTACTCTCACCAGTCCGAGTTTTTGTACGCCATTCTATGCACGTGTACTGTAAATCTGAAAACAGCAGTACACGGTTTGGGTGGTGTTTTTTCAACGCGTGATAAAGATATATCATTCGAATGGTTCCAAATCCAGGGCGCCGTCTACAATCTCAACAAAATACTGGTTATAATTATCTCGCCGGAAAGCAGTTTTATGCAAGTTGACATAACGTTCATGCCATATTATGATTGTTATTGATTTTAAGGGGCAATGGCGTAGTCAAGATCTTTGTGTAGGGAGAGGGGGCATCTTGCGCGAGCGATCTGGTGGGGGATTTGGTTAGGGATTCCTGAGGAATTTTGGTTAATTTACTGGCATTTAAGGGTAATTGCTGGGAGCACATTCCTGTGAACGAGAGGATAGGAAATGGAACTGAATCTCCAGATCTGCCTGCCAATTCTACCTGCATTGAGAGTTGACAGAACATTATTTATTCAGCCTGTCACCCCACGTACTAGTGATATTAATAACTTGGTGGTTCACTATAACTGTGAATAGGATAGTATTATTATTGTATTAGACAACGGATATCAATTGGGCTTTCCCTCAAAACTAAACAGATTATATTTTCAGATATTTTAACTGTTAATATGATAGTATCAAGATAGTATAAGACCACGGGAAAGAGAGAGAAATGGGGTTTAACGTCCACTCATAACAGCTAGGTCATTTCGGAACTAACATATGGTTCAATTTTTTTATTTCAATAAATCGCATGCGCGTAGGGGTCTTTAGCAGTGGGAGGGAACCGGAGTGCCCGGAGGAAACCCACGAGGTTGAGAAGGCGCCCCTATCTCCATGCCAAAAAGGCTCACACCAGGGCTCGAAACCACAGCCGCAAGCCAGAGGTGACCGGCCAGCAAGAGGTCGAAGCGCGGCAATCTAGACCGAGAAGTGGAAGAGTGATGATACAATGGAATCGAGCGGACAAAAAATGAGACGGCGACGTATAATCTGTAACTGAGTTTATATTTTTTTGCAACGGAGTCTGGAATTTGTTGTAAAATTCTTGCATTAGAGTTCATTTATAGAAACTCGAGACCTGCTTCGTGGCGCGTACTTTGTGTAACGGGGCCCTGCGAATCACTTAACTGTCTTCATTGTCTTGTTTAATCTACCCGCATATCAAATGAATCTGCACTTAAAACTGTACAGATCATATTATCAACAAAACAAAAACGCTTAAAGTGTTCGTAAGTAGGGGTAAATGAAAATTTCGTACGGGTGCTCTTGTAGCACAATGCTAGATTTGTGTATGATCTGAGAAATATCTTTCTCTATAAATTACATGTCAAACGTACAAATTGAAGCTGTAACAACTGTGCATTATTCCGTGGGTATAAACGCGGAAATATATTTCCCAGATCGTACAAAGACCAAGTATAATGCGCTCTTGTACGAGAACAGGATGAAACACGGAAGCGGTGTCGACCATAATTGAACGTCCATGAAATTCAGTAAATGTATACATATTTTCTGAATTGTTTATATTCCGTCTGTTCAAAATTGATTTTGCAATAAACATCTGTAGAATTAATCTATATGTTCACAGTAAACCTGTTTTATGCCTATAATAACGTCTAGTCTAGATTTTGGGGGTTAATTCTGACCTTTTTGTCTGGTCTGACTGAACGCTCTCCCCATCAGACGAACCAACATCAAGCATGACTCTCGGATTTTTTCGTAAAAAAGAAATTTTGCAGAATTGAAACATAGACCATTTAATTGTCTTCAACTATTCAAAAGTTATGTTTACCAATGGCGTTAATAATTGAACAGTGTTCTTTAAATATAACAATTTTAACTGAAAAGTGAACAACTGGACAATATTTGCAAATTATAAGTCAAAAATAGAGCTCAAGATCAAACAATATCAAAAGTATATAATCTCTCAAAAAACACTATTAATTAATTAGGGATCACGGTGGCTAAGTGGATAAGGCGCTGGTTCGCTAGCCTGGAGGTTGAGTGTTCGATCCCTGCATTGGCCGAGAAAGTTCATCTCGATTTTCCGGCGTGATTTCCCCTTGTCAGTGATGCAGAAGGAGGGCCTGACAAGGACAGCTGCCTAGTCGTTCGGATGGGACGAAAAACCGAGGTCCCGTGTACAAATTGGAGTGCACGTAAAAGATCCCTCGGCAGTTGGAATTCGATATAAGAGTAGGCCGTAGCGCCGCTGCCCGGGCAAAATTTCCCTCATTGCACACTGTGGCGTATGCCCGTCTTCAATTAGCCCAGGTACGGTGCTTAAGCGTAGGACGTTAAACCCCATTTCATTCATTCATTCATTAATTAATTAAATAGATCGACCCCCAACGTAAATTGTAGATTGGTCGCATTATTTCTGTTACGTCTATTTTGTAAATCATTTTAGTGAAGCCTATACCACAACAGGCCCGGGACTGTACAGCGCAATGGACGCTTACGACTGGACCCGGATCCATTCACTTGATTTGATAAAATTGTTTATTTTTTGAAATGTCTGTTTTCTGTCTTGTCCGCAGGTTTATGTAGTAGATTTTTGCTATGTGTGTAGTGTGGTCCGCCTGCACTTACTATTAGGTCTCCGGGTTTTTTGAAGTTAACATTAGTTTCCCGCCGTTCATTTAAGGCCTATCTTATTAACATATTAATATAAACTTATAGGCCTTTAAAAATCTTATTACGAAAAATTTGAAAATCGCCAAGCAGTATTTGTATTTAATTATAATCATAACAGTCGTTGCTTTTCATTATATTATTTGGGCCCTATTTGTGCCCGTTTGGTATTTGTATAATATATTGCACTTTAAGGGGGCTTGGGGTGGACAGGGCAATCGCTCTATCGGCGATGAACACTGTGTGACGTCACAGTAGAAATCGGAAGTCCCGCTTGTTGCCCGACAACGTTATAATTAGGCTCGTCAACTGGTTTGTTGGGTAATTAAATCGTTGTTGATTTTCTTTTTAAAGTTATCGTTATTTTACGATTATTTAAAAAGAAGAAAGGTAAGTTTAATGTTTACAAATTACATATAAATCATAACAGGTAACTTTTCTATTTAATTATTTTAACAATAACAATTATTTGTATTTCTATTTAGCCGCTGTAAAATCTACAAAGTTTATCGGAATTGGAAAAATAAAAAAGGTTTTAATGGTTTTAAGTATAAAAACACAGTAATATATTTAACAATTTTATACAAAATATGTATAACTAGTCTATACACATTAAAATCAGTGACGTATTTAGAGATGACAGGCATTACACAAGAAATTCAATGGCGTATTTAAGGAGGGACATGGAAGGATGGAACGGCGGTTTCGTGGGATTGGCGATGGCAGCCAAACCGCTATCCCCTGTTGTTTTAAAAACTTTATTAATGCAGATCTACATTGGTAGTATAATACAATGTCTTGTAACACTTCTACTTTAATTATAAAATCTATATTTGAGAAATCTTACCTAAATCCCCGCCCCCTCTTTTCACAATTCCTTTTCGGAAATCCTCGATACGCCATAGGTTAATATTTAAATATAATTTGTGTTGCAGATGTCAGTGACAATTGAAGAATTTGACCAGGGCCGTGGGGATACACCAGAGACGGTAGAGGAAACCAAACCCCTGCATATATTGTATAAAGGTAACAGGCCTATTATTATCAATATATTAACAATAAATAGTAGAGTACTGTTTAACATAGCTACGAAAACGTAGCTAAAAACTTTGAGATGTACGAATTTGCTTGTTTTTAGCTACGACTGGTTGCCCTTAAATTCACAAGGCAATCTTAATTTCGTTATTAATACACGTAACATCTTATATTTAATTTTATTCTATTGGAACGTATTAAGTTCAATATTCGGTCCGGGACAGGCAACATTTAATATCGCCATTTTTCTTAGGTATATCATAATTGTATTTCTTATTTTATTCTTCAGATGAAATTGAGCAAGCTATTGAGAATCTTCAACAGGTTATAAAGGATAAACTTGAGCAATTACAAGAGGAAGGTAAAAACACTTATGATTTACCTTTAATTATCGGTGTCTTCAAAAGAGTGGGTGGGGGTCTGTACTATTTGTAAATTTCAGCTTCATTTTTATTTTTGTTTTACAGATGAAAGAAAGAATATGGACATCCGTGAAAATAAAACAGATGATGAAGATGAAGATGAAAATGATGATGAAGATAGAGATGAAGCTGGAGAAACCAAGACAGCTATTGGTATAAATAGTTTATTTTTCCTGATAATCTAAAATAACAGTAGTCTGACAAAAGGGGTATGACCAGAAACACACCTGGTTGGTATAGAAAGATGGCCGCCCGGGTGAAATCGAATCTTTGACAGCTTTATTCTGATTTGACCATTTTTATGTAACTAGGAATTTATGTGACAAATATTCACCACGGTCTGTGACACCATAGACATTACCGTTGCTCTTATTTCTATTGCACAAGAAACTTTTTAATGTTTTCTATTCAGAGTCAAATAATATTGTCCCAAACAGAGGCGGATCCAGGAAATCCAGTTAGGGGTGGGGGGCGTGGAGATCCCCAGAGAAAATTTTCGAAAAAAATCGGGGTGTCAGTGGTGATTTTCGGCGCATATCTATTTTTCTATACTGTTTTTGAGGGATTTAGAGGGGGGGGGGGTCCGCCTCTGTCCAAAAAGTAATAATGCATTGAATATTTATGGAAAAAATTCGCGCACTGGAAACTTGACAAACGAAATGAATTGTGGTTGAACTTGTTAGTTGAACCAACCAGGATACTTACAGTATTTCGATTCCAAACGCCAAAGGTATATATGTACACAAACTGGACCGAAGTTTTTCATCCCTTTCTGTGTCAATGTCAAACCCCAGAACCCGAGACCCATGCTTAATGAGCCAGTTCTTAATTCATAATTCAAAGTGTAAAGATGCTTATAAATAAATAACTTAAATCATAGATATATTATACTCATTTACAGGTTACGTGGAACGACAGGAAACAAAGAAAGTTCCAAGACCAAGTCTTTGGAGGCGATTCCTGAATGTAAGTTTCATATTAATTGTAGTTTGGAATTCGATGTTTGTATTTGTAGCAATTGAAAAATTGATATTAATAAATTAAATGTCACCTAAATTTTAATACACATAATATATAGCTTGTTATCCATTTTATATAAAGTAAGATATTTTGATATTTCGGGCTATTGGAGTAAAGTTATTATTGGAATACGGTTATATTTAATGTTTTGATATTTTGGACTATTGGAGTAGAGTTATATATGATGTTTTAATATTTCAGGCAATTGGAATTAAGAAAGGGGTCTCGTATACCACCGTGAAAAGAATTAAGACCCCTTCCTCAAGTGAGTATTTTAGCGTTATGAGATTTTGTAAGATATTTAATTAAGGTGCCAATATTTAATTATGATATAAAAAAATTGATTAAACACTTCTTTCTGAAAACAGGTAACTGGTGTTATTTTAATCTATCACAATTGAATTCAATGAATTTATGACATTGGTCGTTGTATATACAATAAATTAAAGTTGTTTTTATTTCTTATTATACAGAGAAGCCCAGGTTTACGAAGTCGATACCCAATATACTTTCCTGTGGAAGAGTAGAGCGCGATTGATTCTATTACAATGTTATTATTTTTTTAGAAATTCATCGAAACCCTGCATTATGTATCGATTCATTTATTTTCTTGGTTTTATTTATTATGTGTTGTGGGAAGGTCGGGTGGGGCTAGTAGTAGGGGTCAGGATGATTCTTGGTTTGTATGTATTATTTAGTTATTTTTTCTTTTGCGTTGGCGGTAGTGAAGACATGGGTTCGAGTGGATGTGTGTGTGGGAAGGGTGGAGGGGGTAGGATATTATTTTTTTGTGGGAGGTTTAGGGGGGGGGGGGTAGGGTATGTTTTTCTTTTTTTTGTGTTGGTGGTGTGGGTGGAAGTTCTGCCGCTCGTGTATGTGCGTGTGTGTGGGTGAGTGTGCGTGCATGTGTGTGTGTGATTGTGTGTATGGAGGGGGGTATTTCAATTCAAATCTATTCTTTTCAAATATCCAAATTAATATTGTATTATTAGACCCCATTATTTGTTGGTAATATATGAAGATTTTCATATTTTACATTTTATTTTAATAGATAACTAATGGTGTCATCTAATAAAGTAGTGTTTTAATTTCTCATTAATTTCGTTAAATAATTGATAACAGATAGATGTTTAATATTATTTAACTTGAGTATTATTATATGTTATTTATCTCAATAATATATAGAACACTCCAAATTTATAATTTGTTGTGTTGGGTACATTAAACACAAATTATTAGATTCCATTTCTTTGCTATTACAATAAATCTAAACATTAATTAATTTCAATAAATAATGGATTACAGATAGATGTTTGAAATTATTTTATTTGAAATTAATTATATATTATTTATCTTTATTTAATGTGAGTTTTAATTTTCGATTAATGTCAATAGATAATGGATTACAGATAGATGTTTGATATTATTTTATTTGAGATTAATCGTTTATTATTTCTCGTAACATTAAATCAAGTTAAAAATATATATCCGTATAAGTGGATACAAAATCATATATTTCTTTTTTGGGTTGGGAAAAATGTTGTCTTTTTTAGCAACAAAATGTAAATAATCCATTTATTTTCAAAAGGTTTTAGTATTTTAAAAGAATAGGTTTTAACTTTTTTTGGCACCAAAATATTATTTTAGGTTAATGTTCTTTAACGAAACTATTATTCGTTTTTCACTAGATATTTTAAGAAATTATCCAAAAATATTTTTTTTTTTTTTTTATTTTGAGAATATAATTTTTTTTTAAATTTTTTTTTTCGGGAACATAGGATATAGGTATTATATTTCGGGATATCAATTTTATAAAAAATATTTTTTTGCGGGAACATATGATATAGGTATTAAATTTTAAAGAATGGTGCGTAATGCAGGGTTTTGATCAAAAACCAGTTAAAATTATGTATATTTTACCTCTCATTATATATAATTAATATTATTTTTAAAAACTTTTCCACAAATCCTAAATAAATTTCTGTACACTTCAAAAATGATTCGAATTCTTCTTAAAACAGGATGGCTGGGTGACCGAGTGGTTAACGCGTACTTCAAGTGGCGTGGTTACGATCTCCCGCTCGTACGTGACAAGGAGTAGCCTATCTAACCTCGTGGGTCTTCTCAGAACCCGATTAATCACGCCTAGACACATTTTAGAACTAGGTCATGAACGGCCGCTGTTACATGGGGAGAATTTCGGACTTAGTAAAATTTCAATCCCGGGTTTTTGTACTCCATTCTATGCATCTTACCGTAACTCTGAATATAGCAGTACAGAGTTTGGTTTTTCAATGCATGCTAAAAATATATCATTCGAATCACAAGTTACGGATCTAGAAGCTGTGAATGAGAATGGTTCCAAATCCAGGGCGCCATCAACAATCTCACCCTACAATGAATGTCAACAAAACACTGGTTATAACACAAAGCGCCTCGGTAGTTTTATGGAAATCGAGTCAATTTCCTTGTATTTGTCGTCAGGATCAGACACCTAGGTCTACATGAAGTGGTTATCTTGGAAAAGCGGTAACGGAATTACAAATCTGAGCGGTAACGGAATTACGAATATTAGAACTATTTAAAGGATAAACTTACAAGCAACACTTTATTTAATATACAACATTCGACCTATATATGCATAACTATTTTTAATAAAGCAAACTACAAAGCATTTTTCTGAACACAAAATGTAAATGCAAAAGTGACAAGTAACTGCTCCAAATTTAAAGTTGGTGGCTACACTTTTCTAAGCAAGGTGTGGTTTCAATGGGTTTTACATTGATACATCATATTTATTAATATTTTTATTCATGTCAAGTTACAGAAAGTCAGTTTCTGGTTATTCCAGTCAACACCAATAGTATTTATTGCGCATGCTCTCTAAATAAGAATATGTCTAGCCTCATTCTTTGAGCACCTTGTTACAAATGACATTGGAACGCATTATGGTACACGATTCGTGTACCAATGGTAAAATGTTTGTTTTGTCTTAAATATTGGATATCAGAGGTCCATCCTTTCCAGGTAAGATCACAGCACCAATGCTGATTTCAATTTCAATGTCGAAGATTTTGGATATATTGAGTTACGTGTTAAATGAAAATTTCGTAACGGAGCTTTTGTACGGAAAAAGTCAGAAACAATAAACGGAAGCGGTGTCGACTATAACTAATCCTTTACCTGGGGTTGAACCACCAAACGCTTTCCCCTGTTCATGATTTTGTGGTTAATTCTTTCCTCTTCGATTTCAAATAGCCAGTCTTTTGACAGCTGTCAATAACGAAAAAAATGGCTCTATTCGTTTTCTTTGTTTTGTGGGACAAAGATCTCTGACAGGAGCTGCAAAGCATAACTTATTACACGAAAAGGCTACGTTACGATTCGAAGGGGCCTTTTTTGTAAACCAAGAAAACAGGGTTTCGTAAACCAGGGATAACAGGATTTCGTAAACCAGGGATAACAGGATTTCGTAAACCAGGAAAAACAATGAATAAATACAAGTTCTACTCTACCGATTTTTAACAAATTCGGCGTCTTAACTACTTAGCCACCGTGGTCCCCATTACATGAAATAGATTTTATTTCAAACCAGTTTACAAAACGACCTATGGAAATACTCACGTAAGTTTATCAAGCACTAGCTTAGCTTTTTTGTGTGACGAAGTGAGAATAGCTAGCGGCAAAGCCTTGTATATAAAAGGCTCTGGCTAGGGCGCAGGGGTTATTATTTTGAGTTAGGCTAATGGTACAAGGGAGACAACTACAGTTTTGCAAGGTTTGATAAGGGGAGATAATCATTTCCCAGGGTGCATTGTGTTTGTCACCCAGCCCAAATGACGTATATATATTAACTTGACCGCGCGCATGCCCAATCTTGACAGCACACTTATCATAACATCCGGTTCAGTCAGGAGGCGGGAAATATGATTGAGGAGCCTGCTGAATCTCAATCTGTTTAGCTTGCAATTTAATTCATATTGGTTGCTTATTATTTTTTTCATTATGATTACTTCATGCTGTGCTGTAGGGTGCACCAACAGAGACAAACAGGGATCAGATAAAACTTTTCACCGGTAATTTTTCCATCTGTTAGGCCTAGCACTGTAGTACTAGTAGCAGTAGCATAGTCATAGTCACTCGTCAAGTCAAATACTTCAACGACAACACAACGGTTGTTACACTGTCCTACACCATAGAACTGTACTAAATTATATACGATCTTTGCCTACACTACGGTGTACTAGGCCTTGCTAGGTCAGTCTCGGATTTTCACAAATGTGTATAGTCTCGGATTTTCATAAATGTGGATAGTCATAGGCCTTCTCCCCTTGTTACTAGTTAGTACTAGTGCTACTAGACCTAGAGACTCAGGGAGTAGGCCTACCGTAGTAAAAAAAAAAAGGTTAAATCTTCAATCAATGGTAGTCTGCTACCACTTATAATTAATAGTAAGCTATACTAAATACTATAACTATAGCCTAATGGGCCAATTTCGGATTTCCTATAATAAAGCTGTTCACTAGATGCGCTTGTTTTGATTTATAAGTAATAGGCCTAGTCTGTAGACGTCTAGAATTGTCGAGACTAGTACACTAGTATTAGTACTCAGTAACTTGAGTAAGCTACATGTTTTTATAACATAGACTATTGAACTTTGAGGGCGCCATACCGAAAAATATTGGGAAATATGTAAATGAAATTAGAATACCCGGTACAGATTTTCCCATCAAAATATTAGTATTATTGGGTATAATATAAACCAGAGGTCAACAGTTGGATTAAGAAACTTTAAATCTGTATAGGCCTATGTACATTGATATATGTGGGCCATGCATTGTAGTTAAAAGTTAATTATTATTATTAATAATAAAAATAGGAGTGCTGTAGTTTGTAGTAGTATAAATTGTCTGGATATTTCATATTGATAATGATATTATAATTATAATGTAGACTATTATTAACAAGTTTATGTCCCTATAATCTATTTTGTTATACTTATAATTCGATATAGTTTGTAATTTTACAGGGGCTGTGAATGAAATCTCAAAGTATTGCCATCTTGTCGAGTGATTCAGTTCTTATTGCCACATACATATCCAAGATCTGGGGGAGGCATTAATTATTACACCTATAGTTCTTAAAGGGTCAATCCCAATAAAGTTTTTGAGAATAAAACTGTTAAATTTTGCGTTAAAATTCATTAAGATCCCCACCTTAGGGCCGAGCAACTATCTCGATATATGTGATACGTTTTCAAACAAATTAAACCCACATTCTTCATCTTGAAATGGAGTCCGGTGTCCCAAACTATATTATGCGGTGATTTGATAAAACCAGAGTTTTATTTTATAAAGATAATGTGTCGGTGAAATTTACCTTTTGTTATCAAGTACAGCACATGGGCCATTCACCGTGTAGACCCTAAAGGAACGGGAATCGATTATCGGGTCACCAAACGAAAGAGTTGACCCGAAACCTTAAAAAGGTTACGTGTCCGGATAAGCTGTTTTAACGCTCACGTCCAAACGACTCAATATTTTGAGCTGAAATTTTGAGTCAGAGTATATACACCAGTCTTCTATATTTTGGCGTTTAAATTTTATACATACTCGGACTTTTATTTTTGAGGCTATGTTCTATTCGGGACTGTCCCTTTAACAAATGCTCATTCAGCGCCAATACTTTAGCAGCCTTTGGCTATATCTGTCAAAGGCACGACATAGCTTCCGGGCGGTTAAACAGAACCGCATATCATTCGGGCTATATTACAATGACAGTAAAGCCTTTCCTATAACAGCATCCAACGGCTGTTTAACAGAAAGTGGTCCTGACATGCTATAAATTAGATATATTAAAATAATACAAAACACCTATTTTTCCAAAAGAACATATTCGTTACCATTTTAAAATGCAAAAATTTCATTGATAATACAAAAATTTCATAAAAGAAATTAATGACAAAACCGATTTTACCAAAAATACCTGTTTTTACCATATTCTATAAACTTGGCCAGAAATACAAATTATCTTTTCCAGGCGAACTCAAATGTAATATCTTAACAGACTTGGAGTTATGTCTACAATTTATTAGGTAAAAAGTACACACAAAAAAAATATATTTTTGTAATAATTTTTTTAGATTATTGAAAATCTGATGTTACACACGTAACTATTTAGTCGTACTTTTCTTCCTGGTGGATCTTATGATTACCAAACATCTATATAAGTTTTAATGACAAATTAAACTGTCACTGTAATAATGTTTCAAGACATTCATTTGAGTCTGGACAATAAAATCGAAAATAAAGGTGTTTGAATTTTGTCACACACGTAACGTTACGTGTGTGACAAAATTTAAAAATACAATTTCATGTCACTGTTGTATGGAAGTAAAAGATAATATGATTTCAACTCATTTATCATGTAAAAAACAATTTATTACTATTTTTGCAGGTAATTCATTGTAGCCTACATGGAGAAACACATGTATTATTAGGAAGAAAAACTATTGTTCACATATCAATAAAATATTTGTTTGAATTTGTTGAAATGAAAATGCACTTTGTTTTATATTAATTCATATTATTCAGAATTACCAGAAGTTATTATATTTAATAACTATGACATCATAAGCAGGCCTGGAAATGATGGTTTTAGATGTACTGGACAAAATGTCAGGCACTACTAATGAAATAGTACCCGACATGTTTAACTTGGTGTCAGACATGTATTAATAATATCAATAGATAAGACAAATCAGTGCCTGTGAGGTTTTATGCCTGACAAAGCTTGAATCTGTTGTACCTGACCTTGTCAGTGACAGGTGCCTTATTAAGCTAGTGTGATATTGATATTTCACCAGTATTATATTGATATTTCACCAGTATGATATTCTTGATAATTCACTTTATAAGCACATATATACTCTTTCAACATTGTTAACACATACATACATATTATATACTCCCAATACCGCGCTGTCCTTAAAAAATGCCCAAAGACTTTAAGAGTAAAATTTATTTTTATTCTGAAGCCCAGGAACTATCCTTAAAGAAAAAAAAACACACGCTTGATCGTACCTTTAAACATAAGAACATATTACTAAACTCCACTGATCATAACCTTAATTTTGTTATCAATATTAATCAAATAAATTTCTATATTTATTATGTACAATACTGTAATTTCGATTTAATTTTAAGAATAAATTTACAATTTAAATTCTGAGTATTTTTTTCATTTCATCAAGATGTGTGTCATGTCTTACTTTGCTGCATTATGATTATAATCTATCAATAATGGATGGAACCCCAAAGAAAGTTGTCAAAAACCCTATGACAGGTGCAGAAGGAGTTAAAAATTACAGAAAAAACAAGGTTCAGATTTTAGGGAATTAGAATCGAAAAGAATTGAAAAAGTACGCAAAAGCCGAATTGAATGACAGAAGAACAGAAGGAACGATATAAATATGCTGCTGCCGAACGGAAAAGAAAGAGTAGAAAAAATCTAGAAGAAAATAGGCCTTAACAAGCTACAGTAACAGGAAATATAAATAAGACTGGTCCATATTTGACAGCTCAGTCACTGGGGAAAGCTGTACGACGTTCGATTGGGTACCTTCCCAAATCACCCAGGAAACAAAAGTTAGTTGTTGCTGGACTTGCTAAGAAATTTGGTCTGCAGTTGAAAGATGAAATGGTCAAAAACTTAGAGAATAAAGAAGATCGAGAAGATGAGAACAATGATATGATAAAAAATGTGGAAAGTTTCTATTATAGGTCTGATATTGTTTACACGTCACCTGGCTTGAAAGATAACATCACAGTCCGTGAAAATGGAATTCGTTTAAAAAAAAGCCGATATTACCTAACAATGTTTTTGAGGGAGGCACATGAATTATTTAAGTTTCATAATCCTGAGGTACAAATTTCATATTCATTTTTCTGCAAACTAAGGCCAAATAATGTATTGTTGCTAATAAATGCCCCTGCTGACCAGTGTAAATGCAAAACGCATGAAAACTTCTTTTTGAAACTGAAGGGTTTAGGTATTACTTATGACACAGGTTTTTTCCTTAAATACATGTGTCAACCAGAAATTAATGTATCATTACATTCTAAATGTTGGAAAGGGGAATGTTTTATGTTCACTTCAGGTAAACTTTTTAGATCACAAATAGAATCGTGTAATAATAGTATCAATTTAAATTCAGATGTTACTTGGAATGAATGGGTCCCAAATGCTGACGAAAAACTTAAAAAAGTCACTAAAACAGATAAGGGGAGTGTCCTTGTTCAGAATATTATAACCTAATGTTGTAGAACACGTTAGAATTAAGCGTATACAGGCCAATGAATTGAGTTTGATAAAATCAATTCAAATCGTATTTTACAAATTGATTTTGCAATGTCGTATAGCTGTGACTACCAAAATGAGGTGCAAAGTGCTCTTTGGTCAAGAGAGAGTGTAATGCTTTTCACAGCAGCATATTTTGTTAGTAATGTTTGTAAAACTTATCTTTTATGCTCAGATTCTAAGGACAAAGGCAAAGATACTATTTGTACATTCATATTAAAATTGTATGACATATTTACTAATTCAGGTGACAAATCTAATAGACTGAATGAAATCATTTATAGTGATGGCCCTTCTTCTGAATTTAAGAACAGATTCATGATGAAATTATTATATATATTGTCTGAAAAATACAACAAACCATTTACATGGAAATATTTTGAACTTCTCTGGGTCACACACGTAACGCTCTATATTGGGTTTGATAAAATTCATACTTCCAGAGTCATGCCATTTATTTTCGTTGCAGAATTAAACTACAGATTTAACTACAATATTCTGCATGAATTTTTACACCTTTCCAATATCAAATAATAATTATTACAGGATTAGTAGGTAAAATTCACCCCAGGATGTCACACACGCAACAAAAGAGTCGCCCAACAGCATATTATAATAGCTTTAAGCTATTACACAGACTAGAACAGATTTCAGAACTCATTGAGCTGGAGCAGTTCGCCACCTATAATAATATAAAATACATGTAGCTGTTTTTTCCATTTCTACATCTTAATTTATAATAAAGCTTTATATTTTATACATATGTCTTAATTCATAATAAAACTTTATATTTTTATACAGTTTTGTCCTTTTTGTTCGAAAAGAGAGAGAGAGTCGAACACAGCACAGATACTTCTCCGCCCTCTTCTCTGAAGAAGCTCTATTTGAAAGGCTAGTGGTCGGCCGATAGATCACAGGTGGCAGATAACATACCGGGTGTGGGTCCTGAACAAAACTTGTAGCAAAATACCCCAACCCTCCCAAATGACGCTGCGTCGGGACCCGCTATATTCTGTCTTGTTTGAGTAGTGACATTATTTATTAAAGATATAAATTGAAAGTCTCCTGTTAATAGTTAAATAGGGGTTAGCTTACTTTTGGAGAAGAGTCTCGCCAAGCTATTATATCCGAATTTACTACTTATTTACGAGTTTCTATTTTATGCTTTGCAGCATCCCCCTCGCAGTGTTCCGTTTGATTAGAGCTAATCCTACAACTCCCTGCTGGACTGAGTGGGTATTATTTTCACTAATTATGACTGCTCAGTGGTCCTATTACTGACCAATCACTGCCTTCGTTACATAGGTATTACTTTAAAATAGGACGAGGGCAACTGTGTTTACATAACGTTACTTCATGGCTGCACGTTTTTTATGCTATATTAACCAGCGCATAGCAGGATATTGCAGCAAAACTAATTGCGTGACAAACGAGGCTATCGGTATTGACGTAAAGTTAACACTACTGTATGGTAACGACTTTCAACGTTTTTATTACCTTAAATCTTTGTCCAAAATATTGAGGAAGACGCAAGATTAAACGACGGACTGTCATGTTACTGTACGTAAGTGGTAGATTTGATTGAACGAGAAGAATAGACACAAAAGTTCAAGAATCCGAAGCAAATCCAGCAATGGCCAGAGAGGGATTTCTCGGGCCGTTGCTTCAGGAATATGGCTTTGCAGTAGCAAACATAAATCTAAAGCC
Organism: Patella pellucida; assembly: GCA_917208275.1. Taxonomy (NCBI): domain Eukaryota; kingdom Metazoa; phylum Mollusca; class Gastropoda; family Patellidae; genus Patella; species Patella pellucida. The sequence continues at coordinate 15,448,519 of OU795040.1, read as the reverse complement.
TGGTAATGTGATAGATAGGCATACATTACATATTTCCAAGATAAAAATTACAGAATCTATTTTAACTATTGGCAGGATATTTTCCCCTTTATATATATAAAGGGTTTGAACGATATAAAATATTGGGCGATGTAATTTTCTTCAGCATACATGTACTTACTGAAGAAAATAGAAAAAGGGACTGGCTAAAAGCCATCAACAGATTAGACCCAGAAACTAAGAAACCCTGGGTCCCACCCAAAAAATCGTCTATTTGCTCAGACCATTTCAAACCAGACGACTTTATACTCTCCAAACACTCCAGCCACAAATTACTAAAACTTGAAGTTGTACCATGTATATTTAAATGGAAAGACAACCAAAAGGTATGGAATCACACGGGTAAAGCAAATCTGTTTCTTGTGAAATTATACACGAGTTATGTCCCTTTAAACCCTAAACAATTTTACAAAAGTCCCTTGTCAAGCCCTGTGATGTGATCCATCTTACATTTTTGTGCAAATATTTCTATATGGGGTTAGTTAAAACAGCTGTTTCCATCGCAGGTTTTATATAAATATTATAGCTCATTTCTTGTGGAGAGAGCTACAGGATGTCGAATATAGGCCATAACAATTAACATTGGTTTTATTTATGGAACCCGAGTTATTGGTCTGTTACCGTATAGTATAGTGAAATATTGAGTTATTTCCCTTGAAACAGGCAAAAAGTAATACCCATGTATAAGATCTCCCCCCTTCCCCCGTTATGCTGGATAATTAGGACCCCTTCGGACCGTTGTTGATACGGAAATTTCGATGGTTGAATAATGGCTAAAGACACTAAAAAATAACAACAACAAAAATTTTTTTCAAAAGAAATATCTTTGTTACTAAAAGATAGATATTTATTTTATTTGAGTAATCAAAATACGGACACATTTATCACAATTGACTTTCAAATTTCAGAATACTTCACGTCAAACAAATAATAGTCTCCGGTCATTTTCATACAACCTCCCGTTAAAAGAACAAGGAACAATAAGAGACTTTTCTGCTGTTGACCACTGCTATGCCGTTAACCCAGACACACTTAAAAGGAAATATTTAGAAGTTATGGAGGAATTAAAAAAACACTAAAAAAGAATTATCAAATGCCAAAAGGAGAGAAAAGAGGAGTAAACTCACCACTGCCGTTTGGCTACAAGAATTGAAAGATCTCCGAAAACTGTCGGAACAAACAGAAGAATTGCTGAATGAATATAAAGGTAATTTAAAGCTAGGGTATATTATATAAAATAATTATCCCTATGCGGTAAATAATTTCATCCTCAGCATACAATGATAGAATTCACATCAGGAAGTTACGATCCAATATGCGCGAATATCGAAAGGAACCAATATCTTTGGGTTATAAACATGCATTTCAAGTTTCATCAAAATCGAATAAAAATTGTGACCTCTTAGAGACCATAATCCATGAAGTTATGGTCCGATACGTGCTCATATCGAAAGGAACCGAGATCTTATGGGGAAAGACCTTTATTTCAAGTTTCGTCAAAATGGGATACAAATTGTGACCTGTACTATAGTGTTCACAAACAGATTGTGGGCGGACAGGGGCGACGACAATATACGTCCACATAAACAGCAACAAATGGTTGGTTTTATAAGTCTAGGTTTCGACATAATTGACAGTGAAGTCACAGAAGCGCGTGAAGCTTTGGTCATACTAGCTGTTGGAATTACAGGTATACACCCTATTCAAATACACTCAGTTTACGTTTTAATGTAGTTTTCTTTCTCAAACTTAAACGTTCGTGATGTTGGGCTGTCGCCTTCCGATCACCTTTGTTGTTGTGTAAAGACTGAAATACATGGGTCAACTAGAGTTGCAGCTGTAAAAATATCCATTGTTTATTAAAGAACGTAAATTATGTTCAGGTCATTGGAAAGTTCCAATCGGATATTTTCTGATTAATCGCATCTCTGCCGACGTACAGTCACAGCTTATTTTATCATCTTTATCTTCATTATTTGAAGTTGGTTTACCAGCTGTAGCAGTGGTAATGGATGGACATCCTACCAATCAAAAGATGGCTGGTATACTTGGTTGTAGTTTGGATCCCGATAATTTAATATCACATTTCAGTCATCCATCTAAGCCTACCCTAAATGTATATCTTTTTTTTGTTGCATGTCACTTATTAAAGAATCTTAGGGGTGTCTTGCATTCCTTGCGTGAGTTAAATGAAAAATCAATCGGCACCGCTTGTTGGTCTGATATTGTAAAATTACAAAATTTACAATCAGAAGAAGGTTTACGAGCGGCAAACAATTTAACATCTAAACACATTGACTTCCACCAGCAAAAAATGAATGTTAAGCTTGTCGCTCAAAATTTGTCTTCGTCGGTTGCTAAAGGTTTGGAATTTGCCGCAGCTTCAGGCAGCAAAGGTTTTTCAAATTGTAAAGGTAGCCTACCATCAATTTTATTTCTATTGTTGATCAAATGTTGATCAAATATTTTTAATAGCCGTACCCCGGCAATAAAATATGGATTTAAAAGCCCTATACGGGCCAAAAATATTACTTATATTGAAATGTTTTTATTAAAGACAAAAAATATGTTGCTTAATTTAAAAGATATGACGCAAAAACGTGTATGCACAGGTAAACGCAAAATAAGTGTAATTGGGGTTTCGTTAAATATTGACAGCCTCTGGGGTCTTGCTAAAGAATTACTTCTTCCGTCTTCTGAAAGCAGCCTTACAATGCATTATATTTTAACTTATAAATTATCACAAGATCATTTAGAATTACTATTTTCTGCAATTCGCAGATATGGCGGCTGGAACATTAATCCCTCAGCAACACAGTTCTCAGCAGCATATAGATCACTTCTTGGTCATGCAGGGATTGTTTTTTACGAGACACCTTCTTCAAACTGCATACCACAAGATACCACCTCGATATTAAATATTGGAAACGAAAATAATGAGCCTGTATTAACTTTTGAAGAGGCGTTATATGATCATGATTATTCAACCTTTAGATCTTTCCAAAATATAACGGGCTGGGTGGAAAGTAACAAGAAATATTTCATGTCCCGAATCGCTTATTCAAGCAGTATCAAGCAACAAAGATTGGTTGTTACAACAATGGCGGCTTGTGTGTCCCATCAACTGATGGTGTCAGAATTATTAGACGGGGGGTTAATTATATGAGACAATCGCAACAAGGGGATGTAACAATTTCACAGGTGATAGCATGGGCTATAGCAGGGAAACGACCGACATGGCCGGATATCGCAGCTAGTTGCGATAGGTTGAAATTTTATTGGATGAGATTTGACTCTTTGTCCATGCAGAAGGGAATCCTCTGTCACCGGGGAACCACACACCAGATGGTTCTGCCTTGGAATTTACGGGATTATGTTTTCGATCAACTGAATAACAGTATAAGTGGGGGTCACTTAGGAATAAAGAAAACTCACAGAAAGATACTTGTGGTACCAAGGCCGAAGGGACGTAACAAGGAGGTGTAATATTTGCGACACCTGCGCGTCCAAGAAATCCCCTCGCCTGAAACCAAAGGGACCTCTCCAAACTTACCATGTGGCTGCTCCGATGGAGAGATGGGCAATGGACATCCTGGGTCCCCTCCCAGAGACCACCCATGGAAATCGCTATTTCCTAGTTACCGCTGACATGTTTTCCAAATGGGTGGAGGCAATACCAATTAGAGACCAAAAGGCAACAACGGTTGCCAGGAAATTTATTGACAGAATAGTCACAGTTTTTGGGACCCCCTTGCAATTACACACTGACCTAGGGAGAAATTTTGAATCAGCAGTCTTTTCCGAAATGTGCAAGATACTGGGGATAGAGAAAACTAGAACCACGCCATATAGACCATCGGACCATCAGTTCCATGATTTATGCTTTTGTGTCGTCACATAAAAAAACGACTGGGATGAATACATATATTTACTGATGATGGGTTATCGGTCAGCAGAGCATGAAACCACAGGGGCATCTCCTTGTGAAATGTTTTTTGGAAGAAATGTTAACTTACCCGTAGATCTAGTCTTGGGGCGGGTGGAATCTGAAACAAAAGAAAATAGAACCGATTATGCAATAGACTTAACGAATTCCCTGGAAACTTCATAAATTTGCGCGGGAAAGGATAACTCTAGCAGCCGAACGCATGGAAAAAGACCACGATAGGAGCATTCAATTAAACCGCTATAACCGTACTTCTTTAAGTGACATTAATTTTAGTAATTGATGATGACAAAGCCCTAAGTGGTTACAATAAACCATAAAGTATAAGCTGTTTGTCACGACATCGCAATAAAAAATACTTAACAGTGTGGGTAAAACTGAAGGGAAGTATTATAGAGTTTGTATAGAGTTTGTAATAATTAGAACTTTTTATTGCGATAGTGTTATTGCGCTATAACCGTGCCGATCACGTATAGTTGTATAATAATAGTTATAAGGGAGTGGGTTCGAAATTCCGATGTCCGTGGGAAAGGCCTTACACTGTCGTAGAAAGGATCAACTATGTACTCTATAAGATACAAAGGAACAAAAAGTCGACGCCACGCACTGTTCACTACAACCATTTAAAACCATATCAGGGGAACAAGACACCAAACTGGATAGAAAATAGGAAATTAAAGGATAAAAATTAAATAAGTATACTAACCAATTGGAATGGTATTATGTACTCTGTCTTCTACTGGTCTGATCTTCTTTTGAGGATGTTCGGTACCGGTATCAGTGTAGAGTGTGCCACAAAGCTTACTCCAAGGTGCATTTTGTACATTGGCACCTGCTCTCATTGCACTCCGGGTGTGGTTACCAGTGTTCGGGCTGCCTGGTACCAGAAGCGACACACGACATCCCAGCTGCCCGAATGCTACCCGGACACCAATCAAGCCCACCAACATGCTGTTTGGACCGGCGGAGGAAAAGCAGTACAAGGAATTTTTAAATAAGACGCCAGGAAAGGTGTTGGACACTTTTAAGACAGTTTCCGGATCGGCAGCTGCCACCACTGCAGAAGTGACTCCCGCAGTAACAGGGAGACCCTCCGCTGGACAGTTTGACGCTCCGGCCAAGGTAGTACCCACCCTTGTTTTGCCTGATGTTTGGCCTGTGCCCGCGCCTACCCCCTCACCACCAACGGAGCTGATTCCACCATCTGCTTCAGCATCTACCACCCTTGAGCTCCAGACGACGCCAGCTGTAAATTCCATTCTCCTGGCCCCTTCGCAGACGACCTCACCAGCTCCGTTTAAGGCCTCGGAGTGCTCCGATCACCCAGGGACCGCACCCTCTAGTCCGGCTAGTTCCCGTAATTGGCGCCCTTGGGAGCGGCCAAGAGCTAAGCACCCGGGTTCTCCAGGCGGACTGTCTTTTGGGGAGATCTCGTGGAGGATGTGGATTTGGAAGTGGCCCCTACAGAGGTTCCGGTTTCCCTGGACTACCAACCCACCAGCATCAAGACTCTTAGACTCAGAGATTGCGAAGGGGCCAAGATCAAAAGAATATACCTGAACATAGGTGGCAAGCGATTTGAGACCTCCGTGCCCACTATGTCTAACGACCCATCGAGTCTCTTGGCCGGGATGGTGGAGCCAGATTCCCCTTTTAAGCCCTATTATGTGGGGGATATTCTCTGTTACTTCATCGACAGGAATCCACGGTATTTTGAAATTATCCTCGACTACTTGAGAAACATTAACATTAGCCCGGTGTCTCACCTTTTACCCTCTAACAGCTTCAAACTGGACTCCATTCTCAACGAGGACGGTTTTAACACATCGATGGGCTGGAGAAACTGATCGAGGAAAGACTAAAAAGAAGATTTTGAATTTTAATCACCAAGTACCCCGATAAATGGCTTGATTTCTTTTGCTGAAATCATGCTACAGTGCATTCGAGACGAATGCTAAACAAAGGGGGGGGGGGGAAATGTTACGAGTCTGAGGTCTCGCAACTTGGAGTGTGCATTCGAGCATGACCCAACTGTAATGACTGTCCTTTACTAGCTACCGACTGACATGTGTATCACGGCGTGCTACGCAGACGTGTAAACAAATTCCCGCGATAACTTACAATGAACCTATGACAGGATGTCATGGATAAATAAATATGCAATGGGGAGGGACAAGAATATAATCGTTATATCTACGATTAATGGAATCACAAAGCTCTTCAAATAAGAATGAAGGCATCGGGAACAAATGACAGAGCGAGAGCGCATGGATGTTACTTTCAGTTTATTGTTATAAGTCCTAAAGGACGAACGAATGAGATTGACGGGTAGGTACGAGCTACCTAACGAAGGAATGTGGTTATTCTGCCACGGGATAACAGAGTATTAAATAATTGATTACCAGTTGTGTCGGAGAGTCAGCGCAATTCGTTGTCGTCCTCTTGAACGCCAGCCATGACAGCTTGAGCCTTGCTGTCATACGGCCTTTGGCTCGAAGGACGTGACGTCATAGCGAACTGCGCAGACTCATGACCTAGTGGACGCTGATTGGCTGCGACAAAGATCACCGTGTATAAAAGACGGGCACCTCAAGGCTGCAACGCACTTGGCCTGAAATCACCGCTAACAACCGGTTAAACCCCAGCAGACTTCCTGCCACCACCAAGGATAATGGAACCATCTAGGGTACGTGACCAATAATGGGATAGGGCTCCTAATTAAGCCACTCGGATTTCTGGCATAACACCCAGATTAATGGTTTGGATTAAGGCCTTGCTTAGACTATAAATAACCTACAATGTCCTTGGGATGGTGGTATTCCCGGTCCCACCATGGAGTCGTTGACCAGGTTGTTGTGTACCCCAAACACTGGTGCTTGGATAAGGACCCGTAAATAATCGAATTGGAAGTTAATTGCCTCTTTGTTGTGTACCCTGAGCATCAGTGGTCGGATAAGTTCACGTAAATAACTAACCTGACGGCAGGAGCTCCCGGTGGGAGGGAAATCTTGAACGCAAACCAAATTCAGAGCCTTTGTCATTGGGGGGGGGGGGGATAACTAAGCTTAGATAGCAGGGGATGGAAATTATTAAGGAACCATAATATTATCAGGACAAGCTCAGTGGCCCAAAAATGGGACTGAGAGTGATTGTACCAATTGTGGGAATATAACCCAAATACGGGACTTGTACTATACCAAATATGGGGAAGGGTAATTTGTTGGGAACATTCCAAATATGGAAACTTAGGACCATATCAGGGACCGCTCCTTATATGGATGCATAGCCAAGTAGCTATGCTGTGAGCAAGTTGAATTATATAACAAGACAGTTGTTTTTTTTATTCCTTTATTTTCATGAATTATTTGTATATTAAATGTACCTATTGCGCATCCGGAACTCGTTTTTGTACATCACCATAATCTAGATTTGTAATATATGTTTGGTTGATTCTGTTAATAAACTCATTATTTACTTAATATCCTGACTCTGTTGTTTCTTTGGTGAAAGTTAGTACTGGGGCGAACCCGAATATAATCGGAGCTTTCGCCTAGAAGGGAAGCCTGGGCGGAACACAACAGTCGTATATATATACTGAGCGCCATAGGAAACGCATCACTTAGTTTTTCGTATAACAAAATGATCCTGTACTCAAACATATCTTTTTTATTTTGCTTCTTATTGGGAACAATATTCAAATGGAACACATCAATAACAACACATTTGTACACCTATGGATATTTAATCTGTAATCAACGGTACGAAGTCAGAGGGGGCCAAAACCAAAAGTAAGACACATTTGGTTAATTCCATGCGACTTCGTTGCACAGCGTGTCAATAACAATGTACGCTGTGCAGCGAAATCGCATATGTGTCGTAGTTTTGGTTTTGACAAACGGTCGTAACCGGACTGACTGTGTAAATTCGGCAAAACCTCAGCAGATTCCAGTACCCTACACACACACACATATATATATATATATATATATATATATATATATATATATATAGGGCACTGGAATTTGCCGAGGTTTACCGAGTGGGGCTGTGTAAGACCTTACAGATGACACAACCAATGACGTCATTGCATTTGCAGACAACACTTGCCGCCCCAAATAAATAAACATGGCAGCTAAATGGCAAAAATTAACGGACCCAAAAAGAACCAGACAGGCAAAAATCAGTGAAGATTTTATAATTGTTCAAAGACTTAGTTAAGATGTGAGCGGCAAGGCTCAAAAACACAAAAGAATAGGAGCCAGAGAATTCGTCCCTTTTGATAATGAAAATGAAAGAACTATCGAAACTATAAGGGAAGCTTGCAGTTGTTATTTTGCCGCCCCAAATATGGCAGATGAATGGCAAAAATTAGGTCAAGATGCGAGCGACAGGCTCAAAAATACAAAAGAATAGGAGCCAGAGAATTCGTCCCTTTTGATAATGGAAATGAAAGAACTATCGAAACTATACGGAAAGCTTGCATTTGCAGACAGCACTTTGCCGCCCCAGATAAATAAATATGGCAGATGAATGGCAAAAATTAACGGACCCAAACAGAACCAGACTATTTTGTGACTTCATCGGGGTTAGTATGCGATGTTTTTAATGTAGAACAAGGGCCACCGTGTTCATCTAAAGCAATTGCCTGACATGAAGGTCATACATGTCAGATTTATGAACAGTGCTACCACTACCAGTACTAATAATAGGCCTATACTTTCTTTTAATATGTTAACTAGATAGACCTACAGTAGTCTAATTTAGAAGGTGAAGTAAAATAAAATAAAAACCAAGTACGAACAATCCAAACCGTGACACAGAATTCGAAGTCCTAAAAAGGTTATAGGCAAAATAGTGTATTCAAGCAAAATAGTGTAATCCGCAAATGGACTGCTCCTCGTGTACAAAAATACACAAGCAGTGGTAACAGTTGTCCGGTAGAGTAAGCTTACCCTGCCTGGCGCCACACCCGCCATAGCTGCATCCAATCTAGATTTGTAATATATGTTTGGTTGATTCTGGGGATTTGAAACCTCGCCAGTTGACTCAATGCCACCCAACCCCCCAAATTATGAACACTTTAAATATTTTTACTTTGTTAAAAATATGATATGTACAGTTATGAGTGCATATCCATTTGATATGCGAGTAGATTAAACATGACAATGACAGGCAGTTAAGATATTTGCAGGGCCTACTCGACACAAAGAAAGCGATCTAAGCAGGTCATAAGATTATGTCCCATTTCTGCTTACATAAATCAACCCTAGTGCATGAAATTTACATAAAAATTCAGGCTCCTTTCCAAACAAGTAAAAGCTCAGTTACATTTTAAACGTCGCCATCTTAATCCTTTTTTTCGTTCTATTCCATTGTATCATCACTATTCCACGTCGCCGTGGTCTTATACTATCATATTCACAGTTATAGTAAACCGTCCAGTTAATAGTACGTGGGGCGATAGATTGTATAAATACTATCATATTCACAGTTATGTTATAGTGAACCACCAAGTTATTAGTACCAATAGTACGTGGGGCGACAGACTGAATAGTTGAAACTACTATTCGGATATCTGTTAACGGATACAAAATAACAGTTATCCGAATCATATTACTATCCTTCTTACTATCTGTTACAATCTTCCGAAATTCCGTTATGTTCTATTTATAGTCATTTTTTTACATTTGATTACATTGAAATGTTCCCCAATGCAACTGATCACGTAGGTGCAGACACCATTAACAATGGCGCAAGTCGATAACACACGTTCCGCAGTATGGCAATACTTTACTAAGGTAGCAGACAACATGTTGCAAGGCTCAGTGTACACGGTGTCATGTGAAACTTGCATATAAGGACTCAACGTCAAGTTTGCGAAACCATTTAAAATATAAACACCCAGGGGTCTTTTATGCAAAGCCGCGACTTCTATGTCAATCGACGTCAATGCAGATAATAATGATAATGGCGACCTTATGGGAACCAGTCAACGCCAGATTTCGTCACATATGATCGGAAGTCCCATTCCAATATACTCCACTTAATGGCAAACTATGACTAGTAAAATTGCTGAATTTTGTGCAAGAGATATGCGCCCTCTTAGTATCGTAAACGGGGAGGGCTTTATTTTTTAAAGGGTATTCAGCAAAGAAATTAGAGTTTATTTAATAGTTTACACATTTTATAGGTATCAGATATAGGAGAGTGAGTGTCCCGTTGGTATGATTTTCAATGTCACTAACACTACATGTATTGTTCAGGGTGTTCTTTCATACACCGATAAAAATATAATCATACCAATCAGGGCGCATAAACATCTACCTGGACTATTGTTACATTCGGTATACAACAGAGTTGTTGGATGTAGTTGTAAAACCCTTAAAATTCAAATTTTAAATTGTCACTCTCAAAATGCTCAACACCGTAACACTTATAGTTTTCCCGCGGTAAAACTTATCTAGCGAGGCGCTGGTCACATCACCACGTGTCATCAGCCATCTTTGTTAGTCGGAGCTGGGCTTGCTAGAAAACATCTCTGTCAATATCATAGATGTACAGGTAAATCCAATCAAAGTTGCAGTGTACAACGTTACCGTTTGTTGTTATAAAATGAAATTAAATAAAATAAAACCAAGTACGAACAATCCAAACCATCAAATCGTATGACTGGGCTAATATACACGGGCATACAGCATGCTCTGTATTACGAGATAATTTTGTCCGGAAAGCGGCGCTATGGCCTACTCTTATTTATATTCCAAATGACAAGGGATATTATATATGGACACGCCAAGAAGTACACATGACCTCGTTTTTTCGTCCATCTCAATGACTAGCAAGCCACCATGGATCTCCTCCTTTATGTTATGTAAAGCCGTCACTTTAAAAAAAAGCACTTCTGGGCATTATCATTTGATATAAAGACATATGTAGTCTCAACACCGTCACGGAAAGTCAACACGATCACGGCAATTCAACACCCTCACAGGGGGGGGGGGGATCGCCCATTGCTACTGTTTTAACGTTAAAGAACAATTTTAAAAGCGGGCAGAAATAATTATTGGTCAGTCTGTGTTACTGAATCAAGAAATCAAATGCAAAATCTGTTCTTTTATTGAGCTAAACTAAAAATACAATACCTCAAATGGTGTGAATAGAGGTAAGTGGTACAAACTACAAATTATAACAAACAAAAGGAAATATTATTTTTGAACTGTATTCCAGGTCATCTTTTCAGAAGGGTAAATGTTTTTCGCCTTTTCTGGTTAATTTAACATATTTTCCCCCTATACGATACCGTTACGGTGTTGAGATTCCATAACACAGGGTCCACTAAAAGCTTAAATTTTGGTGTTAAAATTTTTAAGACTGCGTGTCAATTCAGAACATAGGACGTAGAAGATACTAGTTGTGGAAATAAAGTCAAAAGTGTATTGATTCGAGAAGGTTCAACAATTCAGAACATAAATTCCAGGAATGCACACTCATGCGATAATTACCCATAAACCGATGTCACCGAAGTGCCAATGTTCGGTATTACCACGGACAATGCAGCTAATATGGACGTACGTGTGTGTACGACATTTAGGTTTGGAAGCACATACGCTGTTTTGGGCATAGTCTACAGTTGGCGATCAAAGCAGGCATTAATCTTCCCTTTGTAAATCACGCAGCAGGGTCTGGCCGGAAAGTTGTAACATTTTTTCACAAATCAACTGTAGGAAGTAATGTTCTTAAACTAATACTAAAGCAGGAACAACTCAAAACCCCCGTCCATCGCCTGATCCAGGACGTGACAACACGATGGAACTCTACTTATTATATGCTTGAACGACTAATAGAACAACGATTGCCTATTATGGCAGTTATACACGGTAGTAGTATTGTGAAGCCGTCTGATGCTAGAACTGCCAGACAAAGACTGGAGAACAATGGAGGATACATTAAAAGTTTTAAAACCCTTTGAAATGGCAACAACGATTGCCAGTGCCCAAGAATATCCAACTATTGGAATGGTATACCCCTTAGTTTATGGTTTAATAAACAAACATCTTAAAATAAATGAACTTGATAGTCCTGATGTCCTTAAAATGAAAAATACCATTTCTGCAGCTTTGAGAAGAAGATATTTATCGTCACCTGACGAAGAATTCTGTGCATGCACTTATATAGAAGCATCGGCTTTATTTCGGAAAACCAATTGACAGTGCTACGTATAAACGCGTTACTCTAAGTAAGGATGAAATTATATCCAATCACAGATCTGTACTCCCTTCATTTGGTACGCCATGTGGTGATACCTATACAGATCTGCCGCTGCTATATTGGATACCCAAACTACATAAAAATCCCTACAAGCAGCGTTTTATAGCAGGTTCAAAAGTATTGACATCTATACATAACGGCAGTGAAAGAGGGTATTCAAAAATACTGCGACAAAATATACTCTCGTAGTGGTATTAATCAAATGTGGATACTAAAAAATTCCAAAGAATTACTTGATGGTTTGCAATCTAGATCACTTGCTTCAGTCTCATCTATACAAACGTTTGACTTTTCTACCCTGTACACTAAAATTCCCTATAGTAAATTAAAAGCTCGGTTTAAAAGACATTATCCACAGTGTCTTCTCAACTAAATCGGGACATGTTACAATTCCACATATTTCGTTAAAAACCATAGTGACTCCAAAAATAAATTCACGGCCATCAAAATAATTCAGATGTTGGATTTTTTAATTGATAATATCTTTGTTGAATTTGGAGGGGAAATTTATCAGCAAGTGGTAGGTATCCCCATGGGTACCAACTGTGTACCTTTGCTTGCTGGTTTGTTTCTCTATTCATACGAAGCCGAGTACATGCAGGCACTCGTAAAATCCAATAAACGATTAGAAAGACATTGTAATTTCACTTATCGATATATCGATGATGTTCTATCACTGAATAATTCAAAATTCATATATAGAATTCATATATCCTGATGAGCTCGAAATTAAAAACACCACTGACAGTGCCAATTACGCTTCCTACTTGGATTTGAGTTTGACAATTGTCATAAACTAAGTGTTAAACTGTACGATAAACTTGATGACTTTGACTTTCCAATTGTTAACTTTCCATTTATTAGTAGTAACATCCCAATATCACCAGCTTATGGAGTGTTTGTGTCTCAGCTAATTCGTAACGCGAGAGCTTGCTCATTCTATTCTGATTTTTTAAGTAGATCGAGGCATTTGTCTTCTAAGCTTCAACTACATGGATACGTGCGAACTAAACTTATTAACACCTTTAAGAAGTTTTATGGCCGTCATATTGACTTGATTGGTATATATAACGTGTCTCTCTCGACTAGTATAAAATAAAAACCAAGTACGAACAATCCAAAACATAAGACAGAATTCGAAGTCCTAAAAACGTTATAGGCAAAATAGTGTATTCAAGCAAAATAGTGTAATCAGCAAATTGACTGCTCCTCGTGTTAAAAAATACACGACAAGCAGTGGTAACAGGTGTCCGGAAGAGTAAGCTTACCCTGCCTGGCGCCACACCCGCCATAGCTGCATCCAATCTATTAGGCGAAATGTCAGTCAAATAGCGTGATTGGCCAATGAACTATAGTATGCAAAATGCACGTGATGAACTATCTTAACGATGTAGTAGGCATTATCAGGGTGATAGTAACAGTATACGTGTCAATTAAAATATCTAGAATAATAGCCGAGAGAGACACGTTATATTTACCAATCAAATCAATATGACGGCCATAAAACTTTTTAAAGGCCTTAATCAGTTTAGTGCGCAAGTATCCTTGTAGTTGAAGCTTAGATGACAAATGCCTCGATCTACTTTAAAAATCAGAATAAAAGGAACAAGCTCTCGTGTAACGAATTAGCTGAGACACAAACACTCCATAAGCTGGTGATATTGGAATGTTACTACTAATGAATGGAAAGTTAACAATCGGAAAGTCAAAGTCATCCACATTTTTAATTGAAGGGGAATACTATATCCCTGATAATATAGGTCTACTGCGTTGTTAACACTGTTCATCACGTGCATTTTGCATACCGATAGTTCATTGGCCAATCACGATATTTTACCAAGATTTCGCCTAATAGATCGGATGTAGCTATGGCGGACACCTGTTACCACTGTTTGTCGTGTATTTTGTACACGGTGAACAGTCCATATGCTGATTACACTATTTTGCCTATACCGTTTTTTTAGGACTTAGAATTTTGTCTAATGGTTTGGATTGTTCGTACTTGGTTTTATTTTATTAGCCCCTAGATACAAACATTATTGGTTTTTTTTACCTAAAGATTCACAGAGGTCAAAAGTTTGGGAGATTATTTTGCAAAAAATAACTCCAGATCTTAAGAAATCTGATTCTGATCGTAATATAGATGTAGGCCCTCCAACGAAAAAAACTAAATCTGCCTTGGCTTTTTTGGTGGGACATAACATTATGTACAAGATGGGTCTTTTAGCCAAAACTAAAATATTGGTCGCGCGGAATGAGAGGTTAATTGTTTTAAATCCGAAGATGTGTTCTCTGCTGATACATGTCCTCTTCAGTGGTTGAAAATTAACGAGATTAGGTACCCCTTTTTGTCCAAACTAGCAAAAGATATTTTGGGAATCCCATCTACATCTGTTCCATCGGAACGAGTATTTTCGACGGTCGGGAACACCGTCACTGCTAAGCGATCAAATCTCGATCCCGGTACAGTAGACAAGCTTATCTTTCTCTGACAAGCCTTGAATAACAAGTAAATCAATTAACATTCTTTCTTTCTATACATAAACCATAAGTGTGTTGAGCAATAAATATCAAGAAATATTTTTTTTCTTCTTCGCGTTCTCTGTTGAATTTAATATTTAGTTATTTTGATACGATCCCTGCATGAGTGAGGTGCACCAGCACAATGCATGTCAGAATTGGGTTACTGTATGAGTAGAGTCATCTACATTATTTCACCGTTGTATTGATTAATTTGGTTTTATCTCTATCGTTTGTTCACTGTTCATTGTTAAATTGGCAATGCAACACAACGAAATAAAAAATATATATTCAATCCCTGAGTTGGTTTACGGCTTACGGGACTGAGTTTAGACTTCTCGCAATGAAATTTATTCATACCGACCTAGGTCAATGTATTCTCACTTTCTAATTGGTTGAATAACAGTACATCACCAGAATAAGGCAACTGGCTTGGTGGGATAATGTGACGTGTTTTTATTTACTTAAATTTGAGTTGATTAAGCAAAATAAAAAGTGGGAGGCATAGAGGTGTATATTGACTAGTGTATGGTGGTCACGTGATCGCGTGCCGACTATGGAGGCTGGCGGCCATTTTACAACCGGTAAGATTTAGCCTACGTTAGCATATACCAACATGCCGGAGAGTTGTTGTTTTGTTTAATTCAATGTCAGGCGAAAAGGGAGGGGATTATCATTTTATTAGTAAGTAGAAGAAGTTAAAAGTGAAATAGTGATTTAAATAGATATAGTACAATCTTGATAATTGTGTAAATTAGTTTAATAAACACAGCGAGAAGACGTCGAACACTCGATGTTTGAGGCCGGTAACCGGGCGGGTTTATTCACCTATATAATTAGTACTGATAGTTTTATTATGTAATAATTACAAGGTCCATGTGATTAGCGAACTTCTAAATTAATGTATATTTAATTAGTATGGAAATTGCACATATTATATATATACACACATCTGTCATTGTACGCAAAATATCGCAGGGAGTAAGTCAGCTTATTGGGGTAGAGTGTTTAGTCATACACATGCACTCACTGGCTAGTAGTTGCTTTGTTATCGGTTAGTTGTACTCCCTCGGATTTAATTAATTAGGTCGACATTGTGTACACAGATACAGAATATAGTGAACGTTTCTTGCAATATCAGTTTGTTTCTTTTTTTCTTCTTCAGAAACCCCGCTTAAGACCCCCGAACTAGTTTGGGTTTTTTTTTTAAAAAAAAGGCTAGTAATAATAAGGACGAAGTCTTGTAAACTTCTTTACCAGTCAAATTTTGTAACAAAAAAAAAATAGGCCTGAGATTTTTTTTTAATCGCTGCTACTAGAACATCTCATCAACTAAGTTTGTCTTATGTTTTGGTGTAAAATTTAATATACCGCTGTATTTTTCAACCAAAGAGAAATAGACACCAAATCATGGAAATTGAAAACCATATACCGGTAGGCCTACCAACGCCTTGTTAGCCCTATTTATTTTTCCCATCGGCATCAAATTTCATTCTTCTGGTAGATGATATCATTCTGTCAATCAAGCAGTCCTTTCGTTTTAAATCGTTCAACAAATTATTTAGATCTATCCAAAATAAAGTTTTATGTGACGTCCAGTTTGCTCATTTAATAAAATAAACATAATTTCGTCAGGTATGCGTGTACAATTTACAACATGCCACCAAAGGGCCAAGGTATTCTTCATCATCATCATGATTTACTCTTAATAATAGTAAAGCCCCAAAAATATGCCAGTGAGTTGGCCAAAACGATGTTGTTTTTAGGACAGTAAGGTAAGGCCTTTCGACCATCATTTTTTTGGTTGATATTGTTGAATTAGAACTGCTTTTTTAATGGACTTTTCCGCCCTCTGTCAGACTATTTCCCTTTATTTACATAGCGTTCATCCGGGCACTTCCGTCATTCTTTATCGGTTAGAACATGACGGCCAGTCTCCAGTGACGGCACACGGCGATAACGTTACGTCAATGGGGATCACGTGACCACAATACACTCTAGTCAATATATACACCGCTATGGTGGGAGGGTTGTGAACAAGAGAGGCAGTTATACACACATTTCTCTTCACCTCATCATTGATTTTTTTTTATATCATGGATAGCCGCCTAGTGATAATATGCAGCTAAAGGTAAGCACGTTTTATTTTCGCGGCTCTAAAAAGGTGCAACTGCAAATCGAAAGCACGATATTCCCACCGGACGCGACTGACACGCATATATATTGAATAAAATACGAGTAAATGAAATATTGGGTTGATTCTGTTCACGATTTTTCATGTCTGAATTATCCGAATCAGTAGCGGATTATCATTGAGGCTGATGAGGCTACAGCCTCGGGCCCGACGATTTAAAAAAAAATAAAAAAATAAAATTTGTCTGATACGATTAAAAACGCATAGACAATGAATGTTAGGGGGTGTGGTTAAGGCCCAACGGGAACCAGCATAGGCCCGGACCCGAAATTAATTAGGCCCACGCAATTTTAAACAGGCCCTTATAGGCCCGCCAGCAACTGCCGCCTCAGGCCTTGGTGGAGCTTAATCCGCCACTGATCCGAATAGTATTCTGATAGCATACGAAAGTATTCGGATCACAAATCTCGATACGATTTTCAACACTCACGGTGAGTGTCAACTCTCAATGTAGGTAAAATTGACAGGAAGATCTCAAGATTCTGTTCCATTTCCTATCCTCTCGTTCAAAGGGATGTGCTCCCAGCAATGACCCTTAAATGCCAGTAAATTAACTAAAATTCCTTAGGAGGGTGGGAGCTCCCTCCTAATTAAACCCCCCATCAGATTGCTCGCGCAGGATGCCCCTTACAATCATAATATGGCATGAACTTTATGTCAACTTGCATAAAACTGCTTTCCGGCGAGATAATTATAACCAGTATTTTGTTGAGATTGTAGACGGCGCCCTGGATTTGGAACCATTCCAATTCCCAGCTTCTAGATCCGTAGTTTGTGATTCGAATGATATATCTTTAGCATGCGTTGGAAAACCCAAACCGTGTACTACTGGTTTAAGATTTACAGTACACGTGCATAGAATGCAGAACAAAAACTCGGACTGGCGAAATTAAGCCCCAGAATACGTAACCGAGGCGATTGAGAGGAATTTCATGACCTAGATCTAAAATGTGTCTAGACGTGATTAATGGGGTCCTGAGAAAAAGGCCCACGAGGTTAGATAGGCTACCTTAATTACTCCTTGTCACGTACGAGCGGGAAATCGTAACCACGCCACTTGACGTACGCCTTAACCATTCGGTCATCTTGAAATCCTGTTCAAAGAAGGAATCGAATGTTTTTTGAAGTGTACAGAATTTTTTTCAGGATTTGTGGTAGAGTTTTAAAATTAATATTAATAATAGATAAAGAATAGTAAAATGTACATAATTTTAAATGGTTTTTCATCAAAACCCTGCATTATGCACCATTCTTTAAGAATTGAATACCTATATCATATGTTCCCGCAAAAAAATATGTTTTAAAAAAATTGATATTCGCAAAATCAAAAAAAAAAAATTGGGGGGATAAGTTCTTAAAATATCTAGTGAAAAACAAATAATAATTTCGTAACAGAACAATGACCTAAAATAATATTTTGGTGTCAAAAATAGTTAAAACCTATTCTTATCAATTATTTAACGAAATCAATGAGAAATTAAAACACAACTTTATTTTTAAAAAATTGATATTCGCAAAATGAAAAAAAAATTTTTTTGGGGATAAAATATCTAGTGAAAAACGAATAATAGTTTCGTAAAAGAACAATAACCTAAAATAATATTTTGGTGAAAAAAATAGTTAAAACCTATTCTTTGAAAATACCAAAACCCCTTCGAAAATAATTTGATAATTTACATTTTGTTATTAAAAAAGCCAGCATTTTTTTCCAAGCCAAAAAAGAAATATATAACTTTTGTATCCAATTATACAGATATATATTTTTAACTTGATTTAATGTTACGATAAATAATATATAATAATACTCAAGTTAAATAATATTAAACATCTATCTCTTATCAATTATTTAACGAAATTAATGAGAAATTAAAACACAGCTTTATTTAAAAAAAAAATAAAACTCACATTAAATAAAGATAAATTAAATAATATATAATTAATTTTAAAAAAAAATAATATCAAACACCTGTCTGTAATCCATTATTTATTGAAATTAATTAATGTTTAGATTTATTGTAATAGCTAAGAAATGGAATTTAAGAATTTGTGGTTATTTTCTCTGGTTAATAAGAATGTACCCAACACAGCAAATTATAAATCTGGAGTGTTCTATATATTATTGAAATAAATAATATATAATAATACTCAAGTTACATAATATCAAACATCTATCTGTTATCATTCATTTAACGAAATTAATTAGAAATTAAAACACAAATTGATCAGATGACATCATTAGTTATCTATTAAAATAAAAAGTAAAATATGAAAATTTTCATATGTTACCAACAAATAATGGGATCTAAAAATATATAATATTAATTCAGATATTTGAAAAGAATAGATTTAAATTGAACCCCCTGTATATAATGCAGGATTTCTAAAAAAATTAATTCCGCTGAACTCTTCCACAAGACAGGATATTGGGAATAGACTTCGTAAATCCGGAGCGCTCTGTACAATAAGAAATAAAAACACTCTAAATTATTGTATATACAAAGGCAAATGTCATAAATTCATTGAATTCAATTATGATAGATTTGCATAACACCATTTACCGGTTTACAGAAAGAAGTGTTTAATCAAATTATTTATGCTTCCTATACAATAATTAAATATTGGCACATTAATTAATTATCTTACAAATACGCTAAATACTCACCTGAGGAAGGGGTATTAAATCTTTTTACGGTGGTATAGGTGACCCCTCTCTTTATTCCAATTGCCTGAAATATTAAAACATCATATATAACTTTACTCCAATAGCCCGAAATATCAAAACATTAAATATAACTGTATTCCAATAATAACTTTACTCCAATAGCCCGAAATATCAAAACATTAAATATAACTGTATTCCAAGACTAACGTTACTCCAATAGCCCGAAATTTCAAAACATTAAATGTAACTTTATTCCAATAATAATTTTACACCAATAGCCCGAAATATCAAAACATCTTATATAACTTTATATAAAACGGATAGCAAGTAATATATTATGTGTATTGAAATTTCGGTGATATTTAATTTATTAATATTAATTTTCCGAGCTACAAATACAAACATCGAATTCCAAACTACAAATAATATGAAATTAACCCCTAGGAATCGCCTCCAAAGACTTGGTCTTGGAACTTCCTTTGTTTCCTGTTGTTCCACATTACCTGTAAATGAGTATAGTATATCTATGATATAAGTTATTTATATATAAACATCTTTACACTATGAATCGCCTCCAAAGACTTGGTCTTGGAACTTCCATTTTTTCCTGTTGTTCCACGCCACCTGTATATGAGTATAGTATATCTATAATATAAGTTATTTATTTATAAACATCTTTACACTATGAATTATGAACTGGCTCATTAAGCAATGGTCTCGGGTTCTGGGGTTTGACATTGACACAGAAAGGGATGAAAGACTTTGTTCCAGTTTATGTACATATATACCATTGGCGTTTGGAATTGTAATACTGTAATTATCCCGGTTGGTTCAGCAGAGAAGTTCAAGCACAATTCATTTCGTTTGTCAAGTTTCCAATGCGCGAACCTTTCCAAAAATATTCCATACATTATTACTTTTTGGTCAATTTTATTTGACTCTGAACAGATAAACAAGTTCTTGGCAATATAAATAAGAGCAACGGTAATGTCTATGATGTCACAGACTGTGGTGCATATCTGTCACATAAACTCAAAGTTACATAAACATGGTCAAATCACAATAAAGCTGTTAAAGATTCGATTTTAGGCGGGCGGCCATCTTTCTATACCAAGCAGGTGTGTTTCTGGTCCCACCAGCTAGTCTGACTACAGCGATGTTATTTTAGATTATCAGGAATAATAAACTATTTATACCAATAGCGTTCTCGGTTTCTTCTTTTTCATCATCTCCATCTTTATCACCTTCATCATTTCCATCTTCATCATGTTTTATTTTTTTCTATTATGCATATTCTTCATTCTTGACAACATTTTTGGGTATGTAGGAATATATCAGCAAAAATAAACTATTTATACCAATATTTATCGTTGTTTCTTCTTTTTCTTCCATCCCCATCATCATTTTTATCTGTACAGTTTTCATTTCTCTCCATTTCTGTAAAACAAAAAATAAAAATGAGATGAAATTTATAAATATTACAGACCCCTCCCCCAAGAATAAAATAAGAAATACAATTATAATGTACTCCAGAATAATGGTGATATAAAATGTTGCCTGTTCCGGACCGAATATTGAACGCTTGATTTACTTTATTATCAATATTTGCTGATAAATGAAAGTTATTTCAGTAAATTGGTATGCATGTCTATTATTCTAGATATGTTTAATTGACACGTATACTATTACTATATCCCTGATAATGTCTACTACATCGTTAAAACACTTCATCGCGTGCATTTCGCATGCCGATAGTTCATTCGCTTAATAGTTTGGATGCAGCTATGGCGGGTGTGGCGCCAGACAGGGTAAGCTTACTCTTCCGGACACCTATTACACTGCTTGTGTATTGTTGTACACGAGGAGCAGTCCATTTGCTGTAAAACGTTTTGTTCTAACCGCCATTTTGTCACTTCCGCCATCGACTAGAGGTCCGATGAGTGATTACCCATTGTTATTTAATCCTATAATCCGCCATTGTTAACTCCCCAATCACAAAAACACCACAGTTTATCAGACACTTATAATTAGAGTATAAACAAACAGTACATGTTCTCGACAAATCTTTTAAGGGTTCGTTGATTGGCAGCCATTTCAATAACTAATGTGTCGGTGTCTTTAAGCTCCCAAATAGGTCGTGTCGGTGTTTTTGAATTCCCGAACAAAGCAATTGAACTTGAGTTTATTTATATGATAAGTATAAATACAGGTCTTAAATTAAAAATGGGTATCAGTTATTTGATATCTTATTCTTATGCGCTATTCTCTTTTGTGATGCAAAGCGTCAACTTATTGCCGATTCAGAAAATGTACCGCGACCAACACAAAAGGACTTAGCAAGCAATAATGGAATAGGCCGTACTACATTCCATTCACATTTACTTCCTGTTATTGGATAAACCGCCACTCACCATTTCTATTTGGTCCTGCTTGGTGCTGGAAGTTACAGAGTACACTATTATGCTTGAATACACTATTTTGCCTATAACGTTTTTAGGACTTCAAATTCTGTCTTATGGTTTCGATTGTTCGTACTTGGTTTTTATTTTATGTTACCTTAGTATTACCTGGAGGGTTATGTTCAACACAGTTATTAATATGGTGTTCTAGAAACAAGACTGCATCATTTCCACCTATAAGCAAGGTTTTACGAATTAGACGCCCTGTGTGAATTCGCCAAAGAAAGAATTAGCGAATATTTATCCCATTGTAGTTTGATGTATTAAATGAAACGATTAAAAATATTATAAATGTCATTATAGATATTTTTTAAAAATGTTATTATTATTGTGAATTTATTTATCATTATAAAATGTATCAAAACTTATTATAATTATAACTCTTAATGTAACTTTCAACATGCATAATCGTTTTAGCGTTCGGGATGAACTTCTCCGAGGAAGGGGGCAACGTTACCGTCCAAGCGATTCCAGTCCTTTGCTTGTCGATGCCGACCGAGAGTATAAAATCATGAGACACTCCCCCTTGTAGAGTTCTCACCCAAAACACGTTCAAATAACAATGTCATACATTACCATGTATTGCAATATAATGCCCGGTTAACCACCTAAGTATTAATTATTTCATTCCTTTTTTTGTCCGATGAATTGACGCAAACATTCAGCGAAACAAACGATGTCAGAACGGCCTGTCAAGGCTATATAACGTAGTCATTGTTAAAAACGCTCGGGTTGATTGACGTCATCGGAATCCCCTTATTATACTTAAAAATAGAAGCAGACGGCGAGAAATCCTATACATTTATTTTAATTTATTCATTTTACTTTATCTTTACTTTACTTTTACTTAAATTTATTTTATTTTTATTTATTACCTTCAATGTATTTTTTTATTTTTTCTACTTATTTTTTTATCTTAACTTTTTTTTATACGACGTAGGGTGGGGAAGTAAAAACGTCCTCTCGAAGGAAGCCCAACCACTCTACAACTTTATTTTAGTTTATTCATTTTACTTTATCTTTACTTTATTTTACTTTACTTTTACTTTAATTTACTTTATTTTATTACCTTTAATTTATTTGACTACAACTTTATTATACTCTCTTTATTTATTTAATTTTATATTAGTTTAATTTACTACTAACATCTACTAAACTGGCGGGATAGTGGAGTAAGAGGGAGTCATGATCAGACGGGCTCGGCATCTAAACACTATTCTGCCAAAACAAATACCAGTGGTATAGTGGAGTAAGGGGAGACCACGAGAAGACAGGTCTGGCACCTAAAAACACAAATCCCACAAAGAAGACATCTACCAATCCAGAAACAGAAGAGATCGTCTACCAACGATGTGTTTTTATTAAATAAAGGGAAGAACTTCCCACTAAATCCTAATCCATGGCCTAAGGCCAAAATGGAAAGATTGCAAAATCATATTCTAAAAATCAGGAAGCAGCTTCGGCTCTCCTATGTCTTGTCTGTGATATCACTTAAGTGGAAGCAGACGTTAAACACCAAAAAGAAGAAGAAGATACGAAACCTATGTGTTTGTTTGCACAGGTAATAATGTTATCTATAAAATATATAGCGATAAATAGTAAGTATTATCTTTGGCCTTTTTAAAAAAAATTTCAGTTGGTTTACAAAAATTTGGACTAAAAAAATTATGTAGGTGGTCGAAATAAAAATAAAATCCCTTAAAATATAATGTAGGTCATCGAAAAAAAATAAATAAATAAATTGACTAGAAATACTACCTACGCAAATTTTTTTTTTAATAGGAACAATCCTACTCTTTCTTATATTTTAAAGTTCAATTTTCAAAAAACTCTATTATGTACGTGCGAAATAGATTTTTTAAAATTTAGTTTTTATATTTTAGAAACAAGTTAGCCGAAATGTTATCAATAGGTTGATTCAGATAAAATATATACTTTGGAAAAAATAACAACAAAAGTGTCGAACAATGTTTAATCTTTAATAGTCGTTTACTTCCTTTTTTTGCCGACCTAGTGCTAGTACTAGTACAATATTATAATCAGAATATAAAATATATTATAAATATAAAAACTAACAATATTTTAAAACAGTACGTACTTTTCTGCAGGAAGGTGGGTGTAGGACTTTTGAGCCTGGCAAAGGATTGCAAAGGCATTTTTTCCCTCCCGGAGATTTCACTACTTTCAGTTTGTTGTCGATTTGTCGTGACCATAGAGGTGTATACACCTCTATGGTCGTGACAGTGTAGATTCTTAAAAATAGGCAATTGAAGGATTGGAGCACGTGAGCGGGTGTATCGGAAGAGGTTTCCATTCCACCCGTCCACGAGTCCTCTGCTGCCGCTATTATGGAATTAATGTTGAATTTTGATGTCAGAAATTCTGTAACAATCGCCGACTGTTTCATCACTTGTAGCTTTTTAAATCAAAATGACGATGAAGCTCGCGACCGTCCTTAAAAATGACAACATTTACATAGCCTTCTCCCGGGCACTTCCGTCATTCTTTACCGGTTACAACATGGCGGCCGGTCTCCAGTGACGGCACACGGCGATAACGTTACGTCAATGGGGATCACGTGACCACAATACACTCTAGTCAATATACATACTGCACACAGCGTTCCACCTACGTCATTACCAGAATGAACCACTGTGCTAAATGAACTCCATTTAAAACGCTCGCGTCATCATTTTGGGGCGGGGCCATGGAGGTGTGGGCGGGACTTATCGAACTTACGTCACTTGAGTTTACACAACAGAGTGAAAATAGACCGGAGCACATGTTTTTTTGTAAACACAAGTCAAATTTCAAGTTCTGCCACTCGGCTAAAAACGATATATAATATGTGCTATGGGTAATATTGCAATACATTTGTTTATCTTTCAAAACAAGGCCTTGATACGCCTAAATTTTTCTTCGCAAATAAAACCGCTTTTGTGAACTTGTCGTCTATGGGGGCCGCCATGTTGAATAATTAGGGGGCTTTTTTGTGGTTCGGCTCTTCATCAGTTTGACATCTTTCAAACACACAACGGCTTAATAAACATATTTAATTTTATTCAATATAACAATAGAAGAGAAATAAATACTTCTCAAAACTTCTAAAAGCATACTCGGTGTTATCGACTAAAATCGTCGATGTAGGAATTAAAATGTCGGTTAATTAGGTTAGGGCCTATTCTCAGTCGAAGCTAGCAGTAGATAGACAGCCTAAGTTTGGGATGGGCAATATATACACCTCTATGGTAGTGACAGTGTAGATTTTTAAAAATCGGCAATTGAAGGATTGGAACACGTGAACGGGTGGATCGGAAGGGGTTTCAGTTCCACCCGTCCACGATCCTCTACTGCCGCTATTTTGGAATTAATTTTGATGTCGTTCTCATCGAGAAATTCTGTAACAATATCGCCGACTGTTTCACCACTTGTAGCTTTAAAATGACGATGAAGCTCGCGACCGTCCTTAAAAATGACAACATTTAAGTAAGTCGCCATTTTTAATTACTTTCAATACGCATGCGTGATAAAGGGAACGAACTCGTATTGAGCGTTTCTTTCGTACCTACTAGTAAACAGTCAATCGGTCTTCCAAACATCGACTTTTAGGTTTTATTTAGCACTTTGTTGACGTTAAATATTGAAAATGACAATATTTGTTTGCCGAATCAAGTAATTTTTTTTTCTCACTTTTTCTTCCAAATAGTAATCGCCGGCAATAAAAAAATCTAGGAAAAGTAAATTTATTTTTATTTCTATTTTGCCGTTTTCAATGTCGCCGGACTCGTAAACCAACAATAAAAAATAAAAGGCCTTACATGTAATATTATTATCTATAGTCTATATAGCAATATAAAAAAGTTTGTAGAGTCTATAACATAGCTGCGAAACCCCTGCGTATATTGTTTAAAGGTAATAGGCCTATTATTATCGATAGATTAACAATAAATAGTAGAGAATTGTCTAACATAGCTACGTGAACGTAGCTTAAAACGTTGAGATGTACGGTTGTACATATTTTCCTTGGCAATGATTGGGTACCTTTAGTAATGGTATCACGTGGCAAACATAATGCCTTTACTAATCTTGCAAACTCTTAAAAGTAAGTTCATTTCATGCTAATAATTGGGTCTTATCAAACATACCCAGACCATGTATCTGTAAATGATGTCAATAAAGGCAGGGGCCGCGGAGCGGGACCGATTTCGGGGGGGGGGGGGGGCTACTGACAATACCCCCCCCCCCCTCCATAACCTTTTTGAGATTTTTTGAGCTTTTGGCAACATTTTTTTTCACTATTAAAAATTATTGCCGCGGCCCCTGAATAAAGGCAAGGGGAATCAATCGTTGTTTTCATTGAAATTGATACGGACATTCATAATTATAGTGCATTAGTCCCCTGCAACTCATATTTTGATTGGCTAAACCTTCACGACATATTTATACTTAGCCCTGTTTTCATGGCCCAAAGACATCAAAATTAAAATAGTTGGATGTGGCAGAAATGTTATAAATAACAAAAATCAATCGTTGTTTTCAAGAAAAAATTATCAGTACGATCTGATATGGATCGGACTTTTATCAGGTAAATCTATACCATCTCTTGTCTCGAGAAATGTTCATTTCGGGTCTAACACATGATTCAATATTCGGTCCGTGATAGGCAACTTTTTATATCACCATTCTTCTTGAGTAAATTATAATTGTATTTCTTGTTCTTATTTTATTCTTCAGATGAAATTGCCCAGGCAATAGCTGACATACAGCAGTCCATTAAGGACACAATAGAGGAGTGTGAAGCGGAAGGTAAACACACTTATCATTTACCTTTAATTATCGGTGTCGTCAAAAGTGTGGGGGAGGGGTCTGAAATTTTTGAAAAATTCAACTTCATCTTTAATTTTTGTTTTACAGAGAAAATGAAGAATATGCATAATAGAGAAATTAAAACAGACGATGAAGATGGAAATGATGGGAGGATATGAAGATAGAGATAAAGATGGGGAAACCGAGATAGCTTTTGGTATAAATACTAAAATAGTTAATTTTCCTGATAATCTTTTCCTGTTAACCTTTCGTTATCACTATCAGTGTCGTCGGATGAATTGACCGAAGCCGTCAATCACATCCAAACAATTATTAAAGAAAAAATACAGGAATTAAAAGAGGAATGTAAATAAACTTCTATTTTACCTTTCATTCTCAGTGCCGTCAAAAGAGTAGAGGGGGGGGGGGGTCTGAGATATTTGTAAATTTTAACTTGATTTGTATTTTTTTTTATAGGGAGAATAACGGATATTACGGAGAAAGATGAAAATAATGCATGGGATGAAAATGAAGAAACCGAGATAGATATTTGTATAAATAGGTTATTTTTGCCTATTTTCCTTCATTACTAACTAAATAATAAGATATTGGCATTTGGCGGTTTGGCAGACGTGTGCAATAATTTCAATCACGGTCCTGTATGAACGAAGCTAAGTCCCGAACCGCCTGGAAGCCGCCATATTGATTAAATCAAAGTAAAGTCTCTATCATCCAAACAGTACGTTGAAGACAAGGGGGTTCTGGGTGACCGAGACTTATCAGAGTGGCTATTGAAATAAAGAAAGGGGTCACGTATACCGCCGTAAAAAGATTTAAGGCCCTTACTCTAGGTTAGTATTTTAGCGTATTTATAATATATGTAATTAACCTGTCAATATTTAATTATTATATAGGTAAAATACATAATTTGATTAAATACAGATAACTGATATAATTCGATCCTAGTTTAATTCATGACATTGGCCGTTGTATATACAATAAATAAAAGTGTTTTTTTTTCTTATAATGCAGAGAGCTCCAGATATACGAAGTCTATTCCTAATATTCTGTCGTGTGGTAGAGTTGAGCGGGATTAGTTTTAATACAATTTTATTATTTTTTAAAAATTCATCAAAACCCTGCACTGACAAACATTTGTAATGTTTTAATGAACATTATTTACTTTCAATGATTGGATAATATAGTCACGTGGTATCTATGGAAGGTTATATTATAAGCAACAGCTTTCGCCTATTTCTTTACCCAAATGAGATTGGTCAGGAGGTGAGCCCACTGGACCTGATAACCAACCAACAATCTCTACTTATACAGGGTCACACCGCGGACAGTCAGCCCACCCACCTTATGAATCATAACATTATGGAAAAGCGGACAAGACCAACGCTCGCTCGCCAGCCCCACTTTCCGATCCCGACGCCTCCCTTAGGATGATACCTTTGGTGCTCCCCACAGAGACACCTGGCCTCTCGCCAGTATGCCGGACTAGGCCTTATACATGGCCTCCTCTGGTAAGTTTCCTCGGAAACATTTGTCTACGAGATCACCCTAGGTGGAAGTGGACGTTGAACCCCTTACCTACCTACCTCGCCTATTTCAGCGCACTATGGCCTGTCAACACTATTATATAGTCTACTGTTATTAAGACTAGTCTTCAAATAGCAAACCATGGAAGATTTAATGGAAAGAAACGAGTCGGTCTGAACATTAATTCAAATTATCCGTTTAATTATTATTCATGGCGTTTTGAGACTAGTCTACCGATTACTGCGATAGCCTACTCCTATTCCGACTATTTAGCAAAATATTGACTAACTAAGCCAAGTCTTGAATTAGTCTTAAAATAATTATGCATACCTGAATACAATTCTATACTATTGTCATATTATTAGGCCAATTGAAAATACATTTTTTTTAGTAATAATCTGTAGAGTTTTAACCAATTAAACCGATCAGAAGACACCGCAGCAGTATCTACGATCGACACACCAGTTTAACTCACCCCGTCGGATCACGACGTTATAGCTAACGAATACCACCAGTTAGACTTCAACAGCATTTTAGAAGAATACAACATCACGTTTTGGCGAAAGAATCCAGAACTCTTTTCACACTTCAAAATATCTTTTAACACGTTATATTCTTAAAAAAATCTTGGCAACTGTGTTAACATTTTACAGGCTAATGATATAATTATTCGTTTATTTACATTATTATCTTTATTAAATTCGGATGTAGCATGTTATTACTCACATAATTTGTAACGGTTGTATCTATATAGCGATATCCAGTTCTACCTTGTTAAAATAAGTCTGTTGTATTTTAGACGTAATGCTGGTTCACGGTACAACGTCGCGGGACGTAATCTAGGACGCATTATTATTATTACATTAATTTATTATTATTCTGTACATCAATTAGTATTTTAAGAGTTGACTATTAGTCAGATTAGTTGTGCATTTGTATTGTCAACTTATTGCCTCCTCAACAGTTATTTGCTCGTAAATAATGATTACATTTCATGTACCAGTATTAAGAAATACGTCCCACTTTTACGTGATCTGATTGGTCGTGACACCTAAAGCGATGGTATCAAGGCCCGCAAGCGCCTGCCTGCCAAGTCTCAAAGAGCACTAACTTCTCCCTCTCCAATTCTTAGAACCTCGTCTTTAAGGGTACATCCAACGATTATTTTAAAGTAAAGTAAAATTTCCCAAAATAACACAAAGTAAATCATAAATTACACAATTTACCCCCATTAAATCGCCATCATTTTTATATACTTTTCTGGTCGCTAGTCCTAAATTCAAAGCCACCGGAATGAAAAGCTAAGAAGGATCTACTCAGTTATATTTCCATGTGTATGTTCAACGTTTGATTGCCAAGTGAACCTGGAATAAAGTTTCATATTTTTGTTAACAAAAATCGTATTTTCGTTCTTTAGAGGCGAGACCACCCTTGGCAATAGTATTGTATAAGACCGAACTTGCTATTTTGGTTTGTTTTTCGCCATTCTGTTTACCACGTGATGAATAAATTTTAAGTCACGTGTTGTTAAGTGTGATCGTTATCAGTTCAGCGTCGACCTAAGCGCTCCGAATTCAGTTGCTTTGGGTTGCAAAGTTGACATAAGCACAGCTTTAATTTTATTTAAGTTTTGATATTTCTCATATTATTAAAATTGAGTTTTTAAATGTTCTGACATTCAGTGGTTGACAGACGAGTTTAATTTGTCTCCGATCGCACCGATTTTTAACATCGCACGTGTGCCTTTTCACGGCGACGACGATTCTACTTGGCGAAACAGTCGCCTGATCAATCGCTCGTATCTATCTATCATGCAAGATATTTTCGGACGAATATTTTTCGCCGGCCATCAAATTCGCATATGTGCCCTTGTCCAGCGTATATCGATCGTCGGGCGAACCATTTTTATTAACCAATAGAAGACATGATTAATATCATATGATCTCAAAATGTCTGCCTCCACTACCAAAGCCTAGAATCAAATAAATCACAAGCCACAACAGCAATCTTACGATTTCGGTGATTCGCCATTTAGTACAAGTCACATGATCGACGTAATGTAATCTACTCACAAAACGACATACACTCTCGAGACGATCGCCTTGTGTGCATAAAATTCCCCAGAACTATAGAGCCCAACTCGATATTACTGGATCACTTTGGATCCACATAATTATTAAACATTGTGTGGCGTAGACTACTATAAGACAATTTGGGAAAACATTTGTTCAAGAGGATATTCAAAATCAACAGAAATTGATAAGGCGTCACATATACCCCAGTTAAAATATTTAAGGCCCCTTCTTCAAGTGAATATTTTAGCGTATTTCGAAGATGTTTTAAGTAACGTGCCAGTATTTTGATGAACAAATTCAGAGAATTTATGATTGGCTTTTGTATATACAATAAATTAAAGTGTTTTTTTTTCTTATAATACAGAGAGCTCCAGAATTAGAAAATCTATCCATGTGGATGAGTTGAGCGGAATTGAATTTATTTTATATATTTATTTATTATTAATTTAACTATTAATACATGTATAACCCTTTTTAGAAATTCTCCAAAACCCTGCATTATGTACTCATTCATTTGTTCTAATAGCAGCATCAAATACAAGGAAGCTGCTATTGCGGACAACGTCTCCGTAATAACGGGAGGATAAATATGACAGATCGCCTTGTCCGATACCATTCCCAACCATGAGAAACTGGGAGGCTTTTTGCGACGGAGTCGAACCGTGTATCGAACTTGAGGCATGGCCAGTTTTCGCGCTTTGAACCGCGCGATTTGGCAGAATCTCACATCAGTAAAGAAGACGCGGTTTATTTACAACGTTTCGATCGAGAAACACAAAATCAACTACGTGAGCTCCTTGCCGAATTCAAAAAAGTTTTTTCTCGAGCTCCGTTTGAAAGTATGCGTAAAAGTAGTATTATTCTTCGCCTAACACAAGGCAGAATATAAGAAACAGGGACGAGTTCCCAATCTATTTTAGCCGTGGCAAGCCCACGGCGAAAACTAATAAAAAAATGAGTTCATTTTTTTTTTCGGGAAGATAGGAATGCGGTAGGAGCTTAAAGAAATGTAACCCTTCTGCATTTTTAACCCATTAATATATTCCTTTGGTAATAATATTTAGTTTATTCTTTATTTTATTTTATGGGAAAACTTTTTTTACACCCAGGCAAAGCCCATCACACAATATGCGACAACTAAAGTACCGAGATTCACAACAAATAATAACGCCGCAATGTAACGAGCAGGAATTGGGCGACTCTGCTAAATTACTATCAGATTTATGTACACTCCTCCACGCCTATTTTATTTATTAAAGACGCTAAAGAGACAATACGCCAAGAAAAAAATATAGGTATGGACAAAGCAAAAAAATAAAATGTGAACAGTTAGTATCTGCAAGAGAAAGGAATATTACTACTAGTGATCAAAACAAGTCAGTAATGACCAGGCTGTAGAAGAGCAAAATATTAGTCACTCAAATGTTAATGATGTAATCTTAGCAGATGATATTAAAATTAATAGTACTTTTTAGTAGGAATAATACTAATGATGATGCAAATAATAATAATACAGAGAACACTTTGACTCAAGAGTAATAATAATAATGATAAACCAACTACACCAATCTCAGCTTCCTAGAGGAAGTTACAAGACTACCCGACAGGCACATTATAGATAATTTAGGACTGAATCGTGTAGACGGAGATGTCTGAGATGATCACAGTGAACCAGAAGGAGGGTTCATTTTATTTAAAAATCTCTTTTATGTCTATTAGTAAAAAGATTGAAGTCCCCTAATTGTGACTCGAAGGAACTGACCGTCCAGATCACTGCCAAAAATCTAGGACTAGTTGTGTATTTATATACCCAGTGCACATCATGTGGATGTATTGTAAATTCAACGCATACAAGTGAACGACTTTCTAATAAAACGTCTTATCGTGCGGCATTTATATTGATAAAAACCCTAGGATTTGCGACATTGGACATGGGGATAGGTTTTGATGGCCCAGATCGGTTGACGTGGCTGATGGGCATGAGATCTATTAATCAAAAAATGTACACATCATGCTTGCATGAGATTACAACAGCATCAAAACGAGTGAGTGGTTACTTGGCGCAGGCAGGCTGCACTATCCGTAAAATTAATTCTGATTTAGATCCTGAACTTAATATTGATTTCTTCATGAATCTAACTCAGTAACTAACACTTTCGATGCCTCCTGGTTAACACGTGATCATTCCTCAAGTGTATTATCCAGATTTCCAGTTTATTTAATATATTTCATTCGATGCTTCAAGCATTCCTATATCATATTTCCATGTCAACACCTATACTAAGTTTCTCTGTTATTTTTATATATGTATATGGTACTTGTAATATTTATACCCATTCATCATATTTTCATATTTGAGTTGAATGTCGTGTCATTATCACGATCAGACCAATTTGAGGTTAATGTGTAATCTAGATTAAAATTAAAATTTGTCATGTTTGTAAATATATATATTATTTGTCATAAAGCTATATCTTTATGTACGTGTTCATACTGTATGCTGTCCTCAATGGATGTTTTGATACAATAAAATCTTATCTGATCTTGTATTGTGTTTGCAAGATTAGAAGTAATAACCGGGATGGTTTTAGACTTTCATGTTGTTTCTGCGTTGTCATTCTTGCACATATGCCAAAATAGACTAATATAATGTTAGTTTTTTTAATTATTTTGAATCTAATACACAGAAGACCAGGAGTGCACTATACATTTCCTTGTGTCATCTAACGCCATGGAAGCTGAATCAGCTAGAGTAATTTGGTCTCGTTCATTACAATCAGGTTTCTGGCGATTCCAAAACATTCGACAAAATGAAGATGAACACCCAATCAATAAGCAGGAATGTATTAATCATGTTTCTAAACGCATGGGCACCAGTAAAAAAATTGATGTTACATATGGTGGGCGGGGGCATGGACGTTTGGCACCATAATAAACTATCATTGTATATTATGGCAAAGCAATTAGAGAAAATTCTAATAACTTGAATGGCATGAGGAATGCCGTGTTCGAAAGTTTTTTTTACATGCCATCAGTAATAATGATGCACCAAATCATTCCCGGTATTTTTACCTAAAGGCATTAATTAGCCTTGGGCGAAACACCAGAAAGTCATTCCGTTATGGTCGGTACGCTCTGAACATGGAAGTTGCCAAAGAAGTAGAACCAATTTATGCGCGCCTTGGCAGTGAGGGTGTACTTGGGCGTTGTATTGATGAAAAAACCCAGAACGCCAACGAGAGCTTACACAATTAAATTTCGATCAAATGCCCAAAGCCAAACTTTTATTCTAATAAACGTATTTGTTTGGCCGCTGCAACTGTCACAGCAGAATTCAATAAAGGTCTCCCCAAGTGCAAGATAAACTTGTCCGATTTTGTTGTATTCCCAATAGGGATGCCTATTATGGACAAATCCTCGCGTTAAAAGTTAGATATACAGCCCATCAATCTTGCACAGAAACGTGCTTCTTAGCCGACCAAAGCAACCAGACTTTTAAAATAAACACACAAGCTTTTGCACAGGATCTCCACAAGGGGGCTTCCTACAGCACTGGTTCCTTTTAAAGGATAATGTTAAAATTGAATTTAATCATTTACTTAGTTCACTATGTAACACATTTCAGAATTCAAAAAAAAAAAAAAAAAAGAAGAAAAGTTTTAGTGTACACGGTGAGCAGTCCATATGCTGATTACACTATATTGCAAGATTACACTATTTTGCCTATACCGTTTTTTTAGGACTTCGAATTTTGTCTAATGGTTTGGATTGTTCGTACTTGGTTTTATTTCATTGGAAACAAATAACGTTAAAAAAATTCCGCAATTAAGGAAACACCCCACAATAATTGAGCTGAAGCTAAATCACGTGACATGACGTCAAAGTGTATTCAATATGGTATCGGCAGAGAGTGAGCACTTGTCAAGACATTGATTTCACCCGGGCCGTTCTCCCCCCCTAGGTACGGGTGAATTAGAAATGAGAGAAACAACGGTGGCGATGATGGTTCGGAACATTCTACCATTTCTAGCGACGAAGAATGGTAAAGGCACTTAAAAATTAAAAACATCGCAGGCCTAGACACCTTCACTTGTCTTATCTCCTTCGATTTTCGATATAACACTATATTTAGACCCTATTACGAGCATTTATATCTGCTTAAACCTAGAGTTATTCCATCATTTGGTATTCGCATACAACCCCTTTTGTCGGAGGCTGGGATCAGCCATGACAGTATTGCGAATACCCCTTTCTTTAGGACTCCGCCGTGGGCTATATCGCCCCCAAAGATTGATTTTGATCTAACACAACATAAAAAGAAAGATACTAGCTCCACGGTGTTTCAATCTCTCTTTCGAGAGTTGAGGTCTAAATATGGTGATTATGCTCCTATTTACACAGATGGTTCAAAAGATGGTGATCGTGTAGCCGCGGCTACCGTGACGCCATCTGAGACCATATCTGTTCGTCTTCCACCTGCAGCTTCTATTTTTACAGCTGAGCTCCAGGCTATACTGCAAGCCCTGGAGTTCATTCAAACCTCACCTAATTTAAAACATATAATCTTTACTGATTCTTTGTCCTCTCTGCAAGCAATAAATAATAAACAACTTGATCACCCATTAGTAGCGGACATTTATCGTCTGCTACTATCTTTCGAGTATATCAGCAAGGACATTGTCCTTTGCTGGCTCCCTAGTCACATGGATATAAAAGGGAATGATCAAGCAGATTTGGCTGCCAAGTCTGCTTTGGATCTTCCCATATCTCAATTTTATATACCTTTCAACGATTTTAAATTTACTATAAATTCCTTTATATTTGACCGCTGGCAACGGTCTTGGGATCTTGCAGACACAAATAAACTTCATTACATCAAGCCTCTCTTAGGAGACTGGCCAAGCTCCTATCGTACTAACAGGAGGGATGAAGTTGTTTTGTGTCGCTCTCGTATTGGTCATACTTTTTTAACTCATATTTTCATTTTGAAGCGAGAGCCTCAACCAGAATGTGTTCACTGTCATGTTCCTTTGACAGTAAAACACATCTTGATTGAGTGCAATCATCTCAAGAATACTAGATCTAAATACTACCGTTGCCAGTCAGCACGTCAGCTGTTTGCTCAACCGGAGCTTTATGCTAAATTGTTAGCTTTTTTAAAGGAGACAAACTTTTATTTTAAATTTTAATTGTATATATTTCTCATATATTACGTTTTAAATATTTATATATATGTAAAGGAATTGGTTTATTTTTAAATATATTTTCTGTGATATTTGTTTTTATTTACATATATAAATACATCGCTGTGATATTAATTTAATTTGTCTCTGAAATTTCATTATGCTTGGCGCAATATGGCCCCGGTTGGTGCTGACGTGCCATTAAACAATATTTCAATTCAATTCAATTCGATTTTCGATGACTTTTCGTTTTTTTTCGCCCTATTGGTGTTCACACTTCATCGAAAAATATATCAGATAAAAACTATTATTATTTATGGTGTTATATGCCCCACACTAAATACGAGAACTTGCTAAACGGGTCACATCATTGGACCGTGATGGGACTATCATCGAATTCGGAGTAGGGCCTATCACTCATCAGTATCAATCGCTGAAAAATTCTATCACCATCACACTCATTTACCATGTTACACCGGAAAACCTTCTAATACATGATGTAGGACTATGATCTGAAAAAAAAACTTGACATAGACCTACGGAAGACGCCTTGAAAGGGTGATATTAGTTAACATTAGTATTTAGGCTACTAGCCTACATCAGTCATTTCTATTGCTCGATTTGGAAAGTTTCACCATAGAAGCACTGTTAACATAGAAAGATAAAATAACTGTTATATCTTGATCGACATAATAATATAATTAAAACTTCACGTTCATAAGCAGATAAATAACTCGAGTCAAACGAGAATTTGAAAGAGACGCAAATTTTGTTGACATCGCTTTCATATAGTCGTTGATCCAGACATAGAAATATATACTGACGGGAATGTCCACCACAGAGTAAGAATATTACTCTGTGTGTCCACCTGACGAGTTAAGCGTTATGACGTTGTATTATGTTGTGCAGCGCCTGCGCGAAACGGTTTTGGCATAAGTATCTTCCGATATACTCCAGTCCTGTATGAAGTAATGGAGGAGGCGAGTTATTTTCTGGAATTAGAGGTAAAGTTATGAATAAAAAATTAACCCATTTGTTCTTAAAACTTAACTAGCCGATTTAGATTATATCGAGGCTTCTCAAGACTATAATGTAAATAGTGTGCCGTTCATATTTTTTCTGTGTGTCGCCATCCATTATAGGCCCAACTCTTGGGGGTTTGTTTTGCTTAAGACGATCAAGTTAATATGTGTCACTCTCTCATGTTTATTTATCGTCATAGGAATTCTTCTCAGATTTTGTACTATGGGTTATTATAACTAATGTGGTGGGACAATCAATATAAAACGGCCGTAGCACCACACATGTTTTGATTCGAGAAATACTGCATACTGCAAGTAGATCTAGCTAGTACTAGTATGTAGGCCTAGTAGTACTACTAGTACGTGATTTGTTAACCCAAAAAAGAAATGTTGAATATATTTTATTTTTTTTTTTTTCCATTTGATTGTTATCCACAGATGTTTAAACAACATAATAATCTATGCCTCATGAGATAGGCCTACAAATGATCAGCTGTCAAAAACAAAACCTGGATATGCAGGCAAAATATATCACAGCATTTCCAAAAATAAAATAATTAATACTACTCATACAAGGCATAATTATATGTCTACATATTGCATTTAAAAAAGCAATATGCAGGCAGAATATATCTCACTCGCACTGCATTTTGTGAAAATATTATAAAAATTAATACTAGGCCTCTTGATATACGGCCCTACATACATGATAAACACTGCATTTTTGTAACGTTAAATTAATTTAGGCCTACTAGGGCAGGCTTTGTGTTTTATGCCTATCCATTTCTAAAAACTAATCAAGCTTTCCCCAAAAAAGGTCATGATATGCAGTCAGAATTCTAGCGGTGCATTTTTATGAAGACTTGTAAAATGTAAATAATACTAGTCCTTGTGATACATATTTCTAATATATATAGTCGATTAGTTCTCAAAAGATAATATGGCAAGATATCCAACAGCATTTTGTGAGGATTTGTACAATTAAAATAATACTAGGCCTAGTGATATACATGTAGGAGGTTGCGGGTTCTTTCCCAGTCTTGGCCAAGAAAATTAAGCGTGATTCTAGTTTTTCCCCATTTTGTGTGCAGTGCTGGACGGGAGGGCCTGGTCTAGCCAGGAACAATGTCAAGTCATTCTGATTGATTGTATCAAAAACCGAAAGGCCTAGCCCAGGCCTAGTCGATGACTATAGACTAGTAGTAATAGTATGGGCCTAAACAACCCCTTAACAAAACAATAACGAGGTCTGCCGAATGCGTCTATTTGTGTGGCCGTTGACCTTAGACCGTCATGGTTTCTCGGACATAATGGATATTGTCGAAAATAATGTAAATATTGGAAACAATTGGCTATGATATCGTTTTGTGGGAGTATATATATGCAAATCAAAACGACTGGATTGAAGAAAAAACATATCTGAGTGGATCTGCAGAGGTTTGATTGCCTGACATTACGAAATGTGGGGAAAAAACGAGTTGAAGCGAGAGCAGGTAAAGTCGAGTCTTGAAAAGGCATTGCATTCCTGTTCTTTTTTATTATATTGTCTGGTACGACTTGGTGTATGCATATATATACGGATAGTAGGTCAGATTCCTGTGGTACGACATTGACAAGAAGCTGTCTTTTCACAACATATCGAAAGACGAAAAGCTACAGAGGGAATGGATTGTAAAGATATTTATTCCCCAAGTTTCGTCGTCGAAAACGCAGTCATGGACATCGTCGCTACACACCACCCAAGCTCAGAACTATTTCACTTGATGCCCTTTTGGAAATTATCCAAGAACCACTAGGGCCACACCATATCCGTACTAAATTATATTCGATTCCACTGACCATTTTGAAATTGCTTAAATCTGAATGTTTGGATACAAATTTTACTGATCCTGCATCCACTGAATACAGGGTTGTATCCATTGTTCTTGACATTGCTCACCGTCGTTTAGACATTGCGACTGAACCCGATGCATCTAACACCACCAACAGCTCTTTTCTTAAACTGAAATTTGCTAATAAAGGCATTGATGCTATCGGGTTAAGCCAAATATTACACCATAAGCATGTCACAGCACACATCCCTCCTTATTTCAAAACTGTTACTGTTCCCCGGATTTCCTATACATATACTAAACCCATTGCATCCAAAATATTTAATTACAGAAACGCATTATCTAACATCAATGCAAAGGAATTATATGATAACCCTCTACCCTGTTCTTGCTCTACGTCGTCATTTATTTACCAACCAGCTGGACACGTAGTCACTGGTGATTTGAATATAGTCCAGAATAATAAGTTACGTGAGATTTTGTCCAAAGGACCCAAATACCGGGAACAGCAACCATTTTCATGGGATCAAAATTTCAAACTTATTATGGATGCCGTAGAGGACTACGCTAGATCATGGGCCAAGAGGGAAGATGTTATCTCTGATACTCTCTCAGATTGGACTAAGTCTATTAGTCATTTACTTAAACGCAGAATTTATATGCAACGCTTGTTAGTTGACACTAGGCCTAAATCTATTTTCAATGATGTTAGCATTGTTGAAAATCTCAACGCCTTACATAACAAGTGTGTCATTGTGCCAGCTGACAAAGCATCCAATAACCTAGTGTTTATATGTAAACGGTATTATTATGACTGCCTGTTCAAAGAACTAAATTTCGGGAAACCAATTGACAGTGCTACGTATAAACGCTCTACTCTAAGTAAGGATGAAATTATATCCAATCACAGATCTGTACTCACTTCATTTGGTACGCCATGTGGTGATACCTATACAGATCTGCCGCTGCTATATTGGATACCTAAACTACATAAAAATCCCTACAAGCAACGTTTTATAGCAGGTTCATCCCGTTGTTCCACTAAACCACTTTCAAAAGTATTGACATCTATACTAACGGCAGTGAAAGAGGGTATTCAAAAATATTGCGAAAAAATATACTCTCGTAGTGGTATCAATCAAATGTGGATATTGAAAAATTCCAAAGAATTACTTGATCATTGATGGTTTGCAATCTAGATCACTTGCTTCAGTCTCATCTATACAAACTTTTGACTTTTCTACCTTGTACACTAAAATTCCCCATAGCAAATTAAAAACCCGATTGAAAGACATTATTCACAGTGTCTTTTCAACTAAATCGGGACATGTCAGATATCAATATTTAGTTGTTAATTACAATTCTACATATTTTGTTAAGAACCATAGTGATTCCAAAAATAAGTTCACGGCCATCAAGATAATTCAGATGTTGGATTTTTTAATAGATAATATATTTGTTGAATTTGGAGGGGAAATTTATCAGCAAGTGGTAGGTATCCCAATGGGTACCAACTGTGCACCTTTGCTTGCTGATTTGTTCTCTATTCATACGAGGCCGAGTACATGCAGGCACTCGTAAAATCCAACAAACGATTGGTTAGACATTTTAATTTCACTTATCGATATATCGATGATGTTCTATCACTGAATAATTCAAAATTCAGTGATTATATAGAATTCATATATCCTGATGAGCTCGAAATTAAAAACACTACTGACAGTGACAATTACGCTTCCTACTTGGATCTGCGTCTCGATTTTGACAATTGCCATAAACTCAGTGTTAAACTGTACGATAAACGTGATGACTTTGACTTTCCTATTGTTAACTTTCCATTTATTAGTAGTAACATTCCAATATCACCAGCTTATGGAGTGTTTGTGTCTCAGCTAATTCGTTACGCGAGAGCTTGTTCGTTCTATTCGGATTTTTTAAATAGATTGAGGCATTTGTCATCTAAGCTTCAACTACAGGGATACTTACGAACTAAACTTATTAAAACCTTTAAAAAGTTTTATGGCCGTCATATTGATTTGATTGGTAAATATGACATGTCTCTTTCGACTATAGTATAATATTTGACATATTTCATTGACGGATATAAAATAAAAACCAAGTACGAACAATCCAAATCAAAAGACAGAGTTCGAAGTCCTAAAAACGTTATAGGCAAAATAGTGTATTAAAGCAAAATAGTGTAATCAGCAAATGGACTGCTACTCGTGTACAAAAATACACGACAAGCAGTGGTAACAGGTGTCCGGAAGAGTAAGCTTACCCTGCCTGGCGCCACACCCGCCATAGCTGCATCCAATCTATTAGGCGAAATGTCAGTCAAATAGCGTGATTGGCCAATTAACTATAGTATGCAAAATGCACGTGATGAACTGTCTTAACGATGTTGTAGACATTATCAGGGTGATAGTAACAGTATACGTGTCAATTAAAAATATCTAGAATAATAGCCGAGAGAGACACGTTATATTTACCAATCAAATCAATATGACGGCCATAAAACTTTTTAAAGGCCTTAATAAGTTTAGTGCGCAAGTATCCTTGTAGTAGAAGCTTAGATGACAAATGCCTCGATCTACTTAAAAAATCAGAATAAAAGGAACAAGCTCTCGTGTAACGTATTAGCTGAGACACAAACACTCCATAAGCTGGTGATATTGGAATGTTACTACTAATAAATGGAAAGTTAACAATCGGAAAGTCAAAGTCATCCCGTTTATCGTACAATTTAACACTCAGTTTATGGCAATTATCATATTCGAGACGCAGATCCAAGTAGGAAGCGTAATTGTCACTGTCAGTGGTATTTTTAATTTCGAGCTCATCAGGATATATGAAGTCTACATAATCACTAAATTTAGGATTATTAAGGGCTAAAACATCATCAATATATCGATAAGTGAAATTAAAAAGTCTGACTGGTCGTTTGTTTGTTTTTACGAGCATCTGTATGTACTCGGCTTCGTAGGAATAGAGAAACAGATCAGCAAGCAAAGGTGCACAGTTGGTGCCCATCGGGATGCCAACCACTTGCTGATATATTTCCCCTCCAAATTCAACAAAGATGTTATCAATTAAAAAATCAAACATCTGAATTATCTTGATGGCTGTGTATTTGTTTTTTGAATCACTGTGATACTTAACGAAATATGTAGAATTATAATTTACAACTAAATATTGATATCGAGCAGTACCCGATTTAGACGAAAAGACACTGTGAATAATGTCTTTCAATCGGGCTTTTAA
Organism: Patella pellucida; assembly: GCA_917208275.1. Classification (NCBI taxonomy): domain Eukaryota; kingdom Metazoa; phylum Mollusca; class Gastropoda; family Patellidae; genus Patella; species Patella pellucida. Next base: position 15,406,704 of record OU795040.1, on the reverse strand, counting down.
TTTACTATGGGGAATTTTAGTGTACAAAGTAGAAAAGTCAAACGTTTGAATAGATGAGACTGAAGCAAGGGATCTAGATTGCAGACCATCAAGTAATTCTTTGGAATTTTTTAATATCCACATTTGATTTATATCCCTGATAATATAGGTCTACTACGTTGTTAACACTGTTTATCACGTGTATTTTGCATACCTATAGTTCATTGGCCAATCACGCTATTTTACCGAGATTTCGCTTAATAGATTGGATGCAGCTATGTCGGGTGTGGCATGCCAGCAGGGTAAGCTTACTCTTCCGGACACCTGTTACCACTGTTTGTCGTGTATTTTGTACACGGTGAACGGTCCATATGCTGATTACACTATTTTGCCATATTACACTATTTTGCCTATACCGTTTTTTAGGACTTCGAATTTTGTCTGATGGTTTGGATTGTTCGTACTTGGTTATATTTTATTTAAAGGTTTATTGCTGTATAGGTAACGCGGGGCTTAATCCCTGGGAATCCGCTTTGACTATATGACCGTGACCTGTCAAACGACAGTTTTAAAAATACTTAAAGGAGCTAAATCGCTAACATCTGGGATCCAGAAATTAACAAAAGTGGGTCGAAACTCATATAATACTGTAATATGAATATATATAAACTGATTTACATTAAATGCTTTCCGTTTTACTCCAATTTCAAATCAGTTATGTTCGGCGAAACAAGCCATTCAGTCTCAACCCAGTGCATTTTTTTTAGCGCCTGGTTATTCCAGTCCACATATGCAGTGTGATACACTGCAATGTGTCTAGCCTCGTCCCTCGAGTCTCTCAATAAAACTAGGACCGGAGCGCAATATGGTACACGATTCGTGTACCAATGTTAGAAAAATTATTTTATCTTAAATATCGGATATCAGAAGCTCATCTTTTCCTGGTAAGTTTACATCATCAATGTTGATTTAAATTGACCAATAATTCGTGTTTTCGATGTCGAAGATTTTGGAGGATTTTGAGTTACGGACTTAGGTCCTTTAAATAGTAACGTGACATTCTTGATAGTGTCAACAAACGAAGAGTGCCCCCCACCTCTTCTCGTGTTTTATCACGGTTGGGCATTATACACATGTTCATATTTGCCAAAAATTTGATTATTAATGAAATAATGAAAATGAAATAATGAAAAAAATATAATAAATTACGTTTAACATCGTGTACATGAGATTCGGCAAAATTGCCGTAACCCTTGGTGTGAACCGCTTTTGGTATCCGGCTTTGATTAGCCCACAAATACTTAGTCCCGAAATGACCTAGTTTGTGTCAAGTGGACGTTAAACCCCATTTCTATCTATCTATGTCTTTTTTTATCTTGCTGGCAGTGACTTAATATTAAACTAAGAAGAGTCCACTGTGGTAGAGAGGGAACGCAACTGGTCATGTAGAGGGGTCTTATGCGTTTTAGTTACCGTATTAATAATATTAATAGTACTAGAAGTAAAAGAAGACTTGTAGTTGTTGATAAAAAAAGGTGTCTGCTACAAAAAGTCACGATGTCCTGGGCTGTGTATGCCGAGCCTCGTTTTCGATGTTAAATGGCCGACGCGTGAGAAAGGCATATTGAGCAAATTGCCTATTGTTCGGTGTAACAAAAATTGCTGTTTATGTGCATGTGGAAGAGAAATTGAAATTTAAACTAGTAAAATATAGGTAGCGACTGTCCTAATATAATTAAAACCAAGTACGAACAATCCAAATCAAAAGACAGAATTCGAAGTCCTAAAAACGTTATAGGCAAAATAGTGTATTCAAGCAAAATAGTGTAATCAGCAAATGGACTGCTCCTCGTGTACAAAAATACACGACAAGCAGTGGTAACAGGTGTCCGGAAGAGTAAGCTTACCCTGCCTGGCGCCACACCCGCCATAGCTGCATCAATGATATGAATTGTTTGCTTAGACCAAGTAGCCATAAACAATTTGATTTGTCAATACTTTGGAACATAGCAACTCTGCTTTTAATGGAGTAGATAATAATATAATACTAATAATAACAGTTTATTCACAACTTGTGAACTACATGTACAAGCATGGGTAAGGAAATTGCAGCAAACATTTCACATCGGGATGCATAATGTGCATTTGGGGCAAGAATACTTTTATTCACGGACAGTGATGACACGACAATTTCAATTGTGCATAGCTTCATTACATTACAAAGTTCTTCAAACCCTTACTTGTGAACATAAAAAAAAGGGACGAACAATCCAAACCATTAGACAAAATTCGAAGTCCTAAAAAAACGGTATAGGCAAAATAGTGTAATCTGGCAAAATAGTGTAATCAGCATATGGACTGTTCACCGTGTACAAAATACACGACAAACAGTGGTAACAGGTGTCCGGAAGAGTAAGCTTACCCTGCCTGGCGCGCCATAGCTACATCCAATCTATAAGGCGAAATCTTGGTAAAATATCGTGATTGGCCAATGAACTATCGGTATGCAAAATGCACGTGATGAACAGTAGACCTATATTATCAGGGATATGTAAAGTATATCCGTCAATTAAAAAGGTCTAGTATAATAGTCGAGAGAGGCACGTTATATTTACCAATCAAGTCAATATGACGGCCATAAACGTTTAGTTCGCACGTATCCCTGTAGTTGAAGCTTAGATGACAAATGCCTCGATCTACTTAAAAATCAGAATAGAATGAGCAAGCTCTCGCGTAACGAATTAGCTGAGACACAAACACTCCATAAGGTGGTGATATTGGGATGTTACTACTAATAAATGGAAAGTTAACATGCTCTGCTTAAAAGTTTAGCTAATCAGTTTCATTGCTCATTTCAAACAAGCCAACAGTGAGGCTAATGTTCCCCGCCGAAATCCCAAAATAATAAGATGACACATATTAATTAATCGAACATATATTTTTCCAAAATATTAGCTTTAGCTCAAAATATTAATTATTGACTTAGTCAAGACATTCGCCTTATGATCATATACATTAAGCTCAAATTTCTACCACAATTAAAATCAGAGTTATGTTCCACAGTCTTGACCAATAAAGGTGCTTATCGCTCCTTAGCCTAAGCAGAAAATTTGCACCATTGAACTTAGTCAAGGTAATGATAAAATGAATCTATACTTGAGTTACATTGCTATCACTTCATTACAACTAAAGTTATTGTGCCCCAAAGCATCAACCAATCAGATTGCTTATCGTTCTGCTTACCCTCAGCAGAAAAAGTTGAATATCGAACATGGTCAATATATCGGTGTAATATAGCTAAAGCTATACACCAAGTGTTCTCACTTAATAATCATCAAGCAATCCAATCAAATTGCTTATCTCTGCTTACCCTAACCTAAGCAGAAAATGCTCACCTTCGAACCCCATCAAGGAGTTCACCTAATAGACACCTATGCCAAGTGTGAACATTCTAACTCAATTAGAATGAGAGTTATTGTATTCCAAAATCTCGACCAATCAAATTGCTTATCAGCCATCTTACCAAGTGCAGAACATGCTTATTATCAAACTCAGTCAAGGTATTGATGTAATGAAACTACACACCAAGTTTCTTTATTTCAAAGTTATCGTGCCCCAAAACATCAACCAATCAAATTGCTTGACTCTGCTTAAACTAAGCAGAAAATGCTCATCTTTAAATTTCATCAAGACATTGATCTAATAAACACTCACACTAAGTTTGAACATTCTAACTCAATTAGAATGAGAGTTATTCAGTTACATAGTCTCGACCAATAAATTGCTTATCGCTCTGCTTACCCTGAGCAGAAAATGCTCATTATCGAACTTAGTCAAGGTATTGATGTATTGAAACTATACACCAAGTTTCATCACTCTCACTTAAACATGCATTATTCAAGAGCTAAATCTGCCTAGTGCAGGTCTTTATTTGGGCATGGAATGTTTTCTAAAGTATTAATTAGACATTAATTAACTGATCCAGGCCTTAATCAACTTTTGATGGCATCAGATTGCTCCGATATTAAACAAGATTAAAACTTTTCAGTGATAAATCAAATATGGCGCGCCAAGACGCTTTGAGTCTTAGCTTTGATCAACCAGGACCGTGGTTGAAATTATTGCAAATTATACATTTTACATCATCTACTTTCGAACTAGTATAGCAAGAATGGCTAGATCTTATCTATAGCTTGAATAATGTAACTTTAATTAGAACTAAATATCGTGTCACAAAGTATCAACCATATCTCTGCTTACCCTAAGCGGAAAATGCTAATTTTCGAACCCCATCAAGGTATTGGCATAATAAACACCTACACTAAGTTTGAACAATCTAGCTCAATTAGAACGAGAGTTATTGTGTCCCAAAAAGTGTGACAGACGGACAAACCCATTTTAATATTCCCCTGCTTTCTTCGAAAGGCGGGGGACAAAAACTAAATGTGCAATTATTGAATTAATTTATGTGTCTTTTTCAGTATTTGGGATGACGGCAGGAACATTAGCCGAACTGTTGGCTTGTTGGTCATTAGAAGTCAAATGACTACAAAAAGTTACTGGCCTATAGCTCCCTTAATTTACACCTAAACTGACCTAAAACAGTGCTGAACATAGTTTAACATATTCCCATTGAAAAAAGAGGAAGACTAACCGCATAATTATATGATTTGATGAAACCCAACTACGCGGAAGTTTAACCGTCGATGTGTCATGGTGCTTGCGTAATACGTTTGGGCCTATCTGAACTTGCGTAAAGGAGTCTTCGACTGTATCAAGTTTATTTTTTAACTATTTTGTCATGTGCATGGACAATTTGCTTATTGTTCGTCAGGAGTTAAAAAAAATCCCAGGTATTATAATTATATTCTATTAGTATCACTGGGAGATTGCTGACGAAAATTCAAAATAGCCCTTTTTGTAATTTCAATGACAATTTGACCCAAAATTAGAATTATCTGATTAACCAAGGGCCATTTCTTACTTCGGCACCACAACGCCATGAGCCACCCAAAAATAAACAAACAAAATATTTTGTAGCTTGCATGTACACCAGAAAAATACAACATTTAAATAGCAAATATTTACAATCAATTTTTAGTTAGAGGCATCTGTAAAATAACAATGCAGTATAATATAATTATTATACAGTTTGTAAAATTAAACAACTTTGCGGAAAAAGAAATAAATTAATGTTTTCAACATGTTCAACCTGGGATAGATTGATTCAGTAAAGTCAGCTACATATCTCTATACATTATTTACAAAGCTTTGGTAAATTAGTGGTTATTTACGGCCGAATATTTTACGCCGGCGATCAAAATCGCTCGTCTGTCCGTGTCAAGCGTATTTTGTCGGGCGAATCCTTTCTATAAGCCAATCATTGACGTCGTTGATATCACATGATCTCAAAATAGCTACCTTCACTCCTGAATCGTGGAGTTTCATAAATAAAAGAAGAATTTGTTACTCTTTGGTGTGAACGGCCTTGTCTTTTTGACATCACCATGCCTAAATATCGGGATCACGTGGCTAAAGACCGTGCCATGACAGACATAACTGGAAAATCGCTATGACTGGTAAAAAAAACTGACAAGGGAGTGAGAAAAGGGCTTGGAAATATTGAAAACTTGAAGAAGTTTGATACCATACGCTCTTGAGAAAATTGCCGTAAACAATCGCTGGCGAGTGGCGTATTTCAATAACACCGATCGGGCGTAAAAATACGCTCGTCTGTTCATACCTTTAGGAATGAATGAATGAATGAAATGGGGTTTAACGTCCTACGCTTAAGCACCGTACCTGGGCTAATTGAAGACGGGCATACGCCACAGTGTGCAATGAGGGAAATTTTGCCCGGGCAGCGGCGCTACGGCCTACTCTTATATCGAATTCCAACTGCCAAGGGATCTTTTACGTGCACTCCAATTTGTACACGGGACCTCGGTTTTTCGTCCCATCCGAACGACTAGGCAGCTGTCCTTGTCAGGCCCTCCTTCTGCATCACTGACAAGGGGAAATCACGCCGGAAAATCGAGATGAACTTTCTCGGCCAATGCAGGGATCGAACACTCAACCTCCAGGCTAGCGAACCAGCGCCTTATCCACTTAGCCACCTTTATACCTTTAGGAATTCAGCAATAACCATAAATACCATAATCACAAGAGCGGCAGTAGAGGTCATAAACTGGACCGCCAGCAGTAATGTGGTTGTGGCCTTTACGTTCACAAACCCAAACACTGCCACTTGAACGTAATGACAATACTAGAATACACTCCAACAAGATCCTAAGAGTAAAAAGTCTACTTATTCATTGATATTCTGAGGAGTCAAGGAAGTGCATTTCAGTATAAATCCTGAAACAAAAAAAATCTGTGCTGAATCATTAAAAGTTATTAAACAGGAAATTAAACTAAACAAAAAAGATATAAACCCTGAAAAAGAAATGTAAATGCTGAAACATACAAAAATGTAAATGCTGAAACATAAAAAAATGTAAATGCTGAAACATAAAAATATATAAACACTAAAAAGAAAAAAACCGGGGTCGGGAAACTAAGCTAAAAGAAAATTATATACTGAAACATAAAAAGTTATAAACACTGAAACAGAAATGAAACATTAGGCCCAATGATCTGCATTATGTATAGAGAAAAGAGCAGTAATAAAGCCTTATTTGAATTCGTAATATTTATATTGGGTAATCACTTATGAAAACAAGACATTAAAAGTACCGGTACATGTATTTTTAATTTTTGCAAGATTTGCAGAACAACTCCCCTGAAATGTTTTGCTTAATTTGGACGCATGGCCAGTGAAACCATTTTAAACAGTTGTGACATTCTATTTCTATAGTCGGTGGATCAAAATCGGCCAATTTGTGGCATACTGGACAAAAAAGGTCTCAGATTCCTTTGTTTCAAAAGGTTTGAAAACTTTGTCGCGTATTATTATTATCCTCCTAGGCTTTGATTTTGTTAAATGTTTTGTTTTATTTTTTTATTTTGGCAATGACAAGGTTGGCTAATCCTAGATGCCCTTTCTTTTTTGCAGCTATATTTAATTCGGCAATATTTCTGTCTTCTAATGAATTTGAAATTGTTTTGGAAAAGATTTCGATTTCATTGGAAATGTTTTCACTGAAAATATCTTCATCATACAGAGGCAATAACGTTTTCGGCGAGCATATACTTTCATCAAAAGATTTTATCTACCGCTGCTGATCAAAAGTGTTTTTACTGGCAAATCGTACGCATGCCCCACTGCCCCGAAAACAAACAAATGGTTTATGCACAGATTTCACATGGTGATTTAACATTGACAATGTGGAAAATCGAAGTACTTGTTTTATGTTATTATATAAGCATTGTGTTTTTTGAATCTCCTTTTTTAGAATACGTGGAATTCGTGATCATGTTTTTCGTTATAATTAGAATTGATGTGTTTTATTAAAATTTTAGTTTCATTATTACAGTCGTCGATAACATCGTCATCGTTACAATTGTCTTCTAAAGTAGAAAGAGTGACATGTTTTCCCAACTGTAAGTAGGCCTCTTGAACAATGTTATTAAATTTCCGACCTCTATTCCTAGATTTTATTCGTTTCCTTCCACCATGTCCATGGCGCTCATGTGCATTTTCAGGAAATTTTACATTGGATCAGTTTGAATTCCTCCAGGCTCAATTAAGGAATAACGATCTGGCTTAATGGATCCACCCTTACGTCGGTTTCCCATGTTATGTGGCTGTTTCTGAGCCAGTGGGTCACTAAAATTTCAAATTTCATTTTTGAATTATGTAAAATGTTTAATAATCTTCCCTTTCTCAGTTTTTCAGTGTCCAATATAGTTACAGGTCTCGGCTGTATAACTTTTTCAACTCCATATGTTTCTAAATAAGAAGGTATGACGGGACGGTGTTCAGATATAATTTTAATAATTTGTCCAGATCGTCCACACCATGATGGAAAGAGAGACATGCATAAAGATGCTTGCTGAAATATGGCTGACCACGAATAATAAAATAGAGACATGTACAGGTACATAATTTGATATTGCATATATATTTATTATCAATGTCTCAGTTCTGAAATGTGAACATATCAAGTCTGTTAATAGTTTAATTAGGTTTTTACATTTAAGATTAGTGTCACCTGCTTTTGCATTCAAGTTTTCTGTCAGTTTTCTTATAGTATCATGGAGAACAGGTTTAGTTTCAGAATAATCATGGTCAATGAGGAAATGTTCACCATGTTTTCTTTTTAACAAAACGAAATCATCATGTATAATTGAATCATCTTTACTATTTGGTTCTACTAAAAACCAGCCATTTTCTGCACCACCTATAGCTTCAACCCTAGGAACTAGGTTTATCCCAACGGTGGCCAATTTACTTTCTTTAGTCTTGTCTTTAATGGAAGGTTTAAATGTGTCTTGTTGTTTTTTTTGCGTATTCAGTCTCACGATGAAGAACATCATTTATGATTGTGATAACAAAATTTGATAATTTTTTTATTAAGTTTATTATGAAAATCAGCATCTTCTATTGTTTTAAACAGCCTCTCTGTAATATTATCTGTCATGAGTAAACAATTCCTTCGATATTCTATAGGAACCGAAAAGAGGTCTTCTGATGTAAATGTTGATTGCCACATATAACTCTGAAACCAGTGGTCTTTAAAGTATTTTATTAAGCTATTTTGAGTTTCCGCATTGAAAAGAAGGGTGGGCAGTGACTCACAAATAAATGTAATAAATTGAAGAGCCATACCCTATCTCAGAATCACACCAAGTACGCATTTATATAACACCTTTAAACCTTGTTTCTAATGGTAGGATAAACATCAATAACATTTTGTCCGAATGAAATTTTTCTTACTCTTCCGGACACCTGTTACCACTGTATTTTGTACACGGTGAACAGTCCATAATATGCTGATTACACTATTTTGCCATATTACAATATTTTGCCTATACCGTTTTTTAGGACTTCGAATTTTGTCTGATGGTTTGGATTGTTCGTACTTGGTTTTATTTTATTGAATGCGTGAAAATTACAAAGAGAAGAATTGAAATTTTGGTTAATGGCATAATTTCTAATTTGGTTGGCTTTGCCATGACCTACTATTGGAAAAAAACTTGCCACTGACTTTTAAGCATGGTCTTGTATAGTACCACCCTTCATAATCATTATAAATTTGTAATTCTTTAGGGTGATTACAATTTTCTCCGCAACACATTTTTGCCACAAGAATCTGCGTGTGTAAGCTGTGGGTCATCGCAGTTTCATTATTACAGATAGCAAATGCAGCAACATGTCCCTTGTTGTTTGAATCACAAAAAGTATACATGAATGTTTTGAAACGTACAGACATAAAGTAAGCTATGGTTAACGTCTTAACCCACAACCTACTTTCCCCATTGGAATAATGCTTTTAGATTTGATTCATTTGAAATTACAATGTGATAGTCCCTTTTTCGTTTAGAATGGCCTCTTTGGAAAAATAACACAGATTCAATATTATTTTCTTAAAATCTTTAAGTACTGCGCCAATCTTAATAAATTTGACATCATCCTCTTTGCCAACTCTCGGGGGTTGCGATGGCCTAGTGGTCTGGAGTGCCGCGCTTCGACTTCTAGCTGATCGACTACCTCTGGCTTGCGGCTGTGGTTTCGAGCCCTGGTGTGAGCGAATGTGGCATGGAGATAGGGGCGCCTTCTCAACCACGCGGGTTTCCTCCGGACACTCCGGTTTCCTCCCATTGCTAAAGACCCCTACGCGCAGGCGAATTATTAAATTAAAATTAAACCATTTGTTAGTCCCGAAATGACCTAGTTGTGTTAAGTGGACGTTTAACACCATTTCTCTCTCTCTTTGCCAACTCAAATATGCTTTTTTTAACACACATTTTCATCTTAAAGCGAGAGCCTCAGCCAGAATGTGAACACTGCCATGTTCCCTTGACAGTTAAGCACATTTTGATTGAGTGCAAGTATCTCAAAAATATAAGAAAAACACACTACCGTTGCCAGACTTTGCATAATCTGTTTGCCCAACCGGGTTTATATGGTAAAGTTTTGGACTTTTTAAAAGAGATAGGATTTTATCATAAATTTTAATTGTATATACTACCATTTCATTTTTATATATTTTAAATATTTATATGCATAAAACAATTTATTTTACTTTTAATTTTTTTGTAATAACTGTGATATTGGTTTTATTTATGCGTATAATATTCTGTGATATAATTTAGAACCTATCTCATAATATCCACCATATGTCTGGCACAATATGGCCCGGTTGGTGCTGACGTGCCTTAAAACCACATTTCTTTCTGATCGATAGAGTGTTTATCAGATGTCTCTATACGGGTTTGAAATTATTTTCATAACTTTCCTTGGATCTAAATGAGTACTCAAAATTCCAGTATATATCAGTACCTTTTGTCCTTTTTATAGGCGACTCACAAAGTTTGCTGAGGTGTGGTTTTATATGTGCAATTCAAGTCTATATGGGTATTTTTTAAAGGTGACCCGTATGAACAGATTTGATAAAATTAATGTCCATTGTTAGTGATTTTTTCCTATTACTTTGTTCTTTAGCCATTTTTAACAATTATTTTCATCTGTTAAAAAATCATTTATATATTATAATTTTCATCATCTGTCGCTTTAAAGAATTTACATTTAGTTGTCCCTGACTTCCAACTTGCAATCAAGACAGGACTGGCATCTTTTTTTTTATACAAAAGATACAGGTGGATCAGTAGAAAGTAGATTTCTTATATTTTGTGGGTAATCCCAATAATCTTTTAATTGTATTTTTCTTAACACCAACATTAATCCAAGCTGCACACCTTTCACTTAATAAAGTGATTTTATATTTTGTTGACAAATGTTGTTCTGAAATCCTAAATCGTTGCATGTGGCTTATGTCGACATAGTAACTGAATGTCACTGAAAAATGTCGACCTGAGCGCCTGTTACAACTAGTTGCAGTCGACATGATGAGCGTTGTTGCAACTTGAGTTAACTCGTTTCCATGGAATTAACATCACGTGATTAGAGACCTGCGTCATGTGACTTTATAAATAAGCAAATGGAAGCGTTAGGAATTCAGCAAGAACCATAAAGACGACAATCACAAAAGCGATAGTAGTGGTCATAAACTAGACTGCCAACAATAATGTGATTGTAGCCTTTACGTTCACAAACCTAAACACTGCCACACGTAAAGACCATACTGAGATACACTCCTTGACCTCGAGAGTGAAAATTATAATGTTTTTTGAAGTACTGGTGAGTCAAGAGAGTTTAATATCAGTATAAATCCTGAAAAAAAATTCTGTGCTGAAACATTAAAAGTTAATAAACCATGAACAACGACTCAAATTATTTAGATAAAGCGGTATGTTAATAAACAGGAAACTAAGCTAAAATATTAAAGTTATAAAACCTGAAAAAGAAAGAAATCCTGAAATAAAAATTCTGTGCTAAAACAATTAAAAGTTAATAAACCATGAACAACGACTCAAATTATTTAGATAAAGCTGTATCTTAACAAACAGGAAACTAAGCAAAAATACAGAAGTTATAAAACCCGGAAAAAGAAATTATTTAGATAAAGCTGTATCTTAACAAACAGGAAACTAAGCAAAAATACAAAAGTTATAAAACCTGGAAAAAGAAATAAATCCTGAAATAAAAATTCTGTGCTGAAACATTAAAAGTAAATAAACCTTGAACAACAAAAACACAAATTATTTAGATAAAGCTGTATCTTAATAAACAAGTACACTACAAGAGATATGATTCCGTAGCTTATACTCTTGGCAAAAGGCGGGGGTACCATTACAGATTTTTTTCAGCCTACCAAAAACTCTTCCATTTATATAGAATGATACCTGGCGTACTTGTCTGTAATATTACAGCCGACAATGACCCCTTCGACGTAAGTAAAAATTAAAATGATAGATCAGATGATCTTTATGAAGCTAAAAGTGTATTTTACAAGCACCTGTGGTATGTTTGGTCGGTTTCTCCAAAAGTAACGCATAATCTTTACTCAGTTTGTGATAAATGGCATGGATAGGGTTGTGACGATACAGAGTCGCTTTGTATCGCGATACAGAAGCTAAAATATCGCGATACAATATCTTTACCAAATTCAGAAATAAAAGATAAAATAAAGGAAGCTGTTATTGACACGACGGTCGTGCCCCGAATGGTTATTGTTAGCACTGCGGACCCGACCGTCGTTTCCGCAATGCAGGCTCCCCTTATTGCGGAAACGACGACGTCGTGCCAACAAGAACGAAATTTGGTGTTGCGTACCCGACCGTGCGTGAATATAAAACATGGACCGGAACAAGCTGAATACGGCTTACCGACCGTCGTGCAACCTAACCCTAACCCTTCTCAACTGTCCTCGAGTCTGCTATAACAAATTTTTCAAATGTTTCCCGTTTGAATTTATTCAGATATTCTTTAAAAGCCGCGAAATGGCTGAATTTGGCAAACCGGTGACGTCACGGTCGGGTAATGCTCTAACAGATTATGGCGCTGCAGACACGACGGTCGTGTCAATAGTCACTTCGTAAAATAAAACTTTGACTTCAAGGCATTCGACAAACCTCGGTGGTTTCTGATACCCTACATCTGCCGAGATCAAGGTTTCGAGGTATAACTCCAAGCTATAAATAGGTCAGTCACAAAGAACTTTTAAAACTATTTGATTGGACGATAAGACGACAGGATTTCCAATAATGTCATTACCAAGATTGACACCCAGACAAGTTTTTATGTCGTCATCTCAACTCCTCCTAGAATTCGTATTACCATTGCTAGGTCAATATTACAGTATCTTCAGAATCAAATAAAAATTATCAATAAAGTACAAAAATTATTTACAATCAGAACAAAACCACTCACCAGAAAATTTTCTTCTAAGGTTAACGCAATGAAAATGAAACCATTTAAGACATTTTTCACACTCAGTGGTGGGTGGGTCACTATCTCAGCTGCACTTTGGACAAAAATATTTTTCGTGATTATTTGTTTGAGAGAATTTAAACATTTTTTTTCTTCAGAATTTTGATTTCATTGGGGTTTTTTAAAAGTTTTTTCACTTTGCTGACTGCCAAATTGGCTAAACCAGGATTTCCTTTAACTTTGGATGATCGATTTAATTGGGGAATATTTTCATCCAAAGAGTAATGTAATTCATTCGAAATATTTTCAATTTTAGTTGAACTATCAACAGAATTGTTTTTTCTTATTCTATAAAATTATCAGTGTTTCCATCACATTTATCAGACTTAGAAATAGGGTTAATTGTGGGTGATTTTGCTTTATTGTTAATTTTAGAATTTTGAGTGATAAAATGATCAGCACTTCAGTGTTTTTCAAAAGATTTATTACTGTTAAACCGCACAAGAGCACCACTCCCTTTGTAACATTTTAAACTTATAATTGGTTCATGATGTGAAATTTTTATGTGGCTTTGAAGTTCTAAAACATTTGCACATTTAAAAATTGGTGTTATATTTTTTTTAAGACTTATTCCACACATTATGTTTTTTTTTTCCAATAGTTTTTTTCTTTAATATTTTTGGTACACTACACGCAGTTTGATGGTCGCCTGAAATATCAGTGTGAGATGTTACAGGAGTAAAATCCAAAATTCTGTCATTGCTACATTCTAGTTTATCTGATACTTTTTCCGAATCAATGACAACATGTCTTTCCAGTAATGAATAGGCTTTCTCAACAATTTGATTAAAATCTTTTCCTCTGGCTCTAGGTTTATTTCTCTTTCGACCACCATGACGCCCGGGTGCATTTTCAGGGAATTTTACTTGAGGGCAGTATGGATCCGTATTAATTTCTGTTGCTTCTATTAGAGTATAACGATCTGGATTGATAGGCCCATCCCTTTGTCTATTTCCCATGTTAATGGGTTGTTTTTTGGCCAATGGACCTCCATAATTTGTACAAGAAATTTGGTATCATGTAAAAGTTTTAATAATTGGCCCTTGTTAAGTTTGACATAATCATTTTCTGTTGCAGGGTAGGCAAGCTTTTGTAATAAATCAAAACGGTCTAAAACTGGAGGTGTTAGAGGAGTAATTTTGACAAAGTGTTTCAACTATTCAGGTACGGTAGGAACAGTATTCAAATAGAGTTCTAATAATAATTTATCCAGATCGCTCTCATCATGGTGGGCGGAGAGACAAGCATATAGGTGTTCACAGAAGTAAGGCTGTCCTCGTACAATAAAATACAAACAGGTACATGTGCCTAATTTTATATTACAGATATATTTGTTATCTTTCAAGTGAGTTCTTCAGGTAAAAATTTTATAGTTTCGGTCCTGTAATATGAGCATATTAGATCTGTAAAAAGTTTTATTAATTTTCTACACATGACATTTGTATTTTCTTTTTCAGAATTTAATTGAGCCGACTATGATTGAACCTGTGAAGTGTCGTTTGTGATTGTGAATAATCATGGTCAATTAAAGATTCATCATTACCCCTATTTGCAAAGCAAAGGTTATCTGAAATGTCTGCTGCATTATCAATGTATGTACTAGATTGGACGAGATACCAGCCGTCTTCTTTATCACCCATAACTTCAACCTTAGGAACCAGATTGATACCTGCAATAGCTAATTTACTTTCTTTTTTACTATTTTTAAGTGAGGGTGAAAATGTGTCACCAGAGCTTGATGCAAATCACGAATAAGAACTCTATTAATAACAGCAATAACAAATTTATATAAATGTTTATTGAGAAGGTTATTTAAATCCGCTTCTTCTACGGAACGAAATTGTCTCTCACTAGTTGCATTATCAGTAAGCAATAAACAATTTCGACGATATTCTATGGGGGCCGAAAAAAGAACTTCGGCATTAAAAGTTGAATTCCACATGCCGTTTTCATAACAATTGTCTTTTAAATATTTTATTAATGCAATTTTTATTTTATTAGCAACTAAAAATTCTGGTAGTGATTTTTTAATAAATCGTATGAATTGTGAAGCCATACCCTTTCTCATCGATTCGCACTAAGTTCTCATTACACATTTAAACCCAGTTTCAAGTGGTAAAATAAACATAATTAATATTTTTTTCTGAATGGAGCTTTTCTTGAAATGCTTGTAATGCATGAAAATTACATAGTGTTGATTGAAAATTTTGATATAATGCAGTATTTCTGATTTGGTCAGTGAAAATTTTGATATAATGCAGTATTTCTGATTTGGTCAGCTTTGTCAGGACCCAAAACTGTGAAGATATTGTCACTGGTTCTCGAGCATGGCCTTGTATAATACCAACCTTCATTATCATTATACACAAAAAGCTCTTTAGGATGTGTACAATTATCACTACATGGCATGTTGGCTAATAACACCTGCAGATGCAAAATGTGTGTCATTTCTGTTTCATTATTCCAAAAGGCAAAGGCAGTGACACGTCCTTGATTGTAGGAGTCTGCAAAAGTGTACATAAAAGTTTTTAATCGTGCCGACTTAAAATTGTGGTTAATATCTAAATTCATTACATGTTTTCCAAATTTATATAAATTTTTTAAATTTTCATCAAAATAAATAACTAAATGATAATTGCTGTTGCTTTTTGAATATTCTCTTTGAAAAAATAATATTGAACTAATATTATTTTCCAAAATCTTCTCCGTAGCCCGCCAATCAAATGAAATCTGTTCATCAGTTGTTTGAACTCTGGTACGTATTTTAGACATGACGCCACTTGGGTTATTGTCTGTACCGGTAGCAGTACGCTGAATATAATTAGTACCTGTATACACAGGTATCATAGTCATATGACCTGCTAATGTTTGCTGTGGTGTGGTTTTATATGAACTTATAGCTTCATCAACTTTACCCCTAAACCCTAGTGTTAGTCCCCTTCTGTTAATCTGTATAACATCTGTGTTATGACAACTTTATGAAAATAATTAAATATCCCATTGGGTTTTATTGTAAAGCTTTGTCATTTTGATTTATGTTTTACTATACATTCCACTTACCGTGGGAAATTGATATTAAAATATATTTGTTTTCCTTATAAACTGATATGTATTAAACTTTTTAAAAAGATAACTTACCAATTAAAATCTCCACGTCTCCAACTGGAATTCTGTATGTGGCCTACACCAACATCATTATCTGTTGTGTTATGAAAAAAAGAGAATTATTGTACTGTAATGTTTTTATCATCCGAAGACTCACAGCTACTGGACACTCTCTATGTACAATATTTCTTAGTAGTGGATCATCATATTCTGTGTCTGAAATATAATTGTAAGCTAAATTTTGTTGTTGGGAATAGTACAAGGGTTAGGATGCCCTAGTGGTCTAGTCATGCGCTTTATGGCTTTACTCCGGTTTGCCCCAACACGAAAGACTCCTGTAAGAAACTCCGATTGTCTGTCTCTTCCTGTGAAGTCCTGTTGGTTGCGTGGTCTTATGAAGTGGTTGAATAGTATACCATTTAGAGACTGAGTGAAGCAGTATCAGGGAGGGCCAGACAATATCTGGAATACACATGTATTCATTTATGAAGAGGCTTCTACCCCCTTTATTCTACCTCCCTGAATTGTTAGTGAGTTTACTTTAAGGCAATATTACATTAACATTTGTTATGATTTGTATTGTATTTAATAATAAAACAATGGATTACCTTCCACAGAATCCAGAATGTTGCTAACTGAAAGAAAAAAAAATGTTAAAAGCTATAAATTAGACATTAAAGTGGGAAGATTAGTTAAAGAGCTGACAGTTATCGTTATAATAAATGAATTCTTTTTTACCATTGTTACCGAGAGTAGGACAATCGCCGGCGAGGACAACTGACGGTGATATCTTTAATGGTTTCATTAGTATATATTAAATGAATCTCGATCATATTATTTAAAACAGAAACATATAATAATGGTTGGCTAAAAAAATGTTGAATGTTTAATATAAGTTTTACGTACATAAATTTCTGAAAAATACCCTGTAAGTTGCATCTGTGAAGTGTACGTCGTCTCTGTATTGGGGTTTGTAAATGAACTACAGAGATGAAGTTCACTTCCAGCTCTTCACAATTTTTTTTTACTATTCACAGTAGGCTTGGTATACCCTTGAACTAGTTTATTTGTCCGGTAAAGGAGCACATATAAACTGAAATAAAGACACTTGAATGTTATGTTAAACCCCGTCTTCAATTAGCTCAGGTTAAGTGCATAACAGTAGGACGTTAAACCCCATTTCATTCATTCATTCGTTATGTTAAAGTGACATACAAGCCGCGGTCACACTGCATCCAGTTAGCCCGTGCTAAACTAGCCCGGGCTAAAATCTCAGCGTCGCGTCCACACACGTTTCCACCAAACGAACCGAAGATGACCCTGTGAAGTGCAAACCGCCAGATGTCGCGTAACATCACTTTCTGTTTACTTCCGGGTTTTCCTAGCAACAGCCACAAACGAAAAATGCTTCCTTTTTCTCCTTCAACCATGAGACAACGTCGACGCGTAAAACGATATTATGCGCCATTTTTTCATTTTTTTGGAAATCTGTATAAGTAGCCTAATTGCAAAAGCTCACTCGCCATTTTTTGGTACACAATTCTATTTCTACAAGTCCCTGTCAACTGCGCTTGGATGAAATCTTGTCTCCATATTCCCAACAGGGCAAGGCTTTCTTCGTTGGTCCAATTGGACCCTCGATCTTTTTTATCGGACATTATAAGATTATTACTCGAATTAAGGTAAATAAATTAATTTAACAAACGCGCGACCACGGTAACTAAGTAAAGCGGAAGTAGTGTGCAAGTGGCGACGTCTACAATACTGATTTAACACGGACTAGAACCGAAGTAGCGTTCACACAGAGAAATTTAGCACGGGCCTGGTTCGATGTTTTTGGTCGTGCTAAATTAGCCCGTGTTAAACTAGCACGAGCTAATTTAACACGGACTTTTCGTCTGTGTGAACGCTTGGTCCGTGTTAAACTAGCTCGTGCTAAATAACGTAGTGTGACCGCGACTACAGTAAACAACTTGCGTAAGCTTTGGATCCAAACAAATGTCAATAGAAATTAAGAATAATTATTAATAATTTGTTTTTCATCCCAGTAATTAGGCCGACAAAGCCAGGGAACAAGAAACGTAGCACTTCAAACACTGTATACTTACAATGTATTCAAACCGTTTTTACAGTCTTTTATTAAACGCTTTAACAGGCCTTCTTAAGGAACTGAAAATAATTTCATTGCAGTTTTAGAGATAACATGTTCATGCATTGTAAATTTGAAAAATCACATACCCAAAAGATTGCACAGCCTATTGCATTGAATATTGTAAAAAAAACCTACCCGACTCTCCTTCATAACACACCATAAATTGAAAATAACAATAATAGTAATGTTTAGTGTCATTACGGTAATTTATTTTTAGAATGTAACTAAAAATTAAAACTTGTATAATCACCTTTATCACGCCGCATATCGTTCCCTAGAGTAAAAATGATACCAACTTTGGCCTGTAATGATACATTTTGAAATATTGTATCTAAACTGTGTTGTGCATTTCTTTTATTACAGCCTGGCGCTTATTCAAAACATATAACTTTAGAGAAGGTTAAAAATAATAGAAATGATTTCGAAAAAGGTTTTCAATTACCAGGTTGGTTATTACTGAATAATAGGAACTCTAATGAATTGTTTTATTTATACACATTCAATCCATTTATTCACTCAGTTTAGAAGACTTTAAAACTTACCCTTCTCAGTGTTTGAACAGCTTCAATGACATGAGCTACGTAGCCGCCTGGGACGGAGGTAACACATCCATTGAGGTTTGCCAAGCTTGGGTTCAAAGACTGGGTGAGGCTTCTCACGTGGGAATTTCCAATTATCGAAAAGTCCTTCAAGAAAAAAAAAATATACATGTGTAATAAAAAGTATTATTTGTAATTACTCAGAACATGTAGGCTACTAATCACATGGTGGTATTTCTTTTCTTTCAGGGATGGACAAAAATATTATCAGTTTTTATTAAGTTCATAAATCTGCATATGCATACCGGGTCACAGATAGACAAGAACGGTTAGCCGGTTCATATAAATAATAAAAGTAACTTGATACTAGGCACAAAGAATTACTTCCATATTTGGATGGTATGACATTTGGCCTTGGAAACTGTTTTTATACGCCCACATTTTCATGTGGACGTATTATGTCGTCGCCCCTGTCTGGACGTCCGTCCGTCCGTCCGTCCACAATTGTTTGTGGACTCTCTACAGGTCACAATTCTTGTCGGATTTTGACAAAATTTGAAATATAGGTTTATCCCCAAAAGATCTCGGCTGCTTTCGATATTGGCATGTATCGGATCAAAACTTCATGGATTATGGCCCCTGATTGTACGAAAAATCACGTTTTTAGCTTGTGGACCCTATAGAGGTCACAATTTTGAACCGATTTGGATGAAACTTGACATGCATGTTTATAACCCAAAGATCTTGGTTCCTTTCGATATTTGCGCCTATCGGAACGTAATTTCCTGAATTATGGCCCCTGATTGTCCGAAAAATCACCTATTTTAGCTCGTGGTTCCTCTGGAGGTCACAATTATTATCCGATTTGAAAAACCGTTCGATTATATCACCGTTACACCCTAAGGAAGGTTGAGTTCAAATTTCGGAAAAATCGGACCAAAATTACCATACAAAATGGCCGCCGTTCGTCCGCGAATCCTGTTAAAAAATGGTATATCAAGGTTGTGGACCCTGTAGAGATCACAATTTTAATTCGATTTTGATGAAACTTGAAATGCATGGTTATAACCCAAAGATCTTTGTTCCTTTCAATATTTGCGCATATCGGATCGTAACTTTCTGAATTATTGCCCCTGATTATACGTAAAATCGCCTTTGTTTAGCTTGTGGTCCCTCTGGAAGTCACAATTATTATCTGATTAAAAAAATCGTTTGATTATATCACCGTTACGCCCTAAGGAAGGTTGAGTTCGAATTTCGGAAAAATGGGACCAAAATTGCCATACAAAATGGCCGTCATTCGTACGCGAATACTGTTTAAAAAATGGTATATCAAGGTTGTGGAACCAGTAGAGGTCACAATTTTAATTTTCGATTTTGATGAAACTTGAAATGCATGGTTATAACCTAAAGATCTTGGTTCCTTTCGATATTTGCGCATATCGGATTGTAACTTCCTGAATTATGGCCCCTGATTATACGCAAAATCGTCTGGAGGTCACAATTATTATCCGATTTAAAAAATCGTTTGATTATATCACCGTTACACCCTAAGGAAGGTTGAGTTTGAATTTCGGTAAAATTCGGAACAAAATTGCCATACAAAAAAAATGGCCGCCGCGTGTACGCGAATACTGTTATAAAATGGTATATCAAGGTTGTGTACCCAGTATAGGTCACAATTTTGATTCAATTTTGATGAAACTTGAAATGCATGGTTATAACCCAAAGATCTTGGTTCCTTTCGTTATTTGTACATATCAGATCATAACTTCCTGAATTATAGCCCTTGATTGTCCGAAAAATCGCCTATGGTCCCTCTGGAGGTCACGATTATTATCCGATTTAAAAAAACGCTTGACTCTATCACCAATTCACCATACGGAATGTTGAGTTTGAATTTCAAGGAAATCGGACCATAATTGCCAGATAAAATGGCCGCCGTTTGTACGCTAATAGTGTTAAAATATGGTATATCAAGGTTGTGGACCCAGTATAGGTCACAATTTTAATTCGATTTTGTTGAAAGTTGAAATGCATGTTTATTACCTAAAGATCTTGATTCTTTTCGATATTTGCGCATATCAAATTGTAATTTAATGAATTATAGCCTTTGATTGTAGGAAATATCACTTTCGGTTTTGCTTGTTCTCTATCCATGTCTCGAAAATGTGGGCGTATCCTGCCTGGCAGTGCCAGCTTACTATCTTTTCTTGAGAATGTAATTTACAGTTTCATAAATCTCAATTAAATTTGCCCCCCAAAAATATATCACAACTGTCATAAAATGTGCAGCATTGTTTTCAGTTTGACTTCGACATAAAATAAAATAAGTCAAGCCAAAATATCTCTTATAGCACACTGCATGGTCATTCTGAGGATGACATTAAACCCCGGTTCTTTTTTTTTTAAAAAAAAGTCTCCATTCTCTAAGTATAATATAAATATAACACCTACAATGTATCATCAAGTTATACTTACAGGCACAACACCAGACGCCGCAGTCGTTTGGTAGAAACAAGCCTGGATGCCCTGTTTGGACTTAAAACCTGCAATTGTCATTCATTATGAATATGAATTAATTGAGTACAACATATATTTACCGAAATTAAAACGATTATCTATAGATTTTGATATATTATAAATAATATATTTATTGTAAGTTGTGTAATTCATTTGAATAAATGTCTGTAAGAATCTAAACAAAAGCGATATTAGTGACTAACACTAACAACACTGATATTACCAGCAGTATTGGTAGTGTTAGACCCAAGACCTAGATCCTATTCCTAAATAGACCTAATTAATGACCAAATTGAATCTAGACAAGGGTGTTAATGAAACGTTTTGTGGTACAATACCTTCACTGCCAGCCTGATACGAAGTTATCTCACGTAAACCCATTATAATAACAGAATATTAAAACTATTAATATTGATAACTTTCCGAGCATTAAGAATTGAAACTCCCGCTAGAAAGGGTCAGGTGATGTGTGCAACTTTTATGCGCAATTGTACTTTGATACTCGGAGAACACTAGATCGAAGCCGGTGCTTAGCATTTATTTACCATGATATAAGCGGCTCGTGCATTCGGTGCTCTTTGTGTGACCGAGTGTTTGGGTTGATTTTCTCCGCGAAATTCAATCAGATCAGTAATCACAAAAATTGAAAAGTACAATCACATCTAGATACAAAATAAAATAAGATCAAACTCGAAAAATGAACGTCATTATTAAAATCGTAATTAAATGTAAGTTAAAATCAAAATAACTTGACTTTTGCATGTAATTTTATTTTACTTGTATTTTCAGATTAACTATGACCAATTTTGAAAAAAAAATTTAAAGTATAGATCTTGTCAAAATTCGGACCATCGTACAAAATGATCCAACTAAATAAATTCTAAAAGCTAATTGAATAAGCTTTACAAATATTATTAGTAAAAGTTGGCACAATCGTATTAAAGGGACGCGCTCTCAACCTGAGCATAGCCAATTTTTCAATATTCTAAATGTGAAGTTAGACCTGTATTTCTTTTGAAGTCTAAATTCGGATCATCGTACAAAATTTTGAGCATACAGCTATATATATTCTGAAAGGTAATTAAATAATCTTTCCAAATAATTTAATCTCCGCTGCTGGTATTAAAATTATCGAATAAAAAAGGATTTTCGGGGGTTTCACCACTTCACAACCCCACTACTTACTGCTGAAAAGAGGGAAAATTCTTGTTCAGAATTATGATTCAGATATCAGTGACCCCCCCCCCTCCACCCACCCATATCTTGATTCATAAATAGTTATGGTTGAGGCCCTTCCATTGGCGATCCCTGCAATAGCAATACAATGATCATTTTCCTTATCAGTGCTTAATGGCTGCAAAAAATGCTGACTACTGAAGCACAAAATATGTTCCGAAAGGTGACGGACAAACAGATGCATTTTAATAACCCCCTTTTTTATTACATGGTATTTTGTTATAAATAAGTATAATAACAACAGTGTTTTATAAATCTCTTCATTTTTTATTCTCACTGAATTAGAATCATATTTTTTTAAGTTTCGTCAAAATCAGATTTAATCGTGACCTCTGTTGGTTAAACCTGCTAGAGGGTCAACAATGAACGGAACAAATTTGCTGATTCATCTTCATCCACTTTTGGATCATCTATTAGGCAGATCATGTTTAGATTTACTGAAATAATTTATAAATATTAAACATTAATATTTAACCCTGAGTTTCATACAAAATGTTTACTGTGTGAACTCTTCAGATGAGAAGTGATAACATATGTTCTAAATAAAGAAACAGCATAGCATTGTGCTTGGCACTTCAGGGTCATAGGCCATCACTGTTATCCCGCTCCGAAGGACGTTAGGGAGGGATATTGAAATAGGGTCCGTCCATCCACGGTGCGTCATTCCGTCCGTCCACCCTGATTTCGTTTCCGGGGCATATCTCATAAACCGTTCAAGATATCTATCTGAAACTGTGTACAATCTGTGATAGTTGTGCGTTTTGCTATGTTTTGTCCGGACAGCGGCGCTAAGGCCTACCCCTATCGAATTCCAACTGCCAAGGGATCTTTTACGTGCTCGCCAATGTGTACACGGGACCCCAGGCTCGGTGTTTTGAACCATCTGAACGATTAGACAGCTGTCCTTGTCAGGCCCTCCAAATTTCAATGCAATAACAATAGGGCCTGTAGTAGGCTACTCAACCATTCATGTTCAACAAATGAAATAGCACAGTTTAGCTTTAGGCCTATATAATTTTGGATCTTTGTTATTTCGTTGTACTAAAATAAGCATTAACAAGGTAGCCTTTTAATTTACAGTAGATGTTAGTTACCTATTTTCCTAGCTTCTTTGCCAAAGTCTTTTCTTTTCTTTTCGCATACATATTTAGAATCCGTTAGAAATTCGTGTCTATTTATAATACGTTCCATTTCTTCAACAGTTTCCACCAGAAGGGTTTGACCTGAAACTAAATCATCCTCAGGAAGTCTTAAATAGACATAGTATATAGACTGTGATTGTGTGATTAATATTATTATTACTATTAATAATTAAATACATTAAGAGAGGAGACCACATAAACCCGTTGGGGACCTTGTAGAGGTCACAATTTTAATTCGATTTTGATAAAACTTGAAATGCATGTTATATCAAATTGCAACTTAATGAAATATGGCCTTTGATTGTAGGAAACATCACTTTTGGTATTGCTTGTTTTCTATCCATATCTCGAAAATGTTGGCGTATCCTGCCTGGCAGTGCCAGCTTACTATCTTTCTTTCTTTTATCATACGTATTTCGAAGCAATTAGATATTCGTGTTTATTTATTATATTTTAGATTTCTTTAACAATTTCCACTAAAAGAGTTTGACCAGAAACTAAATCATCTTCAGGAGGTCTGAAAATAGACTGTGATAGTGTGATTAATATTATTATTATTAACAATTAAATAAATTAAGGGAGGAGACCACATAAACACGTTAGGGTAGGCGCTACCAATACCACGGACAAGGACCGGTTAAATTTTCGCTATTTTTTCGACAATGAATAGAATCGGTTATTACAAGCCGGCAATATTAATATAACCTATAGGAAACATCTTACATTGCATCGCAGACGCTCTGCACTGGTCGTGTTAGAACTTAAGACGTTCGTTAGCTGCGAGAACATAGGCTATAAATCTGAAGTGTTGAAATAGGCCCATGTGTGAGGCATTAGTCCATCAGATTATTTATACTATAGGCCCTTAAGTAGTACTAGGCTTAGCATTGCAGACGCCCCTCACTGGTCGTGTTAGAATTTAAGACATTCGTTAGCTGCGAGAAAATATAAATCTGAAGCGTTGGGATAGGCCTATGTGTGAGACATTAGATTATTCGGCATACCTCTTTATTTTCAGTGACTCAGACATTTTGTGATTACTGATCGTCTGCACGGGTGGCTTATATCATGGTAAGGAAATGCCAAGGACCGAATCTCGTTATATAGTCTCGGTTACCTAGAACCTCACAGTCTTCGACATACGGAGGGTCTGGCACCGTTGTCAATATTTGACGTAAAATTAATTGCACATTCGTAACCGGAAGTTTTGTTTTCAAAGTGGTTGATTATCTAGTATCTTTGGCCAAGTCACTCAATAAATCCCATAATTGTTTCATTAATATATACGAATATGAATGTTATTAAAAAGCATAGATATCGCCCATGAAGCGAGACATTTTACAATAAAAAAAATGAAGAGTGTTGGATATTAAACTGGTATGCAATCAAATGGATTTCTGGAAATCACATTCTTAAATTAATTTCATAGGCGTATACATCTTGTTTTAAGAGGGGTTACCTCCCTTAGAAGTTTATGATAATGTAAAAGACCGAAAAATCTAGCCATTGACCTATTATTCTAAAATGTTGACGCATCCAGACTAGTATTCGTAGAATATGTTTTTTGATGATAGAGACTACTCGCTATACACTGTTAGAAGAATTGTGTCGAATTGACCCAAAAATATGAGTCAATCTGACCTAAGAATATTGGGTACAGACATAGCCAGCCGCCCAAAAAATTTAGGTAACTTTGACCAAATAAATTTAGGTCGCATTGACCCAATAAATTTGGATCGTAATGAACTAAAATTATTGGCTTAAAGCGACCCAAATTTATTGGGTCGGTCATGTCTGTATTCAGTATTTTTGGGCCCAATTCGTGTTGTGTCTATATTGAGATGGTCGCTCTTCGTAGGTCGTAGGTGACATACATGTATCTGCCTTTCAAGAAATGCAAAATGTGATGCGTGGCCTTGGGTTGAAGTTAAATCACAAGTCTGAAAAAGACAGATAAATACTTTTAATTTCAATATTGGGGGATTATGTGGGTAAGGTGCTGGTTCGCTAGCCTGGAGGTCGGATGTTCGATCTCTGCATTGGCAGAACAAGTTCATCTCGATTTTCCGGCGTGGTTTCTCCTTGTCAGTGATGCAGACGGAGGGTCTGGCAAGGACAGCTACCTAGTCGTTCGGATGGTACGAAAAACTAAGGTCCCTTGTACACATTGGCGTGCACGTAAAAAGATCCCTTGGCAGATGGAATTCAGTTACTGCCCGGGTAAATAGCGCTAGCGCTAACCCACAGATGACGTCATTTGTCCTAGACAGTCTTCAATAAGGGCGACAATCCAGAAAGAATTTCGGAAAACGCTGAAAATAATAAAAGGTGGTATTCTAGATTAGTTTATTTCTGCAAAATTATTTTATGTTTTGTCTTTTAACGTCCAGTCGACACAAACTGGGTGTTTGGGATGGCCTAGTGGTCTAGAGTGCCGCGCTTCGACCTCTAGCTGGCCGGCAACCTCTGGCTTGCAGCTGTGGTTTCGAGCCCTGGTGTGAGCGTATGTGGCATGGAGATAGGGCGCCTTCTCAACCTCCGGGCACCCCGATTTCCTCCCACTGCTAAAGACCCCTACGCGCAAGCGAATTATTGAAATAAAATTAAACCATATTTGTTAGTCACGAAATGACCTAGTTGTGTTGAGTGGACGTTAAACCCCATTTCTCTCTCACAAAATGGGTCATTTCGGGACTAACATGGTTGTATCTTATTTCAAAAATTCGCTTGTGCGCAGGGGTCTTTAGCAGTCGGAGGTAACCGGAGGACCCAGAGAAAACTAGCGCGGTCGGACAGGCGACCCTACTCCTCACCACGTACAACCGGAGTTTCGAAACCACGCCAGGTGATTCAATGACAGGCTTTATGATACAACACGCAAGTGCTAACCATCCGGCCCTGCAACCCCCCGTTCCCTTAAAAAATTGCATATCACGTTTGATAAATGACCATACACTCATATCACGTTGGTTGTTTGAAAACTTGTGAATGCAAATTAGTCTCCGTCCTTTTCACGTCAGAATTAGCCCGCCTTGTATATTTTTCGACTAATCAAAATCAAAGAAATTTCCATTTTGGGCTACAATAATAAATTACACGTTTAAAGATATCAAGGAGCTCCTTTTTTTACAATAGTTTATTTACAGAAATCAAAAGTACACACATATAGTTAAGCTCCAACAAATGAACTGAATGGATGGATGAAATGGGGTTTAACGTCCTCCTATTATGCACCTAACCTAGGCTAATGGAAGACGGGAACAAATGAACTAATTATCAACAAATGAACTAATTAACACAAATTCTTACAATAACAGTTAATTAATTAAGTTCTCTAGTTACTATTGAGTCATTAGCTTGCTTTCAAATTGATAACACGTCTGACCCATTTAAACTGCGGTTGTCCGGTCGTTTTGTGAGTTTAATTATGATAACAGCCATTTTTATTTTTGATGTTGTCTTCCTACATAAACTCAATTTATTATTTAATTACCCCAGCTTGCTTTCAAATTAATAATCCCTGTTAATCCCGTCTTTGTCTTTGTGTGGGATTAAGTGGTGTCTACTAGAAACGATTAAATGCACGCTAATCAAATCTATGGTAACCATAAGTTAAGATAAACCAAGAGATATAAGCCGTACAACGAACGAGACGTGATCGCCGATATCTCTTCTGATAGTAAAAATAGTTTGTGTTAAAAAAAAAGAAGATATAAGCCGTACAACGAACGAGACGTGATCGCCGATATCTCTTCTGATAGTAAAAATAGTTTGTGTTAAAAAAAAAGAAGATATAAGCCGTACAACGAACGAGACGTAATCGCCGATATCTCTTCTGATAGTAAAAATAGTTTGTGTTAAAAAAAAAGAAAAAAAAAGAAGATATAAGCCGTACAACGTACGAGACGTAATCGTCGATATCTCTTCGGATAGTAAAAATAGTTTGTGTTAACACTCATATTCTTAAAATTTAACAGGTAAGTCATTCTAGGTTCAATATATTTCACATTACTATAAAGTACCCGTATCTAATATCCTATTTTATTTCCTAGCTAAATGGTATGGTTATGCCTATTTAATGTTTCAGTCATTTCAAATATATTTTGATTTTGAAAAGTAATTTACATCTAAGTAGCCTACTCATAAATATCAGTATGAGCACAGTTCTGCTCCGAACTGGGCTAATGAAGACGGGCAAACGCCATACAGTGTGCTATCAGGGAAATTTTGCCCAGGCAGTGGCGCTACGGCCTCCTCTTATATCGAATTCCAATTCCAAGAGATCTTTTACGTGCACGTCAATGTGTACATGTTTCATCCTCACACGGGGGAGCCATGCTGGAAAATCTTGATGAACTTAACCGGTGGACCAGTTAACAGGTATTTCAAACAATCAAAACATCAAATGACAAGAGATTGAATTAAAGTTCTAGTAGCATCAACAGATAAATATTTACGTATTCTACTGATAATGCGGAGGTTTTAATAGTCATTCTTAGAAATATTATTAACATAAACTAAAAACCAAGTACGAACAATTCAACCCATTAGACGAAATTCGAATTCCTAAAAAAACGGTATAGGCAAAATAGTGTAATCAAGCAAAATAGTGTAATCAGCATATTGACTCTTCACCGTGTACTATTTTTCCATTATAAAATGTGAGTCAAAGATGTCTCCTATTCTATTATTAACAACAATCAGTGTCAAAAATTATTGTATTTCTATCTTAAAATTAATTTAATTATTCTATTATTGACACCGAGCAGTGATCCAAAATTATTTATATTGCATTACTTTCTATATTGAAATTAATATCATCATTACTTATTTTTTTATTGACATAATACATAAATCCCCCATTTGGAAAACAATGTGTATTGTGGGAGAGAGGTCAGAAAACTTACGAGGAGCGATCATTGCTTTGCATGGGATTTCTCTGACCAGATTTCGAAAAAAGATGATTTTACGTTAATTTTAGTGATAAATTATATTTTATATCAAGTGTTAGAGACACAGATAATTGATGCACTAAAATTATATCGTAGTTTAAGTACAAAGGTGGTTAATATACAGAAAGTAATGTAGTGTAATGTAAACTGGTGTGGTTAGCGAAGCAAATTATTTGATGGATTCATGTATATGATGTCCCATTTATATTTACAGTGTGTTTTCAACTGTCACATAAAAGTAATCTTTCTGTTGTTCAAATATTATTCTCATTATACCTACGGTAGGTTCGTTTTACCAACACGGCCTAACGGCAAAAATGAAATAAAATGGAGTATAACGTCCTACGCTTCTGCACCTAACCTGGGCTAATTGAAGACAGGCATACGCCATACAGTGTGATATGAGGGAAATTTTTGCCCGGACAGCTACTGAATTCCAACTGCCAAGGTATCTTTTACCTGCACGCTAATGAGTACACGGGACCTCGGTTTAGGCAACTGTCCTTGTCAGGCCCTCCGTCTGTATCACTGACAAGGGAAAACCCCGCCGTAAAATCGAGATTAACTTTCTCGGCCAATGCAGGGATCGAACACCCGACCTCCAGGCAGGCGAGCCAGCACCTCATCCACTTAGTCACATGATCCCCTAACGGCAAACACTGATTCATTTATTATTTAAGGCTTTCATCTTTTTTTCAATTGTTAAAAAATATGAATAGCGTTCTGTTTAATAATGATACTGTAGCATTGCGCCGTCAGACCATTTGATTTCTAATCCTGGGCGCCCATATCCGTGAAGAATACATGTGACAAGCTTAATTTTTCTTTCTCTCACTCCATTCATACATCGTTGTTCTCATCGGATTTAGCCCATTTAAATGATTCCTATTTAATTTGAATCAATATACATGTATATACACTTTGTTCAATTCGACGAATCGCCCAAACCACCTCTGATTATAAAAAGCTCTGCAATAACGGAGTGATGTTTTTCACCACAATATTATTACCATGCATTTTCACATAATTGGTCGACAAAACGCGTACACGTGTCAGGTAATTCGCATACACAAACATCTGGCAGCCCAAGTGAGAAAGTAGCCAATCTTGGGATTTTCTAACCTGGGGCCTGTTTCACGAAATTTTAACTAAGATAAAATCCGATTTTAGTAATTCGATTGGATAGTATTAGATTGATTTTAGCGCTTAGCCAATCAGATTTAAGTATGTACTAAAATTTGGATTTTATCTTCAGTTAAAATTTCGTGAAACATGCCCCTGGTTACCACGTGTCTGGAATGGGAGCCGTTGTAGCTCAGCGAGAAAGACATTGGTTGGCTCTCTAGTCTGGAGGTTTTCCGGCATGGTTTCCCTTAGATAAGCTCTAATTCCACTACCCATGTCTCCAGTCTTGTTTTAGCCACGGTATTTTGAGCAAGTTTATTTTAGTCATTTGACTACAAAAAAAGCTACTGGCCGATAACTCTCCTAAAGATACATTAGTTAAGAGGTACATCTGCCTGTAGCAGATCTTTCTTTGGGTCTGAAATGTTTTCTAAAGTATTAATTAGACATAGATTAACTGGTCCAGGCCTTAATCAACTCTAGATGGCATCTGATTTCTCCGATATTAAACAGATTAAAACGTTTTAGCGATACTTTAATTTAATCAATATGGCGGATTCCCGGCTATGTTTTGTCAACATTTACACCGATTCTCGATTTTACGTCCAATACCCCCCCCCCCCCCATTGGGAGTAGGGGGTGATAAGAATATACCCTTCATATGTCCTGCGTGTCGTAAGATGCGACTAAAAGGATCCCTGTAATGGGGCAACGTGTTTGCCGTGCGTTGTGACCCGTGTCGGTGGAGAGTGGAATCCTGGTAATTGAGTGGGGATTTGGCTTGCGAGCCCTTTTTCTAAAACACACTACTTTGGCCCATCGTTCCCCTAGACGGAAGGCCAGAGTGGCCCACTCTGATCAATCGGCTTTGGTCGTATCTAAAGTCTCACCTTTTTTTGATAGACAAGGGCATTGCCGGTTTGGCCGGTGAACCCAAATCTATTAAAAAATTGAAAAATGGAACACTCTTGATAAAATGTGCCAAAGAGCAGCATGCTACCATGCTTCTCAAGTCAACAACTTTGGTAGAGATTCGTATCGAGGTGTCTCCACATAGATCATTAAATTCTAGTAGAGGTGTTTTTCGATGTCGAGATCTTAAAGGCAGCAGTGAGGATGAAATGATTGAATACCTTTCTTCTCAAGGCGTCCAACAAGTTAAGCGAATTAGTGTACGCCGAGGAGATAAGATGGTTCCTACAAGCACCTATATCCTCACTTTTAATCGTCCCGACATACCGAAATCAATCAAGGCAGGTTACTTGAATATACCTGTTGATTCTTATATTTCCAACCCTCTTCGCCGCGCTCGTTGTGTTAATGATGGCTATGAGAGCGCTGCCTGCCACGTAAAGAGAAAAAACCTAAGACTTTGCCTACATCAGATCATTTAAAACGGGTCTCGAGCTCCACTGAGAGCTCGAGTCAAAGCACTAACTCTCCCCCTGATCAGATTTTATCCTCTTGCCTTCATCTGGAGTTATTGAGAAAATTCCCAATACTCAAATCCAAAATGGCAATTAAAGATGGATCCTCCCTTGCGCGCCTCTAAAGCTGACACTGCTGATTCCAGTTCCACTGGGACAGGGGTGCAGTTTCAAGGTATTCCATCTGCAAAGTACAAAATAGTGCATTCTAAAAAAAAAACATCAAAAAAATCTAAACAAATTTAGAGAGGAAGAACCTAAGGGTTCTAAAAACCCTATTACTCTTTTTAATAAATTTGGGGATGATCTGATGGACGACATTACTGTAGTGGATGTCCATGTAGACCTACTCAGTAAGCCGCCAAAATTTTGATTTCCCTGGCAATTGCTAATTCCATTATTCAATGGAATTATCGTGGTTTAAAACCAAATTTTAATGAAGTCCAATTATTAATTCAAAAGCACAATCCTTTAGCTATTTGTTAACAAGAAACTTTTTAAAGAAATTCTGCCACTTTGTCTTCTAGATATTTTGTTGGTTACCATCATCAATCAGTTGGTGATGGTACAGCTCATGGGGGTGTTTCTATTATTCTTAATGGGGATATCCCTCAGAGTAAAGTTACTCTCAACTCGCCTTTACAGGCAGTTGCAGTTAAAGTAACTTTACATATTCCTATAACACCCTGTTCTATATGTCTTCCTCCTAGTTTACATCTGAACCCCAAAGATCTTGATGACCTTCTTGCACAACTCTCTCACCCGTTTATAATTACGGGAGATTTCTATGGCCATCATTCACTCTGGGGTAGTCCGGATGATAACAACAGAGGTGAAGAAATAGCAGACTTCATTAACATTAATAATATGTGTTTATTAAATGATGACTCGCCTACTTATCTACAACCTGCCACAGCTTCCTTATTCCCTTGATCTCACAATTTGCTCTCCGTCCCTGTTTCAGGATTTTACATGGAGAGTAAATAAAGACCTGTGTGGTAGTGACCACTTTCCTATCTTCATTGATAATATTGGTCCCTCTCCGGTCGAAAGATCTCAGAGGTGGAAGTTGCATAAGGCTGATTGGGCTATTTCGAGTCTTTATGTCTCTTCTCTTTTGATTCAAAAGAGTTAAAAGATGCAGTTGAGCCCATGGCCCTATTCAGCTCAATTCTCCAAGATGTAGCTGGGCAGGCGATTCCAAAAACCACGACGGAACCAAAACGTTTCAATAAACCATGGTATAACGACGATTGCAAATTTGCCATAGAAAAGCGTAATCGTATTTTGAGACGACTAAAAAACCATACTTCCATGGAGAATATTGCGGCTTACCAAATGGTCCGGGCGCAGGCCCGTAGAACCATACCTCAAGCAAAGGTTACGTCTCTAGGATCAATTCCTGTACCACTTCCAAATCGGTATGGGATAGGATTCGTAGGATTAAAGGTAAAAGTAGTGCATTATCAGTTAATCATCTTAATGTTTTTGCATACCGATAGTTCATTGGCCAATCACGCTATTTTACCGACATTTCGCCTAATAGTTTGGATGCAACTATGGCGGATGTGGCGCCAGGCAGGATAATCTCACTCTTCCGGACACCTGTTACCAGTTTGTCGTGTATTTTGTACACGAGGAGCAGTCCATTTGCTGATTACATTATTTTGCTTGAATACACTATTTTGCCTATAACGTTTTTTAGGACTTCTAATTATGTCTTATGGTTTGGATTGTTCGTACTTGGTTTTTATTTTATTTACTTCAGTTTGTCTTTTAAATTTCAGCTTTATTAAAATATTATCTTTTACTTGTCATTGGTCTAATTTTACTTTCAAATTTTTCAGTTATGAAGTCCTATTGGAAAATATTCCTGCTTTTGACGGTTATGACAGTAATTGGAATTATGTCAATAATTCCCCAACCACTGGTCGTTCAGCGTCATTTCGCATTTGTAAATAGATGCATCGATGGAGATACAAAAGAAACAGAAAGGGGGATAACAAAGGCACGACATGCCACCGCAACAGAAGAACCGACAAGACGAGCAACCACCGTCACCACAGCAAATTCACGACATGCCACCACAACAGATGAAACAACAATACGAGCAACCATCGTCACAACAGAAAAGGCACGAAATGCCACAACGGAAGAACCATCAAAGAAAAAAGCAACCACCACAGCACAGTCACGACATGCCGCAACAACAGAGGCACTAGCAACAAGAAAAGTAACCACCGTCACCACGACATTAGTGGCATCAACCGTAATGCCGAACCGAAAAAACAATTCAATGACAGTATCTTACAAGGAAATCTCTTTTATTAATACTGCCGGTTGGTATTGGAATACCTTATCACCACCAGAAACTGTATTCTTAAACTGTGAAATCAAAACTTGCCGTATAAACAATGGATGGAATCACTTCAACAACAGTGATGCTGTTGTCTTTTATGGAGTCGACTTACCACTTAAATCACCACCAGTTCGTGTTAAATCCGATCAAATTTGGGTAGTTTCTGGATGGGAATCCCCGCATCATACTAGAAGTCAGGTATTGTCAAACCCCGAGTGGAGAGATCAAATCAACTGGACGATGACATATCGTTTGGATTCTGATATTCCTGTGCCTTACGGAATTGTAAACAAATTAGAGAACAAATCGAAAAAAGATTATGGGGGAATTATGGCCAATAAAAAGAAATTGGTCGCTTGGGTCGTTAGTAACTGCCCGACACCGGGGCAACGTATGAAATACGTAGAACAATTGAAAGAAATAATTCCAGTGGATGTGTTTGGAAGGTGTGGTTCGCCAATCCCGGAAGATATTTTCGGGATGATAAATAAGACCTATAAATTTTACTTGTCGTTTGAAAATACGTTGTGTAAAGACTATATTACTGAAAAGTTTTTTTGGCGGCAAAATTTAGACGTTGTACTCATAACAAGAGGTGGAGGCGATTACACAAAATTATACCCACAAGAATCGTTCATTAACTCTAAAAACTTTAAAAATGCCCACGAATTGGGAAAATTTCTTCTTAAATTGGATAAGGACAATAATGCGTATCTTAATTATTTAAAATCCAAAGAAAATTATAGATCTGGAGATTTAAGTCTTTCAATTAAACAAGGACTGTGTGATATGTGTAAAATGTTACACGATAAGAAGGTTCATCGAAACGTTTACAGAGACTATAATAAATGGTGGTCCGAGAGCAGTTGTGAATCAGGACCAACTGACTTAATTTTATGAAATTACTCCACTACTGCCATTTCTCTTTTGGTTAGATCTTAATAAATTATAATTCACCGGTCAAGTGGCGTTGTCTCTGGATGTTTTGTTATTCATCTTATTTTTGTGAGAGTATGTAACATAATACATAAACTCATTGTTATTATCAGCGATACACGAACTACTCTTCCGGGGTTATGCCCTCTTTTCAAAAAGTCTGGTTAGTGGTCATTGAGCTGTGAAGCATTCAAATCATGAGATGACGAAAACTATCTCTGTTATGTTACATTTAACGAAAAACTTGTAAACACGATACAAGTTACAGATAAAATTAAACCAAGTACAAACCATTAGACAAAATTTAAAGTCCTAAAAAATAATACAAAAACCAAACATAAAAACGGTATAGGCAAAATAGTGTAATCAACAGGTGTCCGGAAGAGTAAGCTTACCCTGCCTGACGCCTCCTTATTTGGATTTTTTTTCGCTAAAATATCAAAATTCTCACGACGTCGTCCACTTTAATGTGTGCTGACTGTGCTCATATTGATTAACAAACATGTAATTAAGAAAATAAAATACCAACACAAGTAGGTAACCTCCCGTCTTTGATTCAATCGCATTTAAAATATGTCTATCAATAATCATTCGCTGACAATAAAATGGCAGAGGGGTTATTTATTAAGTAGCGAGCCGGGTGGCTCGATGACATTTATTGTCATACAACATGTCTTTGTAAATTGAACCATTTAAAGACCTGATATTCCTATTGGGGATCAATCTATTTGAACCATTCATTTACTGATATTCCTATTGGAGATCTGTCACAATATTGTAGTTTGCAAGGGATTCCTATTGCACTTAAATGGCGGAACGAGACTTTAGATCTGTTATGGAGCATTTGGGGGTCATGAATTTTTATATCAATACAATTGATTGTTGAAGTCATAGTTAAATAAAATATGTTTAAATCTAAATATATTAATGTTCGAGTTATTTGCCCATTGACTTCAATGTTAAATGGCTGTAAAATCACAATTCGTTTCCCATCTTTATAGGCACCATGGGGACCATATTTGGAAATCTGCTCATCATAAATTTGTAGGGTGTTGACCGTTTAGATTTTTTGCTTTTGCTACGTGGATTTGGAGTTGACTTGGGTGAAAATCGCACTACCGACACAATCATTGCTCTGTAAAAAGACACTTTACAACCTCCATCCCTCCGTTGTAATATTTATGGTATTACCCAAAACTGCTCTGAAATTGCAAATGTGAACCCTTTCTCCTATTCTACACCAAAAAGTCGACCCAAAAATGCAGGAAGAGGGGAGATAAAAATTAAGGGAAATATTGTCTAATTATAACTCGCACTACAGCTAGTCTTAGTCCAGTTGCGTTTACTGGTGTTATGGCCCCTTGACTTAAATCAGAAATTGTATGTGTTTTCTGACCGTTTTATATTATCTTCTATGGAACGTTACATACATGTCTAGGTGGGGATCATAGGATTTCGTAGTTGCACAATGAACTTTTTATACGCCCACATTTTTATTTGGACGTATATTGTCGTCGCCCTGTTCGTCCATCCGTCCACAATTTGTTTGTGGACACTCTAGAGGTCACAATTGTTATCAGCTTTCAACGAAACTTGAAATATAGGCTAACCTCCCTAAGATCTCGGTTCCTTTCGATTTTGACATGTATCTGAATGTAACTTCATGGATTATGGACACTGTTTGCACGAATAATCGCGTTTTTAGCTTGTGGACACTCTAGAGGTATCAATTTTGATGAATCCCGAAACGCATGTTTGTCGATATTTGCGCATATCGGATCGCAACTTCCGGAATTATGGCCCCTGATTGAACGAAAAATCGCGTTTTTAGCTTGTGGTCTCTCCAGTAGTGTTCGGATATTCGAACACTAATACTATTCGAATAATCGACGGGTCTTGAAATTGGTATTCGAATAGTTTTGAAAGTGGTTTATTTTCTATTTATTATGATTCCTAATCAATTTTTAAATACGTGAAATCTGTATTGACTCACGAACAACGCACAAAAAAATATTTGTGCAATTGCCAGGCGATCTTTTACGTAAACTGCCAATTTGTACACAAGAACTCGGCCTTCCGCGACATCAAAGCAAGATTTTCCATCAACAATGTTTAGGAATTCTTCCGCACTGCATCCGAACCAAAGGGTATCTCGTTCATTCGTTTGTCTAACACTGCAGTATTTCACGGAAATCATTGTCGTCTAGTCGCTTAAATATATAAGCAGAAAACAGTCTCCTCATGTTGGTGATTAATGTGGCCCGGTGGGTTCACCCAGCTGTTTCTTCATGACGAATCCAAGCAAATTCATCACAATGCCATACAGATAAAGTCGTATAGTGAGTTTCGCTTCACATGTGCCCAGATATAATGTAAAGTTTTTCAAGGATGCCACACACTAATAATTAGCTTTCACCCAGAATCAGAATTCAGCATCGGGGTCCCTGGCTAGTTACCGAATAACTGTCTTTGAAGAGGTAGCACCCTTATAAGCTAAGGGAGAGAGAAAGTGAGGGAGAGAGAGAGAGAGATTGTGTTCAACGTCCACTCGACACAAACCAGGTCATTCCGGGACTAACATATGGTTCAATTGTATTTAAATTGTTTGCTTACGCGTAGGGGTCTATAGCAGTGGGATTAAACCAGATGACCCGGAGAAAACCCACGAGGTTGGACAGGCGATCCTACTCCTTGTCACGTGCAACAGGCGAATCGAAACAACGACAGGACCAATGACAAATCTTATGATACATCGCGCACACGCCAACCATTCGCCAACCATTAACATACAATCTGCAGTTATATACTGTAAGTAATCGAAATAAGCTTTGAATGTAAATGTGGCAAGGAAAGTCGCCTTTAATAATATTTGAACGCAAGGAAAGTCGCCTTTAATAATATTTGAACGCAAATAGAATACATAATGTAGATATTCGAAATTATTCGAATATGGTGATTGCTATTCGAATATTCGAATATTATTTTCGACGAGCGAATATTCGTGCCGAACACTACTCTCCAGAAGTGACAATTCTTATCCGATTTTTAAAAAAAGTTTGATTATATATGTCAC
Organism: Patella pellucida; assembly: GCA_917208275.1. NCBI lineage: Eukaryota > Metazoa > Mollusca > Gastropoda > Patellidae > Patella > Patella pellucida. The sequence goes on along the minus strand of OU795040.1, from coordinate 15,369,162 downwards.
CGTTACACCGTAATGAAGGTTCAATTCGAATTTCGTGAAGATCGGATCAAAACTGTCGGACAAAATGGGCGCCGCCTGTACGCGAATAGTGTAAGAAATATGGCATATCAAGTTTTTGGACCCTGTAGAGGTCTCAATTTTAATCCGATTTTGATGGAACTTAAAATACATGTTTAGAACCCAACGATCTTGGTTCCCGTCGATATTTGATCATATTGAATCGTATCTTCCTGAATTAGGACCCCTGATTGTCAAAAAAATCGCCCGCTTTAGCTTGTGGCCCCTCTTGAAGTCACAAATATTACCCAATTAAAAAATATCAGCGTTACACTATAATGAAATTTGAGTTCGAATTTCATGAAAATCGGACCAAAATTTCTGGACAAAATGGCCGCCACTTGTAAGCTTAAGGTGTGGCCGTTTTCATTTAATATAGTACCCGTTATATGGCTTAACGGGGATATTTACGTAATCGGAATATTGATTTATACGAAATAATGATATCGACGTAGACCGAAATGAGGATGGCTATGATATTAACGTCCTACGGTTCTGCACCGACTGGGCTGATGAAGACGTGCCTATAAGCCACACAGTAGCCCCCCTTTGCTCCAATAACGCTATCAATTACGTTACCACTGACGCTTGTCATCTCATAGTGTCATTTATTTCCCTATAAATGTAGGATTGTGTGGCTATTTTTACACCCATAGCCTATTAATTTCCTTTCAAACGTTTATTACTATCATAAATCACAGGAATATGACCGTATAGAAATGGTTAGCAATAGGACTAGATTAGGAAATACGCACTTTTTAGATGTCTATAATACAAAGCAAGAAACACTTTACAGATGGCGGAGACGCAGTGGCTCAGTGAGTGATCAGGAGATCTCGGGAACGCCCCTCGGCCGGTAATTGCAAAGAAAGTTCTTCGGTGTTTTCCAGTGTGATTGTTTCTTGTCAGTGGTTCTGGACAGTATCAATTCGTTCGCATGGGACGAAAAAACAGGTACACATGGGCGTGTACGTAAAATAAGCCCTGGAAGTTGAAATTCGAAATAAGAGTAGGCGGTAGCGTCACTTTCCGGGCAAAATTTCTATTAGTGCATAAACTATATGGTGCAAGCTCGTCTTTATTATTAACCCCATGTCATATCCTTTACAGGTGGGTGATTTAAGGGAGGGAGGGAAATGGGGTTTAACGTCCACTCAACACAACTGGGTCATTTCGGGACTAACATATGGCTTAATTTTATTTCAATAATTCGCTTGCGCGTAGGGGTCTTTAGCAGTGGGAGGAAACCGGAGTGCCCGGAGGAAACACACGAGGTTGAGAAGGCGCCCCTATCTCCATTTAAGATGTCAAGACATCGAATAGTGACCCACCATTTGTCACATACACTGCCTATGTTTTACGTCATATTGCCTATGTTTTACAATAAGCTTGATTACCATTTACCTGCAACAGCATTAAAGCTGAACTCCGGTTACAAAAATACCGAAATAATTAAATAAAAAAAGTTAAAGCCCCCAAGCCGCCATTCTTGTTTCAGATTTATGAAATAAACATCCTTGGAAAGGTTAGCAGTGGACGCTTACGGCTAGCCCCCGGATCCATTCACTCTTTTTTGAAATGTTTTTTTGTTTGTTGTTTCGGAGTATGATGTCTTGTCGTTATATTTGTCCTTTATGTAATCATATGTGGCGCAGTCCCCCTGCACTAACTATTCATAGCCGTGGCGATAGAGAGGCGGCTTCTCACCAATGCAACGAGGGTTCAATCCCAGCTCAGGGCATGAACTTTATCGTTGTAAGTGAGAGGGATATTCGGTCTCCCGTCCGATCAGGCAGGTTTCCCCCGAGTTCTTCGGTTTCTTCCTGCAGTAATGATCTAAATCATTCGCACGATCTGTGCCAAGGGCCAAATTGGAAAAAGGCCTTAGGCCTAATTTGCTACCCTTGTAAAATGACGCGATTATTATTATTATTATTCCAGTTTGTCTCTTGTCAGACAGGTGTAAACATCCGGCCTTATTCTCTACACACGCTTGACTGGTTGCTCTATTTTCCCCAACAGTCAGTATACCAAATTATTGAAGATTGCAAAATGTCTGATCAGGTAAGTCTGTAAATAATTATATGAACTGCGTCTACTACTTGGTGTCATGGACATATGGAGTAGGCTAATTAGGCTATTTCTTACATAATACACGGCCTGTTTTAGAAATGAATGGTCCGTGTGTTGCTTAACCATAGTAATGGAACGATTTCAAGATTGAATTGGGAACTTGCTGTTACGAATAGAAACGCGTGTGTACGAAAGCAAATAACATGGCGTGAATAACAAATTATCCGATTCTTTGAAACGATTACTCACCTTCGAAGGTTTGAAAAAACGGACCAAAGTTCAGTTTAACAATTATTATATGAAAGAGCTAAATCTGCCAATTGCAGGCCTCTTTTAGGCCTGAAATGTTATCTAAATTATTAATTAGACATTGATTAACTTAGCCAGACCATATTCAACTCTCGATGTCACGCTAGCCTGCAATATCTACTTGATTAGAACCCAGTCTGCTTCTGCAGATTATATAAAAAAATTGATAATCGAAACTATATTTTTACGTACCGATCTTAATTAATAATGATTGATGCTAAGCCCAAAATTCAATCGCTAAATTCTCGGTTTAGGGTGGAACAATCCGACTGAAATTTTTAGCAAATTTTCTTTACATTATCTAGTTTTTCACTATTGTAGTTAGAACTGCCAGCTCTCTATCTAATCTCCAATAATGTATCGTTAAAGCTGAACTCCGATTACAAAACAACAGAAATAAATAAATACATTTTAAAAAGGTTAGGCTTAAAACAACCGCCATACTTGTTTTCAATTTGTAGAACATCAATGGCTACTGCTTTGGGCAGACAAACACATAGACATGCCACTCCCATTTCCAGTAAACGCCGTATCGAGCAAGGTGTTCACATTCGGTTACCTGTAAACTACCAATTATCACTGGACTCATTGAAGTTTTTTCACTATCAGCTCACAGAAAACATTATTGCTACACAATTATTATGTCTGATCAGGTACATATTTTTTTTACTAATTAGACGAAATAAATCAACCACGATGTACTGTTGCTTTAAAAAAGGAGAAAAACTGCCTTACCACAAACAATAACAAATCTACCAGGACCAACCAATTGTTTCGTGAAATGTTTTCACAACATAGAAGAAACACCTTATACTTTTCTGCGTAAAAAACGCTACTAGAATTACTTTTATCGTTTCAAAATATATCCAAAGCAGCAATAAAACTGTAGTCCTCTCCATCAAATAAGTATGTTTTCACTTTGAAGTGTTGTTATAATGGCGATAAAGGGATACAATTTTTATTTTTCTGGACATTACAATAAAGGGACATTACTAATCCTTTATATACGTTATGTCCCTTCGCCATTATAACAACAATTCAGACTGATTTCTCTTAGTATGACTTATATAATGTATATTTGAGTAATTAAGAATTATATTATGGATAATATGTCAGAAATTATAACTTACGTTAAGTATTTTTGAGTAATTATGATTTATATCAGGCATATTTGAGTAATAATGACTATCATAATGAGTATTTGAGTAATTATGTCTTTTTTTTAATGATAATTAATGTAATTTTGTGTTTTTATAATGAGTATTGATGCAATTTTGTGTTTTAAAAAGGAGATTGTTGAGATTGTTTAATAATAAGAATTTTGAGATTAATGTAAACCTTATTTAAATATCAATCCTGTGTATATTAATGTGTTATTTAGTTATATAAATGCATTATTTATTGTTTACAAAATATCTCGGTATTTAAAAACGTTTGTTAATAAAATATATAAATATGTATAATAGTTTCTACTAATTTACGCTAGTTTAATGCTAACTGAGGTATAACGGTAGCTAAGTGTGTAAGACGCCGCTTCGCTAGCCTGCAGGTCGGGTGTTCGATTCCTGCATTGGTCGAAAAAGATCATCCAAATTTTCCGGCGTGATTCCCAATTGTCAATGATGCAGGAAGGAGGGACTGGGTATCACAGCTGTCTAATCGTTCGGCTGGGACGGAAAATCGAGATCCCGTGTACACATTGACGTGTACGTAAAAGATCTTCTGACAGTTGGTATTCGTTATAAGAGAAGGCTGTAGTGCCGCTGTCCGGGTAGGACGTTAAACCCTTTTCATTTCATGCTAACTGGACTCGTCATTTCGAGAATTTCATAAACTATGTTTCTATTTCCATAATTTTTACAATTGGTCGGTAATCAACAGGGTATTAATGGAAAAAACGCGAGGTTGGACAGCTAACTCAACTCCTTGTCCAAATTCACGATCTATGCCAATAAACTAGGTCACTCAAGCACCCATCCACTTACCTATTGAATGTGAATGTCTATTATATAATCGCACTTGTCAGTGATACCGCCCCCAGTGGATGCGGGTGTCATAGTCGAACTCCAGTGTACTGTCCCTCTAATGACATTTTATAGCAGTTACCTCTCCTTTAATCACAAACCGTTTCAATCTCAACAGTGTGTAATCGCATGGACAGACAGCCCTGCTCCTTGTCAAGTACCAGCGGCAAATCGAAACCATGCCAGTTGACTCCGCGACAGACCTTTTGTTCCAATGCACATGTGTTAACCATTCAGCAAACCACCCCTGCAAGAATACAAGAGGTAAAAAAACTAATACATGCAGTTAAAGATACATTAGTTACGAGTTTAACAAAGAGGTGACCATTTTGCTACAATACCTCAAAAATAGATAATGTAAAATGAAACTATTGAAAATTTCATTTAAGTTACTTCATTCTGAGCCAATTAATCATTGTTTGTAGCTTTGTTAAGAAGTGTGTGTGGTAGTGTATATTTGTATTTATTGTATATTGGGTATTTGTTGTATTATTGTCTCTTTAATACCATTGTTATTTGTAGTATATTTGGTGTTTGTTGTATTGTCCCTTTAACGTACACCTTTAAGCTGGTCATAAGTCTCTTTTCAACAACAAGTCTAAACTCTACTCACTTTAACTCACTAAAATAACCACATCTCAGCTTCTATTTTAAACCTCACTTATAGCGTAACCTTGTTACAAGAAGGAGCACCTAATTTCCCTTGGTAAGTTTTATATTTATTTGACTGACTTTAATATTTTATCTATTTAATATTGTACTATAATTAGTATATATTTTATATAAGAAGTATTAAGTAATTAGTATATTTCATTGAGTATTTCTATAAGTATATTTGTGCATTTTAAGAATTATACTTAGTTTAATTCATTCACCTTGTTAATTTCAGTCCTGTAGTTTATATGTATATATGGTCCTCGAAATATTCAGTGTTTTTGCAAACTCCTATTTTATAGGGTATGTATTTGTATGTATAAATTATTAAAATAGCTGAAAACTAAGTCACCATTTTATATATTCCTTTGTTGCAAATAAAGGATTTACTGCCACTATTTTAAATGTCTGTATATAACTTTATACCATTACTATTCTTGATTTTTATACATTTCTTTATGTCTTTCAGAGTTTTTATTGACTGTATATTTATTTACGATCCACAATAAAGTCTGAACCCATGATCTGGAGTTTTGTTCCTTGTCGAATAGAACCCTGCTACATGTGCATAGTGGTAACCAGGGCACTGGTATATTCTAGACTTTGCCTCGCTTTCCCATTTTTTAATTAAATTTTTCAATGGCGACCCGTTTTAATCTAGTTGAAATTGCGAGTATCCGATGCTATTGAGAGTTGATTATGGTTTTGTTTTGCTTATATATAAATTTCTAATTAATAGTTTATAAAAATTTAAGGCCTAAAGAAAGACCTCCAATAAGCAGTTTTAGCTTTTGCATTCCAGCGTGGTTTCCCTCTTGTCAATGATGCAGGACGTAAGACCTGACAAGGGCAGATGTCTAGTCGTTCGGATGGGAGGATAAAACGAGGTCCCGTGTACACATTGGTATGCACGTAAAAGATTAGTTGGCAGTGGGAATTCGATACAAGAGTAGGCTGTGGCGCCGCTGGTCAGGCAAAATTTTCCCTCATAGCACACTGTATGGCGTATGCCCGTCCCCATTCGCCCAGTTAAAAAAACAGTTTGACGCTCAACTCAATTTCATTCAGCTTTTTTCATAATCTATGTTTAATACAAACACGGTAATAAATTATTGATTACCGTATTAGTTCGCCGTGAGTTCATTATGCTAATTACACACGGATGGATCTTTAATCTATAAACTTACACAGGAAATTGAAATAAATCGAGTGTAATGGGTATATAATCTGGAATACAATCTATACAAACAGATTTATATATATTACTATACATACACCTAGATACCAAGCCACTACCAGAAGGTTTAGTCTTTAACAGAGAGAGAGAGAAATGGGGTTTAACGGCAACTCGACACAAACTAGGTAATTTTGGGACTAACGTATGGTTTTCAATTTTATTTCAATAATTCGCTTGCGCGTAGGGGTCTTTAGCAGTGGGAGGAAACCGGAGTGCCCGGAGGAAACCCACGAGGTTGAGAAGACGCCCCTATCTCCATGTCACATACGCTCACAGTAAGTCTTTAACAGACGTCCCCCATGTCTCTGAAACAAAATGAAATAAAAAGGGTTTAAGTCGTATTGCTCTGCTCTTACTGGGCTAATGAAGAAGGGCATGCTGCATACAATTTGCTTCCGAGGAAAATTTTTCCCCGACAGCGGCAGTATTGTCTACTCTTAAATCGAATTCCAACTGCTAAGGGATCTTTTACGTTTTTCGCTCTATCCGAACGACTGTACACTTTCCCTTATCAGAGAGAGAGAGAGGGGGGGGGGAAATGGGTTTAACGTCCACTCGACGCAAACTAGGTCATTTCGGGACTAACATGGTTTTAATTTTATTTCAATAATTCGCTTGCGTGTAGGGGTCTTTAGCAGTGGGAGAAACCAGAGAACCCGGAGAAAATCCACGAGGCTGGAAAAGCAACCCAACTCGATGTCACGTACAACCAGGGATTCGAAATTCTGTTCCCCAATGCCATTCAGACGTCCTGAATAAAGTATTGTTTAAGAAAAAAGGGACCTCTCCGATTTTAACAGGGTTTCAGAAAAAAAAAATAGATGTACGTATGAACTTTAAGGGCCAAAAATATAGAGGAATAGTCTTTCTACCTTATCCCAAAAGTTCAGCTAAAAAAATTTTGTCGTTTGGACGTGAACGTTAAAACTGCTTAATCGGACTCGCAAACTTTAAGATTACTGGTCAGTTGTTTTGTTGGATGACCTGATAACCTATCGCCGCTCCGTTAGAGGTATATAAAGTGCATGCATCGCGTGCTGTACTTACAAGTTAGTTTTATCATATAAAAGTCTGGTTTTATCCTAGCACCATAAAATACACCTTGTGACACCGGTCTTCATTTCCAGATGAAGACTGATGGGTTAAAGTTGTTTGAAAACTTATCACGTATCTTAAATTAATTGCTCGACCCTAGGTTAAAGGAATTTAAGGGCTTCAATTGGTAGAAACCCGTGACGTATGCGATTTCTTAGCAATTATTCTTTTATTACAGACACTCGGCAAATTTCGACAGATTCCGGCACAGTACATCTAGACTCGGATGTATAACGAATTCCGCTATTTTGGAACTATTTTAAAGGACCCGGATAACAAAATGGCTGCCCCAATAGAGATTATATCAACAAACTAAAGAATGGTTGCCATTTTGGGACTTTTTTGTAAAAGCGGCACGTTTTCCTGTTAAAGTTAATCGGTAGTCGACTAACCGCATGGCAAATGTATGGTCGTAAGTACTAGTCTCGGTCACCCAGAATCCCCTAATCTTCAACGTACGGAGGGTCTGGGTCGGTTCTCAATTTTTGACGAAAATTTACTGGATAATCTACCCCATAAAAAACCAAACTCCCGGTTACGCATGGGCAATGGAACCTATTGGCTAAAGTCTCGTTAGTGATAGATCTTATGAAGCCGGGCCGATTTTGCTAGATTCTATTGGCTAATGGCTCGGTAAGTGTTGGATCTTATGAAGGCGGGCCGAATTTGTTAGATTCTATAAAGCGAGGTTGAAGTATATCACACAATTAACTTGGCACATCTATTATTAGAAACAAAATAGAGACGTTGGAAAAAGCATGAATTGCGATGAAGAATTAAGATTGTGAGAAGCCGTACGTCTATTCATGACGAGAGAAAATTATCATTTCAATTAAAACGTTTACAAAGAAAATTTCAAAGGTTGTCATTGTTGACAAGCGAGCTGTTTTGATAGATTCAGTACGTGGTAACTTAAAAGACTGGGTAATCCAGACAATGACCGACTTTCCTTCAAATTTTGAGGACCCATTCAGACTAATATTCGTAGGGGTAGCTGGTAGGCCTTCAAACGGCTGTGAGTTTTTTTGTTTTTTTCCGATAATTACGGGGTAATTACGGGATAAATTTTGACATGAAGTAGATCGATAGATTTTGTATTATTTAGCCGATCAGCTGTTACATAACCGTCAAAATTTCAAAATGGCCGTCCTCGATGAGTCTACCGTTATCGACAAATTGTTGTACAACTAGATTATAACATGGCGCCGAGTGTGGCTGCCATGTGAGTCTGCTCCAGTTTTCCCCTATTTTATATGTGTAAATGGGATAATAGCTGTTTGGAAGTTTGCATAAACCTGTATCAAGGCAGTTGGATTTTATATGTGGAAAATATGTGAAAATAGTTGTGAAATTGTGCAGTTGTACCCGGTTTTATACATATATATTTACTATTCTTAAACTGAATCTTGGATTTTTAGGCGAAACCATTTGTGTAGACTCTTTGTTTGTAGCAGGATTCACAGTGAAGTGTTTGCAGGAATCTAATGTCTGTGAAAAGAAACCTGATAACTTTGACCTCAAATCAACATGACTTTGAGATCATTCATGCAGACAAATGGACTTACAACCATGACTCAGCCACTGAGAAAAACAACAGTGTCAAGTACACATATACACTGGGGTCGAACGGGTTATGTTACGACCATGGAAGCATAAACTGGACCCTCAAACATGTGATAAACTAACCCTAACCCTAACATATTCAAAACACCCCAGCGAAAACGTGGATCCAGAGGAGGAAAGCATTCCCAAATTTCTATAAACGTTAGATCGGCCAATAACAAAGCACTTTCTATCAATGACCGAATAACATCCAACAACATTGACCTACTCAAGCCGACTGAGGAAACAAAATGCAACCTGAGAAATCTCATAACCATTCATCCAAAACCAAAACCTATATTTGTTAAAGCAGGACTGTGGAATGCGCGGTCATCAAGAAATAAATGCCTCGAGATATCTGACTCTATAGTTGATGACAACTTAGACATTTTATTCATAACTGAAACTTGGCTAAAGCCAGTTGGGGATGAGACCAAAATCGCCGAAATAACACCCAGTGGGTATACACTGAAGCATTTAGCACGGTCACACACATCTGGTGGGGGAATTGCTGTAATATTCAGACAAAATCTCAACATTGACCTGTGTCCTGTATCACAAACACTAGCGTCATTTGAACAACTTGATATTGTCATTACTGCTGGCAGTCAATCAGTGCGGTTGGTATGCATCTACAGGCCGCCTCCCTCCAAATCAAACAGACTTTCAGTGTCACAGTTTCATACAGACTGTTCAGTACTTGTGGAAACTTTCAGCCCCCAAAAATGCCCTTCAGTCATTCTAGGAGATTTCAATATCCACTATGATGAGCCTCACGAGTCTAATGTGAAAAATGTATGAAATTACTGACGTCTACTTGTCTCGTTCAACATGTTTCACAGACCACACACGAAAGTGGACATATCCTCGATTGGATCATCACCAAAGAAATGGACTCAGTTGTGAAGACCATCCATGTCGAAGACCGACAGATGTCGGATCACTTTTGGTTGCTTTTTACGCTAGATCTAGAAAGACCGGCACCAGAGAAGAAAACAATCACCCCCCGGAATATCAAAGGCATGTCTTTGGAGGAATTCAAGCAGGATCTGATAGATTCAAGACTTATCAAAGACCCCCCCCCCTCTGATCTAAATGAGCTTTCAGGGTTATACAACACAACCCTGACTGGACTACTAGATAAGCATGCCCCTCCTGTGTCGAAGAGCTTGCATGTTAAACCCAATGCTCAAAGGCGCATCGCGGAAAGCAGGTGGCGAAAGTCAAAATTGGAGGTCCACCGCCAGATCTACCGGCAAAGCAGAACATTTTTCTAAAACCAAGTCGCAATATTACAATGATGTTATCTATTCCAATCTTCAGAATCCCAAAGCTCTATGGTCGCACGTATCTAAGCTTCTCGGCAAAACCAATGATACAACCTTTCCGGATGTTAATAGTGACGATGTATTGGCCTGATCTTTCAACCAGTTCTTCACGAACCAGATTTCTACCATCAGACGGAATCTTAAAGCGAGCGGGGACCAACTATCCAAATCTGTCACTTACGAATTCATAGGTGGACAGCTGAGACAGTTCCACCCACTCACCCAAACAGAGGTTCCCACCCTGGTGAATAGATCGAAGCCAACCACTTGTGAACTTGATCCCATTCCGACAAAGCTAATGCTTCAATTTTGTGATAATCTGCTGCCAGCCATAACGAGAATCATCAACAACAGTATCAGCAGTGGAATGGTTCTAAATGCATTCAAGGAAGCAGTTGTGAAGCCCCTTCTAAAAAACTCGACTCTGGCTAGAAATGAACTTGGTCACTATCGACCGGTATCCAACCTTCCATTTCTATCTAAGGTGTTGGAGAAAGCAGTCGGAAAACAACTTTCAGCTCATCTCCAGAACACCATCTCATCGCCAAGTTTCAGTCTGCCTATCGTAGTGCACATATCATAGAGACGGCACTGCTTCGTGTTGTCAGTGACCTGCAAAAACCTGTTGATGAAGGAAAGGTTGTGCTGCTTGTGCTCCTAGATCTCTCAGCGGCCTTTGATACGATCGATCACCAAAATCTCTTACAGCAACTACAAGAGGAATATGGCATATGCGGAAATGTACTTTCCTGGTTCTCATCATACATATCGGACAGGAGTCAGACAGTCATCATTCGCGACTCTCGATCAGCTCGCACCGAACTGACATGTGGAGTCCCACAGGGCTCCGTCCTCGGACCGATATTGTTTACCCTTTATACCAAACAACTGGAAGAAGTAATACAGGATCATGAAGTCCTTCACCATCTTTATGCAGATGAGACTCAGTTACAGGACAGTTTCTCCAAACTGCAGCAAAAATTCTGCCCTGAACAAACTAGAGACCTGCACATCGGACATACGATCGTGGATGACGGCGAACATGCTGAAGCTGAACGAGAGTAAAACTGAAGTAATGTTAGTAGGACCTTCCACGAGAACCTCGAAGGTGGACTTTTTTAAAAAAAAATTTAAATTTTATTTAAACAATATTTTATTCATAAATTGAAAGGGATTGAGGAACAGGCATAGCCTATATGACCTCTCTCCTAGGTAGACTTTGATCATCTATCTGTTGGAAATGCTCCAGTTCCTCTCTCCACCTCAGTGAAAAATCTGAACTCAATATGGAAAAACAAGTCGCCGCAGTCTGCAAATCATGCTATCACCATCTCCGCAACATAGGTAGCATACGTCATCTTCTAAATCAAGACTCGGCTGCGACACTAGCACGATCACTGATACTGTCAAGACTCGATTATTGCAATAGCCTACTCACAAACATTTCCAAAGAACTGATCCAGAAACTACAGAGAATTCAAAACACAGCCGCACGAATTGTCACCAAAACACCCAAATCTGCACACATCACCCCTTTGTTGAAAGCTCTCCATTGGCTACCCGTTCAAGCTCGCATTGACTACAAAATCCTGTCTCTGACATATCACTGTGTTCATCAGACCGCTCCCGAATACATCTGCGAACTCATCAAAACCTACAGACCAACCAGAAATTTCCGATCTGCCAGCCAACAGCTTCTCGAAACTCAAGTGGAAACTCAAATCCTTCGGCCATCGCTCTTTTAGTGTATTTTCAGCCACAAAATGGAACAATCTGCCAGACAATCTCAAATCCATAGAAACTCTTTCAGCCTTCAAATCTAAACTCAAAACTGCAGTACTACTAATCCTGACTCTCATATGATAATATTTTAAAGCTGTGGACACATCTGTGACCTCCATTTGTAACTTTCTTATGAACAATTGTATGCGCTCTGAGCTCATTATATGTGGGGAGTCTAGCGCTATATAAGTGGAGTTATTATTATTATTATTATTACAAACACATGTGAACGTACACACGGACCCAGGGGCGTACGGACGATACATTGCGCCCACACAAAAATGTACGTGTATAAAAACAGTATAGGCTCAGTCACTAAGATATGTGTATGTCAAGTGAACTTTATGTCTGAGGTGTGCCAGTTAAATACGTAACTCGAATTGGCTCGCAAACTATTTGAATTTCTCGGTCGGGAATAAAGCCCCGTTATCGCTTAGATCTTAATTGCTAATACGGATAAAAAAATGTGAGTCTTTAAAATTATGCATATTAGATTAAAAGTAAACAATGACAGGCCACATGTTGTATGTCTACAATTAGTTCCACTTGAGAGCAGTCACGGAGCTATTTGACCGCCATTTTTATTCCTATCTCAAAGATTTTATTCAAAAACACGTAGTATACTTCGAGTATTTAATAAGCATGTATTCTGCCTCCGTTGTTATATAATCTTTATGTGGCTTTCCCTTGCCAGTGGTGTAGGACAGCTGTCTAGTCGTTCGGATGTACACATTGGAATGCACAAGAACGATTCCTTGACAGTTGGAATTCGATATAAGAGTAGGCCGTAGCGCGTATATGCCCGTCTTCGTTAGCCCAGTTTAGGAGCGGAACAAAATAGTATACTAATTTGGCAATATGACGGCCCTTTAAAGGGAATATCCCGATTTAAACAGAGTCTCAAAAAGTCCGAGTACGTTGACATTTTAAGGGCCAAAATATAGAGGAATTGTGTATTTACCTTGACTCAAAATTGCAACTCAAACGCTTGAGTCGTTTGGACGTGAACATCGAAACTGCTTATCCGGATACGTAACCCTTTAATTATTTCGGGATATTTTTTGAGTCGGGTGACCTGATAATCGATTACCGTTCCTGTAGAGGTCTACATAGTGAATGACCCATATGCCGTACCTGATAATGAAAGGTAAAATTCACCCACGCTTTATTTTTATAAAATGAAAATCTGGTTTTATCCAGACACCGCATAATACAGCTTAGGACACCGGTCTCCATTTCCAGATAAAGATTGGCGGGTTTAATTTGTTTAAAAAGGTATCAAATATATTGAGTTAGTTGCTCGGCCCTGATGTAGAGGATTTTAAGGGACTTTAACACAATAATAAGCCGTTTTGTTCTCCAAAATATTATCGGGATTGGCCCTTTAAGGTATATAGTTCTCTGTGGACAGGATGATGATCATGCATGACAAACTGTGTTCAAAATGGCTATCATGCATAACAAATTAAGATATGGAAAAAGATATCATTCCTTTCTACTGGGATTCTGTAAACCATCTCGACAAAGAGGGTTGGATGGCTGAATGGTTAGCGCGTGTGGGTTGTATTATAAAGTCTGTCATTGAGTCACTAATCGAAACACTACTGTTTTATTGTACGGAATTGACCATGTGGAAGAAGCACTCAATATTTTTAAAACAGTTCATTCGTTCTTCGAAATCACATGACGTCTCCAGGGACAACTATAAATATCCATTGTAAATATATTTTCACTAAAATCATACGTGCACGTGTACATTGATTATAATTTCTAAAATGTAAATACATGTATCTATATCTGACAGGGAGAGGGGTTTAATATAGGCTATGCCTGTTCCCCAATCCCTATTCAGGTACAGATCTGAATAAAATATTGCTTATAAAAACAACAAAAAAACTGGCGTGCTTTCGATTACCCGGTTGTACATGACAAGAAGTCGTCTCGCCTGTCCAGCCTCGTGGGTTTTCCCCGGGTCCTCCGGTTTCCTCCCACTGCTAAAGACCCCTACATACCAGCGAATTATTAAAAGACGATTGAGCAACGTGTTAGATCCGAAACGGCCTAGTTTGGGTCGAGTGGACGTTAAACCTATCACTCTCACTCCCTTTCTCTTTCTCCTACAGTCCGACGCGTCCTTTAGCGGTATCGGAATCCTTTGCAAACTACAAGATTGTGAAAGGTCAATCTCTAATAGGAATATCGGCCCACAAATGTTTCAATTCCCTTTTAGTAGTTACAAAGTTGGGTTAATTGAAGTTTCGTCGATCTACGCTGCTCAGGAGTAACACGACGCCATCATCTTTCATAGGTAGTGCGGTAACGTTCGATTGATTCCAGAGAATGAGAAAAAGATGGCGTTTAACCTCCACTCGCCACAAACTAGGTCAGCTCGGGGCTAACACACGGTTTAATTTATTTCAATAATTCGCTTGCGCGTAGGGGTCTTTAGCAGTGGGAGGAAACCGGAGGACCCGGGGAAAACCCACGAGGTTTGATTGCATCCAACCAAGGAGATTATATATCGTCTGTATTTAGATCTTGATCCTGTTTTCTTAAATAAGCAATCTAGGTGCACATTCAGCGTTTATTAAGCTGTGCGATAAAATTGATTTAATTTCTTTTGTATTCAATATGCGTACAGAAAAGTCAGGGTTCGATGCGTACAGAAAAGTCAGAGCTCGCGTTTGGATTAGTATTCCCCCAAATTCTCAATTATATAAAGAGACCAATTTGGACTCCAGAAACACCCGAACCTCCCCAACCGGCATACTATTAGCATCTCCCTATAACCATATTCTTTTTTCTGTGTCGGGTATCCAAGCAGGTTTCTGCTACTATTCAAGGACTGTTTTAAGGCCGTTAGGTTCACGGCGACCTATTGATTGACATGGCGACTTATTCAAATTGTGCACTAAGCAATCTTTTGAATTCGTTGAGTGACATGGCGACGCATTGAAGGTGTGCACAAATTAATCAATAAAGTATCGAACACACCACCAAATAGCGCAGTCATGTCCATCCTCGGTTACCCAGTGTACTCATTCCGTTCTACTCCACTATACCCTGGGTTTATCTATGGGGGACACGTTTTCAAGTTATCCACCCTTGATGCTAGTGTTATTTGAAAAGGAAATTACCAAAGGGAAGTTACTCTTTTCTGGCAGTGGTAGGTGTTGGCCTTTTCTAAAAGCGTAATTATATGTTATATTATTGAATACCAAACGTTAATTTAATCATGTAGAGTCATTAGTTTTATTGAGCTTTGTGTGTTCGTTCCGCGAATTTTATGTACACGTGATATCGTAGAAAAGCAATTAAATTACCGAGTATACGTTCATTAATAATAAACATAACAAAGCGACATATTATTATTATTATTTCAAACAAAGAACGAATAGTAATAATGATAACAAAAGTGAAACCAAAAGATGTTATACATATCTGAAATAAACAACACATACTACAGATTTTAATAATACAATTAAATATAAATAAATTATTAATATATACATTACTTACATAAATCAATCAGTAAATGGACATGGATATGGTTATCTACCCTTATAAAAACGAAGGCGAAACGATTGGTTTGTAAACTGTTTTCTGATTGGTTCGTACAGTATAGCTATATTCCAGCAATTTGAAATCGTGGAAGCCCTATAGATTAACCCAGGGTATAGTGGAGTAGAACGGAATGAGAGCACTGGGTAACCGAGGATGAGTCAGATTAAGCGAATTATTATTGATACAATCAATCTTCAGTATGTTTCAAATATATAATAACCAAAACAATACGTTGTACATACACAATTATTTTAGAAATAACAGACATAAGAGGCAGCTGTGTTTTAGTGCTTGAGTGGTGTTATATGGTTTTGGTAAGACTGACTATTTTTATTTAATGTTTATCGATTGGTATAGATAGTAATTAATGTTACAAAAATGTTTTATTAACACAAACATTATTCACACATTCTAGATACATTACTACATGTAAGTGCTTAATCTCGAGCGTCGCATTGGGATAGAAAGAGAGAAATGGAGTTAAACGTTCACTCGACACAAACTAGGTCATTTCGGCACTAACATAAGGTTTAATTTTATTTCGCTTGCGCGTAGGAATCTTTAGAGGAAACCGGAGGATCCGGAGAAAACCCACGAGGTTGGACACAAGACCCTACTCCTTGCTACGTACAACCGGGGATTCGAACCCATGCCAGTTGAATCAATGACAGGATTTATGGATTATTTTCTGTTGTACTGAACACCGTTTATTATTGAATAAGGATTCTTCATATTGTGTTTTAAAACTTAATCGAGCGGTTTTTCAACCATCTTGATTTGTTGGTAAACATTATGTAGTTATACTAAAGCGGTCGACCTTTAAAGGTCAGTCATCTTTGACAGAGATAAAAGCCGGATGTCTCATTAACTCTGTAAAACAGATTGTTATTGAATATCTCCGGATGAGATCAAGACTTTGTAATTAAAAGGAAGATAATTGATATAAAGTGTCATTAAAAGGACATTTCACCAAAATTAAATTATAAATTGATAAAGGGTCACAGCCTGAAAACAAACCTATTATACTTTTCTGCAAATAAATGGGTATGCGCAATGTAGTCTTTTATGTGGGACATTTTGTCCGGAAAGCATGGTGCTGCGGCCTACTGCCAAGGGTTCCTTTTCCCAAATTCATTTGAATAATTGGCTTATGCGAAGAGGACTTCAACAGTGTTAGGAGGAAACCAGAGGACCCAGAGAAAACCCACGATATTAGTGATGATACTCTTTGTCCTATATCCAGCCTTGTGGGTTATCTCTGGGTCCTCCGGTTTGCTCCCACTAATAAAGAATTTAAATAAAATTTTAAAAAAACCCATACGTTAGTCCCGAAATGTCCTAGTTTGTGTCGAGTCGACTCGAGTGGACGCTAAACCCCATCTCTCTCTCTCTCTCTCTATGTCTCTCTCTCTCTGCATTTCACTCCATCCCGACGCAGGTGGCTTACTTCCTTGTTATGTAAACCCAGAAAATTATTTTAAAGCTCAATTCATACTACAGCAGCGCCCGTATCCGTATCCGCGTTTTGCCGTTCAAATAGAAAACGCGAAAACGTCCGATTTGAGACTGAATTGTCTGTCAGAGATAATATATTACCATTTGCAATGACACAGCAGTGACACAGAAGAAGTCTTTCTTTTGTATTTGTGGACCCCAAGACGATAGAGAACAAATCGAGCGTAGGGGTACATGAACTGTTACAAAGAAGAAAGAAATATAGAGAATAACACCACCTGGTGGAATGGATTGATTTTCTATTTCGGGAGATGATGTAATAAGGGAAAAGTACTCGCTGATTGGCTAAAGCTCGGCTCACTAGCCGAAATGCCGGAAGCACTTTACAAAAATACACACTGGGAGCAACCAATCCGGCTTAACCGACGTACTTGTTTTTGTGCGCAATACGTGCCGGATTCTATTTCAACCCCTTCTCTGAAAATGACAAAAGTATACCAGTACGTAATCACCAACGTTTTTACAGACACGGAGATGGATGTAGTATGGACCGAGCTTTATAGTGATTTAAACAACTAACCGTCACAGCAATTTGACGGCCTATTTTAATGGCGTTACCCAACACGGGGAGATGTGAATCTTTTAACAGTGCCAGAACAGTAGGACGTTAAACCTTTTTATTTTCATTTTAACTGTGCTAATTTGTACCACATGGAGTTATAAATGGTCTATTAATTATACGATGATCACCATAAATGTGTCAGAATACCAATGAAATGAAATGAAATTGTGTTTAACGTCCTACTGTTATGCACCTAACTTGGGCTTACGGAAGACGGGCAGAATACCAATGTGTTAAGTCGAAAACAAATCGTATTGGCAACAGGCGCTGTAAAACTGGAAGTAGGTAAGTGGTAATATATCCTTATAACAATAACTGTCTCCCTCCCCATCTCCCCCCCCCTCTCTCCCCCCCCCCTCTCTTTGTCCTATACTACAAAGCAAGTAAACTTGATTATGGCACCTACCCGTGTAATAACAGTAATTGATACCATGCCCCTTTTATGTTTTACTTTAATTGGTATCACGTCTTAATGGGGATACAGAAATGGGGTTTAACGTCAACTCGACACAAACTAGGTCATTTCGGGACTAACCTATGGATTAATTTTATTTCAAAAATTCGCTTGTGTGTATGGGTCTTCAACAGTAGGAGGACACCGGAGGACCTTGACAAAACCCACGAGGTTGGACAGGCGATTCTACTCCTTGTCACATACTACCGATGATTCGAATACACACAAGTTGACTCGGTGACAGGCTTTATCATACAGCGCGCACGTGCTAACCATCCGGCCACCTACCCACCTCAAGTCTTAATGACAAATTAATTGATATCATATATCATTCTGATTAAAATACAGATCTATATTTCGTTCGTTTTATTCTAATTTCGATAGCCTACACTACATGAAGATCTGACGAGTTATAGTGGTAGTTCACGTTTGGAGTCAAACCAGCGTCCACTGACAATTGACGCAAGACATTGAATAACCAATCAGCGTTGACGTTTCTAGTGGTTTACCTAGAGTTCCGTGCATCAAAAGATTAAGAACTCACCGCAACAGACCGTTTCATTGGCCGATCCCTTACACCAATCAAAGCTCGGGTTGTTTAAACAACTCTTCCAGATCCTAGTGTAGTAAAGACAAGTGAAACGAAATATTACACTATGAAAACGAAAACAAATAGGATCTGTGTTTTAATCAGATTGATCATGTACGTAAATGAATAACTTTAATTGGTATCACGTCACTTGAATTAATCTATTTGGTGGTATTGGGTAGTATTGGGTAAATCGTCCCGCCGTATTTAATTGATATGTCCCTTGCATGATTAGTTTAAAGATACCTATGTAAGATTTTGATAAAGAGTTAGCCATTCTTGCTAAAATAGTTCGAAAATAGATAATATAAAATGAATAATTTGAAAGTAACACCTGTTAGTTTATTGCGAGCGAAGAAATTAGCCTTCGATGGTTTGACAAGACGTGTGCAATAATTTCCCCCATCGTACTTGTCGATGCTAAATTAAATTAAAATATGGGTAAACCGTTCTTATCTATTTAATATCGGAGAAATCCGATGACATCGAGAGTTGATTATGGTAAAGATACGTTAATTAAAGTCTAATTATTGGTTTATAAAACGTTTAAGGCCTACAGAAAGTTCAGCAATAGGCAGATTTAGCTCTTGCATAATGTATGTTTTAAGTGCGCCAGAAAGGGTAAGCTTACGCTTCCGGACACCTGTTACCACTGTTTGTCGTGTATTTTGTACACGGTGAACAGTCAATATTTTGCTGATTAGACTATTTTGCCTATAACGTTTTTTTAGGACTTCGAATTTTGTCTAATGGTTAGGATTGTTCGTACTTGGTTTTATTTTATTATCCTGTTATTTGAAGTATTAACTTTAATTGACAGCATGTCCCTTGCATGAATAACGTTAGTATATACTATATTCCTGTACTTGATAATTAATGACGTTAATTAATTAAGCCATTAACATTTTTTCTTTGCATTTGATAATTTACCTGTTATACATGTATTCTAAGAACTGATACTGTGACATCAAAGAAATGAAATGTAGTTTAACGCCCCTACTGTTCGGCACCGACCTGGCTAAAGACGATGGGCATACGCCATACAAAGACCGTTGGGGTACATTTTGTTTCGTATGCAGGGGATCACGGTGGCTCAGTGGATAAGGCGCTGGTTCGCTAGCCTGGAGGTCGGGTGTTCGATCTCTGCATTGGCCGAGAAAGTTCATCTCGATTTTCCGGCGTGATTTCCCCTTGTCAGTGATGCAAAAGGAGGGCCTGAAAAGGACAGCTGCCTAGTCGTTCGGATGGGACGAAACACCGATGTCCTGTGTACACATTGGAGTGCACGTAAAGGATCCCTGGAATTCGATATAAGAGTAGGCCGTAGCGCCGCTGCCCGGGCAAAAAATTTCCCTCATAACACACTGTATGGAGTATGCCCGTCTTCAATTAGCCCAGGTTAGGTGCATAATAGTAGGACGTTAACCCCATTTTATTCATTCGTTTCGTATGCACCATAATGGGTGTAACTCATTTGTTGTAATGTTGTAATACAGAGAGATTAATTAGAGTTCGGTAGTATTTCAAACTTCGCCTGCGCGTAATAGTTTTGAGCAGTGAGTTTTCAACCCGCAGACCCCGAGGAAACCCACGAGGTTGGACAGGCGACCCTACTCCTACTCGGAGAATCGAAACCACGCCACTTGACTAAATAACAGGCCATCGAAACCTTCATCTTGTAATACCCCTGGTAACAATAAAACCAATCTGAATAAAACACAGATCCAATTTCGTTTCGTTTTTTTATACTTCATATTATCGTTTTTACTGTCTTTACTACAATTGGATCCGGAAAACCTGTTATTTAACTCGTGTTCTGCTTGAAATGAGGGGTCAGTCAATCAAATGGTCTGTCGAATTGAGTGTTTGGCCTTTTCTTGCGCGGAAATGTGGGTAGTAGACATTAACAACGATAGAAATCAAAACAAAGCAAAAGCAGATTTAAAAAAGCATGGGGGGGGGGCGCTAATTGGTTAATCGAATGACTGACGTTATCGGGTCAAATATCGCTTGCTTGGTACTTGACGTCATAGAACGTGAACTCCCACTATAACTTGTTAGATCTACATGTAGTGTAGGCTATTGAAAGTATAAAAATACGAAACGAAATAATAGATCTGTATTTTAATTAGATTGCAAAAAACGAATGGGGAATACGATATTGTCTATTCGCATGACTAATTACCTAACCGCAGGACTGAAACTAGAAAATCAATTGATATCAGTGTTGTTTTGTCACATGTGCGACTACTAATGCAATTGTTGACAGGTGTTTTGTATTGTTGGGTAGTTGATTAATTGAGCAGGTAATTAAACATTTTATGACAGATCATGGTGTATATCATTTAAAAATACATTACATTAATCAATTCTAATATACTGAGAACTCTTTAATATACATCATCTATAGCTGATCAAAAATTTCAAATTAATTTACCATATAAAATATTTGTTTAAAGATATTTCAGCTTTTGTTCTATGAATAGAAAACAAGGGAGGTCGAAACAATCTGTCACAAAAGCTGTTATCCTTAACACGTATTGGTTTGAGATGTTGATCACAAAGTATAAATTAATTACCTTATTTATCATATATTTGTTTGAAATATTTCACTCTATTCTATGAATGTTATATATTATCATTGATCACTAAGTACAGATTAGTTAATTCACTTACTATATACTGGTTTGAAATTGTTCACTCTATTCTATGAATGTTATACATTATCTGTAGTTGATTACAAAGTATAGATTTGATTACCACACTTAGTATATACTGCAGTGGTTTGAAATATTTCACTCTATTATATGCATGTTATACATTATCTGTAGTTGATCACAAAGTATAGATTGATTAACTCACTTAATCGAGCAGGTAAAAATGTTGTATATCATTTAAAAATACATAGGAGATGTACATTATTTAAACACTATATGACAGACAATGCCTTACACCATTTAAAATGTAGTAGTAGTAGTTGTTTACATGTACTAACGTCTTACCAGGTATAAAAAATCACATTCATAAATTATAATATACTAAGCCATTCATTAGGAATAACAAAAATAGATTGATTATCGGTATAGAAATGTCAGCAATTTCGAATTGATTTTAAAACATCTAGACTGTCGTCTGTATAGGGAAAATGTGTTTAGAAATCGATTTTTGTTGCACCCTCCTCGGTCTAAATTGTTTTGCCATTTTCTTATAGTACAAGGTTTCTAGTGATGGAAAATCCATATTCCCACCTTCAGATAATGCCAGTTTTTAAAATATTACCCATTTACCCAGGGTCTCGGTCAATTTATCATGCATGTCTAACATGACTTTGACGTCGTGATTTTGGGTGATAAAATTACTAAGGTGAATGATTTTTTTTCGTGTGTACTGCCAATATACACAGCAACATATGAAACAATTTTTATGGAAATATCTCAATGTTCATTTGCACAGGGCCAATAATAAGCGCCCACCAACCAGCAATGTTGCGCATGGTAGCATGTTTTTGTCTATTTATGAAAATACAGCGTCATTGAATTGATATTGAATTTAATTTATTATCAGAAATCATACATAAATTTGATAATTGCATAGACATATTCGATTTCAACCAAAAAACAATGCATAAACGTGATATTTCAAATAGGGGTTCCAGGTAAAAAGGTATAAGGGGAGATAACTCGTATCATAAATGTCCTACAAATATTGAACAAAGACCAAATTTCCCCCTTGGAAACCCACCCTATCCCCAAACAAAGAATGAAAACAAATTTAAAACATTATTCTTATATTTAATTACTAGTATTAAAGGTTTAAATATATATAAATTAGGCCTGTGTATTGCAATTTACAACAACATTTCAATCAATATTTCTTTTAAAATACAGAAAACATTTGTTTAATTTTTAATAACTGTTATATCAATAATCTATTTAAATATTGCTGTAACAGTTGTGAAAAAAATAATGCTTGAAATAAATTTCAATCAATATTTCTTTTAAAATACAGAAAACATTTGTTTAATTATTAATAACTGTTATATCAATAATATATTTAAATATTGCTGTCACAGTTGTGCAATAAATAATGCTTGAAATAAATTGAGTTCAACAATAATAAAAGACACAACCAATGTACAGAAATAACAAATTATTACCGGTAATTTGAAATATCGACTTGTTAAATGTCCTTTGCCATCTTATTAAACATATCTAATAACTTGGCCATTCGCAGAATTTCTTTGTGGAAAATAAATCTTTTTCTAATTACATTTTCACAAAATATATCAAAGGTTGTCTCTGAAGAGCTGAAAAATAGTTACTACACGTAGAAGGAAATCTCATCGTAGATGCAAGAATTCATGTTTGGTGATATTTCCACTTACGATGTATTGGTCGATTAAGTAAAACAAACATATTAATACACTTTAAACTTATCATATCACAAACAAGTCTTGACAGCGCAAAAGTGCTAGTAAAAAATGTTCACACATTCTTAGAACGGATGGACTTTGTTCTAGTGCATTTGGACACCGCCATCGGGTCAGTTTGTGCCAATTCACTTGCCATCAAAGATACCAGCACTACTTATACTATAGAGTAAATCGGCCACTACCACACCTTGTCATTGAGGTCACTACAAGTATGAAATAAACTTACCCTGACGACCAAACTTTGGGTTTTCTTGTCAGGAATCAAACATAATCCTTGTAGCACCGTAGATGGTACCTAACTTCAATAGCAACACAGTCTTTGTCTCTGATGTGCCTGAGAATGGGTTCATCTGCTTTCATAACTGCTGCTTCTCTAACTCGACCTAAAAAGATATGGACAATTGTAAATATCATGGATACCATAAACCAACTAGAAGTAGACTACATATTCAATTTTTACCAGTCCAAATGCGAACTAATTGGTTGAAAGATTGAACAGCCACTGTCATGTCTATACATAGTAACACCAAACTCGACAGTGATTTCGTAAAATCTGGTTATTTATCGCCAAAGTCTGCCACCCACCCCCCCAAAAAACCCAAACAAACAAAATTTGCCTTCCTACCTACCCATACCTTATCACCATGAGTCGGGTTGGGGCAAACGGAAATATTTTAAACCCTGGCCTGGGAGTACTTGCGCTGCAGGGGTAAATACATAACCCTGCATGTTTGGTTAGGCTACTCCCCAACCTTGTCACTGAGATCGCAGAGAAAGAGAGTCGAACCCTCGACTTTATTGATGGCAGATTGATAGATAACACCTATCGGCCACCTGACCTCTGTCCCCAATAAACGCCTTTTACGACACGCTGGGGGGGGGGGGGTGGACCTATTCCACAATATTAAATCACAACAGTTGAACAAATAATAAAAGATAGTAAGCTGGCACTGTCAGGCAGGATACGCCCACATTTTCGAGAGATGGTTAGAGAACAAGCAAGACCGAAAGTGATTTTTCCTACAATCAAAGGCTATAATTCACTAAATTACAATTTGATATGCGCAAATATCGAAAAGAATCAAGATTTTTAGGTTATAAACATGCATTTCAAGTTTCATCAAAATCGAATTAAAATTGTGACCTATACTGGATCCGCAACCTTGATATATCATATTTTAACACTATAAGCGTACAAACAGCGGCCATTTTGTCTGGCAATTATGGTCCGATTTCCCTGAAATTCAAACTCAACCTACCGTACGGTGTAACGGTGATAGCGTCAAGCGTTTTTTTTTTTAAATCGGTTAATAATCCTGACCTCCAGAGGGACCATAGGCGATTTTTCGGACAACCAGGGGCCATAATTCAGGAAGTTATGATCTGATATGTGAAAATAACGAAAGGAACCAAGATCTTTGGGTTATAACCATGCATTTCAAGTTTCATCAAAATTGAATCAAAATTGTGACCTATACTGGGTCCACAACCTTGATATACCATTTTATAACAGTATTCGCGTACACGCGGTGATATAATCAAATGATTTTTTAAATCAGATAATAATTGTGACCTCCAGAGGGACCACAAGCTAAACAAAGAAAATTTTGCGCATAATCAGGGGCCATAATTTAGGAAGTATGCGCAAATATCGAAAGGAACCAAGATCTTTGGGTTATAACCATGCATTTCAAGATTCATCAAAATCGAATTAAAATTGTGACCTCTACAGGGTCCACAACCTTGATATACCATTTTTTAACAGTTATTGCGTACGAATGGCAGCCATTTTGTATGGCAATTTTGGTCCAATTTTTCCGAAATTTGAACCCAACCTGCCTTAGGGCGTAACGGTGATATAATCAAACGATTTTTTAAATTGGATAATAATTGTGACCTCCAGAGGGACCACAAGCTAAACAAAGAAAATTTTGCGTATAATCAGGGGCCATAATTTAGGAAGTTACGATCCGATATGCGCAAATATCGAAAGGAACCAAGATCTTTGGGTTATAACCATGCATTTCAAGATTCATCAAAATCGAATTAAAATTGTGACCTCTACAGGGTCCACAACCTTGATATACCATTTTTTAACAGTTATTGCGTACGAATGGCAGCCATTTTGTATGGCAATTTTGGTCCAATTTTTCCGAAATTTGAACTCAACTTGCCTTAGGGCGTAACGGTGATATAATCAAACGATTTTTTAAATCGGATAATAATTGTGACCTACAGAGGGACCACAAGCTAAACGAAGGCGATTTTGCGTTTAATCAGGGGCCATAATTCAGAAAGTTACGACCTGATATGCGCAAATATCGAAAGGAACAAAGATCTTTGGGTTATTACCATGCATTTTAAGTTTCATCAAAATCAAATTAAAATTTCTGACGTCTACAGGCTCCAAAACCTTGATATACCATTTTTTAACAGTATTTGCGTACGAATGGCGGCCATTTTGTATGGCAATTTTGGTCCAATTTTTCCGAAATTCGAACTCAACCTACCTTAGGGTGTAACGGTGATATTATTAAACGATTTTTTAAATCGGATAATTATTGTAACCTCCAGAGGACCACAAGCTAAACCAAGACGATTTTGCGTATAATCAGGGGCCATAATTCAGAAAGTTACGATCCGATATGCGCAAATATCGCAAGGAACAAAAATCTTTGGGTTATAACCATTCATTTTAAGTTTCATCAAAATCGAATTAAAATTGTGACCTCTACAGGGTCCACAACCTTGATATACCATTTTTTAACAGTATTCGCGTACGAACGGCGGCCATTTTGTATGGTAATTTTGGTCCGATTTTTCCGAAATTTGAACTCAACCTTTCTTAGGGTGTAACGGTGATATAATCGAACGGTTTTTGAAATCGGATAATAATTGTGACCTCCAGAGGTACCACGAGCTAAAATAGGTGATTTTTCGGACAATCAGGGGCCATAATTCAGGAAATTACGTTCCGATAGGCGCAAATATCGAAAGGAACCAAGATCTTTGGGTTATAAACATGCATGTAAAAATTGTGACCTCTATAGGTTCTACAAGCTAAAAATGTGATTTTTCGTACAATCAGGGGCCATAATCCATGAAGTTTTGATCCGATACATGCCAATATCGAAGGCAGTCGAGATCTTTTGGGGATAAACCTATATTTTGTGTTTCGTCAAAATCGGACAAGAATTGTGACCTGTAGAGAGTCCACAACCGGACGTCCGGACGGACAGGGGCGACGACATAATACGTCCACATGAAAATACGGGCGTATAAAAATAACCTCCATCTTTAGTTTCTGCTAAAATCAGCTTATCAGAGACAGTCTTTTTTTGACACCTGTAGAACAGAGGTACTTTCTTGCAGATAATGCAAACAGGAGGCAAGACATGCCCTCGCAGGTTGACAGCTTTGGTGGTTGAAGATTTTGTTGCGGCTGATCGCAAACCTTTTGACCTAGATGTGGATTGACTCTTATCACTCGTGTGCTTATTATTACCAGGCTGTAATGCAACTCTTTTAGTAGCTCGATCAATCTTTGTTCTGTCTGTGAATCTCGAATAGCACTTGGAATGATAGCCATAAACTGGTAGTGCACCATCTTTTTTCCCCTATAAATACAAACATATACCTAATATTATTGCACACATACACAAAATAAGCAAATTAGAACCTGAGACTGAGAAGAATTTAGGTGGCAACAAATATCCATAATAAAAATTACTTTTCTTTTATGAAAAGTAAGACACTGCCACATGTTTGCACTTGGTTTGTGAAAAGACACTTAAAACAAACCTATCTTTTCTATGAACTAACGAGACTATACAATATGAATTGAATGAATGTCAACAAACATTATTATTGGGCCTATTATTTATCGTAATAACCGCGTCATTTTACAAGGGTAGCAAATTAGGCCTGAGGCCTTTTTCCAATTTGGCCCTTTGCACAGATCGTGTGAATGATTTCGATCATTACTGCAGGAAGAAACCGAAGAACTCAGGGGAAATAACAACTTGCACGCAGCAATGACATCAAACAAGAAATATTATATACGGACGTAAGCTCTCGTTGCATTTTACAGTCCCGAGCATTTGTGATGAGTACAGGTGTCTATAAAATGTAATCCTCCTACCACTAAGAATTTAATTTAAAATGTAAATGTAGCAGGAGTTTTGACTGACAGACAGACTATCCAGCAATCCAGGTCGTGGGTAAAGTTGCATAGGTATAGGTTGACTCCAATTAACAAAACAACAGTTTATTACGGGACAAAATACACATAACAAAAACACTGAAAAGATACAAAATGATTATTTACAAAAGTGAACTATTACATACACGGCATATATATATATTATAATATAATTACTACATTATTATGCATTACGATGAAAAGGCTATCTGTTTACAGTGAACCATTCTAACAGAGATTCAAGATATAATAAATACTAACTACATATTTCCAACATACCCCAAGACAGGTGCTTTTTTCCAGGACAATAAAGATGACTAATAAAGTTAAACACTTTATATCAACACAATATGAAATACTATAAAACAAATAGATATCACAATTAAAAGACTTTACACATGAGGGAAACATATATTCAATCAACATTTACTTATGAAATATAAAGTTATTTAATTTCTATATATATTATTATTAACTTGCATATATTTACTTTAATAGTTTATAATTATCTACATAGTTTAAAATGTCTAGTCCAGTCAAACGAATACAAAAAATACCTTGAAATAAATGCTTAATTTGTGCTGTAAAGAGCTGCTTACAGATGGATAGAAAATAGAAGAGTGAAGTTAGTAACCACAATCAACAAAGCAGGTTTCCAAGGGAATGGAATCTGCTCACTATCTTATAAAGTTTAAACTAAAATAAATATGACTACTGGAAAGAAGAGGCTATCTGGATACTCAAGACAATAGAGATTAACTGAAATAATTAAAGTGGCAATAACATCCTACAAAAATATTTAAAGGGGCTATAACACCCTACTACATAAACAACAAAACATTGTGTTTCACAGAAAAATAAAATGTAGATAACCATATGTTAGTCCCGAAATTACCTAGTTTGTGTCGAGTGGAGTTTAACTCCACCCCC
Organism: Patella pellucida; assembly: GCA_917208275.1. Lineage (NCBI taxonomy): Eukaryota > Metazoa > Mollusca > Gastropoda > Patellidae > Patella > Patella pellucida. Next base: position 15,340,754 of record OU795040.1, on the reverse strand, counting down.
TCTCCCCCCCCCCTCTCTCTCTCTCTCCCCTCTCTCTCTAATTTATCTATTTATGTGTCAGATACCATTTGTCAGATCTAATAAACATATAAAATTATGTTAAAATAACAAATTTACTA